>CAMRHE010000032.1:9405000-10005000 GCA_947044405.1 Leptodactylus fallax
GTGATCTGCAGGGGTGCCAGATGTCAGACCCCCACAGATTTTATTTCACGCCGCCAGGGCTGTGAAATAAGCGCCATTTCATAGCTGGCGTAGATTTCAGGCATCATTTGTGTCAGTTTTCTGGCCTTGATGATAACACTGTCTACTTCAGAAAAGTGCATAAAAAAAAAAAAAAAAAAAAATAATAATATTTTTGTGGAAAAAAAAAAACCAAACTTGCGCACAAAAAAAAAAAATTGTAACCTTTTCATCCTTCTGTAAGAATTTGCAACTATTTTACTCAAGAAATGATGTAGCCGGCTTACTGAATTTCTCCTGGGTGCTTAAAGGGAACCTATCACCAGAACCCAGCATACCACCTCAGCCCCCTGAATCAATCTGCGGGGCTGGGATGATATGCTGGGTTCTGGGGACAGAATCCCAGGCACCAAGTATTTGCAATATATCCTGAAGCGCTGCAGTCTTCTGTCTATAGATTATCTATATTAGACACTGTTCACAACTGCAATGGGGGCTCCATTAGGACCCTCCATCACAGAATCAGTGACATAATGATCAGCACACCATGCACATGGCGGACCCCAATATAAGTCAAAGTGGTTAATCCATTGCTGATGGAAATCCAGAACTGTAACAGAAGCCACAAGGCCAAAGTGAACAGAGCCCTACTGATGGGTTTATCTTGTAACTCTACTAAGTACTTTAAATGCACAGGGGTGAACACTATGACATGGGCTGTAGATCAATATTGGCTCACATTCATCTCCTGGTTACTTCTATGCCTAGATATATCTAGTTGTAGGCTGCAGTATACAGTTGATGACGACACTTGGGTGTGTTTTATTTGACCATGCCCCCACACATACATAGAAGTACTGGCATTTAGCAGGATGTAGATATTGTTAGAGGTCTCCATCACATCACATCTGACCAATCTACCAAGCTCCGACAAAAACACTTCCTGTACAGTCACCGCTCCTCGAGACAAGTGCTGCAACCACAGACCGATGACCTATAAAAATACTGTGGGCGAGTGTTTTTTTTTTCCTACAGATAAAGGGGATCATTGAAAACCCTATTAGATAATTCTGATTTGGGGGAGGGGATAAATCTCTCATTGCTGAGGGTCCAACCACTGGCACCCAATGAGTGCTTCATGTGCATGGTGGTGTCCACTGCAGTATTCCCTTTTATGGGGTTACTAGTAGTACTCTCTGACAGTCCCATAGAAGTGAACGAAGAGATGAACTGGGAGTATCCGCCTGCGCAACGTCCCAGCAGTAGGAGCCAAGTGATCAAACACCAACATGGTAAACGTCCTAAAGTATAAAAACAAACCCCAAAGCAGTGTTTAACTCTTCAATCCCCTGCCGACCCAGCATGGAAGCTCCGCTGACTGCTTCCAAGACCGTTTTCAGGATGCTAGTAAAATCGCTCTAAGGGTATGTTCACACAGCACATTTTGTGCTGGAACCTGCCATAAAAAAAATTTAAAAAATCTGCTTTGGAAATCTTCTACCTCCATTCACTTCAATGGGAGTTTTGGGTGGAATCCTACCAAAACTTGGGTAGGATACTTTTCTTTTATGCTCATTTGTTGTGGTAGATTCAGCTACAAAAATTGTGTTGTGTTAACGTCCCCATAGCAGTGACGCCAGGGGTGTGGCATGCAACCGTGGTATGTGTGTGGTAAGGTCTCTTCATTTCCGGCACTCTGTAAACATTGGGGTATTAGCACAGTACTTGCTACTTTATCTTGAAGTCTTGGTCAGTCCCTTGTACCAGCATAAGAAACAATTCTGCCTTCTCCCAGAAACAGCGCCACACCTGTCCATGGTTGTGTCTGGTATTGCAGCTGAGTTCTGTTTACTTTATCCTGACACGACCCCTTATAGACAGAGTCTGTGCTCCTTGCTTATACCACCAGGGTGTAAGACGACTTATTTCCTGTTATTTGGCTATTTTTAGGAAGATGGAATTACAGCTGTGAACACTTGGCATGTTTAGGTAGGACGTGTTCCTCACGCTTTACTCATGGTCAGTGAAAACTCCAGCGTTTACTCATCATGTGTCACCACTTTTGTTTTCTAGTTTCTTACTTTCCGGAATGTGTCACCAGAAAAGATAACATATGACCATTTCTGGAAAAAGCGTTCACATCTAGGTCACATTTCTGGAAGCCGAAAGGTATGTATTCATAAGAGAACTGTTGACTACCAATTCCCGTAGCCCCCGGCTGCTCTAAAAAATTCACAGGCAAGACATCAGTGGACTGCAGGCAGCAGTATATACACAATGAAAGGTACACACAGCAAGGGCAGGAGCGCGCCATAGTGCTGTCTTATTATGGCAAGCTCACATGACTGAATTTGCTGGATTACCCCCTCAAAATCCGGTCCAAATTCTGACCAGAATCTGCCTCCCATTGTTATCAGAAATATATCATATAAATACCGTGCACCATAAATTTTGGCATAAATGTAGATAGAAAAGTGTTAGACTTCTATTGATAAATCTGCCCCAGTAGGGCAAATTTATTAAGACTGGCGGATCGTACGCCAGTCTTAATAAACAGACAAGGACAGAGATTTATGAAGAGGCTGTTGGACGACCGGGCGTAGATTTCCATTCTAACTCACACCAGGAAACTGGTGCAAGTTTTAATAAAACTTGGATGAGACGTCCCCATGTGAACTTGACCTTAAAAGTACCGCTCCTACTGTTGAGGAGACAAAATATTAGGGCAGAAATGGGATGGAAGAATACTGGAGGGCAATAGGAAATTTTTTTTAATGGCCCAGCAACATAAATGTCAGATACCAGATGCAATTTCCTAACGCTAGCCATGGAAATAAGGCAATTCTCGGATTCACAGCCATGTTGTTTATAGGGTGATGAGAAGTGACCGTCCGATATCCTGGGAAGAAACTAAAGAATCAACTGAAAGGATCCAAAATGTCAAATCCAATGGAAACCGTGAAGAGACAGTCATGCTGAACCTATAGAAATTTGTTGGTGGATCCCAGTCCAAAAACAAAAATCTAGTCACTAAAGGGGTTATCCCATGAGGGCATCCTGTTAAGTAGGAGAAGTCAGGCCAGATCCAAATCCCAGCAATAAGCAAATATCACTGATGAAAGCCCTGGGAACATAGTATTACATGTCAGCTGACCACAGTATAGAGGACAAATGTCTGATAGGAAGGGTCTGACCAATGGGACTCCTACCGATCCTGAGGACAGGGGCGTCACGCCCTCCTGTTTGTATGGAGCAGGGGTCATGCATGTGCTCTGCCCCTCTATTCAATTTATAGCAGTCCCATAGAGATGAATAGAAAGGCAGTGCACATGGGTGAACGCTACTCAGTTCAAAAGGGTATGTTTGGTTCCCCTGTACTCATGATCATTGGGGGCCCCTGCAGTCAGACATTCATCCCCTAGCCTGTGAAAAGGCAACTTCATATAACAGTTTATTAATATATATGTGATACTGACAGCAAAAAACAGAATATCAGATCGGAGGGACTCACAGCATTCAAAGATATTGAGCGCCCGCAGTAAGCTCAGCTTCCTTAAGGTGCACAGCAGGTCCTTCAGCCGAGCGTTTCTGTTCATCCAGTACCACATGACCTCTTCTGTCCGGCTCCTCCGGCGTCCCTGCTGTTCCAGGAGCCGCAAAGCTGTCTGGTCAGGAATAATCATGGAAGCTGAAAAACAGCAAAGACATCCTGTTCACATCACTATGGAGACTTCTCCTGCTCACTGACATGTCTATCTGCTGTGAGGATGATTCAATGTTATCGTTCCCTGTTATCAGCCATTTTATGCTGGGGACAGGATAAATACAACTTTATTTTCAGCCATAACAATTACATAGGAACATAGATTATTACAGATCTGAGCTGCACACCACGGCACGTTCACATACATTACATATAGCTCAAGAGAGACACGTGTAAGCATTGTAATGGCCGCCAACAGTAACTATATTGTATGGAAATTTAGAGATTTCCCACACTAAACCACAAGCCCTGGGACCTCCCTAGGTTTTTCCTTAACCATTAAAGAGGCCCTTCCACCACCTCTATCAGCTCCAACACTTTGCATGCCTTAATAGCCACCCCACCACTAATTCCAGCGCAATTGGAATGTTTTCTCTAGCCCCCACCATTCCTGAGCAATCAATGTAGTCACTTTCAGCGCACAACATGCTATATAGGTTCTCTACAGACAAGGGGGCGGCCCTGGATTACAGCAGACAGGGACCGCCCACTTTGTACACTTATATTCCAGATATTATAAAAAACACAGAACTGTGGTTCTGGTGTCATATGAAAGATTAGATTCTCTTTCATGCGACACCAAGCTCAGCAGTTCTCTCTATTTCCAGAGATATCCACAGTTGAAAACACAGTTGGGATATTTATATGCAGTCGCTCCCAGTCCCAGCTGTGTTTTCAACTGGAAATCTCTCTGGATCTTAAATTATGCAGATCTGGATATTAAATCAAGAGCTGAATATAAATCTCATCTGTCATATGACACCAGAACCACAGTTCTATGTTTTATAATCCTTGAAATATGTATAGTCTATAGGTGTTTAAAGTGATCCACCCACCAGCCCAATCTTCTCTGTATTACACCCCATATGCCCCAGTATTCAGTGTCAAAAGCTGCCAATAACAGGAGCAAAAAAATGCTTAGGGGACAGAAAGCAGATCAAGGAGGACGCTTATTTTATCAGCATCCTGCTGCGATCTCTGCCTCCCTTTGAAAACAAAGACAGAATCTGGGCATAATCTGTTGCTGATTTGGGGACGGAATCTCCCCCCTTCCCCCCCCCTAAAAAAAATCATCAAATTTCGACCTGTGAACACACATTTACTCAATATAGACTTCAGGGTTATGTTTTTTATGCAGGGCAAGTTGTATTTTTCAATGGCATCATGTAGTGCCCATACTATTCGCTGGATGTAACATCTATTTGCGGTAGGAGCCATGTAAATTGGGAAGGCGTTAAAGGGGTTTCATTTTTACTTCAGAAGTGCTGAGCTGCAACAGGAAACACAACCCATGGGCAAAATCTACGTCAGAAAAAGCAGCAACATGTGGCCCCAGCCTTAAATATGTCTTCAGCCTACACAGGCCACTGGTTGTGCACCTGCCCATTTCATGTCAAAACTTTGAAGTCATTTTTGGTTTACTCTTTCTAATCCAGGCACATGATGGGTTAAACATTACTTTAAAAGAAGGTTATATTCTGTTTGAGGGGTGTTTTATTTTCGGGGTAGGGTATTATAATGCAGCACTCCATGCTCACTGCACGGCTATCAAACAACTGGTGTCCCTTTTCTACCACGTCTGACCCAGACGAACGCTGCACCCAAAAACTACCAACAGAAATTCTCCTGGAGACGTAGATGCAGGACGACAGCTGCTTTGTTCTGTAGTCTTCATCCATGGAGGCAGATGCTCTGTAATTAGGAATTATGCTCCAGGAGCCCGCGTGGAGCCCTCGCTCAATGCCAAGGGCGTAATGAATTTCTACTTACATATTCTGCACATTGTTCTAGTGATGGATTATCTAAATGGTGGCCTTCTTAGCCATCTCCTGTAGTCACTGCCTGGCCAAGATCTGCCAAAATCAACTTCATTCTTCTAAATTTAGTCAAATACCACCCGACCGACATCACTGTGTCACACGATTGACCTCACTATCTGCCCTGTAGAAGGAAAATGAGACTACAGGACATGGCAGTAGTGTATAAAGGAGGAACTTTACAGGGGGTACAAGGTGGCAGCTTTTATACGTAGGATCCATAGAAATATTGCGTTATTTGTTGGCCCGAACAATGCAAATCCACAGATGGTGAATCCTGGGCCCACTGCAGCATTGCATGGCATGTAGTGCAGGACAAAGGTTGAGCTCACACCTTGTAGCCTTCTGCTCTGGTTGCACAGCAAGTCCCAGGCAAACAATGCCCAAATATTAGACCAGACCTTATTTGAAGGCGAACCATCCAGTAATGTCTGGCATTTGAGGTACTAGCCTTTCTTGGCTATTGTGCCTGTATTCAGTAATGATCTTGACATTGGCCTTGTTCCTGACCTCAACCCTGTCTGTCTGGTAACTAAGTTCTACTCCTGGTTCTGACCCTTGGCAGACTATGCTCTTGCCTTGTCCTGTGTCACATCCTGGTTGCACTGCTCCTTTGATGACAAGCCTTGTCTCCGTTGCTGACAACACTACTACTACGTCAGTGCTACTGCTGCTAAGCTGTGATTTTTAAGGGCACTGCTACTTGAAGATCTTATTTCAGCCATACAGTCTTGCATGGCTTAAAGGTGATCCCTTAGACTTCACACCCCGGCCTATCGAGTGCCAATTGGACCCATTCTGGTGCACGACTAAGTTATATGTAATCATACAATATTAATTATTTTATTGTGAAGTCGGAGTCAGTAACTTTGTCCTGTCTGCACAGAACTGCTTAGTACAATTTGTCACCCATCTACAGGATAGGGGTTGTGTTTTAGATCTGTGAGTATCTGACCGCAGGGACCCCATGGATCACAAGAGTCCTGCTTTGGTTGCACAGAAGTGCTGCCATTCTTTTCATCTCCACGATCACATTACTCCAAAGCCATTCTGATGGGGCACAAGCGGTCGAACACCCACTGATCTACAGCTTAGCGCAGGGGATAAGTCTATCAGAGGGTCTGACCACCAACACAACTTATTTCCTTTTTAATACCCATTGTGGCTGAACGTCTATAGCTCAAATGCAGGTACCAACCAACTAATGTCTTATGTATATGGCCACCTTAGGAGTCCCACTTGGATTCCAAAGTCAACTTACATACAGTGCTGGCCAAAAGTATTGGCACCCCTGCAATTCTGTCAGATAATACTCAATTTCTTCCAGAAAATGAATGCAATCACAAATGCTTTGGTAATAATATCTTCATTTATTTTGCTTGCAATGAAAAAACACAAAAGAGAATGAAAAAAAAAATCAAATCATTGAACATTTTACACAAAACTCCAAAAATGGGCCGGATAAAAGTATTGGCACCCTCAGCCTAATACTTGGTAGCACAACCTCTAGACAAAATAACTGCGAACAACCGCTTCCGGTAACCATCAATGAGTTTCTTACAATGCTCTGCTGGAATTTTAGACCATTCTTCTTTGGCAAATTTCTCCAGGTCCCTGACATTTGAAGGGTGCCTTCTCCAAACTGCCATTTTGAGATCTCTCCACAGGTGTTCTATGGGATTCAGGTCTGGACTCATTGCTGGCCACTTTAGAAGTCTCCAGTGCTTTCTCTCAAACCATTTTCTAGTGCTTTTTGAAGTGTGTTTTGGGTCATTGTCCTGCTGGAAGACCCATGACCTCTGAGGGAGACCCAGCTCTCTCACACTGGGCCCTACATTATGCTGCAAAATTTGTTGGTAGTCTTCAGACTTCATAATACCATGCACACGGTCAAGCAGTCCAGTGCCAGAGGCAGCAAAGCAACCCCAAAACATCAGGGAACCTCCGCCATGTTTGTAGGGACCTTGTTCTTTTCTTTGAAGGCCTCTGTAAACTCTATGTTGATGCCTTTTCCCAAAAAGCTCTACTTTTGTCTCATCTGACCAGAGAACATTCTTCCAAAAAGTTTTTGGCTTTCTCAGGTAAGTTTTGGCAAACTCCAGCCTGGCTTTTTTATGTCTCTGGGTCAGAAGTGAGGTCTTCCTGGGTATCCTACCATAGAGTCCCTCTTCATTCAGACGCCGATGGATAGTACGGGTTGACACTGTTGTACCCTCGGACTGCAGGGCAGCTAGAACTTGTTTGGATGTTAGTCGAGGTTCTTTAGCCACCATCCGCACAATCTTTCGTTGAAATCTCTCGTCAATTTTTCTTTTCCGTCCACATCTAGGGAGGTTAGCCACAGTGCCATGGGCTTTAAACTTCTTGATGACACTGCGCACGGTAGACACAGGAACATTCAGGTCTTTGGAGATGGACTTGTAGCCTTGAGATTGCTCATGCTTCCTCACAATTTTGCTCCTCAAGTCCTCAGACAGTTCTTTGGTCTTCTTTCTTTTCTCCATGCTCAATGTGGTACACACAAGGACACAGGACAGAGGTTGAGTCAACTTTAATCCATTTCAACTGGCTGCAAGTGTGATTTAGTTATTGCCACCACCTGTTATGTGCCACAGGTAAGTAACAGGTGCTGTTAATTACACAAATTAGAGAAACATCACCTGATTTTTCAAAGGGTGCCAATACTTTTGTCCACCCCCTTTTTTATGTTTGGTGTGAAATTATATCCAATTTGGCTTTTTGACAATTTTTTTGTGGTTTTCCATTGAAGACAAATTAAATGAAGACATTATTACCAAAGCATTTGTGATTACAATCATTTTCTGGAAGAAATTGAGTATTATCTTACAGAATTGCAGGGGTGCCAATACTTTTGGCCATCACTGTACTAACTAACATTTTGGGGTCAGACGGTTCATAAGTTCTGCTTTCAAAAACATCACTACCAATACCATCACCCGACCATAGACATCTGCTAAGAATGAAAGTTTAAAGACGGAAAGAAAAGCGGACGTCAGTGATAATGTGATATTAGAGGGCATTTCTGGGAAGAATATAGCTAGACGCCATCTGTTATCCCTTAACTAATGATATTGCACAAAGAGAACCAAAGTTTCTTATGAATTTTGGAAGATGTGGAAAGATAATGATTTGGGAGGTAATATGTGTAGCCCCCAGAGAGTAAGGGGAGGTGGACAGTAGCTAAGCCTGTGCTTACTTACAGCAGATCTGTCCGCTTAAAGGGGTTGTCCAGAAATTGTACAAATCCCAGAGGAGGCCGGGGAAGGAGCAACAACAAAAGAAATCATACTTACCTGCCCCCAGTGCGGTCCATTCGGGTGCACTGTGCTTTTGCTGTTTGAAGTCCTGCCTCACATAAGACTACTTAGACCAGTGGCCTCAGCGGTGGTTGGAAAGGACCCTGTAATATCACTGATCTTTGTCACCCAGTCCTTTCCCGCGGATGCCGACGCCACCAATTGGACTCATTGGTCACCTACGGCACTGGACTTCCAGCAACAAAGGCACGCCGTGTGCCGAAGGGACACTGGAGAGCAGATACAGGCGAGTATGATTTCTTTACGGTAAACCATCCACGGCCCTCTCTGGGATTTGTCCAATTTCTGGACGACGCCTTTAAAATGCAACCCTATAGAACAGCAGCATATTACAGCGACAGGTCCATCCACCGCTCATGACTGTCCTGGACAGAATGCAGTAACAAGCGCACAGCAACTATAATATGCCAGCCTTCTATAGGATCGCACACAGATCTGATATTTCCGCTTTAAAAACAGATGTCCCACAAACAGCACCCGCAGGACAGTGGATAAGATGGCTGAAGCTCCCACCACTTCCTGTGTGCGTGAAGACTCTAGCAGTAGGTTATCTTCCTACATCGGCCAATCACAATAGAAATCATTCGCTTCAGCCAACCTCCGTCTACTTTGTATGGCCACATTATGGTTAAGGCCCCACATTGCAGAAACACATCCACGTACTGCAGGGGAAAAAAAAAAAAATAAAAAAATCATCTTTTCCTTGCGGAAATACAAGCGGTTTCCTTATAGATTTAATAAGGAAAGAAAAACCAGAGAGAAAAAACAAAAACAAAAAAAAAAAACAGTAAAAACGATGTGGAGAAAGCCATGTGATTGGTTTACACCGCTTTTTTTTTTAGCTTCACAGGGATTTAGTCTAAAGGTCTGAGCATTTTAGCACTAAACAGTTTCTTTTGTTACCATTTTTAGCCATATGTGGTCCTTTTTTTTTTTAGTTTTTATTTACTTTTATTAATATTAGATCTGTGGGTTTCTGGCACCAAGGACCCTCGCAGATCAACAATACCAAGGCAGCGCAGCTCTTGCCATGCTGCTCACTCGTCGTATAAACTGTAGTGGCGAGTGTAGGTACTGACCCATTGAAGCCTCCCACGCTGCCTCAGTAACTGATCTGCAGGGGTCCTGGGTGTCAGAGCCCCACAGATCTAATATTGATGGCTTATTCTAAAGCTAGGCCATCAATTATAGAAACTGAATAACCGCAGGCACCATAGCCAGGGGTCACTGCTATTTCACACAACAAAGAGTCCAGGCAAAGGAGGATCGAACTTTAGAAGGAGGAAGGGGGGGTTGATGCAAAAAAAAAAAATCTATATCTATTTTTTTTTTTTTGTTTCCCTCCTGCTACAGCATTTGTGACATTGGGATGCCTAATGTGTTTTTTTCTTTTTGTATATTTAGCTTTTTATGTATTGTATTGAGAAGAGGAACGATTTAAAATTTTTTTTTGTTATTTAAAAAAAATAATTTTTTTTTTTTTTAACTAAAAATTTAAAATCATTCCTCTTAATACAATACATAAAAAGCTAAATATACAAAAAGAAAAAACACATTAGGCATCCCAATGTCACAAATGCTGTAGCAGGAAGGAAACAAAATCAGTTTATTTCACCGTTTCACTTCTCAAAAGAAAACAAAAAAAAAAAAAAAATGCCGATAAGGTCTGTGGCAGAAAGGGGTTAAATGGTGACTCAAGATACAGCATTACCACACGACACCACTTAGGTCCCGCTGTGAGACTTGCAACCGAGCGCTAGCCCACAGCCTGCTTGATATATTCTATGCAGGATTTGGCTACGTTCACATTACCATTGCTCTCGATGTCATAGGATGACAGCGATGGACATTAACTGTTGCAAAGTAACAGACACAGACTGTGCACCAAACATCTCTGTCCATTCCCATTGACTATAATGTAAACAACATGGCGGACGCTTTCTTCTGTTAGTCTACTTTGTTTTCCCCATCAGAAAAGTAAAAAACATAATGCACTAAAGTTAGTCTTTTTTTTTTTTTTACTTTTGGGTGAATGCAGACCAGATACCCAACAGAGGGGGCTCCGTCTGCATCTGTCCTTTAAGGTCTGTTGCTCTCGTCCTGTGACAGATGAGAACAGACAGTCATTAAAGGGGTTGTCCAGGCAAAAATGTCATTATCCTGTTGCAAGACCCATGACCTGCGACTGAGACCAAGCTTTCTGACACTGGGCAGCACATTTCTCTCTAGAATCCCTTGATAGTCTTGAGATTTCATTGTACCCTGCACAGATTCAAGACACCCTGTGCCAGATGCAGCAAAGCAGCCCCAGAACATAACAGAGCCTCCTCCATGTTTCACAGTAGGGACAGTGTTCTTTTCAAGATCTGCTTCATTTTTCCGTCTGAACATAGAGGTGATGTGCCTTCCCAAAAATGTCGATTTTTGTCTCATCTGTCCATAGGACATTCTCCCAGAAGCTTTGTGGCTTGTCAACATGTAGTTTGGCAAATTACATTCTGGCTTTTTTAAGTTATTTCTGTGACCATTGTGGGTTTTTCTTTCATTAAACGAGGAGTACCAACAACTGTGTGTGTGTGTGTGTGTGTGTGTGTGTGTGTGTGTGTGTGTGTGTGTGTGTGTGTGTGTGTGTGTGTATATATATATATATATATATATATATATATATATATATATATATATATATATATATATGTGTGTGTGTGTGTGTGTGTGTGTGTGTGTGTGTGTGTGTGTGTATATATATATATATATATATATATATATATATACACACACACACACACACACACACACACACATTTATTTATTTTAATGCTGCCATGTGACGTCCTTTACAAAAATCAATGCAACATGACCATTATTCACTGAAGTGTGAACATAGCTTGAGGATCTCCACCTTCACATTGCAATAAAAGAACAGGTCAGCTGTGCATTGAACACAGCACCAAATACTAGGAATACTTTACATCTGGCCTTCCAGTAGAATGGGTGCAAATAGAAATACTGCAGACTAGCCAGTCTGCCCAACCTCAGTGACACCAACCTCATAAAATAGGAGATAACAAGACTATTTATACAGCAACACCAACAAAGCACTTCATCTTTAATAGTCTCCAACCCATATGAAACCTTATTATCTTCCATTTTTATGGAGCTCATAAAAAAGTGCAGCAAAGAAAATACTCATCATATTTCCTGTTATTGCTATCACGGCAACATATTCTGTAGCGCTGTATTCAGACTGTATGCCTACATTGCTTCCTGTGCCCAGTGGTGATCACAGCGATTGTATCACTGAGCAATACCAACATCATAGGAAGCCAATGGATAGACCGCCATGATGTAACAGGAACGAATAAAAGAAAAGAAAATGAAGGCCACATGAGAAGAACACGCAAACTCCATGCTGATACGTACTGACTGAGTAGGGTCCAAAGTCTGGTTCCCACTGTGGCAAGGCAAGAGTTTAAGGGGTTGTCTGGAACTTTAAAAAAATCCCTACCAAAAGAAACAACCTACACTCGTAGACCCTAATTTGTATCAACACGAACAGGGCTTATAGCTTTGGAAATGCTGAACAGGTTTATAGAAAAACAACCAAAACAGTCAGCACTGATCAGATGTATCTCATTGGGCTTTTGAGAGCCGGTGACTGAGCCTCTTCAAGGTGAGGTCTTCCTCTAACCTTTAGTAGCATTGATTCCGATGCAGATGTGAACCCAGTCTTACGGACAGTCACAGAGACCACCAAAAATCACTTATTGATCCACAGGTCTGGGCAGCGGAGTATTGTATGACACATGTGACTCAGGTCTGGGGAAAAGCAGAAAAGTCCCAGCAGCACTGAAACAGATGGGTGCTGGGACATGTAGTGCACTACAACAGGTCTGGTACGCCAAATGATCTCAGAGCAAAAGAGCGCAGCTTTCAGATTTATTAACCTTGCCATTTCCTTACTGTAGATATTCTGCTGGATCCCCTTCTGCGTTGTGTCAGTGGGGGTCACTGCTACAAAGACCTGAACAGAACGTCATCACTGACACGTCATTGGATGGTCCGGCCATTTACCGTGGCCTTGTTTGGAGGCAGACTAGTCCAGAATGGATAGGTAGTGGGGCGGACCAGTCACAGTCACTGCTGGTGGTCAGGCTCAGATATCAGCCTATTGTGAGCATAAAAACTGAAGTATTTACTATTGACTGAAATAGACAGCCCATTGTATTGTGCCCCATCAATGTACTGCATCTAAAGATACTGGACCAAAGAATGATTTGGGAGGTTAAAGGTCAGCTGCAGCTGCTGAAAGGTACTCTCCTCCATCAAGTGTAACCAACGTAATAACACCGTGCAATTCCAAAAACCTGACCCCGGAAAGTGTGGGTTACTCCGGAGAGGAGTGCGAGGCCATCACTTAGCCTCCTCTTTAGGACTTAGGTTAGGCGTGATATACCATATCTGAACTGTAACCTCCATAGGGACAAGGAGGCTAGAGCTATAGGAGATCAGTACAAGAGACCCCAAACAGGACTGATCACTTGTTGCCCCAGGCATACTACTGGGTTATAACCAGTGAAAGAACCAATAACCGGCATAAATCAGCAGAACGGCCAGGTAGTAGGAGTGGGAAAGCGCCAAAATTTAACAACATGAACATACACTAAGATGTGATTTTCATTTAAAGGGATTATCCATGGGCTTGCTTTTCACTTACCTGGTCCTGGCATTTGTTGAAGTTGGACCCGAGGGGTTCTGGGCTGGTCAAGTGATTGGAAGCAGCCCCGGACCTCTGCGTCATTTCACCTCCTCTCCTGTTTTCACCTCTAGTTACTTTGGAGTCTGCAGACTATAGTAAAGCCAGCCCTCATAGCACAGGTAAGTGTGCAAACAGGAGAGGAGGGAGGAGGCGCAGTGACTTTGGGGATGGGGGCTGGCTATGATCACATGACTTTGAGTCAGAACACACCCAGAACCCCCAGTGTTCAACTTCAACAAAATGTCCAGAGCAGGTTAGTGAAATAGAGTCTCCGGATAACCCCTTTAGCGCACAGCGGGTACTGCCGTGTTGTGGCATTTATGTGCCACTATCAGGGTATGTTCACACACTGCAGGTACACTGCAGATTCTCCATGCACGAAAACGTGCAGTATATTATCTCATCCTCTGCAATGCCTGGAGTGAAGTCTGCGTCAAATCTGCAGCATTTCCAAAAAACACAACAATACGGGCGAAATCCAAAGCAATAATTCACACAGTACAAGAGACTTTGCGCTGCAGGTTTCCTTCGCAGCAAGCTGGTGATATATCCGTTCTGCTGCAGCTGTAGATGGCAGGGGGTTAACCAGTGGTTGCCGACCTGTGCTGTTTATTGCCCACGTAGCACTGGCCACTCTCGGCACCAATAGCCTTCACTTAGATATGGTTTTATTTATAGTGAATTCTAGTTGTGTCTCTGCAGTTCAATCCACTGCCAACTCCCAGCAAATACGTTATTAATTCAGCAGATTTTTATCCTACTGAAGAATTCCTCCCCTGTCCGGCTGGTATGCCAAGTGAAAAAAGTATAGAAACTGGGCCCAGCAGCAAAGTCATTGATAAGGCAGAGACTATTCCTCACCAGCCGATCTTATTACTTTTGGGAGGGGGGGGGGAATCTACAGCACCAGATATATCCGGCACCCATTTATCCTTATGACATCGCCCACTCCGTTCCCCAAGACCTGAGCAGACTCCCAAGTCCTACCTACAGTACACACCAAAAGTTTGGACACACCTTCTCATTCCAAGAGTTTTCTGTATTTTCATGACTATAAAAATTGTAGATTCACACTGAAGGCATCAAAACTATGAATTAACACATGTGGAATTATATACTTAACAAAAAAGTGTGAAACTGAAAATATGTCTTATATTCTAGGTTCTTCAAAGTAGCCACCTTTTGCTTTGATTACTGCTTTGCACACTCTTGGCATTCTCTTGATGAGCTTCAAGAGGTAGTCACCTGAAATGGTCTTCCAACAGTCTTGAAGGAGTTCCCAGAGATGCTTAGCACTTGTTGGCCCTTTTGCCTTCACTCTGCGGTCCAGCTCACCCCAAACCATCTCGATTGGGTTCAGGTCTGGTGACTGTGGAGGCCAGGTCATCTGGCGTAGCACCCCATCACTCTCCTTCTTGGTCAAATAGCCCTTACACAGTCTGGAGGTGTGTTTGGGGTCATTGTCCTGTTGAAAAATAAATGATGGTCCAACTAAACGCAAACCGGATGGAATAGCATGCTGCTGCAAGATGCTGTGGTAACCATGCTGGTTCAGTATTCCTTCAATTTTGAATAAATCCCCAACGGTGTCACCAGCAAAGCACCCCCACACCATCACACCTCCTCCTCCATGCTTCACGGTGGGAACCAGGCATGTAGAGTCCTTTTGTTCACCTTTTCTGCGTCGCACAAAGACACGGTGGTCGGAACCAAAGATCTCAAATTTGGACTCATCAGACCAAAGCACAGATTTCCACAGGTCTAATGTCCATTCCTTGTGTTCTTTAGCCCAAACAAGTCTCTTCTGCTTGTTGCCTGTCCTTAGCAGTGGTTTCCTAGCAGCTATTTTACCATGAAGGCCTGCTGCACACAGTCTCCTCTTAACAATTGTTGTAGAGATGTGTCTGCTGCTAGAACTCTGTGTGGCATTGACCTGGTCTCTAATCTGAGCTGCTGTTAACCTGCGATTTCTGAGGCTGGTGACTCGGATGAACTTATCCTCCGCAGCAGAGGTGACTCTTGGTCTTCCTTTCCTGGAGCGGTCCTCATGTGAGCCAGTTTCTTTGTAGCGCTTGATGGTTTTGGTCATTGCACTTGGGGACACTTTCAAAGTTTTCCCAATTTTTCGGACTGACTGACCTTCATTTCTTAAAGTAATGATGGCCACTCGTTTTTCTTTACTTAGCTGCTTTTTTCTTGCCATAATAAAAATTCTAACACTCCATTCAGTAGGACTATCAGCTGTGTATCCACCTGACTTCTGAACACCACAACTGATGGTCCCAACCCCATTTATAAGGCAAGAAATCCCACTTATTAAACCTGACAGGGCACACCTGTGAAGTGAAAACCATTTCAGGTGACTACCTCTTGAAGCTCATCAAGAGAATGCCAAGAGTGTGCAAAGCAGTAATCAAAGCAAAAGGTGGCTACTTTGAAGAACCTAGAATATAAGACATATTTTCAGTTGTTTCACACTTTTGTGTTAAGTATATAATTCCACATGTGTTAATTCATAGTTTTGATGCCTTCAGTGTGAATCTACAATTTTTATAGTCATGAAAATACAGAAAACTCTTGGAATGAGAAAGTGTGTCCAAATTTTTGGTCTGTACTGTGCATTGCCACCTGAAAGTCACCACGACATGATTCCCCGCAGTCGCCACACTGGACAGTCACTTTATGACTAACTACAGTACAATGACCACCATTACTATTACTAGAAATATCGTTCAGTAATACAGTGCAGGTACATACAGGAGAACAAGAAGATGCACAATCTTACTGACATCTAGGATATTATTATGTTTATAGTCCTGTGATTCACATTAGTCGTATCGGGGAAGCATTTGTGAGTCACAGGAATAATTATAGTATAATAAGAGATCATAAAACGGGGACTATAATAATAAATGAGGAGAAAAAAAACCATGCCCTGGTGAAGGCAGAGTGGTTGGCGGGCGCCCAGTCTATGAGCCCTGCCAGGCACCACCTTCCGTAGCAGACCAAGTTATAGAGTAGGAGGAGAGAAGTAGATTGCTCTATAGTTCTGTGGGTCCAGACAATAGAAAAATGGAGGCGCACAGTAAAATCCACCTACATGGTGGGCACAAGCCACAGGGAAGACATCACGTCACCAAATATCCGTGATGGCCTATCCTTAGTCTATGGGACAGCTCTGCAGTACCTAAAGACACTGCTACAGATTATACAGCGATTGAGCAGTGTGTGTCGGACATGTAAACATTACCAGGAGCCACGCTGTCATGGAACAGCTGATCTGTGGGGGGTCCTGAGTGTCAGACCCTTGCAGATCTAATGTTGATGGTCTAAGGAATAAGCCTAAGTAATAGAAAGTGGATAAAACTCTTTAAAGAAATAAATAAATAAATAAATAAGTTTGTTCATACATTAAATTACTGACCACGAGTTAAAGCCTGAATTCTATTCCTCCAGAGCTGCACTCATCACAGCTGATAGCTAGTATTCCCTCCCACTTCCTGAGTTTTTCATGGGCATTTAGTTAGTGTAATATTCACACCAGGCGCTGTACTGTAGCTCGCTTTAGTAAAAACTGTCCTAGTGTTTATAGGTGAATGGCGAGTTGTGAATGCAGCTCTGAAGTATAATAGAGGCTATACCTCAATCACTACTATATGAATAATGCAGTGTGTATAAGAAAATACAGTTAAAAAGTTTAAAAATTAAAAAGTTTAGTAACTTAAATTGCGAATGAGATTAAAAAATTCTGATTCAGATTTCTAACAAGCGGATGGATAAAATGTCCACGTCAAACTCAGGATGACGAATCATTTTCTGCTCTTATTTGCTTTCAATTCAGAAGCCTCGGACAGAACATTACAAGCAGGCGAGGGAACGATCCAGCCGGTGCGAGCCGCCAAAACAAACACACTGAAATTCCTTTCGCCTTAGAGAATTTCATTTTGTGTAGTTTTAGCCATTTCCATGAACCTGAGAGAATATCACAAAACAGATATATCAGCAGATTTACCAACAATTGTCCGTACATTTTATTAATAGAATTGTGCCAGGATTACTGCCGAAACTTCATCAACAGACCCCACCGATCACATGATCAGGCATCTCACGCTATATCATGTACACCCAGCGCCTTACTATTATCCGATTTATCAGCTGTCACCTCCGTATAGGACTGGGCTTCTTCTCTGCCGTATTGGGTCTAAAAGGGGTTTCCCGTGGACAGAACTAGATTTAGAATTTGTAGACAATTTTACATTAAACATTTTTGCAATTGTGAATAATTAAAAATTTTGCTGAGTTTTTTAGATTTTCTCTAACTATTTAGCGGTGACGTCTCTTGTCTTGATCGGTTGCCAATGCATACGACCATGACTGAACTTTCTATGGTCTGGGACTTGTCAGAAACCCAGCCATGATAACCCGGGCACAATAAAGACATCATGGCTGGTTATTAGGAGGACACTACATGTATGAGAAGATAACCCGGACACAATAAGGACATCATGGCTGGTTATCAGGAGGACACTACATGTATGAGAAGATAACCCGGACACAATAAGGACATCATGGCTGGTTATCAGGAGGACACTACATGTATGAGAAGATAACCTGACCACAATAAGGACATCATGGCTGGTTATCAGGAGGGGACACTACATGTATGAGAAGATAACCCGGACACAATAAGGACATCATGGCTGGTTATCAGGCAGGGACACTACATGTATGAGAAGATAACCCGGACACAATAAGGACATCATGGCTGGTTATCAGGAGGGGACACTACATGTATGAGAAGATAACCCGAACACAATAAGGACATCATGGCTGGTTATCAGGCAGGGACACTACATGTATGAGAAGATAACCCGGACACAATAAGGACATCATGGCTGGTTATCAGGAGGACACTACATGTATGAGAAGATAACCCGGACACAATAAGGACATCATGGCTGGTTATCAGGAGGACACTACATGTATGAGAAGATAACCCGGACACAATAAGGACATCATGGCTGGTTATCAGGAGGACACTACATGTATGAGAAGATAACCCGGACACAATAAGGACATCATGGCTGGTTATCAGGAGGACACTACATGTATGAAGATAACCCGGACACAATAAGGACATCATGGCTGGTTATCAGGAGGACACTACATGTATGAGAAGATAACCCGGACACAATAAGGACATCATGGCTGGTTATCAGGAGGGGACACTACATGTATGAGAAGATAACCCGGACACAATAAGGACATCATGGCTGGTTATCAGGAGGGGACACTACATGTATGAGAAGATAACCCGGACACAATAAAGACATCATGGCTGGTTATCAGGAGGACACTACATGTATGAGAAGATAACCCGGACACAATAAGGACATCATGGCTGGTTATCAGGAGGACACTACATGTATGAGAAGATAACCCGAACACAATAAGGACATCATGGCTGGTTATCAGGAGGACACTACATGTATGAGAAGATAACCCGGACACAATAAGGACATCATGGCTGGTTATCAGGAGGACACTACATGTATGAGAAGATAACCCGGACACAATAAGGACATCATGGCTGGTTATCAGGAGGGACACTACATGTATGAGAAGATAACCCGGACACAATAAGGACATCTTGGCTGGTTATCAGGAGGACACTACATGTATGAGAAGATAACCCGGACACAATAAGGACATCATGGCTGGCAGAACATAGAAAGTTCCTGCATTCATGGTCATGCATTTTTCAAGCAGAATGGGGGACGGAATTTCCGAATGGAAAGCAAGCGTTGGTGTGAACCCAGCCTAAAATCGGCAGATACCTTAGTTTCAGTATAAAACCAGTGGACCCCATTATAGCCTATGGGGTCTGCGGGTGTCCGCAGGTAGCTGCATTTTTAGTGGAGACACTCTCTCCGTCTTTCGGGTTGTGAACATTGCGCAAGAGAAGCAGAATAGGTTCATCATATGGAAAAGGGGTGTTAAGCTTATTTTAAATTATATAAAATTATATGAATTAGAGGATTTTCACTGCCCCTTTCTGACCATGGATGTCGGCCATTTATGAAAGAGCCGGATTGTGGAAAAATACAGAAGTCAGTCGGTGGTTTGGTCTAGCGACTCCACTGCCCCGATCCAAAGTACC
Organism: Leptodactylus fallax; assembly: GCA_947044405.1. Taxonomy (NCBI): domain Eukaryota; kingdom Metazoa; phylum Chordata; class Amphibia; order Anura; family Leptodactylidae; genus Leptodactylus; species Leptodactylus fallax. The sequence goes on from CAMRHE010000032.1 coordinate 9,424,853, forward strand.
TGGTCACCCTTTACATCAGTGGTTTCCACCCTGTAGCTGTCACAACAGCTGGAAAGCAATATGTTGGAGACCACACATACTGACCCATTGTGGCTAATGCTCCATGTATTTCCATGTATATGCAGCAGTTACAGCTATTACATACAGGCCAGCTCACTTATCTGATGCAATCCAATATTACATTTTCCTATCCGCCGCAGCTCCATAGACGGCAAATGGTATTTAAGTGGCAGTACATCATGCCCGACGCTTCATACTAATCTCTCCTCTGACACGCTGCCCAGAGATCAACACAATAGGATGCAAAAACATATCCGCACTGAGCTTGGCACCACTCCCAGGGAAAGCCATTGAAAAGCAGGGTAGGCCCTGACAATAGTAGCTGCATAATAGAAGTTCGCAGCACGGCTCCGGTAACGTGGGCTAAATATAAAGTAATCAAACCTACGTGCAGCGACGGGTATACAAGACTCTTATGTGTATGTACCGCAGTAAGACAAGGAATTGCACAAATATTACATACAGTTAAATCCGAACTGCACAAAGTTACCTTACTGAATGCATATTCCCTGCCGTCCTCCATCCATCATGTTCTGATAAATCCTCCCCCACACTGTCTATCGGCCACAGATACATATACTCAATAGCATTTACAGGAATAGTCCAGGATTAGAAAAACAGGGCTGATTTCATTCAAAAACAGTGCCACATCTCTCCACGGGTTGCGTCTGGTATTGCAGCTTATCTCTGTAAGCTGCAATACCAGATACAACCTGTAGACAAGTGTGGCACTGTTTTCCAAAAAAGCAGCCATGTTTTTTAATCCTGGAAAAGCCTTTTAAATAGCCAAAAATCAGGAAACATAAGCCCTGCTCCAGAGAATGCCCCAAAATGTAAGCCTTTGAAAAGGCAGGATCATACAATTGTCCCAGCAAAATCGGGATAGTACGCATTATCCATGTATACCTGCAGTTAGAACCGGTATCACCGTTAAAGCAAAGCAGGATTTTAGCACGTGTGGTACGGCCATAATAGCTCACCGGCTCACCTATGACAATCAGGGCTGTGGAGTCAGAGTCAATTTTGGATAGAGCTGGAAAAAAAAAAAAAAAAAAAAAAAAAAAGTTACCGACTCCATAATAAAATTTTTGATTATACAATTACTAATATTATATAATTAGATTTATAGTTTATCTAATTTACTGCAGAGGAATCACTAGCTTTATAATGAATTAGAGGAGCTTTACTAAATCTGACTGATCACGGCTGTCGGCCATTTATCAAGGAGTCTGAGTCGGACTGCAGCAAAAAAAAAAAAAAAAGGGAGTCTGAGTCGGTGGTTTGATCTACCAACTACACAACCAGATCCTCTCCAAGTGAAACACATGGTGAACACCCTACTGTGGTTTGACCTCTTCTAAATCCTATAGCCATCAGACTACTGGTCTTTTGGGAAGGTTACTTCTATGCCCTCTGCCCCTTTCCTTCCATTACTACAAGAGTTAGCCAGCAACACCTACAAAATGCAAAATCCTTTCCTGTTGATCTGAACAAGTCTAATAATACGTTAAGTTATGACATGTGGATTGGGCAACATGTGCCGGTCCTGGACGGCCGCCAGAATAAGAGATATCCCAGTGGTCTGACCGTCAGCGATCAGACATTTAATCTCTGGATAGGGAATAAATGTAATTAAAGGGATATTCTAATAAGAAATGTCCCCCGTCCAAAGGATAGGGAGTAACTTGCTTTCCGTGGGGGATCTAGCTGCTGGAACCCCCACCCATCACGAGAACTGATGAAGCAGCAGGTTGGCCAGCACATGCATCTCTCCATTCATTACAATGGGAACCTCTGGAGGTAGCCGAGCGCTGTGTTTGGGCTATCTCTGGAAGCCCCACTGAAATGAATGGAGTGGTGTGCATGCTGTCTGGCCTGCCACTCCATGTAAAGCACCCCAATTCTCGTGATCAGTAGATATCAGACCCCCACTGATCAGCAAGTTACCCCATATGCTTTGGATAGGCTGTCATTTTGTGTTTCCAGAATATCCCTTTAACGGAACATCCCCTTTAAAAGGCCAAGTCCAACCTTTGCAAGTGCAAATATAAAGGGAGCCCCTACAGCTGTTGAGAATAGTTTTCGGCCTAGCAACCATTTCACCCACTCCCCCATACACATGACACATGTACAGTCGGCTCAGCCAAGTGTGCAAGTGTTTTCAATGTGAAGAGAGGAGTAAGCCGCCTCTTCTGAAAAAACAAAAGCATGTAACATGTCCAATCCTTCATCTTCCAGAGGAGAGTGGGGAGGCCGCAGACATACAGAACAGACACCTGCTCCTACCAAGGGTGAGTTTACGGACAAATAATCTCCGAAAATACTTTTAGAAATTAAAGATCTAAATTTGAGTCACTTCCCATCACGTGAAATTCTGTTATTTCTGTAAGTATAGTATTACATGGGTTTCCCCCTTTTCGGAAGAGTAGTGGGTGTCAGAAGGGTTCACGAAGAGGAAGTAAATGTATATTAAGAGGTTGGGGATTGTCCCATTATAAAGGGAGGGGGGGGGAAGAGATAAGTACAAGTAATAATTCATGCGCCTGACACTTACGAGGCCTACGGCAGACACCTATATACCTACAGTTCTATTTGTATCACAGCGTTAGGTGATGAAGATGGTGGGAACTCGACCTCCCGCTTCAGGTTACATACATAGTAAGACAAAGATCCGTCAAGTTCAGCCTATGTCCCTACAGCGCTGATCCAGGAGGAAGGCAAAAACCCCTTTAAGGAAGACACCAAATACACCATATTAGAGGAAAAATTCCTTTCCCCGCTGCTAAACCAGAAAGCAAACAGAATTGGGACCAAAGAAAATGGAACCAAACACAGAAGTCGAAAACCAATTCTGGGTGGAGTCGGGAAAAAAAAAAAAAAAAAAAGTTTCCGACTCCAAAGTAAATTTTTTATTACATTATACAATAATATTGTATAATTGGATTACATTCCATAGGAATTCAGTCACAGATTTTTTTCACGAATTAGAAGATCTTTACTGCTTCTGTCCGACCGTGGCTGTCAGCCATTTCTGAAGGAGTCAAAATCGAAGAAGGAGTTGGAGTAGAGTGTGGAAAAATAGAGTATGAGTAAGAGGTGTCATCTATCGACGCCACAGACCTGGCAAGAACGAAGCAAAAACATATTTAGGTCGTCACTTGTAGCAACGTTTTGGACCAATTTTTAGTCCTTCTTCAGACAGGGGTGTGATAGTTATGACTAAAGACTGGTAGGGCAAACATGTAAAGTGGCGCCCTCCAGGGGTGCACTGTATGGATTCTATATAGGTTTGTGCTAGCCTGCTTATATACATGGAATTTAATGGGTTACTAATAAAATGATGGACTTTTCATGGCGTGTTGGATCACTGCTGATGTGGTGGAGTCCATTCTTCTAATGTGAGCTCACACTAGCGTTGGCCTATCTGTTGGAGGACCAGAACAACAGACAGGTGGGCCGCTGTAATGGCGGTTACATGCGAAGCCCCGTGGGACCCAGACACTATAATGGAGTTCGCCGTTTTAAACTTAAACCAGCAGACGAAAAAGCGGTGTGTGCAGGACTTTTTCATCCGCCGATATCAGGCAGGCATTGAAATGTAATCTCCAGCGGAGACTCTGGCGCGAATGTGAACAGAGCCTTATCAGCAACTCATTACCGGGAAGCATGGGACTTCCACCACACCATAGATACAACCCATCACCATAAGTCTGAAGGAGGAACAGAAATTGGTCCAAAACGTTGCTACAAGCGATGAAATAATTCGATTTTCCCTCCATCCTTGCATCATATCTGGAGCACGGTTCACGCGTCATATTTCGTTGTCCTCTGTCAGCGAATACTGGCGATAGTGCACAGCAATGAGAAGAGCGGCTGCGGGATAGGGTTAAGCCAGAAAGGTGACGAAGCTGGAGAGAGGGTTATGGGACTGTCGAAATACCCTGTTAACATACAAATAAAGAAGAAAAGATTGTAAGGTGAGAAGATACCAGATACGGGACACAAGCCGAGCGCCCTTTGTATGATATCTGAGGCATACTATACCGTGTTTCTCTGAAAATAAGACAGGGTTTTATATTATTTTTTTTTCTCCTAAAAAGGCCTAGGGCTTATTTTCGGGGTAGGTCTTATTTTTCAGGTATCGGAGCGAATAAAAAAAAAAAAAAAAAACGCTAAAATTAGAAGCAACTGTGACTCTAGATAGCTGTCACTATCTGCAGTCTATGCACACATGGGCACTATTAGCTTATAAACATATCGCCATAGAGAGATAGTATAACTAACGCCTCTGTGTGTGAGTGACCCGCCCTGAATCCACAGCTGCGTGCTAGTGTGAATTGTGGCTAACTCATGAACTGACTAAACCTGCTGAAGAGCACGTATGACCATACATACAATCTGTCTCCGCTCCGCTGATGAAACTTGCGTATACTTTGCAGCCCAGATAAAGCTGATGGTTGGCTATTTGTTATAATGGCTGATAATTTTACCATCATACTACAGATCTGTACATGCCCACAACGCTAAAAATAGCCGCAACTGTGACTCTAGATAGCTGTCACTATCTGCAGTCTATGCACACATGGGCACTATTAGTTTATAACCATATATCTCCATAGAGAGACATTATATTATATAACTAGTGCCTCTATGCTTGTGAGTGAATGTCTGAACCCACAGCTGCTTGCTAGTGTGAACTGCGGCTAAACAAACCGACAACCTACTGAACACAATGTATTGACATACATATAATCTGTCTCAGTGCTACTGAAGTGGTCTGTCTCCCTAACGTTGCTAAAAAATACCTCTACGCGTCTCGCCGAAGGTAAGCCATCGCTCATCAGGAGATATAAACTATAAATACGTCAGACTAACAGAATGACTGACAGAGAAACAAAAAAGTAGGACAGGAGGTGACCACCGGCTAGTGACACCACCTTCCTGCCTGCCGGTACTAGTATGACCGCTGAGGCGCAGACGTCATGGTGCCCGAAATAGCAGCGGTAGAATGATACGCCCATTAGGGGTGTGGCTTGGGGCTAGAAGGACCAATCAGAAGTTAGGGGAGGGCAAACCTGACCCTCCCCCCCCCGGGACAGAATCTTTTCTAATTTGCTTTGGTTAGGGTTAGTAATCCGATCTTACATTCACAACTCACAACTGGGTTTTAAACTTACTGGCCCCCTCTCTCTCTCTCCTCTCCGCTAAGGTGGAGGTGCTGTAGTGGAGAGGCTGCATCTGTGGGAGCAAGCAGGGGCGGCACCTGACGTCTGGTCACATAGGTAGCCAAGCCCACAGCATAGTAGTGTCCAGGAGGCGGGACCCAGGAGACAGGAGGCGGCACTCAGGAGGCGGGACTCTGGAGCGAGTGAGCGGATTATGCCTTGCCGTAGGTAGCGGGGCGCTTGGGAGCTACAGTATGCCCATACTCCATCTCTGTGACATCACGTGACATGATACAACCGAGAGTTGGAGTCACTGACTAACTGGGGCTTATTTTTTTGAGTAGGGCTTACATTTGAAACCTACTCCAAAATCTCTGCAAAATCTAAGTAGGGCTTATTTTCGAGGTAGGGCTTATTTTTGGAGAAACACGGTATGGGTCCATGGCCTAAGGGTGCTGTATTAGGGTGGGTTCACACTTGCGCCGGCACTCCGTCCGTCGCAAATCCGACCTAAATGTCGGAAAACAGGCTAGGGACTGGATAGGGAAAGGTTTGCGACGCTTTGCTTAAAAACCCATTCACTTCTATAGGTTTTTAAAGCAATGCGAGGGTGTGCACTTACACCCTCTGCGCCACAAAGCCGTTTTTTTTCGTCGGAAACAACGTCGGACATGCAGGACAGCTTTGTGGTGCAGAGAGTGTAAGCGCACACCCGCACATTGCTTTAAAAACCCATAGAAGTGAATGGGTTTTTAAGCAAAGCGTCGCAAACCTTTCCCTATCCAGTCCCTAGCCTGTTTTCCGACATTTAGATCGGATTCGCGACGGACGGAGTGCCGGCGCAAGTGTGAACCTACCCTTAGGACACCGTATGATTTAGAACTTGTAGGAAGTTGTAATACAATAGTGCGTAAAAAAAAAAAAAAAAAAAAAAAAAAGTTATATATGTAGGTTACCATCACAAAAAGCTATGATTAGGAGGATTTTACATATGGAAGAAGGCTTAAAAAAAAAAATAAAAACCTGATTAAATCAGTTTCCAGTTCTAAAAGTTTCCAAAAACTTTTAGATAAAAACTTCTCTGTAGAAGGAGGCCGGCCCAGACCCAGACCTAACATCAAGACGTAAAGAAGTGGTTTATCAATTCTGCAAAATGAAAGCAAAGAAAAACAAGACACAGGAGAAAATGTCACCTGTGCGGGCGGAGGACCAGGAAATCTGACCTACTTACAAGACCCCATATAGAGCTGCCATTTTTTTTTTTTTTTTTTTTTTGGTGGTTTGTTAACTTTTTACTGCAGCAGGCAAATATATAAATAATGTGACAAAAATACATGGGTGAGGTGTATGAAGAAGAACGCCATGAGAAGCCGGAGCCAGTTGCCCAAAGAAACTAGACCTGTGACTACGATCATATACCGATGTGCCTGGAAAGAATGAACACTAAGCGGTGACTGGTTGTCACGGGCCAACAGGATTGGTGATAAGTGTCTGAGCGCTGGGACTCCGACCTCTGTACTCCAATACATCTTGAGAATGAGGGTCATAGATCGGCTAATTTAATGGAACAATAGCTGCGCAAGTACATTGCTGCCAATACACCCAAAATCTATAGGCCTGATGGAGAGACAAGTCCAGTACTAGGCGACCTGTCAGTCCCACAGAGACTAAATGGAGAGGCGGCAGCAATGCACATGTGTGACCAATGCTCCATAGGAGGCGCAGGACCCCCATCTTTGTCATTTATGAACCCCCATCGATCAGCTGATTTTTACCTATTTGTGGATAGGCGATACGTTGTTACTGTGAGGATACCTCTTTAACCTGTTAGTAGATCCACACGATCGACACTGGTCAGGTTTCAGAAACTACTGCTGATATAGCTGGAGGAAATTGTGGCCAACCATACATTTCCCCTGCATCAGTAGTACTTACCAGCTGACTATGCAACATCTGAATGGGCCGGGTACACCATAGTGAAACATACTCCATAGTACTGGCTCTCTGCTCTCTGTCCTATCATGATCAGAAAGGGGCCGTCTTCAATACAACCCCTCTAAGCAGTTTTTTGGTAACCATGGCCCCTTACTGTACTCCTATGTGATCATGAAGGGTATAATCAGATTCATTGCAGAAACCCACATGTCCGTTCTATTTATTAGCAGAAACCTGTTCATATGGAATGGAAAGTTAACTCGCAGAAACTTGTGTAATGAATCAGCCATGTGTGACCATACTCCAACAATGCAGGAGAAGGTCAAACAAGCAATTGGTTTTCTACATGGTATACAACACACATTTTTGACTGCTTCCTCTGCTCTTATTGAGTAACCGGCCAACTAGAAGTTTCCAGTCCACCAGCAAGAATTTCATGTTACCCACAAATATAAGAATGGATAGTATTTCCATTAAGGCGGCTGCACGAGAGAAGTTTCCCCTCCGGCAAATCCCAGCTAGGGTTATTGAACACAAGCATACTGGTAATCGTCCATAATCAGCAATATGGAGGCAATACAGGTGAAACTGCCTCAATATTGCTTATCAAGAACACCGATGGGTTATCATCTAAGCAGGAAAGCGAACTACATAAAAAGAAGGATGTTACAGCAGAAATATGTCCACATCCATATCCTAAATCCCATCCGAACCGCAGGTCCTAAAGACTTGAACTTTTAGCGCATAGGGGTCTTTGCTGCTGTAAGTCCAGGTCATTAGAAACACAGTTGGAATGGTATCAGCAACTATAATCTGCACACTAAAATGCCGATATATTCTGTCTGAATGTGGCCTTATTTTAAAGAAAATCTGCAGCAGAAATCCAAGACCAAGCCTTGGATTTGCACTGCAGCAGATCCTCATGTGGATGAACTTTCATACATCTAACCAGCACTGGAGCTACTCACTGCGGCTTCCGAGTGAAATGTCAGCTTTTATATTTCGTGATGTGGATTTCAAATCTGCACCATGATCCAAAACCCCACAAGTGGAGAAATGTAAGATTTCGTTACAGAAGATCTGTGTGCAAAATCATACATGTGAACATGCTCTAAGCCAGCAATTATTAGTATCTTACGTAGCTCTAATGCCTGTAATTGTGCAATTTTGGAGAGAAGGTTGAGCTTGTGGTTTGGGGATTTTGTTTCCCCCTTTGTACTACAGTTTTACATGTTGAGGTCATACTTTCTTGTGAGCCAGTGTCAATTCCCTTGGTAAAAAAATAAGACATTCATTGAGGCTCTGTGATATGATAAACAGCCTAGAAATCCTGTATATGTGTGACTGCCGATCAATAGGGTATTCCCACTGACACTATGGGTGGGATCACAAGTAGCAGCAGAGTCACACCATAGTGAAACCACAACTAAATACATGAGACTGTGGTTTTGACAGCAAATGAAGGAAAAAGGAGGCAAAAAAATACACATATTGAGTGCAATTCTGCATAGGGTGGCTGTGGGCCCCGTATTATATAGTGACTGTTCTTGAAGCGCTTCCTGTCACTGCCGCACATTAGGATGTAAATGGCAGACACTTCATCCCCCAGGGACACCAAGTCCAGGGCTCACCTTCTCCCACCAGGCCACAGTGATCAGAACTGCAGCATGGCGTGTCTGCCCACTAAGCTTCAGCAAAAGTAACCTTGGCATCTTAGGAGTTTGACAGATAAAAGGGACTCACTGTCAGCCCATTGTCACCTTGAGACTCCATCACTACTCAATGGGGTACCAGTGGGTTTCTTTGTCAGGCAGAGTCCAGAAAAAGGTCCTCATGTCTGCCAGAGCTAGTATTATAAGAGGAAGTATTATGAAAGTGAGCAAAGGAGAGCAACTTCCAGTCCCTGGACAAAATAAATAAATAAAATATAATATTATATATAAAAATAAATAATAATAATAATAATAATAATAATATTTTTTATTATTAATAAATAATAATAATAATAATATTATATCAAAATGGTTTCGTTTAATGAAATATAGTAACCAGGGATGTGGATTCACTAGGCCAAAACACTGACTAATTCCTGTATTTTTCCACAGCAACCTCCTACTCCTCCATAAATGGCGGACAGCTGTGGTCAGACAGACACAATAAAGATCCTGTAATTCACAAAAAAAAAAAAAAAAAAAAAGTCACTGACTGAATTCCTATGAAAGTAAATCTGTAACAAAATATCCATCTAAATAATTCTACAATATTAATTATATAATAATCAAAAACTGTGCATTTGATTTATAATAACTAAAAATAATGAATCCAGATGACTACCACCACCCTACTGGTAGCACCATTAAAAAAGAAAAAAAAAATTGTAATATGTGCAAATTCCAAGATGTAGAAACAAAGAAAACTACAACTTGGTCCCTAAAAAAAACTATCTGCCTTTTGGCGACGTCAAAGGAAAACACTGACCATTTTTTGGCCTTTAATTTAAATTTAATTCAGCAAAACTCCTAAAACATAAAAAATATATAAAATTATTATCAGTGTAGTGAATGTGTCTACATCCCTATATGTATTTATCAATGCCCTTTTGGCTTTGGAAACAAAAAACTGCATTAGGCCGGGGGCCCCACGTGGCATAAACACCGCGGTTAGCCCACAGCGTAAACGCCACGGCTTTTTACAGTCACTGTGTAGTGGATGGGATTCTAGCGAATCCCATCCCCTCAGTGCGGTAAAATACGAGCAGTAGATACGCTGTGATTTCCGAAACAGTAGCATGTCAATTATATCTACGGAAATGCCGGCAGTTTCCCTATAGCTTTTTTGCTGCAGGCCGCTACATGGGGCCTTAGTCTTAAAAGGGTTTTCCCATCTCCTTGTTTCAGCGGCTTTGCCTGCTGTCTCTTCTTCCCACTTCCTGTATCCCCCCCCCCCCCACCTCCCAGCTTGCTGAACAGGACACTATGAAGTATCACAATACTTTTTATAAATTACTAGAAATCTAATATAAATTATTTATTATTATTATTGTTTATTTATATAGCATCATTAATTCCATGGTGCTTTACATTTGCGGATTTACATACAGTACGCCAGATATACAAAACAGATCATACAAACAGTGACCAAGTGGCACAGTGGGATAGAGGGCCCTGCCCGCAAGGACTTACTACAATCTATGAGATGCAGATCAAATAATATGCCCATGCTTCTAGAGAACAGACTTCGTGTTATTGTGTGTTTACACAGAGCGATAACAGACATGGCTTTATCAGCAAACTGCAATTAGCTGTAGATAACAGTGAGTGATGTCACTTGTCCTATGACACAGGTCTGGCGCTATGGAAACACTGTGTAAACAATGGGAGGAGTACAATGTTGTACCGTGTTAGCCATTGAACATAGGGGAAAAGTGAAGAAGTCAGGCGATACCTTTTAGAGGCTAACTGAGTATATTTGATGGTGAGCTTTCGGAAGTACTAGCTCCCTTCATCAGACATGGTGTTATTTCACATAGCAGGCAAACAAAGCAGCATTTCTAAAGCAATATATTTAGGAAAACTCTTCAATTTACATAAGCTACCAATATAGATAAGATCCTTGAAATGGGCATACCCCTTTAAACTGCGCTGTGTGAACACGGTCTGCAGGTGTTTAGTTTAAGTTTTAGATGGTCTCAGGACAAGATAAAAAAAAACACAACCTCCAGAGCAGAATTTTTTTTTTTAAGGTACAACAATAGGAAACTAGTGAAAGGTGGCTGTTATAGGACTCGTCTACTGAGAAAGGAATGTAAGAAATGTGCGGCCTTGATGTGGATTGATCGGACTGATCTCTGCGTGTATCTCTGAGTGTATATATGCCTTTCATGAACCTACACAATAGAGCAGTAGAAGCCAATCCTATTACCATAGGGAAAACCCCGAAAACAGTCTAATACACTTACGGTAGGAACAGATTTCTCATGAGGGGAATTTAGGGTGCTCAGTACTACAGCTCAGTCCCATTTACATGATTGGGACCAAGCTGGAAAATGGCAGTGATGTGACTTCATGGGCCTGAGATGAAGCAGCTGTAGTGCTCGGCCAAGCACCTTGTCATAGAGGAGGGTGGGATTGGTGGAAGTCTGACCGCTCGGACCACCACTGGCCAAGAGAACACGGGTCCCCTACAAATGGAGTGGTGGATATACACGGGCTGCCAATATGGCTTCTTAAAGGTTAAATCACACAGTCAGCCATGGTTTCCCTAAATGCCAAAAAGCAATGCATAAAGCTTAACTGGGCTGAATTATCATTCAGGGGGAAGGGAAAGCTGGGTGACAAGTCTAGATGGCTGTACTTATATTATAATTTTGAGAGGAAATGCCCTGTAACTTCTAGTTTTCTACTACTAGTTCAGCGTTGTCGATACTGGTAAAACCCCATTTCGTAACAGCAACACTTCCATGTGTGACCCGCGTCAAGGCCAGCTATGCAGAGCAAAATAGGAAGAGCTGCGGTTTCACTGTCACGTGTAACCCAGTCCAAGCATCTACATGGACTACTACTACTACTACCTCACTACAGATCTGTACGAGGAGCCTAGAAAGACTGGAATCTCCCTAATGAAACTCTGTGCTTGCCCCAAGTCACCTACAGTATGCAGAAGTGAAACCGTATACCTACCTACATATACAGAAGTGGCTCACTCCTAGGAAAAACCCTATATACAGGATACCTACCTACATATACAGAAGTGGCTCACTCCTAGGAAAAACCCTATATACAGGATACCTACCTACATATACAGAAGTGGCTCACTCCTAGGAAAAACCCTATATACAGGATACCTACCTACATATACAGAAGTGGCTCACTCCTAGGAAAAACCCTATATACAGGATACCTACCTACATATACAGAAGTGGCTCACTCCTAGGAAAAACCCTATATACAGGATACCTACCTACATATACAGAAGTGGCTCACTCCTAGGAAAAACCCTATATACAGGATACCTACCTACATATACAGAAGTGGCTCACTCCTAGGAAAAACCCTATATACAGGATACCTACCTACATATACAGAAGTGGCTCACTCCTAGGAAAAACCCTATATACAGGATACCTACCTACATACACAGAAGTGGCTCACTCCTAGGAAAAACCCTATATACAGGATACCTACCTACATATACAGAAGTGGCTCACTCCTAGGAAAAACCCTATATACAGGATACCTACCTACATATACAGAAGTGGCTCACTCCTAGGAAAAACCCTATATACAGGATACCTACCTACATATACAGAAGTGGCTCACTCCTAGGAAAAACCCTATATACAGGATACCTACCTACATACACAGAAGTGGCTCACTCCTAGGAAAAACCCTATATACAGGATACCTACCTACATACACAGAAGTGGCTCACTCCTAGGAAAAACCCTATATACAGGATACCTACCTACATATACAGAAGTGGCTCACTCCTAGGAAAAACCCTATATACAGGATACCTACCTACATATACAGAAGTGGCTCACTCCTAGGAAAAACCCTATATACAGGATACCTACCTACATATACAGAAGTGGCTCACTCCTAGGAAAAACCCTATATACAGGATACCTACCTACATACACAGAAGTGGCTCACTCCTAGGAAAAACCCTATATACAGGATACCTACCTACATACACAGAAGTGGCTCACTCCTAGGAAAAACCCTATATACAGGATACCTACCTACATATACAGAAGTGGCTCACTCCTAGGAAAAACCCTATATACAGTATACCTACCTACGTATACATAACCCATCAGTATACATATATAATACACCTGCCCACGTCTACAGAACATATCTACATATACAGAAGTGGTTCATTACAAGTAAAACCCTTATACATATACATTATACATACATGGTACACATACTCCCATATACAGTACACCTATATAAACACGCACTATGCCCACCCACACGTACAGACACATATGTGCATGGATGTTCGTTATATTTATATTGTGCATTAATGTCCAGCACTTCATTGAATACCAGGTAAAGCGCCACACATTGTATAGTGGCTGTGCTTGGTATTGCTGCTGAGTCCCATTCACATAGGTCATGTGACCAATTAGAAACATCTCTGGCCTGCAAAGAAGAAGCTCTGTAGGAGTCCGACATCCGGGGCCGCCATGGATCAGCTGTTTGAAGCGGCGCTCCGAGTGCTGCTACCACTTCACAGGCCATATGATGATACGTTCATTGGTCACATGGCAGCTCAGTCCCATTCAACTGAATGGACTGAGGTATGATACCACACACAGCTGCTGCACAAATGTATGGCCCCGGGCTTGGTAAAAGCTGAAGAGGATGCAGTGGTCATGTGAGCTGATCTGTGGGGACCCCCTAATGTCGGCCCCCTGCCGATCTTCCTCTGAGGACCTATTGTAAAGATAGGACATCAATTAAGTCCTGGAAAAACCCTTTAACAGATCCTATAAAAAAAAAAAAAAAAATATATATATATATATATATATATATATATATATATATATATATATATATATATATATATATACACATATATACAGTCATCTGAAAAAGTTTGGGCACCCCTATTAATCTTAATCATTTTTAGTTCTAAATATTTGGGTGTTTGCAACAGCCATTTCAATTTGATATATCTAATAACTGATGGACACAGTAATATTTCAGGATTGAAATGAGGTTTATTGTACTAACAGAAAATGTGCAATATGCATTAAACCTAAATTTGACCGGTGCAAAAGTATGGGCACCTCAACAGAAAAGTGACATTAATATTTAGTAGATCCTCCTTTTGCAAAAATAACAGCCTCTAGTCGCTTCCTGTAGCTTTTAATCAGTTTCTGGATCCTGGATGAAGGTATTTTTGACCATTCCTCTTTACAAAACAATTCCAGTTCAGTTAAGTTTGATGGTCGCCGAGCATGGACAGCCCGCTTCAAATTATCCCACAGATGTTCAATGATATTCAGGTCTGGGGACTGGGATGGCCATTCCAGAACATTGTAATTGTTCCTCTGCATGAATGCCTGAGTAGATTTGGAGCTGTGTTTTGGATCATTGTCTTGCTGAAATATCCATCCCCGGCGTAACTTCAAATTCGTCACTGATTCTTGTACATTATTCTCAAGAATCTGCTGATACTGAGTTGAATCCATGCGACCCTCAACTTTAACAAGATTCCCGGTGCCGGCATTGGCCACACAGCCCCAAAGCATGATGGAACCTCCACCAAATTTTACAGTGGGTAGCAAGTGTTTTTCTTGGAATGCTGTGTTTTTTGACGCCATGCATAACGCCTTTTTGTATGACCAAACAACTCAATCTTTGTTTCATCAGTCCACAGGACCTTCTTCCAAAATGAAGCTGGCTTGTCCAAATGTGCTTTTACATACCTCAGGCGACTCTGTTTGTGGCGTGCTTTCAGAAACGGCTTCTTTCGCATCACTCTCCCATACAGCTTCTCCTTGTGCAAAGTGTGCTGTATTGTTGACCGATGCACAGTGACACCATCTGCAGCAAGATGATGCTGCAGCTCTTTGGAGGTGGTCTGTGGATTGTCCTTGACTGTTCTCACCATTCTTCTTCTCTGCCTTTCTGATATTTTTCTTGGCCTGCCACTTCTGGGCTTAACAAGAACTGTCCCTGTGGTCTTCCATTTCCTTACTATGTTCCTCACAGTGGAAACTGACAGGTTAAATCTCTGAGACAACTTTTTGTATCCTTCCCCTGAACAACTATGTTGAACAATCTTTCTTTTCAGATCATTTGAGAGTTGTTTTGAGGAGCCCATGATGCCACTCTTCAGAGGAGATTCAAATAGGAGAACAACTTGCAATTGGCCACCTTAAATACCTTTTCTCATGATTGGATACACCTGGCTATGAAGTTCAAAGCTCAGTGAGGTTACAAAACCAATTTTGTGCTTCAGTAAGTCAGTAAAAAGTAGTTAGGAGTATTCAAATCAATAAAATGATAAGGGTACCCAAATTTTTGCACCGGTCAAATTTTGGTTTAATGCATATTGCACATTTTCTGTTAGTACAATAAACCTCATTTCAATCCTGAAATATTACTGTGTCCATCAGTTATTAGATATATCAAATTGAAATGGCTGTTGCAAACACCCAAATATTTAGAACTAAAAATGATTAAGATTAATAGGGGTGCCCAAACTTTTTCATATGACTGTATATATATATAGATATAGCAAATGGGTGCCAACTGCAGTAGAGTGCAGAGCTTGGTGAGAAAGTAAAGCGTTAATAACAGAGAATGTTCCTATTGTGATCACCAGCCAAACGTTATCAGCGTTCTTTGCCCTATGGACAGTCCAGACTCCTGGAGGGGTCCTTGAATAGTGACGTAGTGTAGAGTCTATTTGTAGAAGGCTTTATTCAGCTTGTCCACTGTCTAGGGTTCTGTATGTTTTCCCCATGTTCCTCCCCTGCTCCAAGGGATACAGACTGTGAGCCCTATAAGGGACACACATCGACAATGCAGAATATGTTGGCATTATACAAGTAAGAGAAATAAATCCATTGCTGTGCTAAATTTCTGCTTTGTATAATGTCACTAGTATTAAGCTTTATTTCCCTAGAAATAAGTCCATACCCAGTATATGTGGGGATTCGTGACATGTTCCCATTGTTTTCAGTAACCTGCGTCCCTGTGCCATTGTGTTATTGCACACATTTGTGAAAAAGTCCTCAACTCCCACGAATTGGTATATATAGAGAGAGTTGAGGACTTTCAACCCAGATTTGCTATACACACCTTTGTGTCTGGGTATTATTCTAGTCTCCTCCGCTTGGTCATGTTCTCCTAATTTAGAAAACCGAGAAACTCGATCCGTATGTTGGTTGGATTTACTGATCCACACCTTATTCTGGGAGCGGGACTCCTAGCAGTCTAGTTATCTATGATCCCGGGAGTCTCTGCCTACTATACTCACTACAGGACAGTATGACCCTACCATCCTAAATAACTATACTGCTAGGAGTCCGTGTACCGGCATAAGATACAGGCCGGTAAATCCCACAAACACACAGACAGACTTTCACGGGGGAAACTCAGTCGTGCGAGTGCGCCCGTAGGCCTTTGCACACGACAGTAAAGTTTTTGATGAAACTAAAAGCCATTAAGAACAGCTGTTAATGTCTGTTTTGCATCCGTTCCATTTTTGATGGCCGAGCGTCATCAGTTTAGCATCAATTTTTAAAAAAAAAAAAAAAAAAAAAAAAAAAGATGAATCTCTTTTTGACCCAACTCACTGATCAGTTTTTAAACAGGCGTAAAACTGGCGTCAATCCGTTTTACATCAGTTAAAAATGGATCCATTGAGTCTATAGGGTACAGAACATGCCAGGTCAGTCAAAAAAACAGACATGTGAATAGACACTTTTAAACGAATGCGTTCTCAAAACAGCCACGTGGTGGACAGTGCAAAAACAGCAGTCTGATGGAAGTTTTTCCACTGTCGTGTGAAAAAGCCCATAGGGCCCATGTTCACGTTGCGGGTTTTACCAGATAGCACACTGACCCATTAATTTCTATTGGCCCATGCACACTGCTGTGATCTTCACGGATCCGTGTGCGGGGTGACAGTCTGTGCCACAAAACTCAGGTCAGGTCCTATTCCTGTCAGGTTTTGCAGCCATGCTCGCTGGTCCCAATAAATGGACTGTGGAAGCTCGGCCGCTGGCTAGCACACTGTTTTGTGCATGAGCCCTTAAAAGGAGTCCGTCACCAGAGAAATGCAGTCTAGTCTGCAGGCAGCATGTTATAGAGCAGGAGGAGCTGAGCAGATGGATATATAGGTTTGTGGGAAAAGATTCAGTATAACTTGTCATTTATCCATTGAAATCTCTGCTCTTTGTATTCTGAAAGCTCCGCCTCCTGGACTTATCAGTGATTGACAGCTGTCTGTATACACAGTCAGAGGGGACTCAGCCGATCACTGATAGCTCCGCCTCCTTGACTTTTCAGCATACAAAGAGCAGAGATTTCAATGGATAAATGACAGGTTATACTGAATCTTTCCCACTTATCTGTATATCCATCTGCTCAGCTCTTCCTGCTCTATAACATGCTGCATTTTCCTAGTGACAGGTTCCCTTTAAGTTCTCACTTAAATACAATGGCCCCTTCAAGGAGCTTAGTGGTGGGGGTGTTGAGGAATTTATTGTGACTATGAATGTTATAATTCTGGAAAAACCCTTAGACAGGGCTCAGAGCCTGGACTTTCTGATACACTGCTCCAAATCTACTGCATAGAAACAGAGTTACCAGATAAAATACAGTCTGACCACAGGCAGACAGATTTTTATCATGTAAGTCTATGGCTATGTAAGGAGTCTGGAGCCGCGTATCAGTAAAACTCCAACCAGTATAAAGATTAGTACAGACAAATGCTATATATATGTATACACATACATACATACACACACAGACACATACATACACAGTCCCTGCTCCACTTCTTCCAACACAAACTAATGTGCACAATAAGTAGGTGAGGGCCGGGCCGGGCCAACCTGGTGTTATTGACGCCCTATGACAGGTTCATCAACAAGGTGCACACCCTACAGATAAATGTGACGGTTTTATTAGGCTTGTGTTATGGTTCTCAGCTGTGAGATATTTCTGATCTGCAGCAGTGCCCGGCACATCACTCCCATATACACATATATATAACCTACCAGGCTGTCGTGAATCATTACAGGTCTGATAAAGGGATTATTATGGCATTACTCACGAGCGGCGGCCATTACCTTCATGTTGTGCAACTACTATTTATGTAATTGTCGGCTGCATTTAGTCTTTTAGTATCGTGTCTTGGATAGAAGAAACAGATTATACACAAGTGTCTTAATTCTTCAGACATTAACTCCTTACAATGACATATTCCAGATGTAATAGTTTATACAGCGGAGGTCAGGACCGGTTCATTGAAAGAGAACCGAAACGATTGAGGCTGATCACTGGACTGAACACGGCCATATCCCCCAACTCCCCACTGATCACTAGAATGGGGGGTCCCAAGTCCCCATTCCTCCACAGTACAGCCAAAATACCATACGAAGGAACAGCACCACACTGTGCCTAGATAATACCACCACACAGTGACTCAAATAATACCGCCATGCAAGGCTGAAATACCAGTGTGTTACACTTCCTAAAAAATACCTAAGGTTATGGGAACATTAGTCAAGTATATTTAGTGTATGTGCCACAAAAGCTCCATACTTGCCCAGCAGGTTTGGGTAAGGCATATGCCGAGTAGATCTGCGCGGACGTACCTTTATTTCTATACAGAGGGATACAGGACAGAGGGTTTTTCCTTAACAATGAGACATAATGATGACATATACTAGCACGTGTCTTTATAGCGGCGTATGTTGTAACCGTCCGCTGCAGGAAAGAGACAACCACAGGCAAAACAAAACTTAATACCACCAGACAGTGCTGAAATACCAACACTGTACAATGTCCATAAGATCCTATCATACTGTGCTCAACAAACGCTACAGTGCTCACACAATACCCATACACACAATGCCCAAAGATAAACTACCACCATTGGTAATACAAGGTCTATACACAGTGCTCAAATTATACCGTCATATAGCTCCCAAGTAATAGTGTTTCACAATGCCCATACACAGTGCCCAAATACCACTGTACAGTCCTTATATACACAGCACCCAATTAATATCACTATACAGTGCCCATATACACAGTGCACAAATAATACCACTATATTGTGCCCATATAATCCTGCCATACGTGTCCATATACACGGTAACCAAATAATAGTCTTACGATGCCCATAAACAATGCTCAAATAATACTGCTATATAGCTCCTCAGTATCTATCTTACACAGCCCATCTACAGTGCCCATTATAATACAATCTAACAACGTCCATATAGTACAGTCTTACAACACCCATACAATGCCCATCTATACAGTACCCATATAGTACAGCCTTACAATACCCATACACAGTGCTCATACAATGCCCATCTACACAGTACCCGTATAGTACAGCCTTACAATACCCATACACAGTGCTCATACAATGCCCATCTATACAGTACCCATATAGTACAGCCTTACAATACCCATACACAGTGCTCATACAATACCCATCTATACAGTACCCATATAGTACAGCCTTACAATACCCATACACAGTGCTCATACAATGCCCATCTATACAGTACCCATATAGTACAGCCTTACAATACCCATACACAGTGCTCATACAATACCCATCTATACGGTACCCATATAGTACAGCCTTACAATACCCATACACAGTGCTCATACAATGCCCATCTACACAGTACCCATATAGTACAGCCTTACAATACCCATACACAGTGCTCATACAATGCCCATCTACACAGTACCCATATAGTACAGCCTTACAATACCCATACACAGTGCTCATACAATGCCCATCTACACAGTAGCCATATAGTACAGTACAATCCCCATATTATACAGTCTAAGAGGAAAATTCAAATGGAGTTTTTGCAGGCAGATTATGAAGCGGAATCCACCTTAAAAAAAAAAACAAAAAAAAAAAAAAACCACCACACTCGTCTTCCATTGGAACGAATAGATGTTTTCTGAGGTGGATTCCTCAGGAGTCGGAGCAGATTTTCCCCTCTAGCTGATTTTTTTTCAGCTAAGAGAAAAAAAAGTAGTGTCATGACCGACCATCAGGCGGATTCCACCTTGCAAACCCCATAGAAATGAATAGGAGGTGAAAAAAAGCGCAAGGTTTTTTTTTTTTTTTTTTTTTTTTTTTGTTTTTTTAAAAAAACAGATTTTTTTAGGCACCTTCCCAAAACAGTGTGTTGGAAGAAAAACACTTCCTAATTCCTGAAGCAGATTTTTTCAACTTGCAAAGAACTCAGTGTGAACTTACACTTACAATGCCCATACACAGTACCCATATAACATCTTACAATGCCTATATAATACAGTCTTACAATGCCTATACACACTACCCATATAATACCATCTTACAGTAGCCATATAACAATATCTTACACAGCACCCACACAATACCATCTTACACAGCACCCACATAATACAACCGTACAGTGCCCATATAATACCACTGTACAGTGCCCATACAATAACTTCTTACACAGCCCATATAATACCACCGTACAATGCCCATACAATACCATCTCACACAGCACCCATACAATACCATCTCACACAGCACCCATACAATACCATCTCACACAGCACCCATATAATACCGCCATACAGAACCCATATAATACCATCTCACACAGCGCCCATATAACACCGCCACACAGCGCCCATATAACACCGCCACACAGCGCCCATATAACACCGCCACACAGCGCCCATATAACACCGCCACACAGCGCCCATATAACACAGCCACACAGCGCCCATATAACACAGCCACACAGCGCCCATATAACACAGCGCCCATATAACACAGCCACACAGCGCCCATATAACACAGCCACACAGCGCCCATATAACACAGCCACACAGCGCCCATATAACACAGCCACACAGCGCCCATATAACACAGCGCCCATATAACACAGCCACACAGCGCCCATATAACACAGCCACACAGCGCCCATATAACACAGCCACACAGCGCCCATATAACACCGCCACACAGCGCCCATATAACACCGCCACACAGCGCCCATATAACACAGCCACACAGCGCCCATATAACACAGCCATACAGCGCCCATATAACACAGCCATACAGCGCCCATATAACACAGCCATACAGCGCCCATATAACACAGCCATACAGCGCCCATATAACACAGCCATACAGCGCCCATATAACACCGCCTTACAGCGCCCATATAACACCGCCATACAGCGCCCATATAACACCGCCATACAGCGCCCATATAACACCGCCATACAGCGCCCATATAACACCGCCATACAGCGCCCATATAACACCATCTACACAACGCCACAGTACAGTGACTGGGTGAGGCAGGATAACGCACACAGGTGACTGCGGTTTGTAGCCAGTAACATGACCGATCCCGACAAGTTTTATCGCTGTGACAGGATTTCATCGGCGAGAACTCCCAGGATCAGTGGCCGTCCATTCTGAGGTAAATAACACCATAACACACATCATGGACGAGTCGGGGGCCCCGGGACAAGCAGAGCAGGGGCCCCTGCCGATGCTGCCACCATCCGCTCCGTCTCCTCACAACTCACCGAACTTTTTCCAGTCAGTGTCATCCAGAGAGTCCATGATCTCATAGAAGCCGCACATGACGGCGGCCGGCACCTCGTACAAGAAGAGCTGGTCTAGGCTGGAGATGGCCATGGCGAGCAGCACACAACACACCCAGCTGTGCGGACACCAGCACACGGCTAGTGATAGTGAACAACTCCATACCACTGAATCACTTCCCTTTACTAACTATAGGATCACTACCGCGCCTGCGCCGACACCTCATGTCGGTTTGCGGCGGCCATGTTGAATGTGGCAGCAGTCTGGTTCCATAAACTAGCAGCCATTCTCTGTCCTTGCTGAATCCATAATGAGATGTATTTATAGACAAGCAGGGAGGGGTATATGACTATGGATAGAAAGAGAAAATTCCTTTAATCCGATATTTGATATTCCAGAAAGTCTAAGAATCAGACACAGTTGTGTGAAGAAAGACGCCCTCAGACTGCACTCCCAGCAAATCGGCGGATCAAAAAGTCCTGCACACTTGGCTTTTTTATCCGCCACTTTCAGGTTATAAACAACTGACAAGCCAAATTAGTCTTCCTTAAAAAGTAATGTCTCATAAACAATAAGAAATCAATTAAACCTACAAGAAGAGTTTATAGAGACTATGTATATAGAAAAAATAATACATTTTATTAATAAAATACCAAAAGCATACATATATAATATAATCATAAGATTGTGCCAACAAGCACGCAGATGGAAAACAGCATGTACAGATAAATGGAGTCTCACCCTCCCCAACTAATTCAGAAACACCGTCCTACAGTATAAATAGTAAAATACAAGGAAGTCATATAAATAACTAGACTTAAACCAAGAATCAATACTTAGACATAGATTTGAAGAAAATAACATACCCTGAATTATAAAAGATAACAATATTAAATGCAAATGCTATCAGGGTACAATTATATAATATGTAGCCAAGATTAGGCGAGACCCTAATATCAAGGGCATCATGGTCCAAGATAAGGAATTTAAGATATCTCTCTTTGCGGACGATGTACTCCTCACTCTCACCTCCCCTCATACTACCCTTCCAAACTTGCTGCGCTCGCTAGAGACCTATGGTGATCTCTCAGGGTATAAGGTGAACCCCGCGAAGACTGAGGCACTCCCACTTAACATCCCACGGGACCTTCTCCTTCTCCTCCGCAGTAATTACGATTTCCAGTGGCGGGAGTCCTCTATCCGCTACCTGGGAGTCCATATATCCACTTCCTATGCGACCCTCTACTCGGCAAACTACCCGCGGTTGTTTTGTGAGCTAAGAGCCCTATTGGACAAATGGCAACCCTTGCCTATCTCCCTTTTGGGGAGAATTGCTGCGGTCAAGATGACTCTCCTCCCGAAGCTACTGTATTTTTTCGAGACGCTCCCAGTCGCGATGCCTCGGGGAGAATTACGGAACCTACAGAAAGCTATCTTCCAGTTTATCTGGAAAGCAAAACGACACCGAATACCTAGATCTGTTATGCTGGCGGATAGGGGGTCTGGGGGTATGGCTGTCCCACATCTGTTACATTATTACTGGGCGGCCCACTTACGCCATATCCCATTCTGGGCGGCTATGCCAGCATACACCAGATGGGTGCAGATAGAGAAGCTATGGCTGGCACCCATGCATCCTAACGCGCTTCTGTGGGTCAGCTCCCCCCCCCACCCCCCCTGCCTCGTACCTGTTGGGCCCCATTCGGTTTACTAGATCTATCTGGTCTACCTGTTGTGCTAGATTCTCCCTGATGTCCCCGCGCTCATCTATGGTCTCCATACTATACAACCCCCTTCTCCCAGAGAGCCTGACTTCTGCCATGACTAAAGTGTGGTCTGAAGCTGGCCTTTACCGGATTGCTGATATGGTTGACCCTGGAACCTTGGAACTCAGGTCCTTTGCTTATCTTACAGCTAATCAAAACCTGCCAAGTACTGAATGGTTCCATTACTTGCAGGTGGTTCACTTTGTCCGCTCCCTCCATGGGTCTCTTAAGGTGTCACTCCCCACCGCTTTTGAAAAGATTTGCCGTGCAGGCACGTCCACTAGGGGCTTTATATCCTCTATTTACCAACTTCTTAACACACAAACTACAGGCTCTCCTGTTAATCATCGCTATATGCTTAAATGGGAGGAGGCGGTGGGTAAACCCATCTCCCAGGAACAGTGGCGGATTGTATGGTCTCGGGCCCAGAAATCATCTCAGTGCATTACGTTTAGGGAAACGCAGTATAAGCTGTTGATGCATTGGTATCATACCCCGGCTCTCCTTCATACTTTAAACCCATTAGTTCCCCCATGGTGCTGGCGCTGTGGAGCTGCGGTGGGTACCCTGCACCATATCTTTTGGACGTGCCCTCTCATCCTCGGTTTTTGGAGGGAGGTCAGGACTCTGACGACTGCTCTCTTTTTGCAAGAGGTTCCTCTTGACCCTCTTCTTTATCTCCTGAACCTTCCCCCCAGACACCTGAGCAATAAGTCATCCAGGCTTTTCTTGCATCTTTGTACTGCAGCTAAAACTCTCATAGCTAGAAACTGGAAGAAGGTGAGTCCCCCATCTAGTCTTGAGCTTGTGGCTAGAATGAAGGATGTGAGGAGTCTTGAATACCTGACTGCTGGCCTACATAATTCACGGGAAGCCTTTGGGGCTATTTGGGCACCCTGGGACATGTATTGTACATTACAGGGTCTCTGATCTCTAGTCCTCTCCTTCCCCCCCCCCCCCCTTCCCTTTGGTCCTACCCTTGTCTTCTTAACCCCTCCATTCCCCCCTCCCTTGTTCACTGCTTAATTTAAATGCATATTGCTTAGGGGGAGGAGGCAGATAGCCTCTATTTACCTCAATGCTTCCTGTTTGTTTGATTATTATTGTTTTTTTGTTTTTTCTTTATTCCTTGTTAATGAAAAATTTTTCAATAAAATTACAGTTATATATAATATGTAAATGGAAAATAGACACAATATATCAGATCTCAAAAAATAGTAATGAATAAAGAGATATGACATATATAAAAATTAATATACCAACTCACAAAAATAGTAATAAGTAAAGAGATGTGACATATGAATGAATAAATAAACCTAGCTTCAATATAAAAGCCTAAATGATGACCTTGGAATCCCATGCACATAAATAAATCAATTGTACCATCTCTACATACCAGTCGCCATATTGGAAGATAATAAATGCACCTAGGAGTATGTGCCAAAGAAGAAGGGGGGGGAGAAGATGCGCTGTGCCCGACGCGCGTTTCGCCACGCCCAGTGGCTTCGTCAGGAGGTCTCTTTATTCATTACTATTTTTTGAGATCTGATATATTGTGTCTATTTTCCATGCACATACAGTATTATATAATTGTACCCTGATAGCATTTGCATTTAATATTGTTATCTTTTATAATTCAGGGTATGTTATTTTCTTCAAATCTATGTCTAAGTATTGATTCTTGGTTTAAGTCTAGTTATTTATATGACTTCCTTGTATTTTACTATTTATACTGTAGGAGTGTGTTTCTGAATTAGTTGGGGAGGGTGAGACTCCATTTATCTGTACATGCTGTTTTCCATCTGCGTGTTTGTTGGCACAATCTTATGATTATATTATATATGTATGCTTTTGGTATTTTATTAATAAAATGTATTATTTTTTCTATATACATAGTCTCTATAAACTCTTCTTGTAGGTTTCATTTATAAACAACTGACGCCTGATGGACCCCATTCTAGTGACGCTAGGTTCACATCTGCATTGGGGTTTCCAGGTGTGGGGGGAAACCCAATCCGCTTAAAAAGTGGTCACCAGTGCAAACCCCCATAGACTATAATGGGGTCTTCCCGAAAAAATGCGTAGAGAAAAGTCGTGCTTGCAGGACTTTTCTGTTTGCACTTTTCAAGCAGAATGGTGGACGGAATAATAATAATTATTATTATTATTGTTTATTTATATAGCACCATTAATTCCATGGTGCTGTACATTATTATAGTAATTCCATGGTGCCTTACATTTGCGGATTTACATACGGTACACCAGATATACAAAATATATAATACTAACAGTGACCAACTGGCACAGTGGGATAGAGGGCCCTGTCCCCAAGGGCTTACAATCAGAGGGATAGAGACAGAAGGTGGGGGTAGAGGCTGTACAGATGGTGGTGTGGTGACAGTAGTGTTATTGGAGGTTGTAGGCCTTCCTGAATAGGTGAGTCTTCAGGACCTTCTTGAAGCTTGTGACTGTGGGGGATAGTCTTATGTGTCTTGGTAATGAGTTCCAGAGTATGGGGGATGCACTGGAGAAGTCTTGGAGACGTTTGTGTGAAGAGCGGATAAGAACAGAGCGGAGTAGGAGGTCTTTGGAGGATCGGAGGTTACGTGTGGGCAGGTAGCGGGAGATTAGGGCGGAGATATATGGAGGGGACAGGTTGTGGATGTATTTGTATCTCTTTGTATTAGTAATTTGAACTCTATTCACTGGGCAACGGTTAGCCAGTGAAGGGATTGGCAGAGGGGGGCAGACGGAATCTCCAAAAGGTTCACCCAACCAGGTGAGACCATAGCCTTCTAATGGGCTCCATATGTAACTGCTATGATAGTGGTCCGCTAGTCTATTGTTCTGGTCCTCCAACGGACAAGAACAACGGACAGCCGACGCTGGTGTAAGCCGAGACTGGGGACAAATTCTGCTGCATGTTCTTTCTGCAAGCCGGTATCCTGTGGCCCCTTTGCACTGCAGGGTTCAGTCACAGAATGTGTATGAGATTTGCAAAAAAGTTTTTCCAGGTTTTGTAAAAATGAAAGGATAGACCATCAATATCAAATCGGTGGGGAACCAACATTAGGTCCCCCCCCCACAATCAGCTGACTGCATACCTCCTTACTGAAAGAGGGACGGCACAGTGTTGAATTTATGTGTAATAAGACCCACCGCCAGCCCCACCCACTTCCACTTTGGCTCTGCCTGCTCCCATCCATGTCTCTTTGTGCCCCCACACAGTATAACGCCCCTCTTGTGGCCCTGACATTTTATGCCCCACATTATAATGTCCCCCTCCAGCTGCCCCCATAGTCTAATATTTCCCTCCAGCTGCCCCCTCAGTATAATGTCCCCCTCCAGCTGCCCCATAGTCTAATATTCCCCTCCAGCTGCCCCCACATTATAATGTCCCCCTCCAGCTGCCCCCACATTATAATGTCCACCTCCAGGTGCCCCCTCATTATAATGTCCCCCTCCAGCTTCCCACACATTATAATGTCCCCCTCCAGCTGCCCCCACATTATAATATCCCCTCCAGCTGCCCCCACATTATAATGTCCCCCTCCAGCTGCCCCCTCATTATAATGTCCCCCTCCAGCTTCCCACACATTATAATATCCCCCTCCAGCTGCCCCCAGAGAATAATGGAAACAAGCAAACAAAAATATCTAATATTCACCTCACCCCGTTTCCCTGCTGTTTTCTGCTGTCTCTGCTACCGGAGGCTTCAGGGAGCAGATGGTACAATGTAAGAGGCGTCACCACATCGCACCTATTGACACCGTGAGCAGAGACAGGGACCGAATGGTGATACACGGAGCAGATGATCCATGGTCCCCTTTGGTTTTCTAGTTATCCTGGAAAAGTTCTATAATTAGTGAAAAATGTAGAATATTTTCTTGGAATGTGAGGGGGTTGGGTGATCCTACCAAAAGAATTGTCTTGGAGGAAAGTCACAACCTTCATAGCCACATTAGAGGATTAGGGCTAGCTGGGTGAAGGACTATATAGTATTCAGGCAGTAAAGCCATCTCTTGTGGGTTCTCTGTTTCGATAAGAACTTTAAGGACCATATTACATGGGGTGATGATCAATTTCTCCTGTAAATACGTCCACGATCAGCCCGCGCAGATGCTCATTTGACAGCTGGTCACATCTTCTATGCAAACATAAGAGTCACTGGTTGTTGGCAGCACATGGCTTTATATAGACAGGAACGTGCCGATGACAATAGTGTAACTTATGTGAACAAACCATCATATTAAACCATTACATACAGTCACAATGGTGGCAGCATGTATACGGATCTGGGTGTCCTTAGACATCCTACGTTAATTGTCCAGACTCACCTTTACTTTTGAAGCAATGGCAAGAACATTTGTGTCACGGTAAAGACTGCATGATGGATATGGCGCTTATTAGGGACAGAAATTTTTCAACTAAAAATCATCACTTTCGGACCATTGTAACTTAGAATCGGGCTCAATATACATGCACCGACTGGCTGACTAGTAGCGCCTCCCTACAGGATAGCGCAGTACTACATGTTCTGGACTTCTCTTTACCTGTGCCAGGATGAGTTGCTCCTTTTCCACCAGCTGATAGCAGCTCTGTGTTATTTTTTGGGTGCACTGTATACTTTCCAGGACCCTGAAAAGCTCCTGTCACCCTAGAAAGTGATTTACAGCTTCCAGCAGCTCTTTCCAACTTTTATGTGTAAGGATTTGCTATACCTGTATTAGATATCTGATAATTTTTCTTTAGTCATTTTTTTTTATATTTTTGGTGACATGTTGGGGTCTTTATAACCAATCACTAAGAGTTATGGTCTCAGGTTACAATGTAACCAATTAAGGCTGGGTTCACACTACTGTCACAAGATATTAAAGGGGTTGTCCAGGCAAAATGGACAACCCCTTTAACTTTTAAATCAGCCAGGGGCAGTGAAAAAAATAAAAAAATCATACTTACCTGTCCCCAATGCTCCACGTCTTCCCAGTGCGTTCCGGTCCTTCTGTTCAATGGTGACCCATGAGGCCAATCAGCGAAGGGCATGCGATGTCACTACCTGTGACATCACGGGTCTTTTCCTGAGGCTGCTGATTGGCCTCAGCAGTCACGTGACTGCTGAGGCTAATCAGCGGTTTCAGTGGAACTCAGGAAGAGACCCGGGAGAAGCCGCCAGAGTAGAAGAACAGGGACGCGCTGGGAGGACACCGGAGCATCGAGAACAGGTGAGTATGCATATATTTTAATTTTTTTCACTGCCCCCGGCTGAATTAAAAGTTAAAGAGGTTGTCCAATTTTGCCTGGACAACCCCTTTAAGTGACAGATTCAGATGGACCCCCTCTATTGCATGTCTGTCTACATTCACCCCAATGTAAAAAAACACGATGGACGCTTTCTATGGTCATGTTGTTTACATTAGAGTCAATGGGAACAGGCACAGACAGAGGGGGCTCCATCTGTGTCCATTGCTTTACTACCGTTAATGTCTTTTGCTGTCACCCTATGATAGATGACAGTAACGGACTGTAACAACAGTAGTGTAAACATAGCCTAATATTGTAACTTGGGGGACCATTGTACCTAGTACATGTTGTGTTTTAAGAAACTAAACGCAAAAACAACATAGCACAAAGGAAAAAAAAAGCCTGAATATAACGTCAATGTCTATTATATTTATGTATTCAGAAAATGTGTGGCTCTTTTTTTTTAAGGAACAGAACAGAAAGGAATGAAATTGACATGTTGCTGTTAGGTTTCGTCAGATTTTGCTATTTACCCAGCTGACTAAGGACCATGGACATACTTCCTGTTTTCAGATTGCACATTTTATGGTTGATAGTAGTCTTGGGCGACACACTCGTGATAGTAAAACGTGGGTGCGGGTTCTGTGTAGGGCTGACCACCTCCCTACTGTAGCGTATCCACACAAAAATAAGGTTGAACAGCACTCCAAGGTCAGTATGCTTCTATACGTGTTTATGGAGGCCACACTGCTTATATGCATATCATTAGTGCGGATGTCATTAAAGCAACGTTTTCGGGTTTATCCAAAAAACCCTTCAGCTTCTTGCCCTGGGATCCACACAGGGAAGCCTTACTGTCTATCCAGATACGTCCCAGTACGCTCACCTACTTCTTTTCCTACATACCGGACTATCTATGAAAACCCTACTTATATTCTCAACTGCACACAAACTGCATGAAGGGTCTAAATAAACCCGAAACCCTGTTCACAGGGTAGATCATCAGTATCTGATCTGTGTAGATCCGACCCCGGACCCTGTACAGATCAGCTGATCCAGTGGCCTCCGGATACCAGAAGTTATAGTAGTGGACGGGAGCAGAAGCAGTTCTGCTCCTAGTAAAGGAACGGAGGCATAGATCCCCAATGCCACCGCTACATAGTGGACATCTCTAGATGAGTAGCGATATTATCAGGGATATTACTCTATGTAAAAATGGATCTACAAGGTGAGTATACTTGACTTTACATTGGGCGCCACCTAAATTACGGTTACACCCCGTCAATAAACAAGACTTCCTCTATTACAACCAGAGAGTTCAGTTTTACAACAGACCAAAATACCTCTGACCTACCGAAGTGCTGTGTGGCATACTTGAGATGTTGACTTTTGTGAACAGGTGGCAGGTAAGATTTATTTCTAGGCAGATCATATTTTCAGAAGTAACAATGCATAGTAGGCTGGCGCACGTCCACTCTCGTGAAGGGCTCCCATCCATCTGCTGTGCAGGTGTCCGCAGTAGAGCTCTACTCGAGTCAATAGTCTTTGTTATTCTCTGTAGAACAGGAGACCAGAGTAACGCTGTGCAGGGAAAATCCATTCTAAGGATTGTGAGGCCCAGAAGGGTATGTTCATATGAGAAATAAGGGAACACTTTAACCTAACAGATGTTTTATGATCATTTTATGCCCCTAAATATGCTGAAACAGTGGCAGACTGTCCCACCAGAGAGTCCTCCGGTGGGCCCAGGCTCTAACCCAATAATGGTCCAGCAGAAGACACCCAAACTTGAAGGTTACTATGTTCTATTTTCTAGAGGTGGTTGGAGGGAGGGCCCCGAGAATTATTTAATCTGTTGGGTCCAAGGAACCTCAGTCCGACACTGCACTAAAATAAGCTTGGAAACTGCCTCCCATAGACTTCATTGGGAAATATACTTCATTGTTTAGATAACACAGATTACACTTTGTTATGTAAAGGGATTTCCAGTCTTTATAAATGATGACCTATCCTTAGGACAGGTCATCAATTAAAGATCGGCAAGGGTCCGACACCTTGGCTCCCCGGCCGATCAGCTGTTTGAAGAGACCACAGCATTCACATGGGCTCTGCAGTCTCTTCAGTCCTTTATAAGCTCAGTGCTGTACATTTGTGTAGCAGTTGTGCGTGGTATCACAGCTCAGCCCATTCACTTGAATGAGACTGAGCTGTGATTAGGCCATGTGACCAATGAAGATGACATCACATGGTCTGTGAAGAGGAAGCGTTGCTCAGGGAACTCCACTGCCACTTCAAACAGGTGATCCATGGATCACGGATAGGTCATCAATTAAAATTATTGGAAAACCAAAGAGGCACGGTGCTTTCCTTCCACCTTTAACTGGGCGTTCCAGGCCTTTTTTACCTCACAGGTAGGCTTAAAAAAAACAAATACTATATACTCACATGTCCATTCAGTAGTGGACCAGTGGAGAGTCTCTGTGGGATCCACAGTCTGCCTGACCTTTGACCCGCACAGGAGCGCGTCAGCCAATCAGTGGTATATCAATGCTGTATTCAAACTGATACGCTGCCGCGCTTTGGTGCGGGCCAAAGGTCAGGAAGAACGGGGATCCCGCATAGACTCTGCCCTGTATCCCCGATAGAACCGACAAGTGAGTATCTAGTACTTAGTTTTTTAGGCCTCCCTATGAGGTAAAAAAAAAAAAGATCTGGAACACCCCTTAAAAAATGCATATTAGTTTTCTTTCAAAAGGAAGAAAACTATCTTTCTATTGTCACGTAGGGCTGTGGAGTCAATAAGCCAAACCACTATTTCCCCCCGGCCTGATTCCAGCTCCAACTCCCTCTTCAATGACTGTTTCTGTTCTGTTTCTTGTCTGTTGCAAAGCAAGAAGTCTTAGAAGCAAAGAAACTTCCCGCCAATCTATTGTGGCCAAAGTGTAGAAATGAAAAAGAATTGTGCCAGATGACTTACGCAGCGTTCCAGGAAGTCCATTCTTCTGGTCTGTCAGAGGATCAGAAGAATGGAAAAGATAGTCTGTCTGATGGCGGAAATAATAACAGACACAAATGGATCCCGAAGGACCCCAGTGATTATAATGGGGGTCCGCCAGGTGTCCTTTTTTTAACTGAAATCGCCGGATGAAAAAGTCAATTTCTGATGATTCTGAGCCATATGGACACCCAGCGCAGATGTGAACGTTGCATTAAACAGATCAGACAACTATCCAAAAATGAATGCCAATATCCAGATATAGTGGAGCCTTCAGAAGAGGTCAGAGGAAGTAAATATCTCCTAGAGGTGGCAGCACTCATTGCACAGGACGGCAATGATGAAGCAAAATCATGGCGGAAAGAACATCTGCCGCTTCTTAAAAGTGAGGATTATGGCAAGGATGAGTCCAGTACTGAAGCCATATTAGAAATTTCAGCCTATCCCATGACAGTGAGGAGGAGACCAAGGTCAGACAGGAGTATGGAAAGCTCCTTTAGGCCGGGGCCCCACGTGGCGTAAACGCTGCGATTCGCCCGCAGTGGAAACGACGCGGAAAAAATTGCGGCATTTTACAGTCAGAGAAAAGTGGATGGGATTCTAGTGAATCCCATGCCCACTTTGTGGTAAAACCTCAGTGCGGACACGCGGTGATTTCCAAAACCGGCATCGCAGCATGTCAGTTATACCTACGGAAGCGCCGGAAGTTTCCCCATAGGTATAAATGAAACAGAAAGTCCGCAGAAGAAACCTCTGCGAACTTTCTGTCTAAAGCGTTGCGGGAAGAACCACGATGCGCTCCCGCCGCGGTTTTTCCCACAGTGCTTTTTTGCTGCAGGACGCCACATGGGGCCTAAGGCTGAGGCCCCACATTGCGGAAACGCAGCTTTTTTTTGTTGCAGATTTTGCTGCATTTTTTTGAGCCTAAGGGAGGAGTGGATTGAGCAGAAGGTAGACGTATAAGAACTTCCTATATAAAAACTGCAGCAAAATCTAAAAAAAAAAAAGCGTTTCCGCAACGTGGAGCCTCAGCCTTAACCTAAGGCCCCATGTTGCAGAAAAGCTGCTTTTTTTGTTGCAGATTTTGCTGCATTTTTTGAGCCAAAGCCAGGAGTAGCTTTAACAGGAATGAGACAAGTTAACCCCAACTTCTGCAATTGGTAAAATTACTGCAGCGTGATATCGTATCACAAGAGACAGCAAAAAACAATGAAAAATCATTGGAAAAAAATATTTTTCAATAACTTTTCAATGGCTTTTGTTGTCAAATATGATAAGATATTACGCTAGAGCAGTTTAACCTATTGTAGAAGTTCGTGTTAACTCTGCTACATCTGTATACAGGAAGCTCTTATACTTCTCCCTTCTGTTAAATCCACTCCTGACTCAAAAAAAACCCCAGCAAAATCTGCAACAAAATGCAGCTTGATGTTTTTTGGTACCAACGCCAGTAGTGGATTTAACAGAATGGAAATATATGAAGGTTTCCTTTATATTCCCCATGCCTTTTCACGCTACTTGACTCAAAAAAACAGCAAAATCTGCATTTAAAAAAAACAACAACACTTTTCTGCAATGTGTGGCCTGTTGCAAACTGATCCATCTAATAGGTGGTATAAACAGTGTAAAGATACATCAGATTTATTATCAAACGTCAGCCACTGTGATAAATCTGGTGTGGTATAAGACTAAAAACTGGCCAGGATCATTCAGTCACTTATTCACACGTCACGTCTGCAGAGTAGATCAGGATTTATTGTACCTAAAGGATGGTATAGCAAATCCCTGCAGCAGTATATAAAGTAAAAAGTAGTGGATAAAATCTAATTCTGTTTGACGGCATGTGCATTTCCGCTCACATCCTGAAGGGGGCGCTTTGCACCTTTTACATTTCTTTTTACCAGCTCTCTTCAGTAATGTAATATCTGCAGATGAATAAATCATTTTTGTTGGTTTGCGGAAGTAAACAAACGTATCCAGAGAGTTGGCAATGTCGCTGCGGAGCCGCAGTTATACAGGCAGACATCTGACTATTCTTATGTCCCGGAGTGAAGGTTTCTGCTACATTCGGCATATGGAAGCCAGATTCTAAGTGTTTAGTACATATTCTTATTTATATAGGATACATGGCTTCACACAATGTAGTTGTTTTATCCAAACATAGCAAATCTATTGTTTTTCGCCACTTTCTGAAAATCATGATGAAACTGTGATGTGTGACCTTACACTAAAGAAGTCCTTATTTTAAAGCCTTATATACACCAAAGTATTTTGGATTCATATGACACACATTCACATACAGTTGCGCATAATTTTTTTCCTAAAACAGTGCCCCTCCTATCCATATGGTTATGTATAGTATTGCAGCTGAACTGCAATACTAGGCACGAGTCAAGGAGAGATGTTTCTGAAAGAACAGAGCCATGTTTTTCTAATTCTGGACAACCCCTTTAACTCCTCAATGACTGCCTGCTGGGTATGCAGGTCCATGTTGCTGTAGTAGGGGGAGAGGAGCGATTCATGGAGCGCGGCTGATCTACAAACAGAGCTAAAACTTTTTTGGGGAGTCTCCTGCTCTACAGCACGGAGCCTGGCTGTTAACCCTTTGTCACAGTCTGTATCATGACATAATTAAAGGGGACTCCGCCTTTTGATCAGATCACTTTATTTACTAGTGAGCCAATTGGGCGCAGGGGAACCCATCTACAGTCAGCCTTGGGGACCTAGGGCTGTCTATTCAGTCATCCTGCTGTTAGTGCACATTAGTGATGTCCTAACAGCTCTGTGTTACAATACAGGAGTACACTAATACATTATAAGTGTAAAATAAAATTGTAAAACAGTGATCCACTAATGGTTTAAAAACTTAAAAATAAAAATTATAAAAAAAAAACATTATTTATTATAAAATACATTTATTGTGCGTACCGTACAAGGCATAAAAACAAAAAACCTGCATGTGTTAGGTAATAGCAGGAAGTATTAATATAACAAAAAAAACACAGTGTACAAAAATACATATAAAAAATATTTTATGTATTAAAAATTTAAAAAAAAAAAAATGATTTAATACAAAACACATGTATTGTGCATACCGTACAAGACATAAAAACAAAAAACCTCCATGTATTAGGTATATACACCACTGTAATAACAGGAAGTATTAATAGAACAAAAAACACAGTATATAAAAATTAACAAAAATAAGTACGAAAAACATTTTATGTATTAAAAAAAAAGAACATTTTTTAAAAAATTATTTAATACAAAATACATGTATTGTGCGTACCGTACAAGGCATAAAAACAAAAACCCGGCATGTATAGGGTATATACATGACCGTAATAACAGGAAGTATTAATATAACAAAAAACAAAAAAACACAGTGTATAAAAATTTACAAAAATAATGACGAAAAATCTTTTATGAATTAAAAAAAAAAAAAAAAAAAAACAAACACAGTAACTTATATGTTCCCCAAAACAGCACATAAACAAATCCTGTATAAAAAAGACCTCCTACAGCCACATAAATAAAAAAAAAAAAATATGGCTGCTAACATACAGGGAGGCAAAAACAAGCAAAAAAAAAAAATTAGCGGGTCATTACTACTGTAGTGTTGTCCATCCTTTTGGTGTTGATGACCTATCACTTGACCTGCCACGACCACTACACAGTGGACAGAGATGTCTGTTTCCGGTGTGTCCTCTTTGTAGTTCCAGTTGCTCTGAGCTGCTCATCGTTGGGGATATTGGACCTCGCTGATCTCATATTATGACCTAGAACTGCACGGCCTACAATATGGTTCTGTATTGCTCACCACGTTAAAGAGAGTCTGTCATTAGAATCCAGCCCTGCAGATAGATAGGTTAGGATATATCACTGCCTCTGTAGCCGAGATATCATACAATTTTTGTCAATATGCAAATGAGCTTTTGGAGCAATGAGGGTGTCACTGTTGCTCCAAAGAGGTAAGTGATAACACCCTTATTCCTAAAGAGCTCATTTGCATATTGACAAACACAGCGATATCTCAACAAAAGAAGCAGCGATTCACAAGGGGGAACACTCTTTGATTTAGGTGACCCTAACCTATCTATCTGCATTGATATGCAGGATTCTTTTGACAGAGTCCCTCTAAGGGCCAAACTATTCAGCTCCATGTGCATTAGGCCTGAAGGTAAATGGCGGTGAATAGGATTTTCTTACCCTTAGAGCTTCTCCTTGGTTCTCTTTGCCTTCCTCTTCAGGTCATTGAAGCTATGGAAGTGACTGCAATGCACAATCCTTTGACAGTTCCTGGACCGCCTCAGTATGGTACAGCGAGATATTCAGCAGACTTATCGGTTCTAGAGCACCCTTTAACACCTACAATGTAAGGCATATTTCAACCTGGATATGAGCTACATTGATAGCCACCAGTTGCAACATCCGCTTTTTGGGATCTTTTCTTATTGGCCTCTGGTTTTTCAGGATGTGATGTAAATAATAATCCCCTAGATTAATGTGTCATCATTCGGTAGGATCCGATTTATCCATATAGGACCCAATTTGACTTAACACGTAGTTGCCAACAAAAATCGGAGCAAAGTTGCTTTCGCTCACAGTGAATTGCAGCAGCTTCCAGTGGCTGCTAAAATAGCTGATCTGTGTGGGCTCTGGGTGTTGGACTCCCACAGATCAGACACTGATGATATGTCCTGTGAATAGGTCATCAATATGAAACATGCATCAGGGGCTGGAAAACCCTTTTCATTTTTTTCCCCAAACCCTGCTCCTTTGTGATTGGCCACCCACCTTCCTGCCCATTGCCTGTAAGTATTGGCAGCAATGACTCATCAGGTTGACCATCAACAGCAACAGAAACCTAACATAAGTGTGAACGCAGCCTTAACTATAATATTTAAAAAGGCTTTCAAGAATAGATCTGGCCATACACATGAGATATTTATCTGCAGATCATTGGCAGATCTGATTGACTATAACAGACATCAGGTTCTTGGCAGATTTCACCAAATTTAGCTGGATTTGCCAAAGTTCTGAAAATAAATATGTTATGCGTATGACCTGAATTAGAGGATTTTTTTTTTTCCTAGAAACAGCGCCACTCTTGTCTGTATCTAGTATTCCATAATTCAAGAGAAGGCGGATAAGCTGCAGTACCAGGTACAGCCATGGACAGGAGTGGTGCTGTTTCTGGAGAAAAAATGCAGGTCAGGTTTTGGACACAATAAAAAAAAAGTGGGAACTAATGTATGGATCTAACAACAAAAAATACCAAAAATTTTTCTTTTCTGTTGCACGAGACAATGCTCACGACTGATGGTGACAGATGTATTATTATTTATTTATTATGCTTACTTATATAGCGCCATCATATTCTGCAGCGCTTTACATATTGGCACAATTCTGTGCAGAGAAATATACAGTTGAAATTAATGATATTAGTTCCCAAAATCTTTGAGCAGGGGCATAGCTATAGGGTGTGCAGCAGTGGCATTCGCTACCGGGCCCTGGACCCTGTGGGGGCCCTAAAAGTCCCATTACAGATTTTGCATTAGGGCCCAGGAGTTTCAAGTTACGCCAACTGATAGTAGCACCAAGCCAGGCGGATATACTGCATAGGTGACTGCATAAGGGTAGTGGTCGCACTTGGGGTCCCGGTCACTGAACGGTCCCTTCTGCCGCGCATAAAGACACTAGTATTACAATGGCACATGCTAGGTGGCGAGCCGGTTGCATATTTTGCATTAGGAACCAGGGTCTTTATGTTACGCCTCTGTGTCTGCATTTTTATTTGTCTTCATAAAATACAAGCTCACACAGAAGATTTAGTTCCTCCGCTCTGGAGTCCCTCCCTAAAACAATTCCAGTGTGTTGCTAGGTAAAAGGAACACACGCCATAACAAACTGTAAGAGCAGTCAGCTGTGGAGCACCGCGGCATCTGCCTAGAGACGGCTCTGTCTGCACTGTATGCAGAGTAGATTCATTCCTTGCATTTTATTCACAGCCTTTCTACTACTACAATATAACTGTCTGACTGCTGGGACCCAAAATCCGTGGAGTAAAGTAATTGCAATGCTGGTTTAGTGCTCTGACCCTTTTGTGCTTTTTTCCCACTCGCTGTGCAGTGCTAAAACTGTGCTTCATCTCCTTCAATGTCAGCACTGGTGGGGGTCATGAGATGGCATACCCCCTTTATCAGAGAAATCAGTGCAACTCATGGCACAATGAGAGGCACTGGAAGTCCACCTCAAATTCCTCCCCCATTTCTGCCATCTGAACATACCCACACTACCGTTGTTAATGACCGTTGCTGTCTTCCGTTATAGAATGACAGCAATGGACATTAAACTGTCGCAGAGAACGGTCACAGACTGATTCTGTGTCTGTTCCCATTGACACTAATATAAACAACATGACGGAAGCTATCCTGCATGACTTTATCTTCCGTTACAAAAGTAAACAAACATAATGGAAGCTAGCTTCCCTCATTTTGTTTACATTAGTGTCAATGGGAATGGACACAGAATAGGTCTGTAACCGTTCTCTGCAACAGTTTAATGTCCATTGCTGTCATCCTTTGACAGAAGACAGCAACGGACATTAACAATGATAATGTGAACGCCGACTAAGCCTCC
This sequence comes from Leptodactylus fallax, assembly GCA_947044405.1. Lineage (NCBI taxonomy): Eukaryota > Metazoa > Chordata > Amphibia > Anura > Leptodactylidae > Leptodactylus > Leptodactylus fallax. The sequence goes on from CAMRHE010000032.1 coordinate 9,462,985, forward strand.
ATGCACATGACATGTGCTTTGTCAGTGTGCTAGCCATGTTTTTCATGGGTAGCACACTGACCCATTAATCTCTATGGCCGTATGTATGAGGCCTCAGAGTATAATAGGTGGAGGCCCAGGGGAGGTGAAATATTTTAAAAACATTCATACTCACCTTCCATTACCTTTTCTTTTGGGCCTCCTTGCAGCGTCTAGTGCCCTTTCTCAACCTCCTTGGTGACGTTATGTACCCAGAGTCACCGCCAAGTTTTGTGATTGAGCCTCAGCGGTGACATGGGAAGCTGAGCGTCATGTCATGTGACCACTGGTGGCCCAATCACAGACCTCAGCAGTGAGGGCCGCAAGGAGGCCCAAAAGAAGTAATGGAAGTTGAGTATAAATGGTTTTTTTTTTTTTTTCACCTCCCCTGTGCCTCCACCTATTAGTTCACCCAAGAAGAATCTCAATTTGTTTGGTTTATTAAAAAAAACAAATAATTTGGAAATTCGGGTCGAACCCGGCTCGGTACGAGTTAGTTCACCTACCTCTATTCAGGACAAGTCCTATATCTGTCCCTTTTTGTGGCCTGATCTCAATGAGAGCAGTGAATGGGGCATGGAGGCACAGGCGGCATATGGATGCCATTCAGTCATGGCCTGGCTACATGTACACGGTCATGTACATGTAACCTAATAGTACGGAAAGAGAATTATTCCGCACAGGTGTACGACATCCTATTATGTAGAGTCATTACTTCTTCACATGAAAATCCTGCAGCCTTTCTGCTAAATCCATCCCTAGCCAGTGTTTCCCTCTAACAAGCTTTCCGTTTCCCAGACGTCTTGAGTCACGTAGAACGAATGCAGTTTATATGCCAGAGGATTCCTCCGCTCTGCCTTTCCCAGGATTTCATGTTTCTGAAGAAATCAGCACCTAAAGCAGTAAAAACATTCAACCTCCAACCCATTAATTGTTGGCCTCCATATAATAGACACAATCCAGGCAGCTTATATAACCATTTACTATAGCCATTACCAGCCACTACTCATTGTGTTTAACCCCTTCCTGTCGCAGCCATTTTTTTTTTCCGTTTTGTACCCACCTTCCAAAACCCAAAACTTTTTTATTTTTCCATTCATAGCACCATACAAGAGCTTATTTTGTGCGGGGCAAAGTGTACTTTGTAATGGTAATGTTCAACACAATGTACTGGGAAGCAGAAAAAAAATTGAGAACGGGGAATTAAAGAAAAAACTGCATTTGTGCCATTTTCTTATAGGTTTTGATTTTACAGCATTAACTATGCCGTAAATATGACATGTTCTTTATATTCTATATCAAATCTATATAGTCTTTGTCACGTTTTAATACCTTGACAAAAATCCAAAACTTTGTAAAATGTAAAAAATTATTTTAGTTGTCATATTTTGACACCCGTAACTTTTTGATGTTTCCGTGTACGGAGGTAAGGTGTCTTTTTTGTGACACAAGATAAGTCGTTTTGACTTGTACTGTGTTGGGGAATATCCGACTATTTAGATTTTTTTTTTTTAATGCTACAATGTTTGCCATATGAGATAAATATTTTTACATTTTTATAATTTGGGCGTTTTGAGATGCCTATTTTTTATGTTTGGTTTTGTTTATGTATTTTTGAGATCCAAGGAAAGGGGGTGATTATAATTTTTATGGTACCCCCTAGGGTACTTGAATCTGTGATCATGAAATCCCATAGACTGCAATACAACTATACAACTGTATTTCAGTCTATGGAAAAATTACCACCGAAAGACCTGACATCCGCCATAATAGTATCGTGGATATCAGCAAGGGGTTAATATGCTTCAAGGATATGCATACCTAAGAGAAATGGAAACGCTGAAAAGGCAAATAGCACTGCTCTTATCCATGGGCATTGTCTGGCATTGCAGCTCACCTTCATTCAAAGGCGAGCACTTCGTAGAGGTAGTATGTATGTATCTATGGGGGGCTAACCTGCTGAATTTCCTGAATTTAGCCTGCTGATCCCGCTGAATTTCCATCACGTCTCCCGGGGGTGACCCCAGGTATTCCGAAAACATAAAGTGTATCAGCAGAATAGCCTCACATGACACAATATGGAGCAGGGATCTCTAGTATAAGACTGGTTACACTGTTTCAGTTTGGCCTAAATTTTCCTTAAATACATTCCAGTAAATCCTCATTCCAGGCTTATTAACAGACAAGATTAAAGGACTCTTAATATGTCCCTGATGAAGATTTCCGGGACTTCATTACATTGGCAGAGCTGAATGTATAACAGTAGTTTCCTTTTTTCATGCATCAGTGCGGGGTATTGGAGCGATACCAGAGGGGAGCAAAGTACTTGTCGCTGTCTGTAGGCAAATCTGGCATATTAGACTCACTTCTAGAAAACTTTCAGGCTGATTTATGGCATGTCTTGTGGATGTGTCATAAAAGTTTAAGATGGGAATACCCCTTTAAAAGGTTGTGTGAAATAAGAAAAACATGGCTACTTTCTTTCAGAAACAGTGTCACTCTCATCCCGGAGCTGCGTTTACTACTGTAGCTCCACCCCTCATTTAAATGGGATGGACAAAGCCCATGCTTCCTTAAAAATGAGGCAACTTTGCAAATAATCTTGGTTAAAATCTATCATATTGTCTACAGCACCTATGCAGACCTATGTTTCCATGGCAACAGACTACAAGCATGTGTAGTCTGATCCTGAAATCATACTCCCTTTTATCAGCGTGTTTTTTTTCATAAACTGTAATTTTATTGAAAAAATTTTTTGTACGGCTTGCACTGTTGTCTTGCAGCGCTGGCTTCCTGAGTTCGAATCCGACCAAGGGCAACATCTGCATGGAGCTTGTATGGTCTCTGCGTGTTTGTGTGGGTTTCCTCCAGGTACTCAGGTTTTCTCCCACATTCCAAAAATATACTGATAGGCAAACTGGTTTCCTGTAAAGCAACTGACCCATGTTGGGGATGAGCGCCTGTATGGCAGCCTCACCCCTACTCCATTTGTGTGGGAAAAGTTCATTACAAATGTTTGTCATCATAGTCATTTTATCTGCAAATGCTTCTCGCCATCAGACATTTGGTAGCGAAGATGTAGCTATAGGGGGTGCAGAAGTACTAGTGGCTACCGGGCCCTGGACTCTGAGAGGGCCCCAAAGAATCATCTGCCCCTTAAAATGTACAACTATTCTAATTGACACAAGGTAGATAGGGGCCCCATTACAGATTCTGCACAATGTAGTCTGATCCCACAAGCTTCCATTTACGCCTCTTCTTTCTGACTATTCCATTAGTAAGACTCATCATAGATTTTTTTTTTTTAAGTACCACTTATGAACAGAACAGACCGTGTCTCGGCTACCGGCAGTATTCTTTCATTTGTAACTGTCCGCCATATATAAAACCAACCTTAGTTATACATTTTAGGCCTGTACATATACAATCCAAGAGCTTTTCATCCATTTGGCATTTATATCTTACATGTTTTTATTACTTGCTACCATTTACAATATTGCAGCCATTATTGGACAGGCCGCACTTGCAGGATATTATGGAATCAAATGTGACAATATACCTGTGGAAACGGAGGATCTCAATAATGCGCTTGCTGGAGATGATTCTGCTGTCTATGTGATAATCTTCTAGCAGCCATGACAGGGTGGAAAGCATCTTTTAACAATCAGAACGTGCCAAGCAGATGATATGGCCAAATTGGTTGTTTGCCACGCAGTTTATTCGTTGGATCAAGAGGCTAAATATAGCTATTTATTGTCCGCATTATGATCTTGTGGAGTAGCGAAGTCTCTAAAGAAATAAGGAGGACAGACAGATAGCAAGTCTGGTATTCTAGATCGGTAAAAACAAAAATGAAGGGACATTTCAGCTTCAAGAACGGGGGCCCCCTGACCCCGGTTTTGTGTTTGCTGAATGGAGGGATGGCCAGGCATGCGTGTGTCTCTACAAGAGAGTGCGGGGACCCCATACTCGAGATTAATGCAGGTCCAAGAGGTGAGACCCACATCTGTTGTACATTTATGGATATACTATACATGTGTCTGATGGATCAGTCAACCTCTAAGAACTAAGGTATTTTTGCACTCTAAAGCAGGGTTCACACTACCGTTGATGTCCGTTCTGATGGTGTCCGTTAAAAAAAGAAAAAAAAAAACAAAAACGGACACCTATCATAACAGACATTAACGGACACTAACTGATGTTAATGTGTCCGTTTTTTTAACTGATCCAATTAATGGATTAGTTAAAAAAAACGGACACATTAGCATCAGTTAGTATCCGTTTTTTAACACTGTCTGTTTTTTTAACACTGTCCGCTTTTTTTTTCTGCTTTCTGAGCATGCGCAGGAAAAAAATGGACATAAAATAACGGACAGTAACTTATGGCTATCAGTTACTGTCCGTTATAAGTCCGTTAGCCATAGACTTCAATGTTAAAAAAATAACAGACACTTGCTGTCCGTCAAGAATCCGTTTTTTTCAAACGGACAAAAAGTCCTGCATGTAGGATTTTTTGTCCGCGAAAAAATAACGGACTTCTAACGGATTTGGTGTAAACGGACACAATATAAAAACCCATTGAAATTAATGGAAATTTTAACGGATTTCTGATGGTTCAGCTAGTGTCTGATGCTAAAATCTTGTAACGGACAATAGCAACGGACACTACTGACGGTCACCAACGGTAGTGTGAACGCCCCCTAAGGCAACACAAATAGGTGATAAATATATATTCATTGGAGATCCCATCAAAGGAGTTCCCTGTTTCCTCCAATGCCAGGTCTGGCCTGGCTAGAAGTGCAGAGACTCTCGTGATCTCTGCTGCTAAGCAGTGGCCTCAGTGGTCACATGTGCAGTACCAGTGACATCACTGCTAATACCCCATTCGTTGATACCCCACTTGACCAGTAATTGCCTCAGCACTACCGACGCTGCACCAGAGGAAACAGTGGATGCTCCACCCAAATGGAGGACCAGGGGTATGTATGGGTTTTTGGTTTATCCTGATACCCCTTTAATAAATGACTCCTTGCATTTGCAGCAGGAGTGCCCGTGTGATGGGCGTGCGCTAGTAATTGTACAGGTAGAAGGGTAGTGCACTGAATAAGTAACCATGTAATACATGGCACTGGTGTGTTCTCTAGACTGGGATCTTTGCTCTGGATAATAAGGAAGGTGGGATCTTTTCTCTGTGATATCTATATGCCCAAAGGTCTATTCAGGCAATGTGGTCAAATCTAATTTTTTGCTATTTTAGTAAAATCACAGCACAATGCAGCAACTTTGTGAAAATCATCCCAAAAAACGGCAATATACTTATACAGGAGAGGTGTTGATCTGGTAAGACAAGTTCTGTTGATAACTATTTCTCCCAGTTTAAGTGTGCCACAGAGATAACACAGACACGTGACATAACTCACATAGCGAGCAAATTCTCTTCCATACTTATCCTACATCCTCTATGGCTGTGTCTCCATCTTTATGATCCAATTTTAGATAATCCCATTGTAGTTTTATGTGGTCATTTTGCTAAAGCTGATATTACACACAACAAAGTGTATGAGGTTACAAAAAAACAAAATTAATATTGTCATGAGTGTTCCTGTGATGCAGTACCAATTGGAAACAGTAGGGAGCGCCAGGTATGGCTGTCACCAACAACATGGCTACTGCCAGGGGAGCTGCAGACCCAATATACTGATTGGAGAGGTGGAGCGTGCCCGACTGGCAAACCCATGTTGGAGGTGGCCTGGTATTTGTATTGGGATCCAGACCACTTACTAGTAGTGCGCATTGGGTTTACAAGATCTTGGACATACTGAGGCTCTCATAGTAATACATATAGAAACCGATTTCCAGTCCTTCCAGCAGCCTCCAAGATTTTGCCAAGTCATACTGGGAGTCACATGATGGAAGTAGATAAAGTAACCATCAAGCATTGTACCCACTGTGTCTGTAACCACCAAGCACTGTGTATTAAGTATAGTGCCCCCTGTTGACGTAAAGTTCAAATTTAACTTTAGCTGACGAGTCCTACTCCCTAGGAAGGGCCACCCTAAAATCTGACCAGTGGGTGTCTGACCACTGAGACCCCATCAAACCCGAGAATAGGGGTATTTTTAGCCTGTGCCACTTGGAGGAGGTACAATGCGGTGCTACCATTCACTTCTATGGGTGCGCTAGAGATAGCAGACGTACAACACTCAACTATCTCCGGCACTCAAATTGAAGTGAATGGGAATGCCATCCCCAAGTGATGCACCTACATTCAGCCATGGCTGCAGTCAGACTGAATTCGAAACAGGGCTACCCTCCCTCTCAGAATTGGTGGGGTCTCAGTGGTCAGACCTCCACCGGTCAGATATTTACAGTATAAACCCTGATGGGGCCCCAAAGGCTCCTGTGCCACGAGTTCTGTGTCACTCTCCTCCACCATTTCATGCCTGCCTTTAGGGTAGGTGCACCACAGGATCTGAGGACAAGTCCACTCTGAAGACAGATTCCACATTGTACTTAGCAATCTTCCAGTAGATGTGTAAATGCATTCTCTCCATATTCTACAATTCCTTTGTAGTGTAATATCTTCAAGAAGTGTCTATAAAATGTCTGGTTTAGGAGAAAGATCAAAAGATATTCTTCAATGCTGCCGGTTGAGCAAGGGAAGAATTTCAATTTCTGTAGATCAGAAATTCCGAGAAAGTTTTTACATTCCTCTTTCTGTCACTGCGTGTCATCTGCAAAACGGAAAACCATTTTTTTTACTAACATACATTTAAAAATTGGGGGGGAAAAATGGTTTTCCTATAAAAAGTAAATTATTAAACAATGGGGCAGTCTTACTATTGTGGTAATGGCTTAGATGTAATAAAGTTTTCAGGCCTTGTATAACAATTTTTAAGCACACCATTTTTTCACAAAAAAAAAAAAAAAAAAATCTGACTTGTCACTTTGCGCCACACTTGTGGGAAAGGGATCATGGTGGGCCAGAGATGCCTCCGCCTGATAAATTTGCTATAACTTTTAATAGAAATCTGTACAGCTGAAGTCAGGGCCACATCTGTCAGTGCCTCCTGATATAAACTGAGGGGTGACATTTTTTAATCAGTCTCTACCTATTTATTTATTCCAAGAGGTATCGGACGTGCCCTGGAGGCAGCAGCAGGGGCCTGACGTGACAGGAGCAAGGATAGGTAAGTAAAATATCGGCCGCTACTCATTGGAATAATCAAATAAGTAGCGGCCGAACATGTGCGGCACTAAGGGAGGTGAGTAAAAACAATAAACAGTTATACTGAGCTCACCTAGGCATCAGTGGCCCCCCAGCATCTTCTTCAGGTCTCTCCCGACCTGTGTCCTCTGGTCACTGCTGAGGTCTGTCATTGGCCCTCAGCGGTTACCCCAGAGTATAATAATGCTTTGTGGGTGATGAACCCCAAAAGTTTCAGGCTGAGCTCAAAACTTTTGCAAAATTCATATTGAATCTAAGACTGACATATCCCTGTGTGGCGGCCAAAGAAGGGGGCAGTATACTGTGTGGGGGCCAAAAAGAAGAGGGCAATACAGTATACTGTGCGGGGGCCTAAAAATGGACAGTATACAAATATACCTGCAAATTATGCCGTACAAGCAGTCCTGACACCTGGAAGTGTAATCTGCACTGCTTAGAGACAGTGCTAGGGCGGTTGTATCAGTGACTGACAGCTTTCTATGTAGGACTGCGCCTACAGAAATAGCTGTCAATCACTGACAGGACCGGCCCCACGACTAGAGGGCTGTTCCTTAGCATAGAACGAGCAAAGATATAAATTGACATTTTTTTCTTCTAGTACACAACACCCATACCAAATGCAGTGCTAGTCATAACATTCCCACTGTGGGCCATTGGACCCCTAAAGCAGGCCACAATTCTATAAAGTAATGGCCACTGTACTTGTACTCGGCATAACTTACCTTTACACACGCCTGCCTGTCCCAAATACACTCTTGTACCAAAGCATTCTGTGAATGATCTCCTCTTCTGGGACAAAGCATAAAGATCCAGGAATCAAGACTTTCCTGCTGAATTTGTAGTGTTAGGGAGGCAGCTCATGACAAATCGTTGACTACGGCACTGCTGGAGATTGCTGATCTATATACTCTGCTTTTCTTTTGGCAATCCTATGGAAAAAAAAATGGAGCAGAGTGTGCTTGACTGCTGTCCCATTCAAAAGGGAGTACATGGGTTCCCTGTTTTTATAATTGTTGGGGATCCCAGTGGTCAGACCCAGTATTTGGAGAAACTTGCAAGATTTGTTTGAAGAATATTCACAAGGTTCATCAGAAGGAACTCCAGAACGTAATAGTGTCTCTTGGGTGCTGAACTCCAAAAATTTTATGTTCAGCTGAACACCAAATTTTGAACAAATTTGTAATGAACCCGACTCATTACGAACTGGTTTGCTCTTCCCTAGACCCCACTGATGAAATAGAGGATAGTTGATAAGTTTGTCTTGGGACAATCCCTTTAAGAATATAAATATATATGTATTTTTTTTTACTATGCCATGCACGGACACATTCACACATCAATGTTTTGGTGAACGATTTGCATCAGTGATTGTAAGCCAAAAGCGGAAGCAGGCTGAATACACAGAACAAGTGCAGATCTTTCCATTATACCTTATCTCTGTGTATTTTCCTCTCCTGGTTTTAGTTTACAAACCCTGACATGTAAATAAGACCTAATGTTAACACATTGCCCATGACAGGCAATAACATGTGTCTCCGTTGTCAACGTGTAAATAGGGGTTGTCTAAAATGATAGGAAACCCAGTGGTGGCCAAGGTGGGTGTAAAACAAAAACAAAAAGTAATCACCCCTATCCTCAAGGCTCCATTGTACAGCTCCAGTTCCCTTTCCCTCCAGCGTCGACGCATGTCGGACGAGAAGCAGAGAGGCTCACATGACCACAGTCAGTGGGCTCAGTGGTCGCTGGGAAGGAAACAGTGACCTATCTGAGTGACATCACTGGTCAGTAACTCACGAGCAACCCCTGAGGCCAGTCTTTTGTCTCACTGGTCCTGTGAGCTTCTCCACTTGGTTTGGCGCCAACATGCTGCCCAAGTTTCCTATATCTAATCTAAATTTCTTATGTCTTTGGACTGTGGGAGGAAACTGGTGTCCCTGGAGGAACCCGGGGAGAACATCCCTGAGGATGTTGTCCTTGGTCAGACTCTAAGGCTAGTTTCACATCTGCATTCGGGTTTCGGATCGGGGAGGGACCGCTTGGGGACCCCCTGAATGGAAACCTAATCTGCATAAAAAAGCGGTTACCTTAGGAAACCCGTGGACCCCATAGACTATAATAGGGTCCGTGTGGTTTCCGCCCAAAAAGGGTGGAAAAGTATGGAGGGAAACGTCCTGCTTGCAGCAATTTTCTCTCCACAGGGGAACGGAATCCCGAAACGTAGAGCAAGCGCAGGTGTGAACCCAGTGTTACATAGGACTCCAGCGCTGCAACCACCGAGCCACCGTGCTGTCCTGGTAGGAAAAGTGAAACTTTTTGGATTAGTTTCTTCACACCGACGATACAACACAGGAATAAACCCACAAGACGGCTGATATAGGAGGGTAGGATGAGGTGTAACAACAGGGTCATGACTAGGAAGAGCGTTCAGCATATTTATTAATGTGTTACAAAGCGGTTGTGTTTGGAACAGTTACTTCAGTTTTGTTTAACAATACTAACTTCAGATAAAACATTTATCGACGTTGTCTTTACCCATCAAAATCTACACACAAATATAAAATTTTTAACACCACAGTTTTAACGGACTAGCAAGGAATTCAATGTCTTAAAACAAAATCAAAATAGGTTCTTGTCTTTTTTTTTTTTTTTTTTTGTCTTTTTCGCTTAGAGGGATTAATAATAACCTTGAGAGGATGGTTTAGGGAAAGAAAAAAAAAACAGGCACTAGTTTGATACACGTGATAACAGAGCGGAACTGTACAGAGAAAGCACTCGGCACACATTTAAGTAACAGTCCTTGTATATTTGGTCATATGATGTTCACTACGGATTCTTGAAGCAAAAGTCGGTTTTGTACGGCTGTCAACGGAAGCAGTGAAGAACGCGTCCCTGTGTCAACGGGGAGGAAGCCACCGAAAGGAACAAAGCCATTTTGCACTTCTTAGTTAGCTTTCTAACACTGTTATATCGCCCATCACAATGGAAACATATGGATTTAAAAAAAATTAAAAAAATAGAAAAATAAAGCTGAAGCCCAAAATAGATCGAATTATGTACGGCCAAATAAAAAATAATCTTAGCCTCATCCGATCCTTCAGGGAAGACAAAACAATGTGAAGACAAGGGCAAATCTTTTAGCACATAGAGAAGGAAGATGCATGTCCAGCAGTATCCCAATAACTGAGAATTACTGTATATGCAATACACAAAGGTATCTTTCCATGAGCAGTTATAAAGGGGTCTTCCAGGACTTTCATACCGTTGGCCTATCATTAGATCATCAATATCAGATTGGTGGGGGTCCGAATCTCTGCCATGTTCAGGGACCATGGCAGACTGGTGCGTGATGTGGCCTCTTCTTTATTGTGTGCATTGGTTAGCTTGAACGTGAATGGTCATGTGACATGACGTCACAGTCACAAAGAGTCAGCAAAGGCAGGAGTGTCAGGAGTTGGACCCCTACCAACTTATATTGTTGCCCAAACCTAAGGACAGGTCATCAATATTAAATTCTCAGAAAACTCCTTTAAGACTTCATAGAACGGACCGGAGCAGGAAACCACCATCAATGTGTTACATTGATGACCATTTATTTTAATGGACGCCACGTAATACTACATTTCTCCTGCAGGGGGATCAACAGACCAGCTTCAATTTGGAAAGGAGTTTTCTTCATGACACAACCCATTTAAACCTAGAAGCCAAAGCATCCATGAGAGTAGGTGTGATGTACACGGAAACAACATTATGGAAATTTTCGTTACGTAATTCTGCTTTCAAATAACAAGCCATACAAGAAGAACGTTCCAGCAGTGAGCTTGGAAGTGCGACTCTTTCCACAGTTCGTGGAAGTACGGCTACATTTCCTTCATCACGTAGTTTCTCTGTCATGTTATATTCAACTGAGAAGTGTTAAAATGTAGACTGAAACACATGTTCCTTTCATACCCTGCTTCCGATTAACACAGCAAAACGTTTTTCTAAATATATATATATATATAGATATAGATAGGTAATATAAAACCGGAAAGATTGTGGAGCTGACGGATTCACTTTGACAAACAGGCAGACTGGCGGGCAGTTATAGTTACATTTCCCTTCATGTATCCTAAGAGATGCCAGACGTAACACAAGCAGCTGGTATTATTTAAAAAAAAAACAACTAAAAAAAAAAAAAATAGAGAACATAGAAAAGAAAAAAAAAATTCCAAGTGGGAAAAAAAAAAAAGCTACAAAAATTTTCCTTTTAATGGTGCAATGACTAATAAACACACAAAACAGAGACCCTGAAAATGAAAGATTCAGTCATTTCCCAACCGTGAAGTTTAATGTAATGTACACAGAATATATACACATATATTTATATATGTATATATCTATACTGTATAGTAGATGATCATTTACACGAATGGTGGTAGCTGTTACCCCAGGACAGAAGACTACGGTAGTCATGCTCCATCAAAAAACGCCACAAATTTTTTTTCTAAATCAAATTTCCTATTTTTCATTGGCGTATCATCAGTTTTGATATGACCTCATTAAAATTCATAATTGGGATAGATGGAATTAGAACAAAGGTCAGAACAGCGCCACTCTCATCTATTGCTTGTTTGCTGCCATGGGATTGTGCCGCAGTACCAGTATTGTCCATAGACAAGAGTGGCGCTGGTGGACCCTTTTTCTAATCTTAATCTTAGACAGTTCACTTAACTTCTGACTTGTGAATGAAAATATGAAAAGGATTCTTTCCAGGGGTGTATGGGCTATAAACTAATCTAAAGTGCATCTAAATGTGAGAACATAAAATGTAATGTTCACACTATACTATGTAACTTTAAAAAACTGCTCTAAGGTCGGAGAGGTTACGTAGAGAACAATGTAGTGACAACCTCAGTAAACAGTGATTGCATACATGGGGGTACAGCCAGGTTTTGTTTGACAAAGGTGGGAATGAATTTTACCTCTTATATCTGTTCCCATTGGGGCTAAATGTCTTAGTATGGTAATGGCCAGCTCAGGCGATCTTCCCCTTATCGGGTTGTTGCATTTGGGTAAAATTTGCTAGCATTTTCAATGGATGACAATATCTTAGCCATGGTAAGTATGTGTTGTCAGAAGGCCTACGGTCACCCGGGTTGTCAGCACTGAGTAGCCTCCCACTCCCACTAGTGATGTGGCGAACAAGCCGACTCTATGTGCCAGCTCCTTCAACTCCACGATGGGAATGGGCTCCTGCCTATGAGCTGATTCTTTTTACTAAATTTCTTGCTCCACAGATAGCTAACCCCGCCCCTAAACTGTTCGCCCCACCCCTTATCCATATAACCCCACCCTTACATTGCTGTCTGTAGAGCACAGAAAAGAGACATTTGGGAGCCACATAATCCAGCTCACTTAAAAGTGAGACGAATTTCCAAAAGGACAAGAACTTTTTTTTGTGCAATTATTGGCATGGAAACGCTTAAATCTACGTCAAAGAACTGCTGTGTGAACACGCCCTTTAACTGCTTCTCCCATCATTGCCATTTCAATGCAAACTGCTGTAACAATGCATTTGTTTTTCATTAAAAAACATAAAAATAATAATTTAATAGCCAATAAAATGCTCGATCCCACCATACCTTCCAGTACTGTAGTGCACTGGCCCCAAACAATGGACTCAATACTTGTGAAGAAAGGCACATACCTTAAAGAGATCAATACTGACATGAAACCAAAGGATAAAGACTTGTATGACCCATCCCTGTAGCCATAGTAATAGTCCCGGGCATAGGCTATATGTATAGAACTGTGCCCACAAGGGATCGAAGCTTCTAACATTTCCTTGCCCATAGACAACCCAATATGAAAACCAGGCCTAAAATTTCGTAAAACAAGCAGGGGTTCCAATGGCGGATGTGCCACAGACCATTTCCGACCAGGGCTCTCAATTTTCTGGCATTGCAAAATTGCACATTTTCCACAATAAAGTTCAGACAACTAGATTTTCTACAGGAACAATGGCCATCTACTTATTACACCAATGTTACATTATACAGGAACGCATAAAACAAGTAAGGCCGCGTAAGTGGCCGCATTACCGCTGTCCGCAGCGACCTCCGGGTCATTTCAAGATGGTTTCTGTCTCTTGGTTAAAAGCACTTTAATACGCTACAAACATAAGAGCCTTATAATATAACAATAATGCATAAGAGAGTCGTACAGCGCTGTAATACGATGGTAATGTGAACCTACTGAGGCTGCTGCTGGATGTTTGTATGGAGGGTAGATACTGTACACATCGTGCCATGCTTCATGCCACATGGGTGGTATTTTCCTCAAAGAAGACAATGGATACTGAAGAATGTACGGAGACATTTTTAATATCTCAGTCCATATCATACCGCCAGCAATGACTTGCTTTGACGCATAAAAAAAAACATCAAAACTTGTTTTTCCAAGTTGGGAAGAAAAATTGCCCAAGGCAAGGAAATCTAATAAGATAATAAAAGAAAGATGACTTACCCTTTTAGTCCCCTGCTGATCCAGCACTGTCGCTCTGATCATGTTTACATGCCTATGTACCCACATGCAGCCTGTCAATGGCACCAGCAATATACAGCAGGTGATTGCCAAGGCCGGTGACAGCGACTAAAGTGGCAGCGCTGGAGCAGCAGGGGTAAGTCATGCTTCTTTTAATAGTTTATCCTATTAGCCACTGCTGGACACGCAAGAAAATAAAAGCAATGAGTAATCTGAAGTCTCAGATTCTGTGCCTAATACTTAAATTACATGGATCCCTGTACTATACAGTACACAGAGCCAGAAGCAGATGGCTCCATTAAACTATATATTGGCTGGGTAGAGTTACTGAATCTCAGCCTCCTTTGATGTCAATGAGCTGAGTTGTTGTGATGCCATCCGGCCACTATACAGTGTACAGAGCCATCTGCTTCTGGCTCCAGGCACTGTATAGTAAAGAGATCTGATGCAGCACTGAAGAGCTGATCCACATGGGGGCCAGCTGAAGTCAACTCCTGTAATGTATCAGAGCTCTATTGTTCTGATACAGAGCATATATATGTATGCAGTAAGCTCCTCGGCCCCCTCCTGGCTCTTATTATTCTAAAAATGAAATGAAATGATGGTTAAAGGGGAAGTTTTCCTGATATCATAGTGAAGGTCACAGTCATGATATAATAATAGTATATCTGACTAGCTCTTCCCATGTGTCGCCCCCTATAGCCAAATTTTGCCTTGACTTAAGAAATATTCAACTATTCAAGTCTTCCAGGACCTCCTTGAACTGTGAAGCAAACAGAAACCAAGGCAGATTTACGCTGCAGTCTCTTCCGCAGAGTTTTTTGGCTGTGGCTCGCTATGTGGGGCTTTAGCCTAAGGCTGGTTGCAGACGACCATGCTGCAACCGGCCGGCCGTGATTTAAAAGCACGGGCGGCACATGGGAGACACAGGGATATCCCCATGGGCCACCCGTGCACGCGCTGTGCTTCTGCGGCTCCTTTCATTAAATAGGAGCCACGGAAGCACGGGCCGCAAAATAGGACAGGAATAGGACATGTCCTATCTGATGTGGCCTGGACTGTCGGCCCACACGCGGGACCGTGAAATTCATGGTCATGAGTACAGGCGCATAGAAAAGAATGGGTCAGTGTGCTATCCGTGAAATACATGGTCGTCTGCAAGAGGCCTAAAGGAGTTTTCCAGTTTCAGCATATCGATGGTCTATGTTTACAATTGGCGGGGTTGGACTCTCAGCACCACTACCAATCAGCAATTTAAAGGAGTTGTAGTGCTCAGCCTCTTTTGGTACTTACATGGGTCTGTTTACCTGCTCATTGCCTACTTAGCAGCAGTGGTACCGAATGTAATACCCTTCGAAGGTGCTTCTAAGCCTACAGAGACTCAGCCACAGATTCTGCCTAAAACTTTTTAAGCGGACAGGCTCTCAGTCTTTCGGGTCCCCATGTGGACCCGAACGACGGAGAGCTGAACACTAGTGTGAACCTAGCGTAAGCAAACGGCGTACAGGTAGAAGGACCCATGTAAACAATGAAGAGGCACTATAGCCCCTTCGAACATCGCTGGGGGTGCGGATAGTCAGACCCTACTGAGCTTATGATAGCCCATCAATATTGTGAAACCAAAAACCCCTTTAACAGCCTAATAATAAAAATGGAAAACATGGTATAATTTTGGAAGTGAGACTGCAAACTATGAGACGGCCCTATACTCTGTGCGGTTGGGCAGGTGTGCAAACCACAAGAATTTGCTTGTATGTTTTCATACTTCCTCAAAAGTGCATTGCTGTAAATCCAAGCAGCTCTGACTTCTACTTCCTGTAACACAGATTTCAATAGATTTCTACAACCTTTATCTATCATTTCTTAGAAATTATTTGTTCAGTCTTGGCTGAAAAAAAATTGAAAAGTGAAAATGCAGAAGTATCTCCAGAAAAAGTCATTCAGGTTAATAATGATCAAGCAAATCTTTTCAGAATTTCTGTCAAATTGCTGATTTCTTAATATCCATTGGGGCTGCTGTGTGGAAACCCCAAGGGTTATAACTATGCACCTCCTCTATAAAATGATACCCTCAGTGCCTACATGGAGAGCTGTCAGGTCAGCTGTACAATAAATGCTCTCTCTAATGGACGGTCATAACCAGAAGGGGGCGATATCACACACTCAGGTCTCCAGATTGTTATGTTGTGGAGGACGCATATAGCATTCAATTTTGTGAGGCATACAATGCAATAACCTGGGCATGAAATTGTGTGTCATAGTTTATATACTAATAATGCATTATTATAGACAAGTCCTTCCACACAGTAGTGATGTGAGAGACCCACAAAATAGCACAGGGGGCAACAACTACACGCAGTCCTCTGTCACATGCAGTTATTTACAGGGGCCAGACTGGATGATGATCATGTGACCAGGGGATATTTAACCCTAGTATGCATAACCCGGGCCTTTTAGGCCCGATTTGCTATTACTTGTGTGTGTAGATTTCTAATGTCATGCATACTAGGGTTAAATTTTATATACAGTAACATACAGGGGCTTACATGGAGGGCTGAATATTAAAGCAAACCTGCCAAGTGACGTCTCCTGCCCTATATGAGAAAAGGATATGATAGACAGAGAAGCTGAGCTCTGTGATATATAGGGTTATATGATAGAGAGAAGCTGAAGTCTGATTTACTCCAGATCAGCTTCTCTCCTTTCTCATATAACCCTATATATCACAGAGCTCAGCTTCTCTCCCTCTATCATATCACCCTATATATCACAGAGCTCAGCTTCTCTCCTCTATCATATAACCCTATATATCACAGAGCTCAGCTTCTCTCCTCTATCATATAATCCTATATATCACAGAGCTCAGCTTCTCTCCTCTATCATATAATCCTATATATCACAGAGCTCAGCTTCTCTCCTACTATTATATAACCTATATATCACAGAGCTCAGCTTCTCTCCTCTATCATATAACCCTATATATCACAGAGCTCAGCTTCTCTCCCTCTATCATATAACCCTATATATCACAGAGCTCAGCTTCTCTCCTATCATATAACCCTATATATCACAGAGCTCAGCTTCTCTCCTTTCTCATATAACCCTATATATCTCAGAGCTCAGCTTCTCTCCCCATCATATAACCCTATATATCACAGAGCTCAGCTTCTCTTCTCTATCATATAACCCTATATATCACAGAGCTCAGCTTCTCTCCCTCTATCATATAACCTATATATCAGAGCTCAGCTTCTCTCCTCTATCATATAACCTATATATCACAGAGCTCAGCTTCTCTCCTATATCATATAACCCTATATATCACAGAGCTCAGCTTCTCTCCTCTATCATATAACCTATATATCAGAGCTCAGCTTCTCTCCTCTATCATATAACCTATATATCACAGAGCTCAGCTTCTCTCCTCTATCATATAATCCTATATATCACAGAGCTCAGCTTCTCTCCTCTATCATATAACCCTATATATCACAGAGCTCAGCTTCTCTCCTCTATCATATAATCCTATATATCACAGAGCTCAGCTTCTCTCCTTTATCATATAACCTATATATCACAGAGCTCAGCTTCTCTCCTCTATCATATAATCCTATATATCACAGAGCTCAGCTTCTCTCCTCTATCATATAATCCTATATATCACAGAGCTCAGCTTCTCTCCTCTATCATATAACCTATATATCACAGAGCTCAGCTTCTCTCCCCTATCATATAACCTATATATCACAGAGCTCAGCTTCTCTCCTCTATCATATTACCCTATATATCACACAGCTCAGCTTCTCTTATCTATCATATAACCCTATATATCACACAGCTCAGCTTCTCTTATCTATCATATAACCCTATATATCAGAGCTCAGCTTCTCTCCTTTCTCATATAACCCTATATATCTCAGAGCTCAGCTTCTCTCCCCATCATATAACCCTATATATCACAGAGCTCAGCTTCTCTCCTCTATCATATAACCCTATATATCACAGAGCTCAGCTTCTCTCCTCTATCATATAACCTATATATCACAGAGCTCAGCTTCTCTCCCTCTATCATATAACCTATATATCAGAGCTCAGCTTCTCTCCTCTATCATATAACCTATATATCACAGAGCTCAGCTTCTCTCCTATATCATATAACCCTATATATCACAGAGCTCAGCTTCTCTCCTCTATCATATAACCTATATATCAGAGCTCAGCTTCTCTCCTCTATCATATAACCTATATATCACAGAGCTCAGCTTCTCTCCTTTATCATATAACCTATATATCACAGAGCTCAGCTTCTCTCCTCTATCATATAACCCTATATATCACAGAGCTCAGCTTCTCTCCTCTATCATATAACCTTAGCCTTAATTTGTTTCCTCAAACCCTGCTCCTTTGCAGTTGGCCACCCACCTTCCTGCCCATTGCCTGGGAGTATTGGCAGCGATTACTCATTAAGCTGACCATCATCAACAGCAACAGAAACCTAACAAAAGTGTAAACAGAGCCGTAACTGTAATATTTAAAGAGGTTTTCAAGAATAGATCTGGCCAACAAACTATCTGTGAACAGCACTGTGGGAAAAACCACGATGCGTTGCTACCACGGTTTTTCCTGCAGCGCTTTTTTTTTTTTTTTTTACCAGACGTCTCTGAAGAGAAAGACCCCTCTTTCTTAGTTAATATAAATGTGCACAGAGACATTAAGGCGCTATGTTATGGCTACTGGGAGAAATCTAGGAGTTAAAATACTGTATTGTAATGATAGCAGTGACTGGACTTTGATATTTATTGACCATAGGCAGTTTATAACACAGGAGGACTAAAACATGACCAGAATAACAAATGTCTTGTCAATGTGGTGCGGTAAGCAGTTGCAAAATGCAGGAACTGTGATAGATATAAATGGAAGGGGGCTCATAAAAGTCTACCGAAATACTTAAGAGTAAAGTAACTAATGAAAGAACGGCTCACTTATAGGCCTCACAAGAAAGGCAGCTTTGTACTACAGAAAATAACCCTTTCTACGCCTCCATACGACGACACATACATACAGAGGAACTGTAGGATAATAAAGTGCTAAATCCTATTTTAATTCATACACCATGTAAAAATCAATATTAGAGAGATGATATGGGACAGAGTAAGTAAGGGTTAATGAGGAGAGCCCAAGACGTGCACAAGTGATGTAATATACAATTGTGGTTCATTGGTGAGTGTCTAAACATTGCTGCACATAACAGATTATACAATGTGCGTCTCTGCCTCACTTATACAGATTATACAGTGCCTTGCGAAAGTATTCGGCCCCCCTTGAACTTTTCAACCTTTTGCCACATTTCAGGCTTCAAACATAAAGATATAAAATTTTAATTTTTTGGTCAAAAATCAACAACAAGTGGGACACAATCGTGAAGTGGAACGAAATTTATTGGTTATTTTAAACTTTTGTAAAAAATAAAGAACTGAAAAGTGGGGCGTGCAATATTATTCGGCCCCTTTACTTTCAGTGCAGCAAACTCACTCCAGAAGTTCAGTGAGGATCTCTGAATAATCCAATGTTGTCCTAAATGACTGATGATGATAAATATAATCCACCTGTGTGTATTCAAGTCTCCGTATAAATGCACCTGCTCTGTGATAGTCTCAGGGCTCTGTTTAAAGCGCAGAGAGCATCATGAAGACCAAGGAACACACCAGGCAGGTCCGTGATACTGTTGTGGAGAAGTTTAAAGCCGGATTTGGTATCAAAAAGATTTCCCAAACTTTAAGTCAAAGTCCAGACCTGAATCCAATCGAGAATCTGTGGAAAGAGCTGAAAACTGCTGTTCACAAACGCTCTCCATCCAACCTCACTGAGCTCCAGCTGTTTTCCAAGGAAGAATGGGCAAGAATTTCAGTCTCTCGATGTGCAAAACTGATAGAGACATACCCCAAGCGACTTGCAGCTGTAATCACAGTAAAACGTGGCGATATTAACTTAAGGGGGCCGAATAATATTGCACGCCCCACTTTTCAGTTTTTTATTTTTTACAAAAGTTTAAAATAACCAATAAATTTCGTTCCACTTCACAATTGTGTCCCACTTGTTGTTGATTCTTCATCAAAAAATGTAAATTTTATATCTTTATGTTTGAAGCCTGAAATGTGGCAAAAGGTTGAAAAGTTCAAGGGGGCCGAATACTTTCGCAAGGCACTGTACAATGTGCGTCTCTACCACTCTCTTATACAGATTATACAATGTGCGTCTCTACCTCCCTTATACAGATTATACAATGTGCGTCTCTGCCTCTCTCTTATACAGATTATACAATGTGCGTCTCTACCTCTCTCTTATACAGATTATACAATGTGCGTCTCTACCTCTCTTATACAGATTATACAATGTGTGTCTCTGCCTCTCTTATACAGATTATACAATGTGCGTCTCTACCACTCTCTTATACAGATTATACAATGTGCGTCTCTACCTCTCTCTTATACAGATTATACAATGTGCGTCTCTGCCTCTCTCTTATACAGATCATACAATGTGCGTCTCTGCCTCTCTTATACAGATCATACAATGTGCGTCTCTGCCTCTCTCTTATACAGATCATACAATGTGCGTCTCTGCCTCTCTTATACAGATCATACAATGTGCGTCTCTGCCTCTCTTATACAGATTATACAATGTGCGTCTCTGCCTCTCTCTTATACAGAATATACAATGTGCGTCTCTAACTCTCCCTTATACAGATTATACAATGTGCGTCTCTACCTCTCTCTTATACAGATTATACAATGTGCGTCTCTGCCTCTCTCTTATACAGATTATACAATGTGCGTCTCTGCCTCCCTTATACAGATTATACAATGTGCGTCTCTACCTCTTATACAGATTATACAATGTGCGTCTCTGCCTCTCTCTTATACAGATTATACAATGTGCGTCTCTGCCTCTCTTATACAGATTATACAATGTGCGTCTCTGCCTCTCTTATACAGATTATACAATGTGCGTCTCTGCCTCTCTTATACAGATTATACAATGTGCGTCTCTGCCTCTCTTATACAGATTATACAATGTGCGTCTCTGCCTCTCTTATACAGATTATACAATGTGCGTCTCTGCCTCTCTTATACAGATTATACAATGTGCGTCTCTGCCTCTCTTATACAGATTATACAATGTGCGTCTCTACCTCTCTTATACAGATTATACAATGTGCGTCTCTGCCTCTCTTATACAGATTATACAATGTGCGTCTCTGCCTCTCTCTTATACAGATTATACAATGTGCGTCTCTGCCTCTCTTATACAGATTATACAATGTGCGTCTCTACCTCTCTTATACAGATTATACAATGTGCGTCTCTGCCTCTCTTATACAGATTATACAATGTGCGTCTCTGCCTCTCTTATACAGATTATACAATGTGCGTCTCTGCCTCTCTTATACAGATTATACAATGTGCGTCTCTACCTCTCTTATACAGATTATACAATGTGCGTCTCTGCCTCTCTTATACAGATCATACAATGTGCGTCTCTACCTCTCTCTTATACAGATTATACAATGTGCGTCTCTGCCTCTCTTATACAGATTATACAATGTGCGTCTCTGCCTCTCTTATACAGATCATACAATGTGCGTCTCTGCCTCTCTTATACAGATTATACAATGTGCGTCTCTGCCTCTCTTATACAGATTATACAATGTGCGTCTCTGCCTCTCTTATAGATTATACAATGTGCGTCTCTACCTCTCTTATACAGATTATACAATGTGCGTCTCTGCCTCTCTTATACAGATCATACAATGTGCGTCTCTACCTCTCTCTTATACAGATTATACAATGTGCGTCTCTGCCTCTCTTATACAGATTATACAATGTGCGTCTCTACCTCTCTTATACAGATTATACAATGTGCGTCTCTGCCTCTCTTATACAGATTATACAATGTGCGTCTCTGCCTCTCTTATACAGATTATACAATGTGCGTCTCTGCCTCTCTTATACAGATTATACAATGTGCGTCTCTACCTCTCTTATACAGATTATACAATGTGCGTCTCTGCCTCTCTTATACAGATTATACAATGTGCGTCTCTACAATCCTCTCCAATAAATTTCATATACCCATCCTGGAGGAGTCCTTTACTAGAAATTTATCTTTGATCGCATGCAATATAATTCCACAATCATCATCTGTGGAACTCTAGAAGGGAAAGACCGCGGCGCCATATCACAGAATTTATCACTGCATGAACAGAACTGTGCTGCCTAGGGTTATACCCAGACTTTTCATCCTGTAATATCGCTGTCCATAGGACACATAGGTCGCAGTCAGTAACTAGTGATCTGCTAGTGATCATCACTATATTCAGCGTTGCCTTTTTCCTCGATAAAACAACATTGCACATTTAGCAGCGATTTTACTGTGGTGTTATCTCTGAGGGCTAAATTCCTCCTGGAAAGTCTACGCTATTCACTTGAGGGTGGCGATTTTGAAGATTTTTAGACTACTGAACACAATCCTATGGACAGAGAAGAAGTCTAGGCGTAACCCCACCCTTTTGATCCACATTATAGGTCACTAACATCAGATCTGTGGGGTCCGACACCCAACACCCCCACCGATCAGCTGATACATAGCAAATGGTGCAGGAAGCAGACAGTGGAATGTAGTGTCTAAACTGAGTTGCTGCAACTTCAAATGATTAGGAGCTGATCTGCAGTACCAGGTCTGGCCACTACACAGAGAACAGCACTGTCTACTTCCTGTTCCTTTACTTGTGTTTCATCTGCTGAGAAAAGCTGATCCGTGGGGGGTGTCTAGCACTGGCCCCCACCACTCTGGTATTGAGGATAGGTCATCAATATTTTTAAGGCCAGAAAACCCCTTTAACAGGTGACTGTGTGAGACTGCACTTTTCAATGCTGTGAAAAAGCAATATCCAGATGTTAATAGAGACCAAAAACACCACCATATTAGCACAGGTTTCTGCCTACAGGTCTATCTATCTCTATCTCTCTATATATATACTGTATATAATATATATGGCCCCAAAACGGTGTTTAAAGCCTCAAGAAGGAGCAGAGGATTTGGGATTAATTGTACTCAAACCCAAATTTCCATGTTTGGACAGAAGGTGTACTTTAAAGCTATGTTCAGACATAGAAAAAGTGGGAATTTTCTGTAGCAAATCATAGTATTTTGACACTGAATCCACAGTGAAAATGTGCAACAAATCAACTACATCTGAACAAGTGCTCATAAATATAAGCACTTCTGGTACCAAGCTGAATGAGAGTAGTTTACATTGTAGGGCCTACGCAAGAATAAGAGCAGTTTATAGAATAGGGATAAATAAATTGTCAAAGAATAAAATGTCCTAAAATAATTAAAAAACAATACTTACCTCTCCAGTCCAGCCAAACTATATTGCTTTATATATATATATATATATATATATATATATATATATATACACACACAGTCATATGAAAAAGTTTGGGCACCCCTATTAATCTTAATCATTTTTAGTTCTAAATATTTGGGTGTTTGCAACAGCCATTTCAATTTGATATATCTAATAACTGATGGACACAGTAATATTTCAGGATTGAAATGAGGTTTATTGTACTAACAGAAAATGTGCAATATGCATTAAACCAAAATTTGACCGGTGCAAAAATTTGGGTACCCTTATCATTTTATTGATTTGAATACTCCTAACTACTTTTTACTGACTTACTGAAGCACAAAATTGGTTTTGTAACCTCACTGAGCTTTGAACTTCATAGCCAGGTGTATCCAATCATGAGAAAAGGTATTTAAGGTGGCCAATTGCAAGTTGTTCTCCTATTTGAATCTCCTCTGAAGAGTGGCATCATGGGCTCCTCAAAACAACTCTCAAATGATCTGAAAAGAAAGATTGTTCAACATAGTTGTTCAGGGGAAGGATACAAAAAGTTGTCTCAGAGATTTAACCTGTCAGTTTCCACTGTGAGGAACATAGTAAGGAAATGGAAGACCACAGGGACAGTTCTTGTTAAGCCCAGAAGTGGAAGGCCAAGAAAAATATCAGAAAGGCAGAGAAGAAGAATGGTGAGAACAGTCAAGGACAATCCACAGACCACCTCCAAAGAGCTGCAGCATCATCTTGCTGCAGATGGTGTCACTGTGCATCGGTCAACAATACAGCACACTTTGCACAAGGAGAAGCTGTATGGGAGAGTGATGCGAAAGAAGCCGTTTCTGAAAGCACGCCACAAACAGAGTCGCCTGAGGTATGCAAAAGTACATTTGGACAAGCCAGCTTCATTTTGGAAGAAGGTCCTGTGGACTGATGAAACAAAGATTGAGTTGTTTGGTCATACAAAAAGGCGTTATGCATGGCGTCCAAAAAACACAGCATTCCAAGAAAAACACTTGCTACCCACTGTAAAATTTGGTGGAGGTTCCATCATGCTTTGGGGCTGTGTGGCCAATGCCGGCACCGGGAATCTTGTTAAAGTTGAGGGTCGCATGGATTCAACTCAGTATCAGCAGATTCTTGAGAATAATGTACAAGAATCAGTGAAGAATTTGAAGTTACGCCGGGGATGGATATTTCAGCAAGACAATGATCCAAAACACAGCTCCAAATCTACTCAGGCATTCATGCAGAGGAACAATTACAATGTTCTGGAATGGCCATCCCAGTCCCCAGACCTGAATATCATTGAACATCTGTGGGACAATTTGAAGCGGGCTGTCCATGCTCGGCGACCATCAAACTTAACTGAACTGGAATTGTTTTGTAAAGAGGAATGGTCAAAAATACCTTCATCCAGGATCCAGGAACTGATTAAAAGCTACAGGAAGCGACTAGAGGCTGTTATTTTTGCAAAAGGAGGATCTACTAAATATTAATGTCACTTTTCTGTTGAGGTGCCCATACTTTTGCACCGGTCAAATTTTGGTTTAATGCATATTGCACATTTTCTGTTAGTACAATAAACCTCATTTCAATCCTGAAATATTACTGTGTCCATCAGTTATTAGATATATCAAATTGAAATGGCTGTTGCAAACACCCAAATATTTAGAACTAAAAATGATTAAGATTAATAGGGGTGCCCAAACTTTTTCATATGACTGTTATATATATATATATATATATATATATATATATATATACACAGTAAAGACCAAAAGTTTGGACACACCTTCTCATTCCAAGAGTTTTCTGTATTTTCATGACTATAAAAATTGTAGATTCACACTGAAGGCATCAAAACTATGAATTAACACATGTGGAATTATATACTTAACAAAAAAGTGTGAAACAACTGAAAATATGTCTTATATTCTAGGTTCTTCAAAGTAGCCACCTTTTGCTTTGATTACTGCTTTGCACACTCTTGGCATTCTCTTGATGATCTTCAAGAGCTAGTCACCTGAAATGATCTTCCAACAGTCTTGAAGAAGTTCCCAGAGATGCTTAGCACTTGTTGGCCCTTTTGCCTTCACTCTGCGGTCCAGGTCACCCCAAACCATCTCGATAGGGTTCAGGTCTGGTGACTGTGGAGGCCAAGTCATCTGGCGTAGCACCCCATCACTCTCCTTCTTGGTCAAATAGCCCTTACACAGTCTGGAGGTGTGTTTGGGGTCATTGTCCTGTTGAAAAATAAATGATGGTCCAACTAAACGCAAACCGGATGGAATAGCATGCCGCTGCAAGGTACTGTGGTAACCATGCTGGTTCAGTATTCCTTCAATTTTGAATAAATCCCCAACAGTGTCACCAGCAAAGCCCCCCCACACCATCACACCTCCTCCTCCATGCTTCACGGTGGGAACCAGGCATGTACAGTCCATTCGTTCAACTTTTCTGCGTCGAACAAAGACACGGTGTTTGGAACCAAAGATCTCAAATTTGGACTCATCAGACCAAAGCACAGATTTCCACAGGTCTAATGTCCATTCCTTGTGTTCTTTAGCCCAAACAAGTCTCTTGTGCTTGTTGCCTGTCCTTAGCAGTGGTTTCCTAGCAGCTATTTTACCATAAAGGCCTGCTGCACACAGTCTCCTCTTAACAGTTGTTGTAGAGATGTGTCTGCTGCTAGAACTCTGTGTGGCATTGACCTGGTCTCTAATCTGAGCTGCTGTTAACCTGCGATTTCTGAGGCTGGTGACTCGGATGAACTTATCCTCCGCAGCAGAGGTGACTCTTGGTCTTCCTTTCCTGGGGCGGTCCTCATGTGAGCCAGTTTCTTTGTAGCGCTTGATGGTTTTGGCCACTGCACTTGGGGACACTTTCAAAGTTTTCCCAATTTTTCGGACTGACTGACCTTCATTTCTTAAAGTAATGATGGCCACTCGTTTTTCTTTACTTAGCTGCTTTTTTCTTGCCATAATACAAATTCTAACACTCCATTCAGTAGGACTATCAGCTGTGTATCCATCTGGCTTCTGAACAACAAAACTGATGGTCCCAACCCCATTTATAAGGCAAGAAATGCCACTTATTAAACCTGACAGGGCACACCTGTGAAGTGAAAACCATTTCAGGTGACTACCTCTTGAAGCTCATCAAGAGAATGCCAGGAGTGTGCAAAGCAGTAATCAAAGCAAAAGGTGGCTACTTTGAAGAACCTAGAATATAAGACATATTTTCAGTTGTTTCACACTTTTTTGTTAAGTATATAATTCCACATGTGTTAATTCATAGTTTTGATGCCTTCAGTGTGAATCTACAATTTTTATAGTCATGAAAATACAGAAAACTCTTGGAATGAGAAGGTGTGTCCAAACTTTTGGTCTGTACTGTATATTAGATTTTCTGCCAATCATATAATCAATCTTTAACCACCACCACCAATTCCAACTCTTTTCAATACGTCACCCATCCAATGATTCTGGCACACTTGGAATTTTTCTCTCTATCCCACACCATTCCTGAACAACCAGTGCAGTTAGTTTTAATGCCTGTTATTTCAACTAGACTCCCTAAAGTCAAGTGGGTGGTGTCAGGCAGGAGGAGACAAGGGGTGTGATTCTGAGTTCGGACACTGTCTGCCTCTGATTGGAGCTCAGAGTCATGCCTCCTTACCAGCTCCTGCCTGACACCACCCACTTGACTTAAGGGAGTCTAGTTATCAGGCACCAAACCTAACTACATGGATTGCTCAGCAATGGCAGGGGCTATGGAAAACATTCCAACTGCGTCGAAATCAGTGAAGGGGTGGCTACTAAAGGATGGTAACTGTTTACATGTGGCAACCATCATTACTATGGAGACAAATGATTGTTAATTGATTTTTTTTGCCCCCATATAGTCTGTATTTGTCAATAGCTCATCCCCTGCTTGCATGGGTAGATCTGCCGCTGACCAAGTGCATTTTTATTCCCAAATAAATGATCTGATTACCGATAAAGGAGCATTTACTCATGTCCAGTGTGACTGGGGGGGTCAAGATGATTAAAATTTGCCTGATCATCGCCCTGTGTACAAGGGCCTTTAGCCTAAGAGTGATATGATCTATAACATCAAACCACCATGAAATGAATGATCAAAGCCAGAGTTGGTTTGTGTATTTCAGCAAGCAGACATTTACACACATGATATCCGTATGATAAAAGTATGGATGCAAAGTCTTTCCTATGATGTCAGTATTCTCAAACACTTGATCAACACAACTAAAGTGCTCACTAGGAAAAGGCAACCGAGAAGGGCACTTGATTTTTGACAATGAAGTGCACGTCTCCCGTTAAACAAAATCATCAAAAAAAAAAAGTAACTGTCTTGAAATTCATGTGAATGGAGCGGTCGGCTGTGTTGTTTCAACCAGGCAGCCTATGGAAGCAAAAGAAAAAACTTGACACTGCCACGCTCATTCCAGAGCTAGGAAAAAAAAAAATAGTCTCTGACTGTCGTGATGGTAACTGGAAAACACGTGGAAGCGGCTTTTCTAGTTCACGGATTTCCCGCTTAAAAAAAAAAAACAAAAACACAAAACATATTGATAGTGCTGAAATGAAAGAAGACAACGTGAACAGTCTCACAAACAACAACGTAAATTCATTCCAAAGGTTTGTACAAGGTGGAGAGCGCGCCATAGCAAGCCCCAGGGTGAGCGTGGTTCCTTGTAGTAACTGCAGGAGAGAAGATTGTGGGTACAACGACTGACAGTCACACTGCCTCCCTTTAACACGTTACATGCTGAGTCTGTAATGATCCTCAAACAATTGGAGTATACACAAGGTGCTTGTTGTGTAACACATGTATACAATGTATTTCTCTGTAAACAACGGTATTCTTCATTTCTGAACAGACGTAAGGTGCAGGTTTATAAGGACTTCCAAATTTTGCCATGCCATCGTCATGATTACGTAATGAAATGACTGTATTGTCAGGTTTTTCAATTATATTATATACATACTCTTTTTTTTTTTTTCTTCTTTTCTTTATATAGTATCCTAAAAAAATGCTTTGGAATGAGCATGAAGGAAAAACATGGTCGACATGGTCTGCCCATTGACACATACAATGTTGTATACCTATACATAAAATTCCTGTAAATTAAAATGCTGATATTATTTTACACACACATATATAGATAATATATATATATATATATATATATATATATATATATATATATATGTGTGTGTGTATTTATATGAATACATACAATGCAGCAGTTCCTAGGAGTTATGCACGTTTCTAATAGTAAAACTCATGCAAACTCACAGCGTCCTCACAAATATATATCCGATAAAAATTCTTGACAAAGGCCTTCACGTTACATTTTCAAAAACAAAAAAAAATAAAAATAAAATAAAGCTAGCACAAAATAGTCACTTTCACTCGGTTAACGGGGTCTGAGGCTCTCACATATATTGCTCAAGAAAGTCATCCACAAACCTCTAGGAGTCACTTAAGCAAGTGCTACTGTTTTAAAGGGGGTATTTTTTCAGGTTTTTTTTTTTTTTTTTTTAGGGTGGAGTAGAACTATGGAGTACAGATCCCTAAACTAGACAAACAGAAATTCATCTCAAACCGGAAGTCCTTATGAAACTGCAAAAAAAAAAAAAAAAGTCACAAAACTAGAACACTTAGAGTTTCGCAGCTTCATGTAACTAACTAGATTACAAAAAAATTAAAAAAAAAAAAAAAAAAAATCAAAAAGACCTGTATTTGTATCTACATAAAACATAGAAAAATGGGAAAAAAAAATTATCCCTAGCTTCATGCCTTCATCCCCGTCGGTTTCGACTGCAGTGCAATATGGATTATTACTAGAGAAAAGAAGCTACTTCTGGAACATGAACTGGAAGAACGTTTCATCTCATCTTCCCATCCTATCTGAATATACACGTCAGCGTATCTCTACAGATATAGCTGCACTGTAAGGAAAGGTGGTGTATACCGCATTCTCCTCCCATTGTCACTGCCAACACAACCACTTATTGCAGAGCTGCATTATAGAGAGATTTGGTAAGTGACAAACGTAGGGAACAGAATCGCCAAAGAAATAGTTGCGGAGTTCGCGCCAGTCCCCTTTAGTTCAATATGACTAGTTATTTAACCAATATATAAAAAAAAATAACAAAAAGGATGAAACCAGATATCACAGTGAACTAAAAAGGGATGTCTCGATAAATTGCTAGGTAAAAATTATTTTTTTTTTTTTTTCTTAAAGGGTAAAAAAATTTCTGTATGCCTCGGCTCAGTGCGTGGGAAATGATCATTTGGCAATATTGTGGTCACCTGTCTATAAATTGATCACAGATAAGAGGAACCATGTGAGAGATTGAGACGCTGATCTGCAACAACGTGAACCCCCTACCCTTTTTACTAGAGATGGCACAGGAATTTATAATGTGCTAAACAGGAGCAAAGCTTAAGTTGGCATACCTAAAAAGTTAAGGAGATAGCCCACCTTGGTCAGTAGTATGATGCAGAGTAAGCCATGATCAAAGGAGCCTATTTAGTATAAAAAAGTGCAAAGCTGCTTCTGGCTCTGTTAAAAGTCTTCACCCCTGACTGACTGTGCTCGTCGGTATTAAAAAGATCCACATTCGGCATTTACTCCCACCCCGAAGCTACGAAACTCCAAGCTACAGGAGGAAAAAAAAATAGACTTTTCTTTTACTTCATTTATAGGGAAGCTTTGTCAGAGCCCTACCCACAAGGAGAAAAGACAACAGCTGCCTTTATATATATATATATGTATATATATATATATATATGTATATATATATATATATAGAATTTTTTTTTTAACTGTTTTTGCTAATCTTCTTAAAGTCAGCTAACCCTCTCCGTCACTGGTGTTCTTGTATCAACTGGTTCCTCCCTGGTCGGCCTTTGTACCGATGAAGAAACAATGTCTTTTCGTTCGCCTTCCCCTCGGTTTCTACACTTATCTGCGGGCTGAGTCTTAGGTGGCTCCTGAGCACATCCGTCATTTTCTGGTACTTTCTCATCTTTGCAAATTTTGACACTCAAGTCCTGTGGCTCTTGGGCACTTATGCTGTCCTTTGAAGTCTCTGGCTCTGGGTTGGTAGTGGATGCTTTTGATTCGGAGTGGTGGTGGTGGTGGTGATGATGGTGGTGGTGCTGTTGTTCCTTTTTCGGCAAGATGACCCTGCTCTTAGGACTACTTTCTTTGCTTTTACTCTCTGGACTTTTTGCAGGCTTCGGTAGTTTAACACTTTTTTCTAGAACGGTGGAAGGATACTCCTTGGTCTCTGTGTCCGTAACATCTAGACTCACGGTTTCCCGTGTCTTGCGTTTCTTTATTGGTAATACGGTCTCTAAGAGCGGCCTGATGGAAGACTCTTTGATTGCTTTTTTCTTCGCAGCCTCGGCTGCGGCAGCAGCGGCATTGCCACTGCCCGGTTTGCGGCCACGCTTTTTTGGTGCTGCCGGTGGTTCAATTTCTAGTTTTCTTTTGCGGCCCGGACGTTTGATCACCAGGACCTGCTCCGATGTTGTTGCATCGGATTCTTCCGTATTTCCAGAAAAAGGCATTTTCACCAAAAGCTTTCCTGGAGTCTTTTCCACAACCCGTTTAACCTGGACGCCCTCTAGCTTTACAGCTGGCTTTGCTTTCACGCTTCCTTTGGGCCTTCCTCTTCCTCTACCTGTTCCAGCAGGTTTAGTAGCTTTGGGTTTTTTCGGCTGTTTTTGCTCCCTTCGAGATGGACTTCCTCTCCCAGTTACCGTGAAGTCAAAATCATTTGGATCAAGGGATGTGTCTCCTACCTTTTCGAAGTATGCTACAAGCTCAACTTTGGACCGAAAAGCTTTACCAGTTGGGCTAAAAAAAGAAAAGAAAAAAAAAACACAACATGAATATTCGGTATATCACTGTGTGAACTAGCCTGATCCAACACCTCGAACCACTACATGACTGGGCCAATTTCCCAGTGTTTTTTTTTTTTTTTATATACAGTGGGGAAAAAAAGTATTTAGTCAGCCACCAATTGTGCAAGTTCTCCCACTTAAAAAGATGAGGCCGACCTGTAATTGTCATCATAGGTAGACCTCAACTATGAGTGACAAAATGAGAAAACAAATCCAGAAAATCACATTGTCTGATTTTTAAAGAATTTATTTGCAAATTATGGTGGAAAATAAGTATTTGGTCAATAACAAAAGTTCATCTCAATACTTTGTTCTATATCCTTTGTTGGCAATGACAGAGGAGAAACGTTTTCTGTAAGTCTTCACAAGGTTGGCACACACTGTTGCTGGTATGTTGGCCCATTCCTCCATGCAGATCTCCTCTAGAGCAGGGATGTTTTGGGGCTGTCGCTGGGCAACACGGACTTTCAACTCCCTCCAAAGGTTTTCTATGGGGTTGAGATCTGGAGACTGGCTAGGCCACTCCAGGACCTTGAAATGCTTCTTACGAAGCCGCTCCTTCGTTGTCCTGGCGGTGTGCTTGGGATCATTGTCATGCTGAAAGATCCAGCCACGTTTCATCTTCAATGCCCTTGATGATGGAAGGAGGTTTGCACTCAAAATCTCACGATACATGGCCCCATTCATTCTTTCATGTACACGGATCAGTCGTCCTGGTCCCTTTGCAGAGAAACAGCCCCAAAGCCTGATGTTGCTCCCCCCCATGCTTCACAGTAGGTATGGTGTTCTTTGGATGCAACTCAGCATTCACTCTCCTCCAAACACGACGAGTTGTGTTTCTACCAAACAGTTCTACTTTGGTTTCATCTGACCATATGACATTCTCCCAATACTCTTCTGGAACATACAAATGTTCTCTAGCAAACTTCAGACGGGCCCGGATATGTACTGGCTTAAGCAGGGGGACACGTCTGGCACTGCAGGATCTGAGTCCCTGGCGGCGTAGTGTGTTACTGACAGTAGCCTTTGTTACGTTAGTCCCAGCTTTCTGCATGTCATTCACTAGGTCCCCCCGTGTGGTTCTGGGATTTTTGCTCACTGTTCTTGTGATCATTTTGACCCCACGGGGTGAGATCTTGCAAGGAGCCCCTGATGGAGGGAGATTATCAGTGGTCTTGTATGTCTTCCATTTTCTAATTATTGCTCCCACAGTTGATTTCTTCACACCAAGCTGCTTGCCTATTGCAGATTCAGTCTTCCCAGCCTGGTGCAGGGCTACAATTTTGTTTCTGGTCCTTCCACAGCTCTTTGGTCTTCACCATAGTGGAGTTTGGAGTGTGACTGTTTGAGGTTGTGGACAGGTGTCTTTTATACTGATAACAATGTCAAACAGGAGCCATTACTACAGGTAATGAGTGGAGGACAGAGGAGCCTCTTAAAGAAGAAGTTACAGGTCTGTGAGAGACAGAAATCTTGCTTGTTTGTAGGTGATCAAATACTTATTTTCCACCATAATTTGCAAATAAATTCTTAAAAAATCAGACAATGTGATTTTCTAGATATGTTTTCTCATTTTGTCTCTCATAGTTGAGGTCTACCTATGATGACAATTACAGGCCGGCCTCATCTTTTTAAGTGACAGAACTTGCACAATTGGTGGCTGACTAAATACTTTTTTTTCCCCACTGTATACACAGTTTTGACGTTTATAATATAAATAATTTTTGCTTCTTTTTTTTGTGACACATTTTAATTTCTGTATTTTTTGCTGGTGGCAGGGCCAGAACCGGTGATGTGGTAGTGACATTTTTTTATTTTATTTAAATTTTATTTTATTTTTTATGTATTTACGGTACTTATTTTTGTTTTACACATTGTGCCCCCATACTGTCATACTTAGACCTTTGAAGGGGGGGGGGGCATTTTAACAATGTTACCAGTTAAAGGAGGAATACAGCTTCTTAGGGGGCGTTCACACTACTGTTGGTGACCGTCAGTAGTGTCCGTTGCTATTGTCCGTTACAAGATTTTAGCATCGGACACTAGCTGAACCGTCAGAAATCCGTTAAAATTTCCATTCATTTCAATGGGTTTTTATATTGTGTCCGTTTATACTCAATCCGTTAGAAGTCCGTTTTTTTTCCGCGGACAAAAAATCCTACATGTAGAACTTTTTTGTCCATTTGGAAAAACGGATTCTTGAGGGACAGCAAGTGTCCGTTATTTTTTTAACATTGAAATCTATGGGTAACGGACTTGTAACTTATTTTATGTCCGTTTTTTTTTTCTGCGCATGCTCAGAAAGCAGAAACAAAAAACGGAGTGTTAGAAAACGGACACTAACTGATTAATGGATCAGTTAAAAAAACGGACACATTAGCATCAGTTAGTGTCCGATAATGTCTGTTATGATAGGTGTCCGTTTTTTTTTTTAATGGACACCTTCATAACGGAATCCAACGGTAGTGTGAACCCTGCCTTATCACTTACTGTGGAGCTCCTGCAATTCCCGCCCCCTGTCGATCACATGACTTTCGGGCCGGAAAAGAAGCTGTATCATAGCTGTGTACACAGTGCTCATTGAGAGCTGTATATACAGTGACCGGGGAAAGCAGGGACAGTCATAAATCCTCCCTACCTTGTCTCTGGGATGTTCGACTGTTTTAACAGTCAGTTCTCTGTTCCTACAGATGCTTAACTCCATCAAGGACGTATATATATATATATATATATATATATATATATATATATATATACAGTACAGACCAAAAGTTTGGACACACTTTCTCATTCCAAGAGTTTTCTGTATTTTCATGACTATAAAAATTGTATATTCACACTGAAGGCATCAAAACTATGAATTAACACATGTGGAATTATATACTTAACAAAAAAGTGTGAAACAACTGAAAATATGTCTTATATTCTAGGTTCTTCAAAGTAGCCACCTTTTGCTTTGATTACTGCTTTGCACACTCTTGGCATTCTCTTGATGAGCTTCAAGAGGTAGTCACCTGAAATGGTTTTCACTTCACAGGTGTGCCCTGTCAGGTTTAATAAGTGGGATTTCTTGCCTTATAAATGGGTTGGGACCATCAGTTGTGTTGTTCAGAAGTCAGGTGGATACACAGCTGATAGTCCTACTGAATGGAGTGTTAGAATTTGTATTATGGCAAGAAAAAAGCAGCTAAGTACAGAAAAACGAGTGGCCATCATTACTTTAAGAAATGAAGGTCAGTCAGTCCGAAAAATTGGGAAAACTTTGAAAGTGTCCCCAAGTGCAGTGGCCAAAACCATCAAGCACTACAAAGAAACTGGCTCACATGAGGACCGCCCCAGGAAAGGAAGACCAAGAGTCACCTCTGCTGCGGAGGATAAGTTCATCCGAGTCACCAACCTCAGAAATCGCAGGTTAACAGCAGCTCAGATTAGAGACCAGGTCAATGCCACACAGAGTTCTAGCAGCAGACACATCTCTACAACAACTGTTAAGAGGAGACTGTGTGCAGCAGGCCTTCATGGTAAAATAGCTGCTAGGAAACCACTGCTAAGGACAGGCAACAAGCACAAGAGACTTGTTTGGGCTAAAGAACACAAGGAATGGACATTAGACCTGTGGAAATCTGTGCTTTGGTCTGATGAGTCCAAATTTGAGATCTTTGGTTCCAACCACCGTGTCTTTGTGCGACGCAGAAAAGGTGAACGAATGGACTCTACATGCCTGGTTCCCACCGTGAAGCTTGGAGGAGGAGGTGTGATGGTGTGGGGGGGCTTTGCTGGTGACACTGTTGGGGATTTATTCAAAATTGAAAGAATACTGAACCAGCATGGTTACTACAGCATCTTGTAGCGGCATGCTATTCCATCCGGTTTGCGTTTAGTTGCACCATCATTTATTTTTCAACAGGACAATGACCCCAAACACACCTCCAGACTGTGTAAGGGCTATTTGACCAAGAAGGAGAGTGATGGTGTGCTACGCCAGATGACCTGGCCTCCACAGTCACCAGACCTGAACCCAATCGAGATGGTTTGGGGTGAGCTGGACCGCAGAGTGAAGGCAAAAGGGCCAACAAGTGCTAAGCATCTCTGGGAACTCCTTCAAGACTGTTGGAAGACCATTTCAGGTGACTACCTCTTGAAGCTCATCAAGAGAATGCCAAGAGTGTGCAAAGCAGTAATCAAAGCAAAAGGTGGCTACTTTGAAGAACCTAGAATATAAGACATATTTTCAGTTGTTTCACACTTTTGTGTTAAGTATATAATTCCACATGTGTTAATTCATAGTTTTGATGCCTTCAGTGTGAATCTACAATTTTTATAGTCATGAAAATACAGAAAACTCTTGGAATGAGAAAGTGTGTCCAAACTTTTGGTCTGTACTGTATATATACAGTGCCTTGCGAACATATTCGGCCCCCTTGAACTTTTCAACCTTTTGCCACATTTCAGGCTTCAAACATAAGGATATAAAATTTTAATTTTTTGGTGAAGAATAAACAACAAGTGGGACACAATCGTGAAGTGGAACGAAATTTATTGGATATTTTAAACTTTTGTAAAAAATAAAAAACTGAAAAGTGGGGCGTGCAAATTATTCGGCCCCCTTAAGTTAATACTTTGTAGCACCACCTTTTGCTGCGATTACAGCTGCAAGTCGCTTGGGGTATGTCTCTATCAGTTTTGGTAGATCCCTCTGTCACGCACCACAACTTTCCAGATTGTTTTTTGACCGGTTGTAAATAACTTCTCTACTTAGATTGCATTTTGTTTTGGGTTTTTTTAAGGACTCTAAAATCCTTTGAAGACCATGTGTATAGGGTATAAAAAACCTGTGAATTTTCAGTTCTTGTATAACACCATGTCTGATGCTAGTCTTCTGAAAGCTTACTTATCAAATATACTCAGTTAGCCTCTAAAAGGTATCGCCTGATTTCTTCACTCTTCCACTTCTATCAGTTTTGCACATCGAGAGACTGAAATTCTTGCCCATTCTTCCTTGGAAAACAGCTCGAGCTCATTCTCGATTGGATTCAGGTCTGGACTTTGACTTGGCCATTCTAACACCTGGAGACGTTTATTTGTGAACCATTCCATAGTAGATTTTGCTTTATGTTTGGGATCATTGTCTTGTTGGAAGATAAATCTCCGTCCCAGTCTCAGGTCTTTTGCAAACTCCAACAGGTTTTCTTCCAGAATGGTCCTGTATTTGGCTCCATCCATCTTCCCATCAATTTTAACCATCTTCCCTTTCCCTGCTGAAGAAAAGCAGGCCCAAACCATGATGCGGCCACCACCATGTGTGACAGTGGGGATGGTGTGCTCAGGGGGATGAGCTGGGTTGCTTTTACGCCAAACATATCGTTTTGCATTGTGGCCAAAAAGTTGGATTTTGGTTTTATCTGACCAGAGCACCTTCTTCCACATGTTTGGTGTCTCCCAGGTGGCTTGTGGCAAACTTTAAACGAGACTTTTTATGGATATCTTTGAGAAATGGCTTTCTTCTTGCCACTCTTCCATAAAGGCCAGATTTGTGCAGTGTACGACTGATTGTTGTCCTATGGACAGACTCTCCCACCTCAGCTGTAGATCTCTGCAGTTCATCCAGAGTGATCATGGGCCTCTTGGCTGCATCTCTGATCAGTCTTCTCCTTGTTTGAGATCAAAGTTTAGAGGGACGGCCGGGTCTTGGTAGATTTGCAGTGGTCTGATACTGCTTCCATTTCAATATGATCGCTTGCACAGTGCTCCTTGGGATGTTTAAAGTTTGGGAAATCTTTTTGTATCCAAATCCGGCTTTAAAATTCTCCACAACAGTATCACGGACCTGCCTGGTGTGTTCCTTGGTCTTCATGATGCTCTCTGCGCTTTAAACAGAATCCTGAGACTATCACAGAGCAGGTGCATTTATACGGAGACTTGACTACACACAGGTGGATTATATTTATCATCATCAGTCATTTAGGACAACATTGGAACATTCAGAGATCCTCACTGAACTTCTGGAGCGAGTTTGCTGCACTGAAAGTAAAGGGGCCGAATAATATTGCACGCCCCACTTTTCAGTTTTTTATTTTTTACAAAAGTTTAAAATAACCAATAAATTTCGTTCCACTTCACAATTGTGTCCCACTTGTTGTTGATTCTTCATCAAAAAATTTAAATTTTATATCCTTATGTTTGAAGTCTGAAATGTGGCAAAAGGTTGAAAAGTTCAAGGGGGCCGAATACTTTCGCAAGGCACTGTATATCTATCTATATATATACATATATATATATATATTCATATATATATATATATCTCTACTTGTAGAGTTCACAGTGGAATGCCTGGACGCATGTGGTCTATGGGTGTTCAAGTGGGTATACAGTTAATGCTCAGAAAGGGTTAAAAATATACTCCCTGATTCTCTGCTGCTTCCACTCCGATTCTGCCTAGTTCCTCACAAGAAACAGGAAACAACGTCTCAGCCAATCATTTAACTTCTGCAAAGCTGTAGGAGGGCTTGTGCTATATGGGATGAGTTGCAC
Organism: Leptodactylus fallax; assembly: GCA_947044405.1. NCBI lineage: Eukaryota > Metazoa > Chordata > Amphibia > Anura > Leptodactylidae > Leptodactylus > Leptodactylus fallax. The sequence continues at coordinate 9,500,640 of CAMRHE010000032.1, forward strand.
TTTTTATTACCATCATTTTCTTCAAATAGCCGATCGGCTGGGGGCTGGGTATTAGACCCCTGCTGATCTTTAATTGGTGACCTACCCTAAAGATAGGTCAATCAATTAATAAGCGATATTCTTCTTGTGCTGATCCTTCATTCTTCAAAAATAGCCAACCATTCAAATGGAAGATGATGAGCATAGCAAGACACAGTATATCATCTGTATATCAGTGGCAGTATATAGTGTTGCTAGTTGTTAACTACTAGTTGACTGCACATTAGCTTGTGTCATTTTTATATTCCAGTTGTGGTGTATGTAATGAATACATTGCAATTTCCATGCCCAAGGCTGGCTTCACATCTGCGGCAGAGTCTCTGGCACAGATCCATGTAAAATCACCAGAGAAAAAAAATCCTGCAAGCCCGACTTTTTCGTCCAGTGATTTCCGTTAAAAAGGCAGAAATTCGACAGACACCCGGCAGACCCCTTGGTCCTCAATAGGCTCTGTTCTGAGTCCCTAACAGAACTGATCCATTTTTCAGTTTGTTTTTTTCTTTCTAAAACAAGCATTTTCAGATTAAAAATGCATAAAGAAAGGGAGCGCCAGCTGCACACAGTGACAATGGAACCCTGCCGGGGACTGTGCACAGCCGTTGCTTTGTTTATATATTTTTAAATTAAAAAAGCAAAATATTTACAAAATTCCAGCAAAACGCAAACAAGACGCCGTGTGAGAATGCCGTCATATCATTTATTTTTTTATTTTTTTTATTTTAATGAATTTGCTGAATTAAAAAAAAAAAATGGTTGCTTTAGGCTAGGTTTACATGTTCAGGTTTTTGCTTGCAGTTTTTGATGCCAAAACCAGATGTGGATCAGAAAGGGAGAGACAGTTTAAAGGACAGATGCTAATGCTCCTTTTTTTTCTCCTTGTTTTTTCAATACTGCAGACAAAAAGTGTGTAAACACATTATTTTTTATGGGGATAGGGCTGGCTTATTATGACTTTTTTTTTCTTACTTTTTGTTGTCCCTTAAGGGGTCTGGAAGCTGAGATCCCTTGATCGCTGACATAAGGCTTTGGAATACAGAATATAAAACTGACAGGCAGACTACTACGCCACATTTCTGGCTTGGCCTACTAAGCAGATGCACATGGCAAACAAGCGGGCCAGTCATACTAAGGCTATTAGATGCCACAGCGAATGCATCATGGGAGTGGATAGGCTGACAGAGGGATCCCCCTTCCCTCTGACAAACTCCTTAGATGCTGTGGTTGCTATTGACCGTGCCATTACAGTGGTTAGCAAACATAATGGGTACAGCACACACGCTCACTCCTGTGTCAATTCTCACAACGGCTAGTGCAAGGGAGAGCCCCAACACCATTATCCCTGGGATAACCAGCGATCCCTGTGCTGCAACAGAAAGTGACACCTTACATTAGGATGTCAAAAGGCAGGATGACAGCTATGACTAATCCATGGCTAACATAGACTTATAATGAGTCCAACAAAAGGAAAAACACATGGAAGCATATTAAAGGGGTTGTCCCATTATGGACACTTATCCTCTATCCACAGGACAGGGAATAAGTATCCGATCACTGGCGTCCTGATCACCGGGTTCCCCAGTAATCAGGAGGACGGGGCACAGAAAGTCCCCCTAAGACCTCCTTGTGAACGGAGCGCTGCTCACTCACTTCCATGGGGCTCCCGGGACTGGAATCTTTGGGAGGACATGGAGCCCCATAGAAGTGAATGGAGCACCGCTCACACAGGCGCACTGGCACTCCATTCACAAGCAGGCCTTAGGGGAACTTTTGATCCCCCTTCCTCCGGATCATTGGGGACCTGTTGATCGGCTCCCAGCGATAGGACACTTTTCCCTTGCCCTGTGGATATGGAAAAAGTGTCCATAACGGGCCAACCCCTTTAGTGATCTTGCCTCAGAATAGGTGATCAATGTCAGATCAGTGGGGGGGTGTCTGACACCTGTCATGCCCACCAACCAGTTGATATAATTAGTTGCACCCCCATAACTAGCACAGTTTACAGACCCAGAGGCAGGCAGCTCCGTACACTGTGTGGTGGCCATGCAGTGCAACTGCAGCTCGACTCCCATGCAATAAGGATAGTCATCAACATCTAAATCCCAAAAGACCCTTTTAACAATTTTGGGACAAAGTTAGAAGCACGCAGTCTGGGATTTGCACCTCCTTATGACGTCACTCAATCTGATATGTCTGACCAGCCAAGCACATTGCCCTAAAACCGTAGGTCCCTCTGCTGTGTCACCAAAGATTGAAAGCCTTTTAGAGGGGTTGCGTACTTTGTAGACTGTCACCACTGCACTGAATTCGCCACTGTTGTTATTTTATGTTTAGCTTGCCTGGTTCCAGAGATATCAATGCCATTCCTTTTGGTTACTAATAGAAGTGTCCACCAAGCGCCAGTCTATAGGTATATAAACACGATAAGTCAGGCCCTCTTTAGGTATGAATTCGGTAGACACTATTGAGTTTCAGGGTATATTTTCACCCAAGCCTACAATCCACTTTACACGTGGTTTCGGTGCACTGGCGTGCTAAATACATACATTGCCATTTCTAAAGATAGTTTGGATTACTCACTTTATCAAATAGACATCATATTTTCCAGCAGATCTTCCGGACTTTCTTTGTTTCAGTTTTCTAGTCCAGCCTTCAGGTAGAGTAGGGTCTTCGTACATGGGCCCCCTGTCTCTAATAACAGAGCGCCTTTGCTTTGGGGAGGCAGAGGCTTCAGGCACCGCAGGTGCAGCCTCTGTGCTTTCGGGTACCTCAGCTTCAGCTTTCCCTGCTTCCCCGGGCTCTTCTGCCGGCTGCGCTGATGGATGGGCCTCTTCAGGTTTGTCTTCATCGTTCCTCTTCTCCTTTCTAATTTTCCTGAGTTTTGGTGGTTTATCTTTCTGATCCAAGTCTTCCGTCTTTTCCTCCCTTAAAAATAAAATAAGATTGGCATTGAAACAAACGCTTGAAACTATCGCATGAGCAACAATAAGGGCGGTTTGACATATGGAGATTTTAGAAAAAACTACACACTTTTTTGCAACCTTTTTTGTGGCTTATTTCTTGTTGATACAGAAAATGCTGTGGCCAAATTCATGGAGCCATTTACAAGCCAAAATGTGATCTATATTATGTTTATATGTGAGTTTCTCAAAAGTGACAACCCTTTTCTGATACAGATAGAAGCACAGAACAGTTGTCACTCCCCTTCCCCTCACTCCTAAGGCTGGATTCACACTGTGCTTTTTGCCGCTTTTTTGATAGTATTGAGAGGGGCACGATTTTATGCCTTTTTATGATGTAGTTATTGGTTATGTGTTTTTTTTTTTGTTCTTTTGTTATCATGCCGCTATGTTTCAGGAAAACCAAGCATTGATTTGTAGGCAAGTACTTTACAAAAGGTGGCGCTAGAGCAAATTCTCCTTTTTCACCAAGGAGAACCTATGTGTCTTATCTTACTGGTGAAGTGGCCTTGCTATTAGAAAATATTGGGATTGAAGGACAACTCTTATCCGTGTACAATTTTACAAGAGGGTGTATTCACACATACTGCTTCCCCCTCCCTGCAATTTCTGCAAAACTGTGGCCATACACGATACCACATTAGCCCGTGTCATTACCCATATATAGGACATGAATCAGCTGTTTGCTCAAAAAGAAAAACTCTGAACGGACCGATAAACCTAAATGGTTTCTATGAAGTGCGGTGCTGAGGGTTGTTGGATTTAGATTTATGAATAAAGAGTTTGTAATAATCATCTGCTTTACAGATATTGGCAGAGGCCTGGACTATTACTGGCAGAATCTTTAAGTACTTGGCATGACAGATTTATATTTGTAAGGATATTCAGAATGCTGAACCGCTCTTTGTTGTGAAACACTGGGTAAGGATGCAAAAATATAAAGCCGAATTGTCAAGTTTCATGCTCCTTTAACAAAGCCGGAGCTCTGCTCAAGACGAGCAATTCACTATACTGTCGATCAGTGCTGGTTATAAGCAGAAATCTCTCTGTAAATGTGACAATTTGGCGGTATAGTTTTGCGTTCTTACCCAGTCTTATAACTTTCACTCTCAGTGTATAACTCTCAGGAAGGGCTTGAACAAACAAAGTCACCCTCTGCATTGCAAGGGCAAAAATCTGCTGCGAATATCTGTAGTATAGTACTGACACACTGCCGATAGGAAATCCATAGGCTGCTACTGAAAAATGCTGCAGATTTTCTGCACGGAGATTCTCTGCAGCGTTTCAGTTGTGTGGAAACCTGGATGGACTTCAAGTCGGAAAAAAAAAAAAAGTCAGCAAGTCAAAATAAAATGAGTCATTTTTTTTTAATTATATTATAGACTTTTTAATATTGTGTCATTAGATGTATAATTTCTTACATATTTACTTTAGGAATCAATCACTAGACTTGTATTGAATTAGAGGATATTTATTGCTTCTGACTGACCATGGTTGTCAGACATGTGGAAAAAAAATAAAGAGTTGGAGTTGGTGGTTTGGCCTACTAACTCAACAGCCCTGGTGAGAACATACCCTTAAAGGCTCTCAGCAGAGGCACAAGCTCAAGACTGTAACAAAAGGCACCTTTAAAGGAAATCCGTCACCAGGTTTAGGGCCCCTAAACCAGTAGTAGCATGTCCTTATGCCGCTTGGGTTTGGGCCCCAAACCTGGTGACCCCAGTCCCATCCGTCGCCACTTCCAGCACAGGGGCACAATAGGGCAGTGGAGTCGATAGGCCAAAACAAAGACTCAGAGTCTTCTATTTGTTCCACAGCCTGACTACGACTACAACTTAGACTGCTTAGTCTGCTCAGACTCCTTCATAAATGGTTGACAGCCATGATCGGACAGAAGAAGTAAAGATCCTCTAATTGTCAAAAAAGAGCCAATGATTGGACTTTGTGACCACCTGATATATATCGGGGACTCCTAACTCTCCTCCAATGGCAGAGTCAGAGAAGGTCAGGACATGCTGGATTTTAACCCCTTAAAAACCAAGCCAATTTTCATTTTTGTGTATTCGTTTTTTCCTCCCCACCTTGCAAGAGCAATCATTTTTTTTTTATTTTTCAGTTCACACGATGGCTTTTTTTTTTTTGTGGGACAAACTGTACATTGTAATGGCACCATTCAATATCCTGTACAATGTACTAGGAAGCTGGAAAAAAAATTCACAATGAGGTGGAATTGAGAAAAAAAAAATGCATTTGCACCAATTTCTTATGGGCATAAGTTTTACAACCTTCATTAAGTGGTAAAAATAACGTTACCTGTATTCTGTGGGTCAGTACCATCACGACAGTACCAAATGTATATAGTATTTTTTCCATGTTTTGATACCTATATAAAAATTTTAAAATTCACAAATAGAAAAATGTATTTGTGTCGCCATGTTCTGACACCTGTAACTTTTTCATATTTACATGTACAGAGCAGGGTATGGCGTCTTTTTTTGCGGGACAAGATGCGGTTATTATTGATACCATTTTGGGGGAGGTCTGATGGTGTCATCGCTTTTTATAACTTTTATTTTTTTTTAAGAGGCAAAAATTAATTAATTAATTTAAAAAAAATGCCATTTGGCTATTTTCACACCCCCCCCCCCCACTACAATGTTCACCATATGGGAAAATATATTTTAATAGTTTGGGCATTTTTGAGCGTGGGGATCCCTAAAGTGTTTATTATTGTTTATTTATTTTTATATGTAAAGGGGGGGATTTGCATTTTGGATCCTATCGAAAACACACGTACAACCATGACTGTATATTGAAGCAGGGGAGGAGGTTAATAGTGTGCATGAGCATTTTTACCGTCAGGTTTATAGAAGATGTTTCTTTTAAAGGCCTCATAAAGCCTGAAGATTGCTCTCTCCAGAAAGGGTCTAGTATTTGGGGCAGGAGTGTGCGGTTTCCAGCGGAGGAGCGCGGCTTTAGTTCATTCTTTCCGACAATGAATAGCTGCACATTTCTCTTCAGCATTCTGCATATTCAATAAAAATAGACCTACAGAGTCCCCCGATCACTTCACTTTATTACCTAACCAGTCCACGACCTGCGGTAAGGTTGAAGCAGGACATCGCGGCTGTGCCGTCCAATGGCTTCAATCCCTGGAGGTATTAAGGCTCCCCATTCAGTCCTGCTTGTGTTAAAAGCGGAGCACAGATAAGAGGTAGCTAGGTATCCTTCCCACTAAAAATTCCACCCGGTAGTAAAATAGGCTTCTGACTACGAATAAAAACCGTCTTTTATATTTTATGCTTTCATTTTAGAATTGCCGGGTGAAAAACCCAACAGGATGTATGATTCACCTTGCAGCAATTTCTACTTCAAGAGCTTAGAGAGATTTGCTTTGTAATAAGTGTGCGAGCTGTTCCTGTGTGACTTTTTACACATCATTAGACCACAGTCTTCTCTATAGTTGCCATTTGCAGTAGAAGTGCTGCAGCCGCTCATTACTCCACAACAGGAATTGTCAAGTTAAAGTACATTAGTGCGGCGTTCACACACGGCCTTAATGCGAGGACTGTATTTGTAACCATCTGCAACTTTGACAAGATGTTTCACTATTTACCGTCCTTCTTAATTCTGTGGATTTAATAGGATAAAGATAAACAGAAGCTGAAGAAAACTGGGCTCCATGCAGAGACACAAGACATCAGACTATAGCTATTGTTTTATGCCTACTGTATATGGTACAATATGTAATAATCCTGCAAAGTAATGACACAATCTTGAAATCGCGTTGCTACAATGTAGTATAAAGATAGTCTGGGCATGAATTCACTAAGGCTAGGTTCACACCTGCGTCTGTATTCCGTTTGGGGTTTCCGTCTCCTGCAAGCATCTTTTTGCATTTTTCCGCCTTTTTCGGGCGTGAGGTTTCCACGGGTAACCGATTTTTAAGCAGATTAGGTTTCCATTCGTCGGGTCCTCAAGTGGACACAACAAACCGAACGCAGGTGTGAACCTAGCGTTAAAGACCCCATGCACATGACCGAGCGTGCACCCGGGTATGCAGCGGAGTGTATTCGGCACAGAGAGATGAGAGTACATTCCATGATGTATTCACGTCTCGGTCGTGTGCATGGGACCTAAGGGTAAGTTCACCTGGCGGAAAATTATGAGGAATCTGAAGTGCACATCTGGCTCAGATTTTCTGTCTATTCCCCCAGACGGCATGCGAAGTACATGATGATGGCTGCCAGTTGGGCGTCACTGGTCTAGGATCTAAATGTAGGGAGAGGCTCAAGACAACGTGGGGGGGGCACAAAAAGAACAACACAACATGGGGGAGGCACAAGACAACATTGGTGACATACCAAAAAAGATCAATGTGCATGCACCATTTCCCCACATTAGCTGTGAAAATTTTTTTAAACAAATCCGCAAAAATAAAATTCAACACACATGAGGATTTCGCCATGGATTATAACCTTAATGGGGTTGTTCAGGTTTTAGGCCACAGCACCTGTACTATACACAATAGAGGGCTGTAAGCAGGTGGCTGTATAGAGTACGGGGGCCAGTACGGCAGCTCCCATTGACATCAACGTCCTGAATTCTCAGCTGTTCCCTGCCCGTGTGTGTTGACAGGGCAGCAGTGGTGACAGCGTGTGATCCTAAATAATAGTCTATGGCAATGTCAATGTATACAATGAACATCACAACCAGCATAACTTATTGTGCTCACAGACACGTCTAAGCGCCAAAAATTATTATATTTTAAGGTAGAGAGAGCGATCCTACTTTTTACTGTATCAACTTACAGTTCCATTTTCTTAGCGCAGATAATTCACTCTGTCATGGGAGCAGCTGAACGTGACAACACTAAGTTAGTGGCACTGTCAGCAGCTGTATGTGATCACACTTAGCGTTCATATAACGGAGACCGCAGACGCCTGCCAAGTGGAACTGAAGGGAGAAATACACCTGGACATGTCAAGAAGAGACTGCGGTACGTAGGGAACCAGAGAGCAGAAGCCATCCTCTAAGGGCATATTCACACACAATAGATCTGTTGCAGAGATTTCTGCCCACTTAGGCCAGGGCCTTAAATGGCACAGTTGCTGCGACTTAACTACCGGCAGAATTGCCAGTGGTATCCGTGTGTCATCCATGACTTTCACTGACCCATACGTTAAAAAGAATGGACCGAGCCACAAATACAGACAGGTGTCGGTCCTGCTTCGTATTTTGCGGCTCTTCCCTAGGGCCCGGACACACAGCTGCAAAAACTACAGCTGTGTGTATGGGCCCTTAGAAATGAATGGGTCCGTACTTTATCCATAACTGTGGATAAAAAGTAAGGTCGTGTGCATGAGGCCTTAAAGGGGTTGTGGCGTTAAGGACACTTATTCCCTATGCACAGGATAGGGGATAAGTGTCAGATCGTTGGGCATTTGATTACCGGATCCGCTGCTGATCAGGGCGACGGGAGACAAAGTCCGCCCAAAACCCTCCTTGTGAATGGAGCCCCAGTGCGCTTGAATGACGAGCGCTCCATTTACTGCATAGAAGTAAATGGAGTGCCAGTCCCATGGATAATGGGTAGGTGTCCTTAACAGCACAACCCCAATAAATAACTGGGACTTATTTATAGTTGCAGAAATTTCTGCAAAAAATCTGCGTGTGAACACACCCTTACTGTTACTAGAAGAACGAGGCTGTTAGCTAAGTATGCATGCCAGAAATTTTAAGTAATACATATGAATCCTAAAACCAGCAGGTTATGGGGCTATAGGACTGCAAAATTCTACATGAACCATCAAGGTTGGTCTGGCAAACAGAAACTTACATAGACTTTGTGCTCAGCTAGTACAGAAACCAGCACGACCACAAACCACATAAGCAAGGCGACAGGCGAGAGGCAACGACTGGTTATCAGAATATTTGCACTGGCAGAAATCTCAAACAAAACCAAAATTATAACGCTTTTTTTTTTTTAGCCTGCAGAATTTCCACGACTGATGGGGGTCGCTAGAAAAAAATCTAATAGTAATGGAGTAAACCAAACAACCAATGGGAAGTCCCACCCATAGGGCTATACATAAGCTCCTTGAAATGTAGGGTTGCATCGAAATATACTGAAATCCTTACATTAAGCTTTGTTGGGAGATGCGGGCGAAAGTAAAAACAAAAAAACATATTTCATTACAATTTGCCAAAATTGTAAGATATGGATGTTGCACAGACATTGAAAAATGGTTCATCTGCCTCAAAATCAGCTGCAAATTCTTCTGTGTGAACAGCCCCCTAAACCTGAATAGGGGTAAAAAATGGGACAATATAACCGAGTAGGGAGCAAAACATATCTCCTGTGACTAATGAAGGAATAAAACAAATATTACCCTCATGGGGGTCAAAAGAGCCCTCAATGATCACTTTATAAGAATTACGAGGTTACGGTAAATGCCTCTGAAGCCCTCCGCACTACAGAGGTTTAGCTTTTTCTTTTTTTGCATGATTCCCAAAATTCCCTGATATAAAAACGGTAACGTGAAAACCCATTAGCAAGATCTGCAAACATTACTATGTAAGATTGCATAAGAGAGATCCTAACAGAGCAGAGAAAGCCATGTCCGATCGATACCTATACCGAGCAGATGTAAATACTAAATGTTATTCAGATAAGAGGTCGACGTCAGCAAAAATACAATCCCCAATGTAAGTACAAGTGCAGACATTACTGCTGGGTTGTCTTCAGCCGAGAACAAAACCAAATGGACGAGAAAAGAATGTTAGAAATAAAATGAGAAATAAAAGGTGTAATTCATATAAAGCGGAGTACATTTATCTCCATGCGGACAGCTCACTATAGATGTGGCTAGGTGCACGTACACACTGGTCCCCAGGCTGCCCAGAATCAGGGAATCACAAATGCTTTTAAAGCTAAGGCCCCACGTAGCAAAATAACGTTTTTCGTTGCATTTTCGCAAAGTTTCCCTCTGTGGAGTTTCTGTCCCATTATATCTATCCGGAAAGCGCCAGGTATAATTGACACGCTGCGATTTTAGTCAGAATCCCATTCACTTTGCAGGTACTGACCAGAATAACGGATAAATGGACTGCTAAAAAAAGCTGACAACAGAGTCAATGTACCCCACTGACTTCACCAGGGTCCATTCTTTTTAGCTGAAAATGCTGGAAGAAAAAGTCAAACTTGCAGAACCTTTTCATCCGGCAAACGCGCCGCGCAGATGTGAACCCAGCCTTAGTGCTTATTCACACGGCAGGGTTCTCTGGCTGGGCTTTGTAGTAACGGCCTGCACACGGCCTCATAGACGTAAACAGAACTATTCACATGACCATTGATCCGAAAAAAATAACAGAAGCGGTCATACAGTGGGCCATTTTGTACGGAAGCCTCAATAGCCTCAAGGTTATGAGGGATCCGTGAAAGCAGATTACATTTGGCCGAGTACACGGCCCTGTCGTGTGATATCACTCTTCGGGGATCTTGTGATGTCCCTTTTTTAAACCATCCATTCTGCATTGACCATTGGCAGATCTTACTGAGTGCTAGGCAATGAGGTTTTATACATTTTGGAAATTATTTCTTCTGCTGAATAGTGAAAATGCTGCAGAATTTAATGGGTTGTCCAGGATAACCAGTATTTTGCAAGGAGGCCGGGAAAGGTGAAAAAAACAAAACACAACCCATACTATACTCACTTGGTGCTCCAGTGTCTCAAACCGCGGTCCGGTCCTGCTGCTCCTGGGTCTTGTTTTGGCGGAAGTCCCTGCCGCACGTGACTGGTGAGGCCCATCAGCGGCCTAAGGAAAGGACACAGGACGTCACACGTGACGTATGCGAGTGACATCCTGGTTCCTTTAATTTGCTAATTGACCTCAGTGGTAACATACAGCGGGGACTTCCGCCAAAACAAGACCCCGGAGCAGCAGGACTGGACCGTGGTGGGAGACACCAGAGCACTGGGACAGGCGAGTATGGGTTTTTTTTTTCCAACTTCCCGGCCTCCTTGCAAAAATAAAAACGGTTATCCTGGACAACCCCATTAAGATCCGAAGCACGCCCAATATATCACTAGGCTTCAAGCACATGACTGATTTGGTGTCACTCTTCCGATGTTCCACTATTTTTATAACATGTCAGATACGTTTTAACAGATACGAGCCGCCCACTGCCATCAATGTAAAATCGATGACACTCGGCTATTATCAAAGTGTCATCCAAGACACTCTGGGGCAGATTTCTGAGGACTGGTGTAACAAACTATACATCTATTTATTTATATAATATTAATAATTCTATCACTGAAAATAATTCATCATTAAATGAAAAAACTGGAGTAACTTTTCTTCCCTGACTCCACCGCCCTGGCAGAACTGCAGCATTTTTTGCTAGGGTTTCCCATTAAACTAACATAAAAAAAAAAACGGCAGCGATTTGTATTGCATTTTTGCAGCGGAAATGTAAATTTCTCAGAATTCCTCAAAATGCATGCAAAATAAACTTCTGAATCAGAACGGGTACAGGGACCTTTTGGTTGAATGATCCAAAAAAAAAAAAAAAAAAAAGTTTAAAAAAGAAGGTATTTTCTCCTGCGTTTTGCACTGCATTGTCCGCAGATACAGCAGCGTGTTCCCCGAATAGGTTCCCTTTTTTATTAACCTTTTTATCCAGTATTTCTCAGGAGCGCACCATATAAATAAAAGCTGGCTTGCAGCCTTTCTTGATATAGTGTGGTTGAGAACGGCGCCCCCTCCCACGCTGTATGCACGTGCTGCACAAACACTGAGCCCCAGCATAGCTATAAGCATGTGCTGATGGAAGACGCTGCTGACATTTAGTAGAGGCTCCCCCTTCCCATCTGAAGCCCAGACATAACTGTAGCGGCCTTTTCGTGCGGTCACGGTCAGAGCAGTCTGTGGACAGGGATACAGAGGCTTACAATTTGGAGTGGTAGTATCAGAGCACTCCTGCTAGTGAGGGGATCAATTCCAATAAAAGGACAGTACTGATGTACTCTAGGTAATCGATAATCTGATTAAAGGGGTTCTCCGGGGGAGGGTTTCAACACTTACATTCCACAGATTGTCACGAACGACAGGTTTCCCTGCCCCCTCTCCTGTGTTCATAGTAGATGCTAGAATGCAGTGGTTAAAATAAGGTGCTGCCTGGTCTATCGTGGATCCAGTAGGTGGCGCTGCCTCCTGTGGCTATTAGGCCTCATGCACACGAGCTTGTGTATGGTCCATGTGCTGGCCATGTTTTTCACACCTAGCACACCGACCCATTCACTTCTGTGGCCCCATACACTACCGTGCATTTTCACATTCCCATGTATGGGGCTGTGAGTCTAGGTCCTACCCCTGTCCGTTTTGTGACTTCAGTGAATGGGGCCATGGAGGCACGGGCAGCACACGCATGTCATCCATGTGCCATTTAATCACACCCCGGCTACATGCTCATGGACGTGTGTATGTCGCCTTAGTATGACGCACCACTCCCTTAGTCTACGTCAAACCAGGCAGGTAAGGCTAGCATATCGCAGAGGCATACTTAATCCCTACTTGGATTATGGTGCACCCAAAAATGTTGAGATGGAGGGTGTGCACAGCGCCACCTACTGGATCCACACCATTCTAGACTCACTGCTAGTTACCAGTACTATGGGGGCTATCTATCTGAATACATCATTATAATAGTAAAGCCTGCCCCCATATAATACAGGTAACTAACAGTGATCACGGGAGAGGAGACCGAATGAATCAGGGCTCGGGCACTGATCGGAACCAGCCAAACCCTCCTTGGATAACCCCTTTAATGGCGGCCACTGCATAGCGGTAGTGCCGGGAACTGCAGCTCTGCTCCTATGACTTGACTTACTCCCTATCCACTGCTGCTGAAAAGAAAAACAGAGTAAAAAAAAAAAATAATAAAAATTGTATAGGTCCCTATCTGGTTTTAATACATGTAATTGATCAGGTCTATTGCACCTTATATCTTCTTATTTTGTGCATTTTCTAATGTTTTCTGCTGCGTGTGCAGAATCTTCAGGACTTTTACACAAGTCAATGAGTGAACAGTATCCAACACATCGTAAGTGGCAAGACACTTGGTCTTTGTGCTTTACATCTGACACCCCTGACAAATCAAAGTAAATAAAATATATGAATCCAAGGTTAGGTTCATCCAGATGTGCAAACCTTGTGGCATCGTACCCAAAGAGGCTGGAGGCGGTGACCGCTGCCAAACGGGATTCAACTAAGTACTGAGTAAGGGTCTGAATACTTGGAGCAATGCAAGATTTTAGTTTTTCCTGTCCAATAAATTTCTAACATTATATATACACATATAAAATGGGGGGAATTTACAAGAGCCAGCTTTTTGCCATAATCATTTTCCGACGCACTCACCACTTTAGAGCCTTGGGACCTTACAGGACGTGCCAGAAATATTAAAGGGAGTCCATAACTTCCCTAAAGCTTATTGAACTGCCACCACTGCAGTGATAAGTAATATATCTTTGTTATGTATTTCACTTTTGTAGATTTGGAGAGAAAAGAACCTTTGAAGTCTTCTACAAATGAGGCATTTGGTGCACTGGGGGCGGGCCTTCAGCTCTTGCTGTGCAGGATCCCTGGGGAGGAGTGCTGCAGGCAGTGAGATGGCGGGGGGTCTGAGTGGCAAGTACAGAGCTCTGGGGAGCTGAAGGCCCGCCCCTAGTGCACCAACTGCCTAATTTGCATACAATTTCAAAGCTGTTTTTCTCCAAATCTACAAAAGTGGCCTACATAACAGAGGTATAGTGTTATCAGTGTGATATGATCTGTAACAGGGTGAAGTCGGAGCCCATAATTTTGGTGCACCTCGTGCCAGCGAAGGAGTGAATTAAGACTGGCGGAGGAAACAAAACAACATAAACATAAAATAAGAATTCTCTCAAGAACAACCAAATCTCTTACACAACAACACAGAGAGACTATAGTCTACAAGAGCCGCACCAGACCTCTCTTCTTCTGACATATGATCGGACACAGTACAAATTTACCAAAATCCTTGGATTATTATTTGCAGACATTTCATCATATACCATTGTGTAGTACGGGAGATCTGACCCTATATAAACGGCACTAACCATAGCCCTATATATTTTATTTGTCGGGAAGGTGATTTTTTCCCCCCCCTTGTCCAGCGATTGTTTTTGCAGACTGCACTTATTTCCACTGCTGGAGCTCTCTCACATCTCAGATGACGCGGACACATTCCTAATATGATCCGTCGACCCTGGGAGTGATAAATGTGAGCTTGTGAAGACTCTCACTCACTCTCGTCTCATCTACCGCCTGTATATGTCAGCCATTATTTTATTATAACCCTATTTTATCTCTATTTTATGCTAGTCTATAAGAGAACAAATGGTGTCGCCGCTATCCGTCCTATAATGGTTACAAGCACTTCAATTATTGTGAACCTGAACATGGCACGCCATAGTGACAGAAGGAGGGCAGAAATGTGCCAACATATTCCCTAACCTGTCTGTGAACCCTTCTGTGCCCAGTATATGACGCGGCCGAGACTGTACGATACCTCAAGTGCACGGATCCTGCAGCTTTTCATATAAAAATCCTTGTCAGGTTTCCTAGTCAGGGCAGCTCTATCTACTCTATCTACCTCTGCCCTTCAGGGTCCTGATGGCCATGAGATATCACGCTAGAGAAGATGTTTTATGGCTGTGAGCATCTCCTTCATTACAAGCGTAACGGAGATTAAAAATGTAAACCCCATAAGTGTCCATCATGGCCCTATAAACAGAATAGCGAAATGAGCCTAGACCCAGAGGGCAAGAACACCCAGAACCATATTTAACGGGGTTGTGCTGGGGCTGGGCCATTATGACCCAAATAAAAATTAAATAGGGCATTTTTCCTCGATTACAATTAATGGCGATGATTTAGGTCACACACCCCTTTTAAGCCACATCCTTTCATAATATGAGTAAGTGTTAGGTGAACCTCACAAGACTGAACCACTATTGCTATTATACACTGTGGTGTCTTGAGATGCCAGAGAATAATAAAGTGTTGGCCCAGGGGAGGTGAGAACATAGAGCCGCACTGGAGCCATATAAAAAACAATGTTACTCACCTTTCCTGGGCTCCAGTGCGGCTCCCTGTTCTCTTCAGCGTTTCTGCCTGATATCAGGTACCGCTAAGGCCCAATCACAGGTCTCAGCAGTTCCTGACATCAGGCAGAAGCGCCAAAGAGAACAGAGAGCCGCACTGGAGTCAAGGAGAGGTGAGGAACATTGTTTTTTTATATGGCTCCGGTGCGGCTCCCTGTTCTCTTCGGCACTTCTGCCTGATGTCAGGAACCGCTGAGACCCAATGACAGGTCACGTCACATGGTGTTGCGACGCTTGCGTCTATGCATAACAACACCATGTGACCGCTGAGGCCTAATCACAGGCCTCAACGGTCCTTGACGTCAGTAAGAAGACCTGGAGTCGTGCCAGAGCCCAGGAGAGATGAGTAAGACTAAGGCCCCACGTTGACGCAACTTTTTTTGCGTTTTTTTTTTTTTTTTTTTTTTTTGAGTCAAAAGTCTGCTCAACCTACTCCTGGCTAAAAAAAAAAAAAAAAAAAAAAAAATACACAGCAAAACGATGTGGGGCCTTACACACAGCACTTATTTCCTCTTCCTCCCACTTTGACACTATGGGTACCAATAGGCTTATAATGGGGTGACAGGACACGATTCCTCTCTGAACCATGTTGCTATACGTCACACAGCATTACTGTCCATGCTCATATTTAGTAGGACTTTTCATGTATTTCTGGTTCTATGACTGTAACTGTATTTATAGACTATGTGAATGGGAAGTTAAAAATTGCACCGCACATCTAGCCGCTATAATAAAAATCAAAGTGAAACGGTCATCGGAACAGGCTTAAAAATGCATAAATATTTTTTTAGAAATCTGTTTTTTATTTAACAGTCTATAGGAGAACACTTCCACAATACATCTATACCTGAAACAACTTTGAGGTCCAACAACCAGGTGTGTCAAATGCATGAAAAACTCCACAAACAAAACCAGACGGCCTCACATTAACCAATATTGTCTAATATTTATACAGCATCAGCTTTCAGCAGGCAGTCTGAACAAGCACCAAATGTATCCCAGCGGCACGTGCTGTATGACAGATGTGGTGCATGATCTTGCTAGAACCTAAATATATGGAATCTATGGTGGCCCAAGGATCCACTGTACCAACCCGCGCTCTTGGGAAATAGCCCCCGGTCACAGAAGATGATAGAAGGAATTCACATTTATTAGGGTGATAATCACAACGCGTTTCGGAGCACCAAGCTCCTTTATCACGTGCATAAAAACAATCTGATGTAATGTTCCCAGTAAAGGTTTTTGTGTGTTCTTGCTAGAACCTAGACATTTTTCTGTTACCAACGATACTTGGCTTATTTTAGACCATTATTTTGCACCGAAACCAGCGCCTTTTACAACTCGACCAAACCATTCCCCTTCTCTAGACACTTTTGATCACTACCTAAGCAAGACGCAAATATCTGCTCCTTTATGGCAAAGAGTTGGCTAACTTGGTCTTAAAATAGAAGGGGCAACTTTCCCCAGAAGTCTGGTACAACCCCGATAGTAAATATGGGCCATTGTGTGCGAGGAGGAATTTTTCTATTCACCAAGACCAAACACCTGCCCGTTGCAAATTTGTCAAACGACCCCAAAAGAGCTGTGTGTGAATTAAGCCTGAAAGGAGTTTTCCGGGATATAAAAAAAAAAAAATATACATATGCATTTAGGAAGGGGAGGGCTACAAAATAAATATGCGCTTATACTTACCTGCCTCCTTCTCCAGTCCGTTCTGCCAGCTCTGCAGCGGTGACGTCACATCGATGTGACGCTGTAGTCAAACACCACTCTCTACTGTACACTGCTAAGGCCTCCTGCACACAACCGTAATGGGTTTTACGGTCTGTGAATACTGATCCGCAAAAAAACATGTCGTCAGTATGTCATCCGCAATCACAGATTCCGCAAAAAAATTGTATGATCCCCTACACGTCTGTGCTGCAAATGCAGACAAAACTAGGACCTGCTTCGTAACTTGCAGTCCTTGAATATGGCACAGACACACGGCCCCTGTGAGGGCCCATACAAATGAATGGGTCCGTACTTGTATCCGCAATTGCGGATAAAATCTATGGTCGTGTGCACGGGGCCTTGGCTGCAGCAATCCGGTCACTGTGACGTCACCGCTGCAACGCTCTATATACAAACAAAGCAGCAGAGGGGACAGGCGTCCCAGCACAGGCACACATTTATTTTAGAGCCCTCCCTTCCAGACTGCATGTCTTTTTCTTGACATAATGCCCAACAGTTATCCCTCTCGACTCCCCAATACACATGCACGCTCGAATAAGCAAGTACGTGTTTTTGAAGGCCAGAAGGAAATACGCCGCTGCCCCACACATCTGGAAGACAATAACTTAAAGGATTCTCTCTGTATTCTGGGTTATAGCTTTTTTTTTTTTTTAGTCGGTATGTCTGAACTGACAAAGCCTTTGAATTTTTTTTTGTATTTTTAGGATAGAAGCGGCTGGGCCCGCTCATTTTTAGGCAGTGTCGCCCCCATCTAATGTGGTCCACTGGGTTCCAACAAGGTGCCCGTTGTTTTGGTGGCAAGAACAGCGCTGCATGCCGATCTGCTGTTCACACCAAATATAACAGGATCTGTAACACGCTTGTAAACATAGTCCTCGTAGATTCTTTTAGATTGTTTTCAATTCTTGGAATTTACATTGCTTCCCCTGAGTGTTAGCTGCTGCCGAGTATAACTGGCATGGAGATAAAAAATAATATCTGTGTGATGTATCTGTTAAGGATATGTTCACACGGTGAAAAATAAACAATGGAAAAATCCAACACGCATTTTCCCTGTGGAGCCCACAGCCGAGATCATAAGGACGATAAGCTGTGATTCTAAGGGGGCGTTCACACTACCGCTGGATGTCCGTTCTGAAAAACGGACGCCTATCATAAAGGACATTAACAAACACTAACTGGCGTTAATGGACAACGCACAGAAATAAAGGGCGGAATAACTGACGACCATCCCTTACCATCTGTCATGTATCTGTTAGCCATAGACATTACTGAAAATAAGGGACAGTTCACATCTGTCATAAGTCCTTTATTTTGAACAGACCCAAAAGTCCTGCACCTGGCGATAAGATCACCACCAAAATAACGGACCTGTGATGGATTTGGTGAAAACGGACGCTGCCGGACAACAGATCAAATCCTAATGAAATCAATGGGATTTTTAAAGGATTTGTGACGGATCTGTTAGTGTCCGCTGTTAACGTTTTCTGGTGCATGCCAGCAACGGACACTAACAACGGTAGTGTGAACGCCCCCTATTGTTACAAGCACGTGACCATAGTGGTTTTTACTGTCCGCAAATACTGATCCGCAAAAACATGTCAGTATATCATCTGCAAAACACAGATCCGCAAAAAGATGTGTATGTTCTCCCTGTGGTTTCCTCCCACACGCCATAGACATACAGACAGGGAATTTAGATTGTGAGCCCTATATGGGACAGTGTTGACTGTAAAGCACTGCGGAATATGTTGGCGCTATATATGTAAGCAAAGTAAACTAAAAAAAAAAAGATCCCCTACACTTGTATCTGTGAGTCTGTGCCGCAAAAACACAGACAGGAATAGGACGGCTCCGTAATTTGCAGATAGTTTCTACGGCCCGGACGCTGATCAGTAAAAACTATGGACGTACGTATGGGGCCATAGAGATGAATGGGTCTGTATACTACCGGCAATTGCGGACAGTATACGGAAACGACATGTGCATGACACCTTAGGCTGGATGAACACACCAGGGTTTTCTTGCATCTGTTACAGATTTGCCAATATATGGTCAATTAAGTAAAGCCCTACAAAAGTTGTGGTTTTTTGTGTCTCGGTCTTATTTATTTATTTTTTTTATTATTATTTTTTTTTTTTTTTTTTTTTTTTCAAAACATTTTTTGATTCCCTGGTTTTGTATTTTTTTCACCAAAATGCTGAATGCTCTGGGCCCAGCATTTTCCTTAAAGGGGTTGTCCCAGATCAGAAATTTGAATGCAACCAGCAGAGATGCATAAAATAAACCTCCCCTGCTGGCTGCATTCAAATTTCTGATCTGACCCCTTTAACACTTCTGAGGCCCCACGTTGCGGAAAAGCAGCTTTTTTCATTGCAGATTTTGTTGCATTTTTTGAGCCAAAGCCAAGAGTGGATTGAGGAGAAGGGAGAAATATAAAAGCTTCCTATATATTTCCCATTCCTTTTGTAGTTGCTCTTGGCTTTGGCTCAAAAAAAAAACGCAACAAAATCTGCAACAAAAAAAGCTGCATTTCTGCAACGTGGGGCCTTAGTCTTGCAGAAATGCAGTGTGTTTGGCTGCTGTGGAAACGTAGTGGAAAAAAAATGCTGCATTTTACAGTAAAAGAAAAGTGAATGTTTTTGAAAAATACATGTCAATTTTCGCTACAGAATCGCAATCATTTGCCCTATATATTTAATAGGGAAAGAAAAAAAAATGCATTTTTCCCACAGTGCTTTGCTATATGGGGCCTTAGCCTTAGAAATTGCTCCTGACCATCTGCACGGACACTGAGTAGTGTTTTCCACTACAGAATCCCAGTGGCAACACCACCCCACAAAACCAATCTTTTCCGCTTGCCACTGACCCGCAGATACTTGTGGTGTCTCCAAATCCCGCAGCAATAAATGACTTCACGCTGCAGGTTTTTTTTACGCAGGATTTGGATGGATTCGCTTATATCCCATCCGTTCTGCTGCAAATGTAAATTGCCACAGCTCAGGTGCCAGCAAATGTGTAGCGGCTAACTTTTGGCGATTTTACCCTGCGAGTCCCTGGCCTTATAGGGGGAAAAAATCTACTGAAAATCAACGTGTGGCCAAAAAATGCTGAAAGAAAAAAAAACCAAAAGCTATGCTGATTATTTCTAAACAGGAAAAAAAAACAAGTAGCTTTTTAGCAAGTCTGTCACCAAGAAACTCGACATCAAACCAGCCATAGTGTATGTATAGGATATTATATATATATATTATATATATATGCCGAGCACCATCACACGTCATAGAGTCCAATAGATGCCCTATTTTGGCCGTGGAGGCTCCGCTGCACCCCATTACAACCGAACCTCCTTTGCATATTTCTAATATTGCTTTTTCCATGAAACTGTGCATCAGCAAGGTGGCCCTGACATTGCAAATGGGCCGGAGTTTTTTGGTGGAAGACTCCCTTAAGGCTGAGGCCATGCAATGCACAAATGCAGTTTCTTTTGGCTTTTGCAGAAACGCAACAAAAGAAAAAAAAAACAAACCGCTGCGTTTTACAGTCCCTGCAAAAGTGAGTGAGATTTTGTTTAATCTCATCCACACGTTGCAGGAAAAAAAAAAAAACCACTGCGAAAAATCGTTTTTGTAAAAAAGCAGCAAATTTTGTCTTTAGACTGATATGGGGGGGGGGGGGTTAAAAATATGAAAAACACAGCAGAAAAAGCAGTGAAAAACGCAATTTTATCTGCGTTTCACTGTGTGTGGCTTCAAAGAGGACCTTTCATGTCCTGTACAATGTGACATGTGTCATGTCCTGCTACAAAGCTGACAGCTGATATGTGCCCCGATGCCAGAGATATCCCTGCACTCGCCGGCATTGCTGGGCGGTGAGGATCGCCCCCCTGACTGTACAATTTTACTGTAAATGGGGCATTCCTCGACACCCGGCGATGACACCGAGCTGTAAGGCCGACCCCTCTGACAGTGCAGGGATATTGGTACCAAAACCAACGACACTAATGTCTCTAGCACCAGGGCGCATACCAGCAAAACTGTCACCTTTGTGGCAGTATACAGGTCACAGAGGACATACATACATACATATTCACGTGTCAGTATTATGTGTACATCTGAAAATACGCATATTTTACCCTGTGTTTTCTATACGATCAGTTCCTCCTGTTAACGCTTTATTCACACGTCAGTCTTTTGCATCAGTGTTTGTAAGCCAAAACAGGCCTAAAGACTACACAAAGAGACAAGGTATGAAGATCTGCGTTTTCGACTTGCTTGTGCTTTTGGCTTATAAACAGTGACGCAAAACACTGTTGTGTGACTAAGGCCCTAGAGAGAAAGCTCCTCAGCCCATGAATATAAAGTCTATGCAGAAGTGGGATGTGGACAATTACACTTACGACGGCATGGTTGCTGAAAAGATCATAATAGGAATTCTAACACTCGGGTAGCCTGGGCTGCTGTGAACACGTCCCAGCCATTTACATAATAGACGTGCATGTGTATGTAATTATATTTACATGTACACGGTATTATATAATATTCACATACATACGGATCACAGTATGATCCATCAGGGCCTGACGTCGGGGGTCTTAGCGGTGGTTAATCAAAAAAAAAAAAAAAATGTTCCTCACAAAAAAAAACCTGAAAATTATTTGTATCGTATTATTTATAATATTATGGAATTATGATAATATCAAATAATAATTAAAAAAAAAAAAAAAAAAAGGAGACAAGGGGTTAATAAAAGAAGCACACGTAGGGCTCAAACGGCGCAATGTAAACGCCGTCAAATCCGTGTCCCTGAAATCTAATCTGAGGGGCCGCAGCTAGTGGGGGGGGGGGGGGGGGGGGACAAGCAGCTGTGTGTAAGAAGAACTATAAGACTATAGATTTGCGATAGGATTTTGTTAGGTTTCTTTTTGACTTCTTTTCCTTCCTTTACCAGGCAGGGTCGGCTCCTTTTTTTTGTTGTTTGATTTTTGGTGTATTTTGGTGCAGTTCTTGCTATTTATATAGCTATGTAAATCTGCTCGTACACAAGTCACTACCTTCGCTGTGCCCCCAAGATCAGCTCGGGGGGACCAAGCTTTGAGAGTGTTTTCAGAGCAACCCCTCCTCAGTCTGTTAACCCCTTATATGTCAAATTCTCTCCGAGCTCGAGAGGGCGCCCAGACCACATAAAAGGGAATCTTTAAGATTTGTTTCCTAGAACACGATGCAGAAAACTTCTATTATATTTAGCCAGGGCTTTAAGTCCCCTACATACAAGACCACGTCACATTTTGATACCCCAGAGGGGTCATTCTTGCAAAAGGTATGTGATCGCCTTAACTCCTTCACGGCCACACAACAAATTTTAGCATTAGACGACGATTTCTGTCTTTACATCAGGAAGAAACCTCTGCAAACAATCACAGGTCCTGGCTGTCGGTAACAGAAACAGAAGCAGATCCTTCTGAGTAAGCGCTGCGTATGGAATAGGGGGCAGTAGTGCGGTGCACTGACTCCAAGGAAAATTAGATTTTTTTTTTTTTATGTGCGACAACAATCTTGTAATCTTGTTGCCAATCGAAGATGTGCTAGTAATATTTCCAACAAATACTTATATAAAAGAAATTTTTAAAAAAATCAGAAATTATGGTAAGGCCCCATCGTGCAGTGCTTTCCATGACGTACTTACCTCTATAGGGGCTTCCGATCCGCTCTGATGGCACAGTGCACGATAGGACCTGCTCTATGTGCATCGGAACGGAACGGACCACGGGGAGCCCCTCGGGGGAGCAATGGTTGGCACGCTTGTTTGTGTGCATGAGGCCTGAGAACGTCAAAGGGATGAGATACCAATGTAAACCGTGTGCTATTAGTGCTGTGTGCACCTGTCTGGTTTGCGGTAAAATGGCACGGACCGCACAGGGATAACATGTATGTGCCCTCTGTATCTCCACACACCCATTCACTTCGTGTAGGAAGCCCGGGCTGCAAAACGGACAGATATAGGACTGGTCCTGAGTTTTGCCCCAGGCTCACTGCTGCATACATTGGCGTGTGTATAGGGCCGTAGACACGAATGGGTCATGAAAACATGGCTGGCACACTGACCAAGCACCCAGTCATGTGCATAGAGCCTTAGGGCTCTAAATTGATCCATTTATCACCTACAGAATCATGTGCTGTCCGTGATTAACACAAATATCACACGTCTGCTAAAAACTGACATGTGAACGAGGCCTAAGTGTAACTGACTGAGGTGCGTCAAGTGATAAAAGTTGTCATGGCCACAACAATGTGTCTTTTGGTCAATCAAGATGAGAGTCACCTTAGGGCCCCGTTCACACAACGGAATCTGCCGCTGATTTTGAGGTAGATTCTGCCCTGATTCTGCCTCCCACTGTATTCAACGCAGGACACGGAAAAAAAAATAGCATCTTGCCGTGGATTCCACGGCTGATTCAGCCGCATAGTCAGCAGCTCGAGGATCCCCGAATTCTGTCACAGGGAGCCGGTGGATGGAAAATGAAGAGGAATCTGAAGCTGGTGTCAGCCTCAAATTCTTCCTCATTTTCTGTAGTATGAACAAGCCCTTAGTTCAACACTGAGTTTTTTACTGGCTGAAAAAAATCTGCTTCAGGAATGAGGTCTGTATGGACCTGGAAAATCTGTTTCAAAAAACGCTAGTGGATTTTGATGTGGTTTTTCCAAAACAGTGTCACGTTTTTTTCCATTGATTTCAACGGGATTTTCAAGGCGGAATTCGTCATGTCGCTTTTTTTTTTTCCAACTAGCTGAAAACATCTGCTGCCGACTCCCACTGAAATGAATGGGAAGATGTTTTTGAGGCGAATTCCGCCTCGCAATCCTCCTGCAAAAGAACTCTGTGTGAACATATCCTTAGGGTGGACTTACATGCAATAAATGTCTTTGCGGAAATTTCTGCAACAGTCCCATCCATCAGAATGAAACGTGCATAAATCCATGAAATTGTTGCTGAAACAGCCCCAAGAAATTCCTCATTTTCCACCGTGGGATTCGGCGGCGGGACTGACGCAGGGCATTCTGTTGCGGCTTTCCTGTGCTGATTAGGCCCAGATGAATGGGCCTAATTGGCAGGGACTCCAAGTCGCGGAATCCACGGCAAGATGGAGCAGGACGCTGATTTTTTCTGCATCCTGTTGCGATCTCTGCCTCCTATTGAAAGCAATGGGAGGCAGGTTCGGGGGCGGAATCTGCTACAGATTTGAGGGTGGAATCTGCTCCCAAATCCGTGGCAGATTCCTCTGTGTGATCCTAGTCTTAGATGACCTAACTGGTCTTAGGTTACATTTGTTTTGCGGGTTGCGGTAATAGCGATGCTTCATACGACATAAGACTGTAACACCCCCAGAGCGACGACTGACTTACAAACATGGACAGTTATATATCATCAATTGCAACAAAAAGAGGAGAAAAGACATCAACATCTAACCAGCCGATCGTTCCATAAACTACAGATTACAGCTCTGTAACACAAACTGTGAATACTTAATCTTATTAACCCTAATAAGGCCTTATTCACACATCAGTGTTTTGCAAGCCAAAATGAGAAAATGGTCGAAAATACAGAACCGGTGCAAATCTTTCCTTTATACCTTCTCTGTGCAGTCTCCGCTAATGGTTTTCCCCTCCCTGAAGTAAAACAGTGGTGTGTGAATAAGGTCTTGCTCTAAAAAGCTAAAATGAAAAGTAAAAAATCCCCTAACTAAAGAAAAAAGCTTACAGTCACTAAACTGGCACATACTAATACTCACAACAGTGAAACTAGTTATGGAAACAAATATACCACAGTCCCTGAGCTGAGGATTTTTCTGAAAAAAAGAAAAAAAAAAGAAAACCTAAAATGGGGGAATTTTCCAGAATTTAAAGGGTAATCTCTGCAGGTTGAAAGCCACAGTAAAAACTTGTGCCATAAATTTTGCAGCTCGAAAACCTTTACCTTAAACACATTTTATTCCCACAATGTGCAAATAACCCGCAGTGCAGACTGATCTGTGGTAAAGGCCCCAGGTAGCAAAATGCAGCTAAAAATGCTGCAGAAAAAAAACAAGGTTAAAACGCGTTGTGTTTTTTCTACAGCATTTTCCTCTGCATTTTGCGTTCCCCTATTAAACCTATAGGGAAAACACAATTCCGCATGCTGCGATTTTGAAAACGCCGCTTTTGAGAAACTTTTTTTTTTACCCAGGAATATGAGGATGAAATGAAATCTCACTCACTTTGCTGGTACTGTAAAACGCAGCGGTTTTTTTCCCCACAGCCAAAAATTCTGTGATTTCGCAACGTGGGTCCTTAGCCTAAATCTTATCCACTTTACTACTACGGTATATTGTAGCAGCTAATCCAGTCAGTATGTCCCATGTGGATATACCCTAGGGCTCCATGCACACATCCGAGTGTGCTATACGAGGGGGTGTCCTATGGTCTGCTCTAATGAAAACATTCTGCTCTGTGTCATCGGAACAGAATGCATTGGAAGAGATAAGTACATCACAGAACGCACTCGAATTTGACTCCAAGAGCGCATTCTGCTACAAAATTCGTCCCTACCTCGGTCATGTGCACAGGGTCTAAGGGTCTCTGCACACACACAGCTACAGTCTGGATGATGAGGTCCATGTATCAGCCATATTTCCCGGGCTGTACTCTGTCTAGTGACCCAGACCAGAGTATTGTGGTTATCTACGTCACTCCATCAAGATTACAGACAAGTATGATACCATAGAGCAATCCAGAAGGTACAGCTGATCTACGTATCGTATTTTCCAGACAATGACTGCCCATGTGCAGGGACCCTAAAGGTCCTTTCACACCTCAAATTCTTCTTCATTTTCCGACGTCTGAATATGGCCTTAGGGTTTTGCAAATCGATTGGTGCTCATTTATTTTCACTCTTTTGTTTTTTTTCCTCTACTACTACTACATAGATATATATATATATATATATATATATATATATCTCTAGTACTCCGTAAACGGATCTTTATGTACTGCTGAAGACTCCATTAAAAACTCATCTATGTCATCGTCTTCATTGTGGATTATTTTTGGGCCACGATATGAAGGTTATTTTGTATAATAAATATTCCAGTTGTACCAGATAGTTTCTGGATGTACACGAAGAGCTCAGACAATTGGCCTGTACGCGGATGTTCGCCTGATCCAAAACAATATAGTAAAACGTGGACTGAGCATGATATAATATGGCAATAATAAACTGCACAAGACCACCACATCGACCACATGTCACCGGCTGTTCACCGCATCGCACACTTACGAGCCAAATATTAAGGACTTGTTGGAAACAAAACACCAAAAAAAAATCCAACTAAACATTACAGACAAGTCATCGTGCAGAAACTCTGACTGCGTTCACATCTGACTCCGAGGCAGATTCTGACACATTTCATGAGAATACCAGCAATACACGAGACACTAGTTATGGACAACTTGGCGACAGAACCCAATACACCCCTCTGTAAGTCAATGGGGCCCTTCAGGCACTGGTTGTGTTGTAGGTAAGAACAGAGACCATGACGCAGATGTGAATAGCGCCCTGCAGCCAAAGAGTGCTGCAGCAGGATTCGTCACTACCAATGCTCATTGATATCTATGCATTTTTTGTAGCTGCAGCCAAAATAAAAAGTACCAATCCTAAATGCAAACCTTAATGTTTTTGCAGGAATTTTCTGCACCAAAATCAGCATGCAGGTCATTCTTTCTTGGATTTGTCACAGATTTTGTTCCCAAGTTCAACCCGCATGCTGAAAATCCGTACAAGGAATTGATAAACTGCAGATTTTAAAATTTGCACCATATGACTTAAATGCTACTGTATTACACTGCGGATTTTCTGCATTAAAATCCACATGATCAGCAGTGCGCACGCATAGCCTTAGGCATCATTCACACTTGTGTTTGGTATTTTACATCAGAATCTGAATTTCAAAACCAGGAGTGGGGCCTAACCACAAAGATGTTTAGTGGAAAATATCCACCCCTCCGGGTTTTGGTGTCACTCCTACTTTTGGCTTAGGCTCATATCTGTTCGGTTGTGCCAATGGTTTCAATGTTTCTGCTTCATGGGCGGTGCCAGAACGAGCCCTTGGAGACTCAGGCACGCCCACATTGCACTTCAACCTCATTTGCATATTTGTAAAAACAGATTTTTCAAGGAAATGGTGCACCTACTGGACGACGTAAAGCCACGATGGTGCTCAGTATAATGTCCACGACAACATATATTAACTGGTTTGATATTGAGTTTTCTGGTAACTCCCTCTAAATGTCATCTACTTTGATGGTGCTAATGTAAAATCCAGAGTATATGTCACTTCTGGACATACCCTATGGCCTCGTTCACATATAGCTTTTTCACAGGATTTTTTATGCTTATAAAAGACACAGAAATTCATGCAGTTTTCTTAGACTTTTTTTCATATCCTAGCTAACGCGTTTTTTTTAGCCTATTTTGACATGGGGAAATAACACAAGAAATCCTGAAATCCCATGATGCACTTTTTTTTTTTTTTTAAGATAAAAGATGGTCAGAGACCCTCTCCGCCCCCCCAAAATAAAAATACACCAAAAATGCAGAAAATGGCACCTAAAAAAGCATTTTTATATTTCACTATTGGCTTTCAACTAACACCCGAGTATTAGACTGAAAACACACAGATGTTTTGAAGAAATTTGAGGAATTTTTTATGCGTTTTTTTTTTTTTTTTTTTTTAAAGTCAGCAGGAAGGAGACTTATAAGTCCTCATTTGTTTCTTACTCTGTTGGAATCCACTCCTGGCATCAGCCCCAAAACCTCCCTGCGCGATTCCAGCCCTAGTGTAAGAACACAAAGGACCAAAATTTTGTGGGGGGCAAAGAAAACGCAAGACAAAATTACGCCAAAAGGTTTCGTTTTTATAAGAGTTTTTGTTAGGAATACTGCAGCAAAAGTACCAATCATTGTGTTTTCTTGCTCCCTATGTTAGACTATAGGTAAAAATTGCTTCCACAGAGATAAACTGCTGCGTTTTCCGTGGCTGATTTTTCAAAAAATCTCATGTAGAATGCTGCACTTTTTATCCACAGCGGCAAAAAAAGTAGCATTTTTACTCAGCATGCCCCAGGCTTGGACTGGACTTAACGTTTTGTAGTGGTTTTCACTCGTTTTTAATGTTTTTTTTTTTTTTTTGTGGCCACTCATTACTTTGTCATCTATATGAAACTATAAAACGTACTATTTACAAAGAGGGCTATGTACTATTGGCGCTCTGTATGCTATTCATTCCTCTACTGGCGCTCCACCTGAATGATTAAAGGGAACCTTTCTCGGTTTAGTGTTCTAAATCGCCTTGTTATACCACAATCTGCGGCCGCAATAAAAATAAAAAACCTTTACACTTACCTGGAGAAGAGTCTGATCAGACTCATCTCTGGTGCTCCCGACTCCTGCCGCAGTTCTCTAATGAAGCCAAGGACATATATCCCAGCTTCGCTGTACATGCGCCCGAGGTCCAGCGCATGCGCACTGACACCAAGCCATACTTCTGTGACTTCACTGAACCAGCGTGGGGTATACATCCGATAGGGAGATATAAAGCTATTTTATTTTTAATGTAGCTGCAGATGGTGTTATTTGGGACACTAAACCCTTGATCCATAAGGACCTGTGGATGGTTTAGTGTCCCGAATTGCACTGACAGGTTCCCTTTGACGGGCTCTGACCTCCCATGTGCCAGAATGGAAATCTAGGCCAGTCTGATACTGGTGAAGATTTCTTACATAACTCACACCAGTCTTCTGACAGAAGTAAAGTCAAAAAAGTAAATTTGTCCTCACCTCAACCCGCCTCGGTCTCTGCCCCACCTAATTTTTGTAAAAAGTGGCAAGCAGGGCACAGACAGAAGGAAGTGGAGCATCTTTAACACAAGAAAGGGCTGTGCACCAAAGATGTCCCATAACTATTCTCATCTACGCCAGTTTTCCAGTATAGAAGGAACAGTAAATTCCCCCAAAGCATTTTACCTGATGGAATTTTTTTTTTTTTTTTTTAGAAATTATGTGTGCTCTGAGTTTGGCGTTTTCACAGAGGATTCTTTATAGGTTCAAAGTCCCTTTGGGGCATGTCCACACAGTGAAGGGAATTCATGAACACATCTACGCTAGTTTTCTATGCCAGTGTTAAAATGTGTGGCATATTTGGCACAAAAAATAGCTCTGAACACCAACATGAAAAACGCAGGCTATGCGTGAGACGTATCGTATTCTATGTATCAATGTACGCCATTTCTTCACTGAGCTATTAAATCATATTATATGCTCACAAGCATGTAAAAAAACAAAAACAAAACTGCAGTCACTAGCGACTTTTTTTCTGACTTATATGCAAGATCTGGATGCGTTTTTTTGACGAAAGAAAATGGCCGCAAACACCACCATGAAAAACGCAGGATATGCGTGAAACCACTTTTTTTTTTTTATTCAATTATCGAACCATATTAAAAAAAAAAGACAAAAAAACAAAATTGTTAAGGCTATGTTCACATCTGCGTCACAGAAAATTGGTGTAAAGTCCTGCACAGAGGACTTTTCTCTCTACCGGTTTCAGTACAAAACCTGACAGACCCCATGTGGGTGACCACTGTTTTAGCGGATGGGCTCACCACCTTTCAGGTCCCCGGGTGGATCTGAACGACCGATAGCCCAGTGCAGGTGTGAACCTAGCCATTGTGCCTTTTTCTGACTACTGAAGCCCCACGTTGCGAAAACGCTGCTTTTTACAGTACCTGCAAAGTGGATGGGATTCTGGCTAATCCCTTCCACACACTGCAGAAAAAAAATCCGCTGTGGAAAAGTCAATTATACCTGGGGAAACGCCGGTGTTTTCCGTATTGGTATAATAATGGCAGAAAGTCCGCAGAGGAAAACTCTGTGAAAACTGCAATAAAAAAACGCAACGAAAAAAAACTGATGCGTTTCCTCCATTTTTTTTTTCACAGCATTTTTTTGCTGCATTCTTCAGCCTTATATACATCTGGATGCAGCAATTTTTGCTCAAATAAAAAGCAGCATAATATAGCCGCAAACACCACCGTAAAAAAACGCAGGCTGTGTGTGAAACCATTTTTTTTTATTCATTAAGCTATTATATTGCATTCTACGTATCAATGCGCGCCATTTCTTAGAGCGGTCCAATACAACATAGACAGGATCGCGTTTTCGCAGACTTTTCTTGGTCTCCATTCACATGACATTTTATAGGATGCAAAAATGGATCCATTTACACAGAGATCAATTTTAAAAAAATCCGCCTCTGTCCGGTTTTTCTTAATGACACAAAAGCATACTACACCATACTTTTGAGTCCATCAGAAAAAAAATGGATAGAAACGCGTCGTTTTTTTTTCTTATCCTATATAAACAAATGTCCATATGTTTGCGTCCGTTTTTGCCACCCGTAAAACAGATGTAAACAACGTGATCTGAATTGATCTGCTTAGTTTTGCTATATATGTGCACAAACCAAAACTATTATCTTAACGTACGCCATCTCGCTTTACTGCGACTTTTTACATTAGGGGTGTGATCAGAAAATCGCGTAGCCTTAATACGCCATTTGTTTACATCACAACTGTAGCAAATAAGTTGGCTTAATAGCGTAACGCACATGCGATTTTTTTTTTTCACAGACACGTTACGGATTCCGGAACGCGGTCGCCACTGTATATACCGGTCATTATATAGATATATACTGCTGGTAGAGAGCCACACATGACCTAGTAGTATACAAGCAGCACTTTCACAGAGCAGGCGGCATCTCTGAGGAGAGGGGTGTGTCATGCATTGCAGCCCCCAGCCCAGGCCCCTCTACCCTCAATATTCGGAATTTTTTTGGACTGTCCAGGCCCTCTCTGCTCTGAGGGGGCTTCAATGACGCACTGTGTAAATGCCACCCTGGACGGAGGTAAAGTACCCCTCCGGCACCACCCACCAATTTTACCCGAAAAATCCCCCGACTACACTACGAAGGGAAAAAGCAACAGCAAGTGACTGTGACATTTTATTCTCCCACAGCCCCGCCCCCCACCAGCCTGAGGGATTCATCAAAAACATACACCCTGCGGGGCCCGCCCCCCTCACACACAGGGGCATAATGGCAGGCATTTGGCAAGCGAGAGGGCGGGAAGGGGAAGCGGAAGGAAAAAGAAGAGGGGGGCACTCAGACCGGCTGAGACCCTGCACTCACAGTCTCTCCTCTCCGCTCGGCGCGGCGGCCATTTTCTAACGGCTCCTCCACAGGCTGAGGAGGGAAAAGGGTGGGCAGGGCGGGAGAGCAGCGGCGAGGTGACGTCACCGCGCCGAGCCTACCTGCCTCCTTCTATTGCCTCTTACTCGCAGTGACGTCAGGGATGGTTCATTGTACAGAGGAAATGGGCGGGGCTTCGCTTAGCCACGCCCAACGTTCTATCAGAGTCCGCCTCTGTCGAATAGAACTCTATGGCGGGGGCGTGGCCTCACTGAAACTTGTGCGTCATAAATGTTGTTGGCTGTGTTGACGCAGTTACTATGAGGAGGTTCTTGGGCGATATAGGTGACTGTGTTGTGTTGTGTTGTAGGATAGAAAGGGTGTCATATGGGGGGAAACTGGTTCTTAGTTGGTAGGTGGAAGAAGTCCTGGAAATGAATGAGTCTGAAGCTGTGACTGTCATTGGAGCCAGATAATACAAGTGAATGACTTGGGGACTGATACTGTGTGGCAGTATTACATTGAGAAAAGTATACAGAGGCCTATTCTTACAGTCACTGTATACTGGCATGTATTGGTGGCTGTATATGAGTGGGTAAAGGGATTGTTCACACTTGACATTTCCACCCACATGGCTGAAGGTTTATTGACTGTTTCTCAGAGAATGTGCCTGGAACATGTTAACGGTACGATCTGCATAGGTGAATATAGTGTTTCTATGTAGCTAGGTATGAGGATAGTAATATAGAAGCTGCAATATACCACTAACTAGGCGGTATATCACAACCATGGCTGGACCATGGTATCGGTGCGATCTGCATAGGTGTATATAGTGTTTCTATGTAGCTAGGTATGAGGATAGTAATATAGAAGCTGCAATATACCACTAACTAGGCGGTATATCACAACCATGGCTGGACCATGGTATCGGTGCGATCTGCATAGGTGTATATAGTGTTTCTATGTAGCTAGGTATGAGGATAGTAATATAGAAGCTGCAATATACCACTAACTAGGCGGTATATCACAACCATGGCTGGACCATGGTATCGGTGCGATCTGCATAGGTGTATATAGTGTTTCTATGTAGCTAGGTATGAGGATAGTAATATAGAAGCTTCTATATAGGTGGTATATTGCAACCATGTCTGGACAGTGGTATCGGTGCAATCTGCATAGGTGTATATAGTGTTTCTATGTAGCTAGGTATGAGGATAGTAATATAGAAGCTTCTATATAGGTGGTATATTGCAACCATGTCTGGACAGTGGTATCGGTGCAATCTGCATAGGTGTATATAGTGTTTCTATGTAGCTAGGTATGAGGATAGTAATATAGAAGCTTCTATATAGGTGGTATATTGCAACCATGTCTGGACAGTGGTATCGGTGCAATCTGCATAGGTGTATATAGTGTTTCTATGTACCTGTAGGTACGAGGATAGTAATATAGAAGCTGTGATATATATCACTATATAGGGGGCCTGTATCCTAATATACATTAAGGAGATCATTTTTTGTAGCGTAGGACGTACCACTGCCCCTCATGCCTTACCAGCAGAGGTGTATCTATAGCAGATGCAGAGGTAGCAATAACTACTGGGCCCTGGAGCTTAAGGGGGCCCAAAGGACTCTCTACAGTATAAAAAGATGGCACATGATAAGTGGGGGCCCCATTACAGATTTTACATTGAGGCCCAGGAGATTCAAGTTATGCCTCTCCTTACCAGCAGCTTTTTACTGTTAGATTTTGGATACGTCGTCGGAGGTATGTTTAGTGTTCTTTTTGGAATATGCATTGATGATGGGAACGATGATGGGAACTGAATATAGTGTGTCTATCTACTTGTGGTTACGAGGATAGAAATATCAAAGTAAACACACTGCGATGTACCGCTGTATAGGCGCCTGAATCCTGATATACATTAAGGAGATCAGCTTTGTAGGGTAGGACGTACCACTGTTGCAGTTGGGGCCCATTAGATCAGGGGGCCATATTACCTTACCAGCAGCTTTCTACCGTCTATTATATTGAGGATACGTAGACAGAGATATATTGATTGTTCTTGGTGGAATATGCTTGGAACGGCATAGCTGAATATAGTGCGTCTATCTACCTGTGGGTACGAGGATAGTAATAAAGAAGTCAACACACTCAAATATACCAAACTATAGGCACCTGCATCCTAATATATATTAAGGAGATCAGTTTTGCGGGGGATGTACCACTAGTGTAATGTTTGTAGCTATACAGGCAGGGCCCAATAGATTAGGGGTAGTGGCGTAGCAATAGGGGGTGCAGTGGTAGCAATCAGTACTAGGCCCTGAGGGGACCCCAAAAGTTTCTCTGCTACATAAAAAATATCACTATTCTAAATGGCAAAAGGTAGGTAGGGGCTACATTACAGATTTTGCATTGGGGCCCGGGTGTTTCAAGCTATGCCCCATGGGGTTCTGTCACCCTAACAGAAGTTTTCTACTGTCTGATTACGGATAAATATCTAAGCTAATGTACGTCATGGGTAACTATTGCTGGTGGGTTGTTAAAGAGATATAAGGGGTGCTCTATTCTGAGATATTGGTTAACAAGGGGTGCTGTAACCATTCTTGCATAGGGGCTTTCTGCTGTCTGTACCCACTTCTGTAGGTTTATTACACATCCTATTGCACTAGGGCAATAGGATCCTGGCCCAGTAGCTAAGCCAATGCCATATGCAGAAGGAGCCGACAACTGATGCTAGTAGCCATGAATGGTGACAGCACTGATCACTGCTATTTAACCTCTTAGATTCCATGATTAATTGTGACCACTGCATCTAAGCGGTTAGATTGCCTGGGGCCGCCATCTATGGCAGTATTGGCACCCCTACAGCATAATAGATGGCACTGATCAGTTGCTTTGACAGCCAGGAGCCTATTGAAGACTTCCAGGCATTTCATCACAGGAGTTCTATTACAAGATGCCACAGGCGGTGTACAATGGAACAGCAGTAATCTGACAATATATTGCAATACAATGCAGTAAATCGTATGAAGCGAGACTAAAAATAAAAGGTCAAAACAAGTTTACGAAGTTTAAAAATAATAAAAAAAAATCAAATCACCCCCTTTCCTCATTTCACTAAAAATAAATAAAAAATTCTTAGGTATCGACTTTACTGAAATAAAGTGTTTATCATGCACAGTGCTGTACTGGGAAAAATATTCAAAATGCTGCACAAAAACATTTAATAAAAAGTGATCAAAATGTCGCATATTTACTAAAATGGCATCAATTACAGCTACATAGTGCTCTGAAGAAAAAAAAAATTATGGGTGTCAAAATATTATACATTTTTTTAAGATTAAAGTTTTAAAACATTTTTGAAAGGTATTAAAACAGCACAAAAACTTTATTCATTTGTTATCATCATGATCATATTGACCTGCAGGATAAAAGTAACATATATTTTACTACACAGTGAACACTATTAACGGGGTTGTCCAGGCAAAAATGGACAATCCTTTTAACTTTTAAATCAACTGGGAGTATTGAAAAAAATTTTAAAAAATGCATACTCACCTGTCCCCGATGATTCGGTGTCCTTCCGGCGCGTCTCGGTGTCGGCTTCTTCTGGGTCTCTTCTGGAGTTCCGCTGATTGGCCTCAGCGATGAAGTGACCGCTGAGGCCAATAAGTGAATGGCATGCGATGACACTATCTGTGACATCACGGGTCCTCTACCGTAGGCTGAGACCAATCAGTGGCTTTAGCAGAACTCCGGAAGAGACCCGGGAGAAGCTGCCACTGGGACCTGCCGGGAGAACACCGGGGCAACGGGGACAGGTGAGTATGCATTTTTTAAATTTTTTTCAATGCCCCGGCTGATTTAAAAGGGTTGTCCATTTATGCCTGGACAACTCCTTTAATTAAAAAAAAAAAACAGCTCAGTGACAGGAAAGAAGTTACGACTCTCGGAGGACAGGGTGGAAAATATAAAATGCAAACAAAAAGAGAAAATCACTGTGTCCTTGAGGGGTTAATGTTTTTTTGTTTTTTTAATCATTCTCTTTTTACATGGTGTAGAGGAAGGGAATTATCCATTATCAGATCAGTGAGCAATGTGTACAGCAGAGCTAAAGGATCAATGTGCCACATTACTTTAGGGTACTATTATACCTATTGTTTTTAGTCCCGTTAACGCACGTGTTGGTTTTTCCGACATCAATTAAATTGACTAACACTGATCCAAAATGTAAAACGTGGTTTAAAAAAATACATGCAATTGACGTGAGTAAAAATGAAAATGTGTAATAGCGCCGTTAATCTGCCAAAAACAGATTGTCTATGGTTATACCTTGTTACGAGTCATTTACTGTATATTGTACAGAGTGCTCCATTTAAATTTTTTTTTTTTTTTACTTTCAGAATTCTGAATTTATGCCAAATATATATGATGACACAAGGATGAGACAGTAAGGGGCACAATAACAGCACTTATAGCAAGATAAAAGCCATAGTGAGATATGTAAGGCCTATTAAGTTTGTTTTTGTAAAACATACATCAAATCTCTTAGCAGTGGCTGGTCATAAAAGGGTTACTATATCCCATCTTGTCAAAATGCTAAATATCGAGTGATTAACCGGCGATCGAGAATCTGGATTTGTACAGTGTCAGCTCTTGGATGTCAGTAATCTGGGATATGCAACGAGTGGCATAATAATGGGCACATTTAACCCCTAGGTTACTTTTTTTTTTTTTTTAGGTGTGAGCTCAATAAATAAGCAAAATAGAGAATATTTTAAAAATGCAAATCGGAAGTAGGTTTGACTTCTATTCAGCAGCTCGAGGGGGGTCTAATATGCATCAATAGGATACACAATATAGAATAGGCCATCAATGTGTGGTCTTTGGGGTCTGACCTCATCTATCCTCATCATTTGAAATGAAGGGGCTGTAGTTTTCATGTGATTGCCATAATCCTTTTATTCTGCAGGTCAGTGGGAGCCCCAGAGGTCAGACTCCCAGAGACCACATTTTGATGGTCTAGCTTTATGACAGTCCAGTAGGGTAGTTACACTTTTTTTTTTTTTTCTTAAGAAAAAATTATGCTGTTTTGGAGCATTGCAGGTGTGACTGTAGGCCGTTCTATATGGAAAAAAAGCATAAAAAATGTGGTGAGAATAAAGTCAGCTTTTTTTTTCTTGCAAAGGCTGAAATTTTTAGAATTTCATTTTGTGATAGGACATTAGTATTAGAGTACGTAGAGTAGTATTTTTCTTATAAATTATTATAGTACATAATAGGTAATAATAGAATATGACGGGGTGAAAAATTAGGATATGCTCATGTCTCAGATCTGTGGTCCCATTGGTCTGAATGCGGTTTGTCATAACAACCCATTGAGATGTGAACATGCCCTTATATAAAATATATATTTCATGATTACATTTTTGTCGGTACAAGGTTGTAGGCCTCATAAAGTTCTAATCACATTTCCAAGCTTTC
The DNA here is from genome assembly GCA_947044405.1 of Leptodactylus fallax. Classification (NCBI taxonomy): domain Eukaryota; kingdom Metazoa; phylum Chordata; class Amphibia; order Anura; family Leptodactylidae; genus Leptodactylus; species Leptodactylus fallax. Next base: position 9,537,328 of record CAMRHE010000032.1, read on the forward strand.
ATGCTGTATATAAAATGGGGCTTGTATTGCTCCAGAATATTCTGCAATTGGATTTTGACCTACTTGTAGAACTAGTGGATGACGCATTATCATTGTTTGTCCCATTTTTTACACATTTTTTTTATTTTTTTTTTTTTTTTTTGTTAAAGGGGATGTACACCTTTTGTAATTTTTTGTTACTGCATTTAAAAAAAATACATAAAGCACCCTATCGGTTTGTGTATACAGCTTCTATGCAGATCTACGTGTCTCCATGGTTACAGACCAACAACAAAATGTAATTTTATTTTGAATGTACATAAGCAAAAAATAGGGTACAGGAAAACTAGGAATCAGGATCAGACTCTACACAAGGTTTGTTCGTTTTTAACACATAAGTCTCCGTAAAAGCTGTAGACATAAAATGGTAGGATGCTATTACTCAAGATTATTATTGATTTAGATTTTTTTGAATTTATTTTAGAAATTCAAAATGAAATATAAAATTAAGGTAAAAATTTGCTTTCAGTTATGTAAATTTTCACCACTGTTATTCCATTACTAGCAATTCCTCAATGTAATGTTATTATTGGAATCTCTATATCTCCAGGTGGGAGCTATAGGTAATAACCCTGAGGGCAAATTCAGACTTTTTGCTGTTGCCCAGCAGTTCTAACAGAGTCTGTGTTGGCAACGTAGAATATTGTCAGGTCCTGTTTCCTGATAATTAGATGTGCATTCTCTGCCAAAATGCTTCCAGAATCTTCTGATACTCTGCTGCTAATGTAAGTGTTGTTTTTACGTATTCATAGGCAGCGGAAAGGAATGTACACGGAAAAATAAATATGCTGCATATTCTAAATTCTACAACATGTGCATTATTGGCATAGAATTAGCACAGAAAATTAGCTACATAGAATTACACATGCATTCTAAGGCAAATCCGACCTATGTGAACATGCTGCAGCCTTACAGTGATTCTCTGTACACCAGAACAGGGCTGTGGAGTTGGAGTCGGGACCAATTTTGACTGTAGTCGGAGTCGGAAAAAGTTACCTACTCCTGCTTAAAAATAAAATAATTCCGACCTATGTGAATATACTGTAGCCTTACAATACTTCAATGTACACATGAACAGGACTGGGGAGACAAAGTCAAGACCAATTTTGGCTGTAGTCGGAGTCAGAAAAAAATGCCCTACTCTGGCTTCCAAATAAAATGATTAATTATTTTAAATTATATTAGAATTACTAATATTGTATAATAAATTAGATGTATAGTTTGTTACAGGAATCAGTTACTGGCTTCTGTATTACTCCTGGCTGACCATGGCTGTCAGCCGTTTATGAAGAAGTTGGAGGAGGAGTCAGAGTCAGGCTGTGGAAAGAATAAAGAAATCAGAGTCGGTAGTTTGGCCTACCATCTCTACAGCCCGAAAATGCAAGAACATTCTGATGGTCCATTGAACATAATGGGGGAGATTTATCATCATATCAGACTTTTTATAGTCGTTTTTGCTGAAGCTTGCCAAATTTATCAAATTTCACATATTTTTTGATATATTTGATTCATATTCCGTCCCCACCTTCTACGCCATCCCCTTACTGGAAGCTGTTAATTTTTACAACAGTTTAAAAAGTCCATTTGAATAATCTACTGTAGTGTACTTTTGCAGTTAGCAGTGTAAGTATAAAAAAATTGCAATTTTTTTTTTTTTTTACATGATTAGCAATAAAACCCTATTTTGCAACTTTTTGATGCCAGGATTCTAAAGTGCAGCATTTAATAAATACCCATACTATCTCCAAGATTGCACCATATACAGTATTATGAACACATATTTCTTCAGTTTTAAGCAAATCAAACATTTGATACTTAATGCCAATTGGAATATACTATAAGAACCAGTCATTGTTTTGCCTTCAATTTCAAAAGCTTCCTAGAAATATATAAGAAAGGAAAGCCCTATAGTCTGTTCAAAGAATTTATTTCATTAGTACATATGGTAAATGTGTCTAAGCGTATGTTATATGTTTTATCATATGGAATAATATTTCACAACTTCTGGTCTGGATATGTGGTAATTATTTTATCTGTAATTATTACAAATAAATATTATTAACCACTTCAGAAATGGATAATTTTGAACCTTAAAGACAACTTTTCTTTCCAATTTTTTTAAAAACCCAATTCCAATATATAAGTAGCATTTAAATTTTCTTCTATGGGTTGTTACGTTTTCACCATGACCAAATATGTATAGTAGGGTTTATATCTTACTATTTTTACACAATAAAAGTGTTTTTCATATATTTATAGTTTTTTTTTTTTTTTTTTTTGCATCAGTACAGTCAGAGAGCCGTAGCCATTTTTATGTTATCATCAATGTAGCTTCATGTGGACTTGTTTTTTGCAGACAAGTTATATTTCTCAATGGTACCATTTTGCGATATACATAAGTCATTGCATAGCTTTTAGGGTGCTTTTATACCACAATAGGGCTTTCACTTTAATGTATGCACCAGGAAAACTCTGAGTAGCATCTGTCCTGCATAGACACCCTTGATAATAAAGCACATACCTTGCAGTATACATTTTTTAACTCAATGCACCTGCTCAGCCTTATTTATGTATTTTGCTTACTTGTATAGCGCCATCATATTCTGCAGCGCTTTTATAGACATTGTGGTCACTGTCTTTGCTTTTCCATACTGCGAAAGAATGCAGTGCCACTGAATTCCACCTGAATGGAGGTGAATAAGGGTCTATGGATGCGATTACTGTATTTGCCGAGAACTTTCCTGGTACATATGGTAAACTGAAAGTTACAAAATGGTGTGAAAGTGCCATTAATAATTTTTTTTAGAAAAATGTCATTCCACCATTTTATATAGTGTTCTCCAGGTGGTATCAATATAATTTTTACTTAATTATTATATGTACCATACTAATTGTCCCAATACCAAATATCTATACATCTTTTAATCTTTATGATTTTGCTCTTTGTGGGATGTTTAACCATATAATGACATATAATGTAATAACATATAATATAATGATTTTGTACAGTATATATTTCTGCAGATCCAAACCCATGTTTTTTTATATATAAATTTTGATTGATGTAGGGCTTTTTTTTTTGCGGGATGGCCTATGTTTTTAATAGCTACATTTTGGTTACATCAAATGTGTTGCATAACATTTATTTTTTCGGATTAAAAAAATCAATTCTACCATTGTTTTCTGGGTTTTTATTTCTACAGCTTTCACTGTGCCATATAAATGACATGATAACTTTATTCTGCAGGTTGTTAGGATAATGCTATAATTTGGAGATATCAATTTTTTACAGAAACACTTAAACTTATTTTTCTCTTGCTGCATTCAAGAATCACAATATTTTTTATTTTTAATCAACATAGATTACTTTACAAAAAACAGGAATTCTGGCATTATATATATATATATATATATATATATTTATATTATAATTTTTTTTTTTTTTTTTTTACGTTCACAGTGTGGCAGCAATAACATTATCATCCATCATTCAGGCAGGTAAGGATATGGCCATACCAAACAGTGACCATGCCAAACATCCAGTTTCATTATATGTTACTATAACAATGTTTTTTAATGGGGAAAAGGTGCTTTTTTTCTGTTTATTGATCCTTTTACTATTTTTTACCACTGTGGGACTTGATAATGTGTCTGTAATACACTACAGTGCTCATGCATTGCAGTGTATTTTGCTAGTTGATAATATAATGACAGGCAGTCTTTAGGCCCTGTCTTAGGGGCTGCCAATAACGTGACAGAGGAGGCTTCTTCCTTATGTCTATCTACTGAGATACCGAATGCTGGCAGGGTGTTGGCTATTTAATACAGTCAGTGTCTACAAATAATGGCATGGTTAAATCAATACAGTATAGTATTATGGTGACTTGCATTAGGTACATAGCTGCCACAGCGTAATAGTAAATCACATGGAGAGGTTTAAGAAAAAAATATTTATTTATTTACTTAAACTTCTTTTTTAGCCCCATTTTGGGATTTAACTATAATTTTGTTATCACTTCAGTAATATTCTTGTGCTACAGTGTATTCTATGTCAGTGTCTTAGTGACAGGCAACCTATTAAGCTCTGCGTTAGATAGGACCTCATAGGCAAACATGCATGACAGACATGGGGGCCCTTGTAGGCCCCCCCAGTTGCAATAGCATAAAGTTAGTTGCATCCCTACACTACTCTGTACGTTCATCTGTTTCCATTTTATGCTTAGTGGTGAGACCTTAGAGCAAACTTAAAAAACTGGGGGAATGAAGCAAAAGTGCTTTATATGGTCATGGCATCAAATACAATGTTACCTTTTATTTTTCAGAGGATTTTAGAAAATGAATGAAGCAATACAATTGATCTTATGGTTATAGAGATAACACACACATGGTTATAGATTTTATTCAGTATAGTACAGTGAAATGTCTCCAGAAGACCCCCTCTATGAAAAGTCCACCGGGATTTACTGTAGGACAGATTTTTGTGCGACAGATTTTGAATTGCCTATTCTTTGTATATCAGAGTGAACAGTCCATCTACAAGAGCACTTTACTCTGTAATCTTGTACAGTTACCTTAAAGAGGTTATACTGTTACAGAATAAAAGCCCATTTACACAACATGTGCTATCTGTGGGGTTTTTTTTGTTTTTTTTAAATGGGGTCTACCATTATTTTAGGGTTTGTGTATCCAATCCAATAAAAATAGAACACGTCATATCTTGTCCCATTTTCACGGCCCAGACTACTCCATTGAAGTCAGTGGGTCTGGGACAGAAACGGTTGGTCCCATGTAGTGCAGCAAAAAAATGCGGCAGATATGCAGCGTTTTTCTTTGCGGTTTCGCAGAGTTTTCCTCTGCGGACTTTCTGCCCCTATTATACCTATACGGAAGACACCAGCATTTCCATAGGTCTAATTGACATCCTGCAATTTTCAAAAACGCAGCTTTTCCACTGCAGATTTTTTTTCTGCAAGGTGTGGATGGGATTAACCAGAATCCTATCCACTTTGCAGGTACTGTAAAACGCTGCATTTTCACAACATGGGGCCTCGGCCTTACTATCAGTTTTTTATGCCTGTTTTTTTAATGACAGTCGTGTGTATAGACCCTAAGCCAGCAAAATTAGTGCGACACTTTTTTAGTTAATAAAGCTGTATTGTGTTGGATACTGTTGTTTAAAAAAAGAAAAGTAATGTATCTGTTATATCTATAAGTAAATGTCATGTGCCATAAATATCTGACCACTAAAGCTAGGTTCACACTTGCGTCTGGTATCCGTCCGCTTGCAAACCATTTTAAAAAAAACCCAAAATGGTTTGGTACAGAAAGGATTCCAAAGGATTACACAACGGATACCCGAATCTGTCTTTTTAGACAGACTAGTCAATGGGTGTCCTTCAAAAAAACCGGACCATTTGTGTCTGTTTTTGACCAATCCGTTTTTTGTTTTTTTTTTTCCCATTTCTTCATTCTGAGCATGCGCAGAGGGAACAACGGATAGCAAAATGGACGCAAACTGATTATTATCCGTTTGTAATCCTCCTTCCATAGACCTCAATGTTAAAAAAAACGGTTTTGATGCGGTCTGTCATGTATCTTTATTTTTTGGACGGAGACAAAGTGTTGCATATCTGACTTTGGTCACCATCCAAAAGAAGGGATACACGGCGGAAATGCTCAAAACGTACACCTACGGATTGTTTTAAAAAACCATTAAGATCGATGGGTTTTTTAACAAACCGTTTCAAATCAGTTTTTGTCATGTTAAGATGGATTAGAAAAACTGAGTACATGCGAAGAGCACAACGTCCCCTAAGATTTCTAAAAGAAGATATTTATATATAAAGTCTGCAAATAAAATATGTATAGTAGAATTTATTGTAAATTAATTTTTTATTTTATTTTTTATCTACCACATGATCTACCACCACTGTATCACTTCCAGCACTTTTTTTTTCCATTTATATCATGGTTAAAGGGTATACTCAGAAATAATAAAACATAATTTACTATGTGAAGACCTATAAGACTTTCTGTATGACTGAAGAGAAGGAATGGAAGCTCCCCAAGGCTTTACAGCAGCCCCGGCATCATTTAGAATGTTAATACTGTGTGATACATTGTGTAAATATAATCCGTCACTATACACATCCATAACCAAGGTGTAGTATAGGTAGAAAACTGCTGAGCAAATACTACTACAATTTACATCGATTTAAGAAATGTCAGCAATAGTAATAGAAAACCTACAGATCCGCAGATGTACACTATTGTAGCATACAGGACTAAAGTGTCACAAGCAAAAGAAGTTGTATAACCAATATATACTAAGATTTTTTTTTTCATTGAAGATGATGTTGGTCTCACATATTTATTCTAGATCAGGTTATTTATCGATTTTATTTAATTTTTAAGTATTTAAAGTAGATTTTGCTTACTTAGTATCAGAAAGTGCATAGGTTTTACATTTATCGAAATAAACACTACATTTCTGGACAGGGCTGTGGAGTTTGTAGGCCAAACCACCAACTCTGACTCCGACTTCACTGTTTTTCTACAGCTCGATTCTGACTCCTTCAGTTAGAAGCAGTAAAGCCACTCTAATTCATTGTTGTTGTTGTTTTTTTTTTCTGACTGCACACAAAATTGGCTCCAACTTCAACCTACCGTATATATTTATATGGCCTTTGCCATGCAGTATCAATGACATTATTAACTTTATTCTTGAGGTCAATATGACATACAAAAATAATCTCAGCATATTCTGAGGCCTATAGTGTTTGTTTGTATTTTATCTTTGTTAAACTGTGTGAGGGCTTGTTTTCTTTTTTTTTTTTCTTTTGCATAGTTATCTGTATTATTTTTTGTTTTTCCTTTTTTTATTATAGATAGATAGATATATATATATATATATATATATATATATATATATGTACAGTTGAAACCAGAAGTTTACATACACTATATAAAAAGACACATATGGGCTTTGCCATAATAACCATTGTTACGTTTGGAGGAAAAAGGGAGAAGCTCGCAAGCCTGAGAACACCATCCCAACTGTGACACACGGGGGTGGCAGCATCATGTTGTGGGGTTGTTTTGTTGCAGGAGGGACTGGTGCACTTCACAAAATAGATGGCATAATGTGGAAAGAACATTATGTGGCAATACTGAAGCAACATCTCAAGACATCAGCCAGGAAGTTAAAGCTTGGGCATAAATGGGTCTTCCAAATGGACAATGACCCGAAGCTACTGCCAAACTGGTTACATAGTGGCTTAAGGATAACAAAGTCAATTATTTGGAGCGACCATCACAAAGCCCTGATCTCAATCCTATTGAAAATTTATGGGTAAAGCTGAAAAGGCAGGTGCGAGCAAGGCGGCCTACAAACAGCTCAGTGACACCAGTTCTGTCAGGAGGAAGGGCCCAAATTCCTACCATCTATTGTGAGAAGCTTGTGGAAGGAGATCCCAAACGTCTGACCCAAGTCATACAGTGTAAGGGCAATGGTACCAAATACTAATGAAGTGTATGGAAACTTTTGACTTTGCAGAAAGTAATAAAAATACCTTAAAAATTCTCTCTCTCTCATTATTCTGGCATTTGGCAAATATAAATAATTTTGGTAATCCTAATTGACCTAAAACAGGTTTATTCTGATTTCATGTCAGATAGTGAGAAAAACATCATATGTGTCTTTTTATATATAGTGTATGTAAACTTCTGGTTTCAACTGTGTGTTATATATATATATATATATATATATATATATATATATATATATATAGTTTTTAGCCTTGTTTCACTGCATTACCTCTGTATTCCCCATACATACATTGACATACCATTGACTATGTGTTGCTGTATCAGAACCCCTAAATGGATGTCTTTTTACTGTATTGTTTACTGTAGGCAAACATTTAAGGAACTTTTCAGACAGTGATAGATGTTGTTATTATTGTGAATTTAATAATACTCATTGAGGGAATTTTTCAATCCATGTATGCCTGACATATTTATCATATCTCAGAAAACTGAAGTGAGTTATATAGGAAATCTACACAAGTTTATGACTGGTGTACATTTCCATTCTAAGGCACAGGTGTGAACCCGATTGAAAGGCCGAAGCCTCTTGATAATTGAGGCATGCCTTACGCCAATCGGGGCTTTTATTAAGACCAGTCTGAATAAATTCCCATTATTATTATTTCATATTATTATTCTATGTTTTGGATGCACAGCACCAATACCAATTGGGAATTTGATTTCCCACCCTGGATTAGAGAAGAAACAGTCTTTTGGATAGTTTCTGCTTAGGAACACCCTTATAGGGCAGCTATTCCATATTTGTAGGCAGGACCCAAGATATTAGGGTGCAGTTGGGTGAGTTCCCTTCAATGTTTTATGGAAAGTGTTCCTGTGACTCCTAATAGGACTACTACATTGACGTACCAGGGAGCCTTCACAAGTCCCCTGGCTGCCATGAGAACCAATCAGCTTTGTACAATTGCGCCATGAAGGGAGTTGATAGGGGGGACAGAGGGGGCCACCTCCCTCTGTCTTACTTCACAGATGGCATGATTTTAATTGACTGCAGCATCTACAGTGTTAAACTTTTAGGACTGTCGATCCTGGAAGCTAGCGGCAGATGACAGCCATAAAACACAGCCAGCCACTGCCATCTATGGTGTGGACTCAGCTCCTAAACCTGCTCCATACACTCCCTAAGCATTTGTGATGTATTGGTATGTTACAGTCTACTAAGGGATTTAAGGGATTGCATTGCCTATATATTTATATTTTTTTTTTCCAAAAAAACAGATATATATTTAATATATATTTTTCTAATCTAGATTATCTGATTATTTTATTCCCATTTTTGTACATGATTGTGGGGCAGAGCAAACAAAGATATACCGTACATTACAACACTAGAGATGATTTTATAGAAGAGTGTTCTAGGCATGCTCTGTGACTTGTGCAGAGGGAATTGAGGGACAATGGTATAATCTTGTGTTATCCATATTCAGTATAGGTGTTACTTGTAATTAAAGTCATACGTATAATTATAATCGGTTCATTAATTAAAAGTGATCTCTACAGAACAGGAAGTATCAGTTTAGGCTTTATTCACACGTCTGCATATCATGTACTTGTGGAGTCCACAATGCTATACGTACCCATTCATGTCAATGTGTTTATTCAGATGTAAGTGTTTTTTTGCAGACCGCAATAAAACAATGGAAGTACATCCTTTTTTTTTCACTGATGCTAATGTATCACACTAATAAAAGTCTATGGGTCCGTAAAAAAGGAAACTATCCATGAATAGCTCAGACCTAATATGTCATCATTAAAGGACATGTGAATAAGGCCTTATTGTGAGGCTCAGGCCCCATGCACACAACGTAAATTTATCCGAAATTGCGGCTAAAATTGCAGATCCATACATTTCTATGGGCCCATACACGTCAGCAATTTTTGCGGACATCTGCAGATTATGAAGCCTGTCCTATATTTGTCTGCATTTGCGGCACAGACAAGTATAGTGGATCTATACAAGTCATATTGCGGATCTGTGACTGCGGATGACATACTGACATGTTTTTTGTGTATTGCTGATCAGTATTTGTGGACAGCAAATCCACTACGTGCAAGTAGCCTAAGAAGTCAGAATAAAAACTGCAGGATTTCAGGATTATTATAAATTATATATAGTGACATAAAGAATTAAAATATGCATCACTATAAATATGTTAAATGAAAAGTAGGAAATTTTCTGATCATACCTTCATTTTAACCACTTCAGTACTGGGCCAATTTGTGGTTCAGGACCAGACACATTTTTGGGTATTTTGTATGTGCGGTTTTGAGGGCTATAACATTTTTATCATTTGAGTTGTTCAACTAATTTCTGCATCTTTTTTCGGTGACACATAGGGCTTTATTTTTATGTTGTTTTTATTTTTGCATGTTTTTTTATTTTTTTTTTTTTTTATATCCGGGAAACTATAAACAAAAGAGGAGGGAAAACGGGTCTGTTTTTCACTTTTATTTATTTTTTTTATTTATTAGCACAAAGTGCTACTAAAAAACTTTATAAAATAGTTTTACTCTCCGTTATGGTAATTTTTATTTTGTATGGTGTCGTCGAGTGTGGGGCTAGCACCTGTAATAAGAGTGTGTTATTGGCGTATTATTTTATTTATTTTTTAATTATTTTACTTTAATTTAAATTTTTTAATTTTCTACTTTTTTCTTTCATTATTTCTTTATTTTTTTACATAGTGTCCCCATAAGGTCATAGTAGACCTTTGGGGACATCTGATCACTATTTTTTTTTTTTTGTAGGGGAGGCTGATTTCACCTGTTATTGGGGATTAAGCATATAGCCCCAGTTGCAGGAGGAATACAGCCCCCTTCCCATAACTTCAGATCTGATCTGGGTCCTGTAAGACCCAGCAGCTCTAACAGGCTCTGATCCCAGCGGATTACGTGACCGCCGGGTCAGAGGAGAGCTGCATCATGGCAGGTCCCATAGCTGTGTATACAGCGCTCATTGAGCACTGTGTACACAGTGATCGGGAAGGCAGGGACAGTAATAAACCTTCCCTGCCTTCTCTAGGAAAGCTCCGACTGTTGTTACAGCCGGCTCCCCGTTTCACAAAATCGTGCAGCTGCTTAAACTACTAGGATGTATCAGTACGTCCTTGCAGAACAAGAGAGCCACTTCCGGACGTAAATAGTCTATGGGCGGTCCGGAAGTGGTTAAAGGAACGCTCCAGGCTCTGTTTTATGTCCCGTCTGAGGTAGTGGTGCAAGAATCTCAACCTACATTCACACAAATGTCGTAAACGGCCGTGTGATGAAGGTTTTTTTTAATGGTTGTCATATGGCCGCAGTAATTTCAATGTCAGTGAATGGGGGCTAGTTACAAGATCAATGTTTTGACGGCCCATTGCCATGCTCTATTTTTGTCCGTTTTCACGGATCCCTCCATACACTGCAATGTATAAGGGATCCATAAAAACAGACACCCCTCACCACTTTTTTTTATCTTTCTGACTATATAGCTAAGCGAGGGTTTATTCTTTACATGACGAGTTTTCAATGTTTTGATTAACTTTTTTGGGGGTCCATGTGAAAAAAACACAATTCTATCCAAATTTTTTGCATTTATTTTTGCAGCATTCTCTCTGCAGTATAAATGACATGGCAACTTTGTCCGGCGGGTCATTACGATTACGACGATACCAGATTTCTATTGGTTATAATTTGTTTTACCGCTTTTACAAATAAAACATCACTTTTTAAACATGAAGATTTTTCCTGGGGTCATCGTATTCTGACGCCTATAACTCTTTTACTGCTTTGTTGATGGAGATATGTCAGGGCTCTTTATTTGTGGAACAAGTTGTAATTTTTATTGGTACCAATGTTTGGTATGTATGACTTTATGATCACTTTGTATTGCTATTTTTTGGGGAAAGGAAAGTGACCAAAATACGTTATTTTGCGCATTGCGGTATATATTATAATTTTTTTTTATGTTATGTGTTTTTTTAAATGTAAAGTTGGGGTTTTTTGAACTTTTTTATTATTTATTTTTTATTCTTTATTTTAAACTTTTTGACCTTTTTTTTTTTTTTTTAAACTCTTTTTCTCTGATCCCCAGTGCAATACATAGTATTGCAGCACATTACTCCTATGTGTAATGTGCATGGGCATTTCTTGGCCTCCTGACTGCCATGATATCCCCTCAGACCCCTCGATCTTATAGCAGGGGATCTGAGGGCTGGCAGGGGGAGTGATCATGCCCCCGGACCCACTGGATGCCATGATCGCTATAGTGCCAGAAGTAGCCAGAAGCTCAAAAAAACATATGTACTATAAATTTAATTTTTTTTTCCATGTTTCCATGATCTTAACATATGGTACAGTAGTGACAGGTTACAGCACAGCCACTGATATGCAATAATATGCCGTACACTGTCATGAATTATCATGTGGGTGGTTTCACATGGATTATGACATGAATTGTGACTATGGATTGTGACACGTATTTCATGCCTCACAATAAAATAAGTAAAATGTCTGTCAAAAGTCATTGACATATCTGTAGTGAATGGGTTTTGTTACATTGAATGTCATTGTGCTGTATTTTTGTTGCAGCTTTTCAGTCCTATGTGCATTGTTCTCCTAGCAGCTGTATTTACTGACGTTGCGTGCTTGTAAACAGGATTTTTACATTTCGATACGCGCTCTGATTTTTTAGATATTTTTGTAAACTACAGCACAGATGTAGTAAACTGCTACAGATATCTTTACTATTGTTTTTGCTCTGGTTTTCACTTTGTGGCAGGGTTGTGGCAATGGCAATGTAGATTCTGTAGAGGTCTCTATTGCCCCTTGATGTCCTACATGTTTGGACACTATGAATTAAGTGTCACCTTTATCAAAGTGATTTTGTGATTATTGCAATATCGTGGCATGGTTAATTACAACAATTTATTATTATTATTTATGGGCTGTGTCTAGTATAACATATACAGTAAATCCCCGATATTCGTGGTTTATGTAGCCGTTGTTTCACTTGACCTTGGTTAGAGGTAGGGGGTTATGCAAGGCACTAAATTAATGTCTTATCCTTTGGATAAGTCATTAATATAAGATCATTGGGGGCTGACAGCGGCACCGATCAGCTATTCTCTTAGAAGTGTACGGAGCCAGAAGCAGATGGCTCTGTACACTGTGCAGTGAGCGGACCTTTAACAGCACAGCCCGGTCACTGTATAGCGCACTGAGCCATTTACTTGTGGCTTTTTACATTGTGCGGAATAGCTTTCAATGCTATTCGCGGTTAGGCTTGGAACCTAAATGTAAAAAGTACACACCAGACACAGCCCATTAACTAGAGTGGTGCTGTTTTTGGACTTAGACATCCATCTTATACTCACACAAGCCCTTTAAGGCTAAGGCCCCATATAGTGAGATGCAGCAAAAAGAATTTGCAGAAAAAAAAGGTGGCGGAAACGCATCCGTTTTTTTTTCTGTAGTGTTTTTCACAGAAAGTCCACAGAGTTTTCCTCTGCAGACTTTCTGCCCCTAATATACCTATACAGAAAACGCCAGCGTTTCCGTAGGTATAATTGACATGCTGCGGGCAAAAACGCAGTTTTTTTTTTCTGCAATGTGTGGGTGGGATTAGCCAGAATCCCATCCACTTTGCAGGAACTGTAAAACGCAGAGTTTTTGCAACGTGGGGCCCCGGCCTAAAGGTGGTTAGAGGAAGTGACACTTACTACTAAACATGACTTATTACCACATGTCATGATATTGTTATTAACACTAGCTGCTAATTGTTGAGATTTGCACATCAGTGTTTTTCAGGCCGATCGACGCTCTTTCTGCAGCGGCCTGACTACACCGGATGATGGAGAGGAAATTATAGAAGCGATGTTGGGTGATGATTCTTCTGCCCTGCAGAAATCAGTCGATCATCTGATGAATGATGACATCATTATTACACAGGCCAATTGTTGGGAACGAATGGTTGAATGAGTATTAGTTTCTGACAATTGGTTGTTGTTTTGCCCTGTCTTATAGGACCTTTAGTCCAAATTTCATCTTCCTCATCTCTTATGATTTTTCTAAAATAACAGCTTACTATTCCCTATAATGGTTTTGTCTATTATTGTGATTGGTACAAATATTGTTACACATGACAGATCAATTTTCTGACATTTGTCTGTCAGATCAGTTGGCTGTTTACACACACACACACACCAATTTATCTTGATATTTTTACTCACCATAATGCAGTGAACTCTATTCACACAGCCTTGGTCAGTGAAGGAAACGTATCCAACACATAGAAGGAACATGGTCATATGAAAGCAGGCTAAGTTCGGGGCCTTACATGGCGTAAACGTCGCGGTTTGGCCGTGGCGGTAACAATGCGGCAAAAAACGTGGGTTTTTACAATCCCTGCAAAGTGGATTCTAGCGCATCCCATCCAAATATTGCAGAAAAATATGCGCAGCAGAAATGCTGCGATTCCCAAAACCATGTCAGTTATAGCTACGGAAACGTCAGCAGTTTCCTTATTGGTATAATTGAAGCAGAAAGTCCGCAGATTTTTCACTTTCTGTGAAAAGCGCTGTGGGAGAAGACCACAATGTGTTTCCCGCTGCATTTTACAGTAGCAAAGTGAATGAGATTCTGGCAAATCCCATCCACACATTGCGGGAAAAAAACGTTGCGGAAAAGATGCATTTTCAAAAACACAGCATGTCAATTTTACCGACTTGTATTTTCCCTATAGATTTAATAGGGGAAGAAAAACTGCAAAGAAAAACACAGCATAAAACGCAATGAAAAACACTATGAAAAAAACGTGCTGCATTTTTACCGCAGCGTTGTTTAGCTGTGTTCCACAACGTGGAGCCATAGCCTAAAAGATGCTTTAGATGAGCCGATATTCAGGGCAACTTTCGGCAACAAGTGCTCATAGGAACGCTCATTGCCAATAATAGCCATGACCTGATCGCATCTTTTATGGAGGATAAGAGATGTCGATTATTGGCAGCACATCACCCTGCGAAATCCGGGCCACGCTGCCAATAATCCAGGCAGCCAAGTGAGGGAGAAACGCTCACAGTAGAGATTGCTGAGATTTAGAGTAGAGATTTACCACTATGGTGCTCATTGTATGAGATAAATATTTTATAGAATTTTTTGAAACAAGAACGCCCAGTTTGTTTTTGTTCTTTTTTATTTCCATTGAGGCAAGCCTCAATAGTTATATTTCTATGAAAGGCCTGGGAGACTCCACAAGGCTGTCATAGGAACCGAAACCACCATCACAACATAAGATTAGGGAGCACCAGGGAGAATCAGAGAGGGGATCGAGGGCATACATCAAGCATAGAGAGAACTCTGATCGTGGGCATTATTGCCAGGCATCTGCTGTGTAACATAACGTGGACCCAGCAGTTATGGCACCCGCTTGCAATATGTTTAATTGCTGACATCCGCCATACTATTATAGCAGATGTTGGCAAGGGGATAAAGTCACTGAGCTCTTATCTATGGAGATTGCATGACTGTGTGACTGAATTTATTTACCTGAAAAAACACCTAGAAGAACAGAACACACAAATCCACATTGTGTTTACCTAAAAGAACAAGAACCTAGAAGGGCAGGACACACAAATCCACATTGCATGCTACTATTCCTGTCTGAATGCCAGGAGCATTATCGGACTTGGCACTCAAATTCCTAAAATGTCGCCAGCATAAATGGATTTTTCTGTGTTTTGCTGCCTAGCTCTCCCCTCGGGTTTGTTTCTGTCCTGGGGTCCTGACAGTCCTGCCTGCTGTCTGGCTCTGGCTCTTGTCTTGAACTAGGGCCCTCTTAGCTGTACGAGCCAGACATATGTGCCCTGAGGAGGCAGCAATATATAGCAGGATGACTGGCGATTGGGGCCCTGCAGAGTGATTGAGATACTGGTTGGCCTGACTCTGCACTTAGATGTCATCTTAGCCAACTATGTCTACTGTATATTAAGATAAATTGGGTAGTTTATTAAATAACCTTCCCAGTATATTATACTGACTCATAGCCTGGTAGTTATGTTGTATAAGGAGTATCTGTATGAAGTACAATGAGTGCTAGGAGTCTTTTCAGGTATGTAAATTCAGACACAAAGCGATACAACCACCATAGGCAAGAGCTGCCCGAAAATCTAAAATTTAGATATGCTTTAAAGGGGGTTCCCAACTCATTTAACAAAATTTTCTGCAAATAAATAAAATTAAAAAAAGTGTAATCATCTTAATCTTAGGTCCTCCATTTCCAGCAACGGCTTCATAATCTTCCTTTCCTTCTTTTTACAGGTCCTTGCTGTGTCAGGTGACCTCTACACATACAGCATATTGAGGCTAGTCAGGAAACTCCACTCAGGCTTATATTTCTTTCTGTATTTCACATTTTTCATAATGGAGACTAAAAACAAATGTGGGCACTGGAAATTAAATGTAATTGGGTCAAGGGCCTCGTATATAGTTATTGTGATTTATTGCATTGACCACATTTACTTTGATTTGTACAGTGAAGTAAGGCTCATACAGTGGGTACGGAAAGTATTCAGACCCCTTTAAATTTTTCCCTCTTTGTTTCATTGCAGCCATTTGCTAAAAGCAAAAAAGTTCATTTTATTTCTCATTAATGTACACTCAGCTCCCCATCTTGACAGAAAAAAAACAGAAATGTAGATATTTTTGCAAATTTATTAAAAAAGTAAAACTGAAATCTCACATGGCCATAAGTATTCAGACCCTTTGCTTAGTATTGAGTAGAAGCCCCTTCCTTTTGAGCTAGTACAGCCAGGAGTCTTCTTGGGAATGATGCAACAAGTTTTTCACATCTGGATTTGGGGATCCTCTGCCATTCTTCCTTGCAGATCCTTTCCAGTTCCATCAGGTTCGATGGTGAACGTTGGTGGAGCCATTTTCAGTTCTCTCCAGAGATGCTCAATTGGGCTGAGGTCAGGGCTCTGGCTGGGCCAGTCAAGAATTGTCACAGAGTTGTTGAGAAGCCGATCCTTTGTTATTTTAGCTGTGTGCTTAGGGTCATTGTCTTGTAGGAAGATGAACCTTCGGCCCAGTCTGAGGTCCAGAGCACTCTGTTAGAGGTTTTCTTCCAGGATATCTCTGTACTTGGCCGCATTCATCTTTCCTTCAATTGCAACCAGTCGTCCTGTCCCCCATAGCATGATGCTGCCACCACCATGTTTCACTGTTGGGATTGTATTGGGCAGGTGATGAGCAGTGCCTGGTTTTCTCCACACATACCGCTTAGGGGGCGTTCACACTACCGTTGGTGACCATCAGTAGTGTCCGTTGCTATTGTCCGTTACAAGATTTTAGCATCGGACACTAGTTGAACCGTCAGAAATCCGTTAAAATTTCCATTCATTTCAATGGGTTTTTATATTGTGTCCGTTTACACCAAATCCGTCAGAAGTGTGTTTTTTTTCGCGGACAAAAAATCCTACATGCAGGACTTTTTTCCATTTGAAAAAAACGGATTCTTGACGAACAGCAAGTGTCCGTTATTTTTTTAACATTGAAGTCTATGGGTAACAGACATATAACGGTCAGTATCTGATGGCCATCAGTTACTGTCCGTTATTTTATGTCCGTTTTTTTTTCCTGCGCATGCTCAGAAAGGAGAAACAAAAAAAAAAAAAAAATGGACAGTGTTAAAAAACAGACACTAACTGATGCTAACGGACACTAACTGATGCTAATGTGTCTGTTTTTTAACTGAACCATTAATTGGATCAGTTTAAAAAACAGACACATTAACATCAGTTAGTGTCTGTTATGATAGGTGTCCGTTTTTTGTTTTTTTTTAACGGACACCTTCATAACGGACTCCAACAGTAGTGTGAACCCTGCCTTAGAATTAACGCCAAAAAGTCAATCTTTGTCTCATCAGACCAGAGAATCTTATTTCTCATAGTCTGGGAGCCCTTCATGTGTTTTTTGGCAAACTCTATGCAGGCTTTCATATGTCTTGCACTGAGGAGAGGCTTCCTTCGGGCCACTCTGCCATAAAGCCCTGACTGGTGGAGGGCTGCAGTGATAGGTGACTTTGTGTAACTTTCTCCCATCTCCCTACTGCATCTCTGGAGCTCAGCCACAGTGATCTTTGGGTTCTTCTTTACCTCTCTCACCAAGGCTCTTCTCCCACGATTGCTCAGTTTGGCTGGACGGCCAGGTCTAGGAAGAGTTCTGGTCATCCCAAACTTATTCCATTTAAGGATTATGGAGGCCACTGTGCTCTTAGGAACCTTGAGTGCTGCAGAAATTCTTTTGTAACCTTGGCCAGATCTGTGCCTTGCCACAATTCTGTCTCTGAGCATCTTGGGCAGTTCCTTTGACCCCCTGATTCTCATTTGCTCTGACATGCACTGTGAGCTGTGAGGTCTTATATAGACAGGTGTGCGCCTTACCTAATCAAGTCCAATCAGTTTAATTAAACACAGCTGGACTCCAATGAAGGAGTAGAACCATCTCAAGGAGGATCAGAAGAAAATGGACAGCATGTGAGTTAAATATGAGTGTCACAGCAAAGGCTCTGAATACTTATGACCATGTGATATTTCAGTTTTTCTTTTTTAATAAATTTGCAAAAATATCTACATTTCTATTTTTTTCTGTCAAGATGGGGAGCTGAGTGTACATTAATGAGAAATAAAATGAACTTTTTTGCTTTTAGCAAATGGCTGCAATGAAACAAAGAGAGAAAAATTTAAAGGGGTCTGAATACTTTCCGCACCCACTGTATATATTGCTACTTGATATATACTGACTTCTTTATTGAATGGACTTTCTGGCCCCTAATGGAGTTTTCATACTGATGACCTATCCATGTTTAAAACGTAGCCCCGATGATAACACTGGTGATGGACTCTCAAATCACAAAGAGTCGTCCTTTGAAACTCAGGAGAGGAAAAGCTCCCAGTGGAAGAAACCTGTAAGGATTGCCCCTTCGCTGGGCTGTAGAGAAAATAATGGTATGGGATATAGAATAGGGTTGATGCAGAAACCTAGAATCTGCCTCTTGACGCAGCAGATAACTCACTTTTTTTGTGAATACATCCGTCTGCTTAAAGTCCTGTAAATGTTTTATCCATTATTGAGAACAGAGGCCGAACCTAGAATTTCTCTCTTCTTGCTGAAATGCAGATCATCTGACCCTGACTTGATGGCCACCATGAAAGCCCTTTTCAGCTAATTTTCATAAGAACAAAATGCTGATTTTTATGAAATTGGAGCTGCAAAGCAGAATAAGAAAGACATCTTTGGAAAGTGAAGAAGAGGCCCTATAAGTTACTGTCATTAGTTTGATACTGATTTTGCTGCTGACAGACTCCCTTAGAGCGCTTGATGAGTACCAATACCAGTCCTCTCTCCGCTTTCTCCAGACCTTCTGCCTGACATCCAATATTCATATAACTGTGCACCCACCATGGTCTGCCATTTTTAATTTTTAAAGAGGAATATAATATATATATAATATAATATGTATATAATCCAAGAAGTCTTTTCCAAAAATGAAGTTAAAATTTGAGAACAGAAACCAAGCCTGAAATACGTGATTGGTGGACTCTGATGTCGTCAGATAGTAGGTGTGTTTGTGACTCTAATAGACACAGTAGTCACACATCAGAGCTCAGCACTAATGGAGCTGAGCAGAAAAGCAGCCCATGATAATTTATAGAGGGAAGTGTTACCCAAAATCAATGACTGAGGCTAGGTTCACACCTGCACTGGGTTCTTCGTCGTTTGGGTCCGCCGGGGGAAATCGGACGACAGAGAGCATGTCCGCTAAAACAGCGACTTCCATTTTCCAACTAACAACTTGAATATGTCATTGATATGAGAAAAGAGGAAGTGAGAGATATACATGCCATACATTTATGGTAATCTCTTATATCTTATTACAGTATTTGCAGGTACAGCATATACGTATATAGAGATTTGTAGGTAGATTTTCCTTGGACTGTTCTGCCACCTAGAGGCATCCTCAAAAAAGATCCAGTTTTGATGTTCCATAGTACAGAGTAACACAACTATCAGCGACTAATGCCTTTACAATATCGGTGGAGCAGAGAATGTCAGGGTACTTAGTGAGGGGTAATTTCTGGAGAAACGCTTACAGCTCCGGAGGTATTCTATAGTCTCCACTAACCTGTCTATAACAACTTCCAAATATTGTGCTGTAGCTCAAGGTAAATCGGAGTGTTCACTGAATATTAAACCTCAGTACTGACAGTGACCCATGAAGACTCATCACTGAATGACGTCAAAATGGTATATAGGATACAATACATAGCAGTGGTACTCAATCTGCAGTACGTATACCCCAGGGGGTACACCCTGCAGTCCCCCCCCCCATGGCTATGCGCTGCGGCTGAGAACCACTGTCCCCCCACCCAGGATGGAGGCGCTCATTGCAGATACAAGCACTGCAGGAGGTGAGAGATGAGCTACGTTCAGTACTCCCCTCTCTGTTCCCCACTTCCTCTCTGCTCCGCTCCCCACTCACTCCCTAAACATCACTGGGTGTGGGGGCATTGTGGCCATTATATTACACGTGAAGGTACTGTGAGGCCATTATATTACACGTTGTGCACTGTGTGCTCATTATGTTACATGTAGGGCACTGAAGGGGCCATTCTACTGAGTGCAGGGGCTATTATACTACGTGTGGGGGCACTGATGAGGCCATTATATTACATGTGGAAGCACTGAGCGGGCTATTATATTACATGTAGGGGCAGTGACGAGACTATTATACTATGTGAGGGGGCACTGATGAGGCCATTATACTACATGTGGAAGCACTGAGCAGGCTATTATATAACATGTGGGGGCAATGACGGGACTATTATACTACATGTGGGGGCACTGAGGGGGCTATTATATTACATGTGGGGACAATGACGGGACTATTATACTACATGTGGAAGCACTGAGCGGGCTATTATATTACATGTGGGGGCAGTGGTGGGACTATTATACTACATGTGGGGGCACTGATGGGGCCATTTTTCTACATGTGAGGGCACTGATGGGGCCATTATACTACATGTGGAGGCACTGAGGACGCTATTATATTACATGTGGGGGCAATGACGGGACTATTATACTACATGTGGGGGCACTGAGGGGGCTATTATATTACATGTGGGGGAGTGACAGGACTATTATACTACATGTGGGGGCACTGAGGATGCTATTATATTACATGTGGGGTAGTGACGGGACTATTATACTACATGTGGGGGCACTGAGGGGGCTATTATATTACATGTGGGGGAGTGACAGGTCTATTATATTACATGTGGGGGAGTGACAGGACTATTATACTACATGTGGGGGCACATAGGGGGCTATTATATTACATGTGGGGGAGTGACAGGACTATTATACTACATGTGGGGGCACTGAGGGGGCTATTATATTACATGTGGGGGCAGTGACGGGACTATTATACTACATGTGGGGGCACTGATGGGGCCATTTTTCTACATGTGAGGGCACTGATGGGGCCATTATACAACATGTGGAGGCACTGAGGTGCCATTACATAACTGTCAACTGTAATAGTTTCTAAGTGATTGATACTTTGGGGGTACTCTGTTGGGACTTTTTTTTATAGGGTTTACTTACCTATTGGACTCTGTAGAGCTTTGATGGTGCTCAGTATAATGTCCTCTTCAATGACCGGTGGCTGGTTTGACATTGAGCTTTCTGGTGATAGACTCCCTGTAAGTATAGCCTTCAGCTATATTCATCATTCCCATAGATTTTGAATGGAGCAGCATCTCACATGTTCTACCATCCATCTATTCTAATAGGAAACACAGGACCCCAGTTCTCTTGATAGGTAGAGGTCCCAGCGGTGGAATTCCCTGGGTTCAGACACTTATTGCCTAACCTGGGTATAGATCTGGGTTACAGGGGGCCAGATTTTAGCTCAGCTGGTTGAAGAGGCCGCACCATTCAAGAGAGCACCGCCACTCCTTCACTAAATACCCAGCACTGCGCTGTACATTGCGTATTGGCTGTGCTTGCTTTACCTGAATGGTACTGAGCTACTGCTGTACCATGTATCCACTGAATGTGATGTTACCAGCACAGCAAAATAGCTTGGGTGTCAGACCCCACCCTTTATATATTGATGATCTATCTTAAGGATAAGTCACCATATACTGTATATGTCATAGAAAACCCCTTTAATCAGTGGCCATAAGATATATGTGTAGATCTAGGTTTATTATCAGATCCTATCACAATACGCTGCGATAAGGTACATTACACACAAGGTGGTATCTACATAGCCTGCTTTAGGATTTTTCTTTATTTCTTGTGTTATATGATATATGATTGGTAATCTTCATTTGCATATATATTGCAAAAAAGCGGCGGCAGGGAAAGGGCATCTGGATCTGGCAGTGACACAGATTCACCTTGGGATCTGAGACAAGCTGTTAAATCAGAGGCAGGAGCTTAGGGTGATTATATTTTTCATTGCCAACTAAAAGCAGGACACCAGAGCGCTGAGAACACAGTTTTCAAGACCTTGTGCGAATAGGCGAGACCGAGTAGTGAAACGCCATAATAACCAGGGTGCAAGTGTCACCTGAGGTCTCGGCTCCAGACCTCCAATCATACATCCCTTTAGAAAAGTTTTATGTTTCCAAGAAAATAAGAACCAAAATTATACAGACTATAATGTTAACAAAGAAAAACTGTCCATGTATTTCCATTTTGGTCTCTTTGCCATTACCCCATCGCTGCCTGGAATTTCCTGCCGTATCTCTGCCCATTGATATGAGTGTAATACATATTAAACACAACTCCAAAAAGCAATGCTTTATAACCCCCCTTTCACATAGAGAAATATTCAGGCTGACTTCCGAGAAGCATGGAGCTGACAATGCCCAGTTTGGTAGATTTTTTGATAAACTATTAATAGTCCTTCAATAACTTTGCAATATGTTGGAATTTCCTCCTTGAATTCCAATTTCCAGGATGCCAACTTTGGGGAGAACGCACTTCCCATAATTCCTTCTCATAGGACAAAGGATTTCTCTACCATTGCACATAAGTATGGCTCTCCTTATGGGGGACTGGGGCACAACCATGTAGTAAATGGTCACCCACTGAGTGTAAAGGGGATTTCTGGGACTTACTAATTGATGACCTATTCTTGAGGACCACCACCATGTAGCAGCTGTTTCAAGTGCTGCATCTGCTTCACAGACCATGTATTGTAACGTTCACTGGACACATGGCCTGTTTGCAGCTCAGTCCTATTCTAGTGAATGGGCTGAACTGCGATACCAAGTACAGCTCCTATACTTATGTACGGCGCTGTTCTTGGAAAGTAGTGAAGAGGCCACAGCATTCGTCCAGATGTTGCAGTTTCTTTAAATAGCTGATCTGTGGGGGTCCCGGGTGTTGTATCAATTCTGATCTTCAATTTAATCAGTTATTAAGCCTGGAAAACCACCTTTAAGGCTGAGGCTCCATGTTGCAGAAACACAGCTTTTTTTGTTGGTGCAGAATTTGCTGTGGTTTATTGAGGCAAAGCCAAGAATGGCTGCAAAAGGAATGGGAAATATATAGGAAATAATAATACTTGGACCTTCTGCTCAATCCACTCCTGACTTTGGCTCAAAAAACACAGCAAAATCTTCAACAACAAAAAAATGCCTTACCGCAACAATGCATTGCGTTTTTTTCCCGCAGCGCTTTTCAGAGAAAGTCTGCAGAGGAAACCTTTCTGCTTCCATTATACCTATAGGGAAACCGCCAGCGTTTCCATCGGTATAATTGACATGCTTCGATTTCCGTGCAGCGCGTATTTTACTGCACTGTGGGGATGCAATTCGCTAGAATCCCTTCCACTACACAGTGACGTTAAAATGCTGCGGTTTCTTCCACGGTGTTTCTTCCGTGGTCAAACAGCGACATTTACGCCACATGGGGCCCCGGCCTAAAGGAGTTATTCAGAGAGAAATAAAGTTTACCCATGTGTTCCCCTGCACTGGTTAAACTTCATTACTAATGTACACTCCAGTTCCCTGGAGCCCCGTTCATTACTTTTATGGAGGGCTGCTGGGGAAACTGAGGAATGAGAGTTTCGGCCTCCCCTGCAGCCCTCCTGACTTTATGACATCCCTGACTCCCTACAGACTCAAGCTGCAGCTCCATTCATTAGATGGAGTCGGTTGTGTGACCCAGAGTCAGAACTACTTTAGGGCAGACAGGAATCGGCGTTCCAGCCTCCCCAGCTGCCCCTTGCAAAAGTAATGAATGGGACTCTGAATGACCGGAGTGTACATCAGTAATAAAGCTTAACCACTGCAGGGAATGTACTGGTAACCTTTATTGTTCATCAGATAACCCCATAAATGGCCACTGTATAATATTTCATTTCACTAGAAACATTAGGGGGAATTTATTAAGACAGTGTTTATTAAGGTGTTTCCTATATCAGTCTTACTCTGCTCCTCTGCTGGCGCAAGATGCGCCTAAATTATGTGTTGGGCTGAGGCGTCTTTGTCCTGGCCTGTCTTGATCTCTGTCTGACTCTGCCCATTTTCATAAAAAGTGGTGAGCAGGGCGCAGAACCAACACTGTGGCAAATCTTTGGCAAAAAAAAATAAGTACCACCTTTACAAAAATCTACACCAGAAAAATCCCTCCTGAATCCACAGGCGACCCATTAGTGATCACAGGACCAGATGGATTTGGTTGTCGCAGCTCTAATAGATAAACATCTTAATTGTTTTACAAAAAAAAATCATTAATATATCTCTGTCCTCATCCGGTCACTCCCCCATCCAAAAACTGAACCGCTTGCAATATCATGATTTCTTTTCTTAGCAACGTTGCTCTTTCCAATACATTTCCAATACATCTCAGCAGTCAAGTAGAAAGTTTATGGAACTGCAGAATTGCCGACTGCTGCTTATACAACTTCTCTTATAAAAAAGTCATCTTTTATAGGTTGTTGCATCATATTATTTTTAATGTGCACTACAGAACAAAAAACAACTCCTTATTTATGTAAGCCTAGAGCGCCACCTA
Organism: Leptodactylus fallax; assembly: GCA_947044405.1. Lineage (NCBI taxonomy): Eukaryota > Metazoa > Chordata > Amphibia > Anura > Leptodactylidae > Leptodactylus > Leptodactylus fallax. The sequence goes on from CAMRHE010000032.1 coordinate 9,562,045, forward strand.
GTGTAAATGCAAGAAAATTAGGAAACTAGAGAAAACGGTAGAGGTAAACTTGGCGAATCTTCCAGAATATATTGGATACGTCTCCTTTAATAACAGGTGCTATTTAAGTCATTACCTAATATTGACACTTGTGTTTCTATTCAGAGGCGACAACTTACTGCATAGCCCTGTTTTTGGCTAAGTGGATACAGTTATATCCAGATTAGGCAATGCTCTATGAGCTAAACGACGTGGGCTCCAGACTGATATATTGTAACAACCAGCAGGATTTGTGGAGTTGCTGTTGATCTATTTAGCTCACAGAGCATTGTCTAGACTGAATACACTTGTATGCACTTCAAGGAGGACTATCTATGTATCAGTTTGTTGCCTCTGACCATAAACCAGAGTTTTACAGAGTTCCATTCACTGACAGCAAAGTAATGGCAATAGTGAAGAATATTTGTATAAAAGTTGTAGACCTTGTTATTTATACAGCACACCTCCGAACTGTCCTGGATTTAGCAGGACAGTTCTGGATTTTGGGTGCTGTCCCACTGTCCTGACTTCATCTATGTCTGTTTAATACAATGGTGAAACAGGAAACTACCTTCAGCCCCCATCACTGCAGACAGGCAGGCGCAATGTAGTGACATCACAACATCGTGCCGACTCCGGGGGAACATGGAGAGACAAGAATTATAATTATTGGAATTTTTTTTTTTTGCATTTTATTGTGTAGGGACCACAAGGAGGGGGCATTATACTGTGTGAGGGCACTAAGGGGGCATTATTCTATGTTTGGCCCACAAAAAGGAGTTAATGAAGACATTATACTGTGTGGGGGCCACAAGGGGATTTTTTTTATCCATCCTTTTTTTAATAAAAAATAGTTTACAAAAAAAATTTGGTAGCGACACAATCAGGATGACCCATAGAAAAAAGATAACGTGTTGTTATTCTTCGGGGTAAGAATCAAAATAAAAGACAAAAAATAATGGCAAAATTGCTGGGTTTTTTTTTTCATCCCTCAAAAAATTTATAAAAATTATTCAAGAACATTTACATACCCCAAAATGGTACCAAACAAAAAGTATAATACCGCCTCCAAAAAACAAGTCCATGTTCGCAAAAAAAGAAAAGTTTTAGGCAGATTTATGTTTTACTCTTCGCACTTGTTTTTTGGCCTAGCTGTACCTTGCGACCAGCCTGTTAGTGATGTATGCGAAGCTGCGCAATGACTTGTATACTTGACATTCTGTATGGGAAGGTGTGCCAGCATTCGTAGTAAGTCTCTTAAAACACTGGATTAAAGCGGTCTGTCTGCATTAGGTGGTGGTAAAGGAGATTGCCTTGAAGATTATCCCTTACCACCTTCCCAAGCATGTCCACCATGATGGCTGGATAACATGACTAAGCTCAGCTTTTTGTTCTTAAGTAAGATTATGAAGAAAAGAAAAATTGGGGTCCATGCCAGACCTTCTCTCGCCTGTCTGACTATAAAAGACACTCATCCATCTTAACTGCATTGTACTGTAGGGGATAGGCTGTGTACGGGGGGCCAACAACAGGTCAGATCGGAAGGGTTTCTCCTTTATGAGCGTTTAGTCATTTCTTTTTCTTCGCTCTCCTTGGTAATCCCCTAAGTTCCAAAATGAACAAAGGCCGTCCAGATATGAGGATGGAGATGCCAGATGAATTCTACATTCCCATTCCTCTGGAAACCACTAACATTTCTTCTGTAAGCCCATTCTTGGTACCCCAAACACATCTGGGGACCCCGGGCATCTTCATGAGCATGTCGGCCTTCATGTTATTTACCATCATTTTTGGCTTTCCCCTCAATCTCTTGACCATCGTCTGCACTGCCAAGTACAAGAAGCTGCGTTCCCATCTTAACTACATCTTGGTAAATTTGGCTGTTGCCAACCTTGTAGTTATCTGTTTTGGCTCCACCACTGCCTTTTACAGCTTCTCTCAAATGTACTTCGCCATGGGAACTTTGGCATGTAAAATCGAAGGTTTCACCGCCACATTGGGAGGTAAGAATCGATATCTAGAAGTTTTTATATTGCTGTTAAACAGAGATATAATGGAGAACGTAAACTAACATACGAGATTATTGCTTCATACGTTGGGTTATATCATTTACAGTAATACATACAGATTGCAGATGTTCCTTCCTGTCGGGGAAAATTAGGGGCAGAAATTCTATTTTTTTTAACCAATTTGTGACATTTCAGTACTTTAGCCTTCAAACTTTCTCAAGCTGCTTATTTGTTGGACATTCTACATGAAGAACTTCATGCTGGGACCTACTTGTACATTTTATTTATTCTGTGCTGCTTTATTTTTTTTTATCTATCTATCTATCTCATATCTATCTTCATCTATATATCTATTTTATTTCTATCTATGGCTCTATATCTCTATCCATATATCTGGTTATCCACCCATTATCTATCTATCTATTTATCTATCTATCTATCTTCTATCTTTCTAGTTATCTATCAGTCTATCACATACCTGGGTAAGACTAGTTTCACACTACCATTTTAGGTCTGTTCTGATCAGAGGATCAGAACGGTGGAATTAAAGTTGCTAGACCGACACGTAAAAATACAACACTTTCAGCCCGAGGCCAAACTTTTGCAGAAACACACCATTTTAGCTGTTGCGGACACACAGCGGAAAAAAATATGTGTTTTACAGTCCCAGCGAAGTTAATGGGGTATTATAGATATTATTTAATCTTTTTATTTAGTCTCTAGGTGGAACGATTGTAATGTTAGGATTGCACAGGATTACAAAAACAGTGCCACTTACATACATAGGTTGTGTTCGGTATTGCAGCTCAGCCCCATTTATTTACTTCAGTGGAGTTAGGCAGCAATAACAGAAACATCTGGAGTAGTCATGTCTTCTAATCTTGTACAACCCCTTTAAATGTGGCAAGCACGCCCCTTATCATTAGACAGGTCAGAGTCAGCATCCGCATGTTATATACGGATTAATGTATTTTGCATCTTAATCTCTTAATAACATTTTAGTGTTATCCACTTTGCAAATTTCCTCCGTCAGCTCAGCTTAGATTTACTACACAGATATACAGACACGTTTCATAATTATGGTTTTTTGATGATTTTAGTAGGATTTTACCATTGTCGACCGCCATCTTTATAGTATATATATTGTCTCTGAGCCTTGACGTCCCTCTTCTTGAGAGAATAATACATGTCTCTTTATTTGGTAGGAATGGTCAGCCTGTGGTCTCTGGCTGTTGTGGCCTTTGAGAGGTTCCTGGTGATCTGTAAACCTATGGGAAGCTTCACGTTCAGAGAGAGCCATGCAGTTTTGGGCTGTATCTTCACCTGGGTGATTGGCATAGTGGCAGCTTCTCCCCCATTGCTGGGCTGGAGCAGGTATCTTATTGTATAGGCATTAGAAAAATCCAGAATGGTTAAGGATGTTTTTAATATTGCTTGGCTGTGAGCCCCTTTTGAATGGAAACTGAAGACTATTAAGAGGTTCTCCTATTTTTATAAAAAGTACTGAAAAATCCCTAAATACAATAATATGATCCATGGACAAAATTGTTGGTGCCCCTCCCTCATTTAATCAAAGAAAAACCCACAATGGTCACAGAAATAACTTGAATCTGACAAAAGTAATAATATATAAAAATTCTCTGAAAATGAGCAAATGAAAGTCAGACATTGCTTTCCAACCAGGCTTCAACAGAATTTTTTAAAAGAAAACTCATGAAACAGGCCTGGACAGAAATGATGGTTCCCTTAACTTAATATTTTGTTGCACAACCTTTTGAGGCAATCCCTGCAATCAAACGATTCCTGTAACTGTCAATGAGACTTCTGCACCTCTCAGCAGGTATTTTGGCCACTCCTCATGAGCAAACTGCTCCAGTTGTCTCGGGTTTGAAGGGTGCCTTTTCCAGACGGCATGTTTCAGCTCCATCCAAAGATGCTCAATAGGATTTAGGTCAGGGCTCATAGAAGGCCACTTCAGAATAGTCCAATGTTTTCATCTTAGCCATTCTTGGGTGTTTTTAGCTTTGTGTTTTGGGTCATTATCCAGTTGCAAGACCCATGACCTGCGACTGAGACCAAGCTTTCTGACACTGGGCAGCACATTTCTCTCTAGAATCCCTTGATAGTCTTGAGATTTCATTGTACCCTGCACAGATTCAAGACACCCTGTGCCAGATGCAGCAAAGCAGCCCCAGAACATAACAGAGCCTCCTCCATGTTTCACAGTAGGGACAGTGTTCTTTTCAAGATATGCTTCATTTTTCTGTCAGTGAACATAGAGCTGATGGGCCTTGCCAAAAATTTTGATTTTTGTCTCATCTGTCCATAGGACATTCTCCCAGAAGCTTTGTGGCTTGTCAACATGCAGTTTGGCAAATTACTTTTGTCAGATTCAAGTTATTTCTGTGACCATTGTGGGTTTTTCTTTCATTAAACGAGGGGTACCAACAATTTTGTCCACGTGTGTAGATCATCAATTCATCAGTATTAAAAATGACCAGAAAACTCCTAAAACTAGTAGCACAACTGTGATAAAAGCTTTAGACCCCTGCTACCATTTCTGCAGGAGATAGCCACATTATTATATCAAAGGGTTAAGGTGGCCATAAATATAAAAGCAAAGTTAGCCAAACACTGATGATCAGCCGAGCTGAGTGTTTATGTATAGAGGATTGGGAGGAATAGCTGTCTGCAGAACAAGCTATTAAAGGGAGTCTGTCACCGCAACCCAGCATATCAATACAGACCTGCAGATAGATAGGTTAGGGTCACCTGAATCATACGGTGTTTCCCCTTGTGAATTGCTGCTTCCATTGCCAAGATATCGCCATTTTTCTTACTATGCAAATGAGCTCTTTGGAGCAATGAGCACGTTTCTATTGCACTAAAGAGGTAAGCCCAACACCCCCAAAGAGCTCATTTGCATATTTACAAAAAAGATTATATCCAGCCAATAAAGGCAGTGATTTATAAGGGGAAACCAATGTGATTCAGGCGACCCTAACCTATCTGTCTGCAGGGATGGGTTGATATGTTGGGTTTTGGTGACAGACTCTCCTTGAAGGTATATGTCCACCTTTACAAAATATATTTGTATGTTTTTGAGTTTTTTAAGTTTTATTTTTCTGTCAAAGCATATATATATTTTTGTGTCTCCAGATATATCCCTGAAGGCCTGCAGTGTTCCTGTGGACCAGACTGGTATACTGTCAACAACAAATGGAACAATGAGTCTTATGTACTCTTCATGTTCTGCTTCTGCTTTGGATTTCCTCTAGCAATCATTGTGTTTTCCTATGGACGCCTGCTTCTCACTCTTCATGCTGTAAGTAGCGTATAGGGGACACAGATTGTAGTTGAAGGACCCTCTGCCACATGGACATCAGTGGTACAAAAGGTACATACTAGTTGTGGGTCTTATGACAACCCCTATTCAGGTGCATATGGACCTCATTGATGGTGTTCCCCCACTTAGGATTCTGTCTACAGTGGAGGTAAAGGCCCTCTGTCACATGGACATCAGTAGTACAAAAGCAACATACTAGTTGTGGGTCTCAGGACCATCCCTGTTTAGGTGCATATGGACATCATTGATGGTGTTCCCCCACTTAGGCTTCTGTCTACAGTGCTATGCTCCCTCTGCAGGGTCGTAGCTATATTGGCACACTCTCACCCATGCTCAAAGGCTACCCTAGTAAGATGACAAATCATGTTTTCTACATTCCTTATACTAGACTTTTGGCAAGTGTACTCCATAACTAACAGCTATTTACCAAATCAAAAAGGGCTATGGACACCCAGAGATGACACAAGGCGATAATCACTATATCTCCTTCCCGGGCAGGTTGCAAAGCAACAAGAACAGTCGGCCACTACACAGAAAGCTGAGCGAGAAGTGACCAGAATGGTGATTGTGATGGTCGCTGGCTTCTTAGTCTGCTGGCTCCCTTATGCTTCCTTTGCTCTCTGGGCTGTAACACATCGTGGAGAAATATTTGACTTACGTATGGCTTCCATCCCCTCAGTATTTTCAAAGGCCTCCACGGTGTACAACCCGTTTATTTACATCTTCATGAATAGACAGGTAAGTTTATCTTCACAACCGGTTACCCAAAAACTTTGTATTTTGTATGTCTGTATGAATTTTATTCGGATGGTACTTATGGTCATTTCTAGTCACAATTGTTAAAGGGAGTCTGTCACCACAACCAGCATATCAACTCAGCCCCGTAGATAGACAGGTTAGGGTCACTTTATTCAAACAGTGTTTTCCCCTTGTGAATTGCTCCCTTCATTACAGAAATATTGTAATTTTCACCAATATGCACATTAACTATTTGGAGCAATGAAGGAATTGCCACTTAACCCTTTGGAGCAATGGTAACATCTTGTTGCCCCAAAAATCTAATTTGCATATTGACAAAAAAGGCACTATCTCAGTAATGCACAAGAGGAAAATACTGTTCGAATAAGGTGACCCTTACGTATGTATCTACAGGGCTGGGTTGATATGCTGGGTTCTGATGATACACTCCCTTTAAAGACATTTTTCAGCCTTTAGGTATTGATGATCTATAGGTGATCAATATCTGATTGTGGGGTCTGACACTCAGTAGCCTTACCAAACAAATGATATCAGCAGCCATCGGATTCACCAAACCTACACAGTGTACACAGCAGGAAGCAGACGTCTCTGTATACTGTGTGGTGGTCCTGTAGGTTTACGGCTCCCCATTTACTCCTCAGGTCAACTCCCATACACTCATAAGGATAGGTCATCACAATATGTAAAGGCTGGAAGACTACTTTAATTTTCTCATCTCAGATTTTGAAACCTGGTGTCCTCATTGTAGCCCCCATGTTAGTTATACTATCTTCAGTACTTTGTTGGGTCAGTCCAACCTTGTACAGTCTATAATATAACAGCTGCATGCCATGATCTACAAAAATTTTGACTTGTGCCAAATCTGCAAATAATCATTACAATTCTCTCCCCTACATTTTATACCTGAGACAGTCACATTTATCATTGCTTTTCTGTCCAGTTCCGATCCTGCATGATGAAGTTTATCTTCTGTGGAAAGAATCCATTGGGTGATGATGAGGATGCATCTGCCTCTGGGTCTACCCAGGTGTCTTCAGTGTCCAGCAGTCAGGTGGCTCCGGCATAACGCCAACTGCATCCGGCCTCTGTTTTGCCACGTCTGCTGCCACGGCTGTGTGCCCTCAAAAGCTTCCAGGTGACACCGCTATCTTCCAAAAATCCTCACCCAATTATCCTACAGCCTCTATGAAAATAAGTTTATCAACTTAAGTAGATGCTACATCTTCAGGAGTCACCTCATCCCATCCTCGACCACTAGCAAACTCGGGACTTTCCTTTTTACAAACAATTTCTAAGTATGTGGTTACAGGTCACCAGCGGGTATTTCAGTTACACCAAGGGCACTAAGAATGATCTAAAAGCTACACTCCATTTTTTATGCTTATTGCTTTGTTGAGAGTCCTAAAAATATAGTCCCCCTCTCTTAGTGACAAGAGGAAGTGGTTCCGCATTAAAAGTTATATCTTCAGCCCAATATGGTTAAAGAATTTTTTTAGTCACATCCAAAATCTTTGACCACACTAAATACTGGTCTAATTCCATAATTTTTCTGAGAAGAATAAGGAAAGAGGTTTTATGAGACTGAGAAGTCTTCTTAAGATCTGTAAGTGTGATATGTTACTGCCATATACAAAATTATGTTGATTCTTTCGAAGGGTTGGGATATGTGTCTTGGTCCCATACCTGATGTATAGCTCTGAATGGTCCAACTTTAGGTTGCAAGAAGTGGAGACCTGTATAAAATATGCCCCACATTATAACCAGTATTACATATAAACTACATATTGTGAAACTCATAAGACAGCAAGTGGACCATGCCATGTATCAAACTTGAATTTCGGATGCCAACCTTCAAAAGTAAGGATAATAGTATGCATAAAAAGCTTTCAGTAACAGGCAAAATGAACAGAATCATCACAAAGGGCCCTCTGCATGTTTCATTCTTCCCTTCCCAAAGATGGGACATAATATTTTACGACAAAGGGTTATACGACTTATGTCAATTTGGTAACAGGCACATTATCTTTCCAAAAACCATTATAAAAGAGACTGGCTTCAATGGACGGTGAATATTTTGCACATTTTTTGAGCTAACAAAATTCTTAGATCATCCTGCATTTCATAAAGTTGTAAGGCTTTTCTTTCCTATAATACGGAGCAAAGGATAAAGAAGAAGTGTGGACCTTCATCGACAAGAGTCAAGATGGCTGATGTGATAGAAGAGGAAGATTGAAGTGTCATGGTGTCCAGTCATCCTTCATGTAGACCAAGGCTCGATGTGTTTCATGTTACAAACCTGTACCTGTGGTACTTTCAACAATGGCTAGAAGATATATTCATGACTGTCCCATGATTATTAACCCTTCTGATACTGTATCACCATTCTGCATAATTTCAAGACAGGAATACATGTTCAATATTGTAAATAACGTTCCTTGGGGCTTCCAGGCTTATAACGGTATTTGTCTTTGTAGGGAGTAGTTTAGATATGGGCACCTGTCTTTTCATGTAATAAACATATCAGATGCATCTGTGACGCTGCTCCTTGCTAAGTGTTTTCATTTCTTTCTACCTGGCAAAGAATTAGTGACTTTGCGACATTCGACAAATATGTATGATACTGTATATCCACAGGATAGGTGATAAATGTATTATTATTGGGACCTCCGCCTATCACTGGAATAAGGGTCCTGAGATAAATGTACTAGGCTATCTCAATCAGTCCTGTAGACTCCGGATGAAGATGCAGGACATATACATTCAATTCTCTAGTGATTGTGGGGGTCCCAGCTGTCGGCCCCCAGTTGATCATACATTTATCATCTATTTGGGGCCAAATTAAGGTTGGTGGAGGCTCCTGGGCCAAAAATCTCGTGATTGGCCCCATACTCATTTTTTTTTAAGTTACTCAATCTGCTGTAACCGGGGATATCCCTGAGCTGCATGCATACCTGTCTGCTGTTGCCACCCTCCACATGGTCAGTGCGTCACTAGAAGAAACACATATGGCATGTGCAGCTTGGCAGGAATGGGCACTACAGTACATTAGGTACTCCATTGGCTCCTGAACAATTGGGGGGTCAGAAAACCCCTTTAACTGTATGACTTATTATTTCAATATTTAGAGGTGCATTATCATACTTGGATCAAAAAGAGGACTTCATAATATGGGCCATGTTTATTAGGCGTTTTAGATGACTGGCTACAGGGAGACGTGGTATTCTCAGCACAGTGTATAGGGGGCTCAGAGCACTGTGTAGTAGGTGAATGGGAGCTGAGCTGTAATAGTACAAATAGTATGCCTAGGTCACTACACAATGTATGGAACCCTTTGGTTCCACATCCATACCCTGTGCTAAGAACAGCTGATCAGTGGAGGTGCTCCACTCATATTAAAGAGCTTTCCAAAGGATAGGCCATTAATAAGAAGTTTAGACAATCCCTTCCCTTTAAACATCTCCCTGTAGCTAGTTATCTAAAACATGTAATAAATTTGGCCCACATTATAAAATCCTTCTTTTTGGCCCAATTAGTGCAAAATTCTGGCACATTCAACTTAGTAAATCTCTTCAATGTGTCACTAATAGGATAGTCAATTCACATGTTGCTCGGATATGTGGGTCCCAATAGTGTTGCTAGGGTCTAAATAGATATATGTTCCCATAAAATAATGCAAATCTATTTATAGTAATCCAGTAATAAGATAATAAGTATGATACACACCTCTAAATATCTCATATTCTAGTAATCGGAGCAGAGTTGCAGTGGTGCTATTACTATAGAGTGGACCGATCTACAGCTCTATGCCTACTGCTTGAACAAAAGAGCTGCTCTGTCTAGCATTATAGTTTCCAGTGCCTGGAGGCAACTGGATCAGCTGACCAGTTTGGGGGAACAGGTGTCAGACCCTTACTCTCAGATAATGGTGACCTATCCTATGGAGATTTCATCAATATGAAACACTCCTTTAGGAGATAACACCTTTAGGCAACCCCAGTATATTAAGACCAATGTTACCAATAATAATACCCTATAGGGGCAAACAATACCACCAGACCATAACCACATATTACCACAACATATGACTAAATAATACCACCATACTAGTACAGAATAAAAATCACTAGAAAAAGACCCAAAATGATCACCATTCAGTGACCATATACTGTAATGGTAGACACCAATTCTACACGACCGCGCTCTGACTTATAGGTGACATCATCACTGAATGGAGTCACTTACCTTCCTTTTTTTTGAACATCTGACCCAGAACACCATAATAACTTCTTTTGACTCATCTCTGCAGAAGTTAGTGCACAGACGTATCTTTGGTTCCTCACTTTTCCAACACATCCCCACCCTGGTGGCCTACGCAGTAAAAGTGTCTACTAAACTACAATTGTGTCCACTTTATGATCCACAGTAATAGTTCTCCTCAGAGTGCCCCATTCAGTAAAATTGTCCTCTACATCCCCCATACAATAATAATGCTCCCCTATGTGTCCCCATATAGTAAATGCTCCTCATGTTTCTGCATATACTATAATGCTCTCCATGTACCTCCCTATAATATAATGTTCCCCTTGTACCCCATATACTATAATGCCCTTATATAGCATTATGCTCTTCTATGTGTCCCCCAGTAATAAATATAATAAACATAAGAACAAGGAGGTACAATCTGAAATTAGTTGGGGGAAAGATCAGAAGTAATGTTAGCAAATATTATTTCACTGACAGAGTAGTTGAGTCTTGGTACAAACATCCAGCACATGTGGTTTGGAAATCTAAAGCAAATGAATTTAAGCGTGCCTCGGACAAACATATGTCTATCCTAAGATGAAAGGAAAAACTATTGTATTATTATAGTGGACCATGCAGTATTTTTCTGCAGTCAACTTTCTATGCTTCTATGTTCCCCCATTTATGGCAATAAAAAAAAAAAAAACATCAACTCACCTAAGCTTGCTCCAAGCACTTCCAGCAGGTTTCTATTCCTCCTCCCTGTTGTCAATGACATGGTGTAGGTGATGTGATATGGTGAGGTCATTGCTCTGCCTAACATCCTCTGTGTGCTCATGACCTCATGTTGTGGGATAATAATAAGATTTAAAGGAGATGCGTCAAGATAGAAAATGGTGGCAGATCATCCTTGTACTACCTTTAATAATGGTAAATGTTGTTAAAAAATTGCAACTCTTTGCATCCTTCAGTAGGTGCCTCTCCACTGATTCCAGTTGGAATTTTTTCTGTAGCTCCTACCGTTCCGGAGAAATCAGTGCTGTTATTTTCAGCATCCACTATGCTGTTTAGGCTGGCAGGTGGGCGGTCCTAGCTTGAACAGACAGTAGAGGGACTGCCCACCTGACGGTAGAGAGCATAACTGTGCTGATAATAACAACACTAATTGTTGGGGAATGGTGGAGGCCAGACAAAAAATTCCAACTTTACCAGAATCAGTGGAGTGGCGCCTCTTGAAGGATGCAAAGAGAAGAAGTTGGTGGAGGTGGTAAAAGGTCCCCTTTAAGTTTTGGTCAATAGTGTGGGAGTCAGTCTGGATTTACGGGACTATCACAGGAAAATCCATTATCTAGAGAAGTAGAAACAGGCACTTCATATATTTAAAATTTTGAAGAGGAAGCTTTCAATAGTTTTAATTATCCTTTCATTTGTTCTCCTTTCAGGATATGAACTGTCAGGACCTGTTAGGATTCTGCCCCAAAATCAGCTGCTCATTCTGCCCTGTTTCTGCCTCCCATTGAATACAGATCACAGCAGGACGTTGAAAAAATAAGAGTCTTGCTCGATCTTGACGCAGATTCCGTGGCAGATTCAACTTCAGAGTCTGCAGCTGAAGACGCATGCAAAGAGCAACTATAGCTGTCAATAACTCAAGAGGGTACGTAGATGGTTTGGTCAAACTTTCCTGTAATATCTATGAATGGCGAAGTGGTGAGTCAAGCATCTCCAACACTGCTTATCCTAGGGAGAACAAAAGAGGGTCAGTCAAAAAAATGCAAATACACAAATCATATGGTTGTCCCAAGCATTGGTGGCTAGTGTGATCTTCTAGTTATCACTCACATTACTTTGCACATAAAATCATAAGAGTGCTTGTGTTTAAACCCAACCAAGGTTATCAGCCCAGGCAATGGTCATGTATGGTTTATGTATGATATAAAGTTTTCTGTGATAGTCTATTTTGGGTATTCTCAATTCTGCTGTTATGAATTGAGAAGAGGAAACTTGGCAAATTGCTGGAGACATGGCCAGGAGTAGTGGATTATATTGCATATACTAAATGGATATCATGCACTAGGATACATTGTGGCATATCGTTTGGGGTGGGTTCCACTTTGATCCACCTTGATTCACCCAGGAAATCCAGTTTGCAAGGACAGTCCAGTGCAATGCAGAGACAATGAAGACATAGAAGTGTTATAATGCCGTGAGCCATAAGGTCGAGCCTTAAGTGTTATTTTTAGAGCATTTTTAACTTGTATCAAAGTACTATTCTTTTAGGACCCCACGTTATAGTTATGTGTATACACTGTGTTGTAGATATAAATTTTGGAGCCCAAAAATAGCATGCAGTTTGTGGTTTAAACCCATAATTTCCTTCTGCTCAATTCAACAATTGAGAGTGAAATTATTCAATTATATTAAGCACAATCCGATCTTCGGTTTTGGTAAGTTCTTATGTAGTCTCCAATGTTGTCTCTCTGGATTTCAATTTGTCCCTCAAGTTTACTTTTAAGGGCCATGTGGTACTTCACTGAGAATAAGCAGCAGGCTTCCTTGCTCTTCTGGGAGTAGGCAAACACCACCCACATTATGATGCTGCCCCCTTGCTTATGATAGGACTCGCTGCAGCCGTTCATGTATTTACAGGTACATGTAAAATTCTACTGCCACCATAGGCCACCTCTAAGTGACATCCACTTGTTAAAGTTGAAATATTTGGGTGACCATGGGCCCTCAGCGGCCACCCAAAAAACTATATTATAGTCCGCTACTATCCATAGCCATTTTTCTGCATAATTAGTCAAATTTGCCATTTAGGAGTGCGACAACCCTCCTAAGTCGGTGCTGTAATGGGAATCGTTACTGATCATTTTTGGACATCAACGTAAAATATCAATATAAAAAATAGCAGAATAACAGAATTTTTAAAGAAGTGACTCAACAATTTCTATAAATTTTAAAGTGAAAGTTACAATGTGTCTTTATTTCAGTGTATAGGGCAGAGACCGGTCAATCAAAATGGTTGTCCATGCGACCTACATATTGGCCTTCCAACAGAACTCAAGGCTAAAACCCATTTTCATTATTACAGAAACCCTCAAAGAATTTGTTGATCATTTTTCCTTCACAGCTAAAGATACTTATACATTCCACTACCGATACCAAGACTTAAGCCGATGATGGAGTTACATAGTAGCAGCCAGTTCAGCCAGGGCCTTGGATTAAGAACACAAGGACATGGCACTTGAACCTCCTGCTAGAGTCAGAAGATGGCCTAGATATTGGTAAGCATTCATCCTACCTCACGCTAGCCCCTGGCTGCCAGTGTGGTACGTGACCGAGTTCTGCTAGTAGTGAACTTTTGTTTAGCAATATGGAATAGTTCAGAACTAGCGGAATTCCTGTCAAGGACCCACAGAGAGAGGGGAAGGAGGAGAAAGTTTTCTAGCCCAGTCCATGGTGAGATAAAAGCTGGAAAGATGAAAAATCTTATTATTTGGTTTGCAATATTTCATCCTTCAAATTGCAGAAATAAAGAAGAAATCCTCTGCTTCTTTCTTGAGCGTAGAATTTTTTTTCTTGAAGAATCTACATAGAAGGGTGACACATGACAAGCGTCGCCATGACAGTCAATCGATGATGACATACAAAATTGCTTGACTCGAATCTTAAAGAAAAGCTGCATGCAACCCTATTGTCCAGGCTTCATACAGTAGAACTTGCTGCATAGAAGAGTAAGAAAATTCTAGATTCTTAGAATAAGGGTGGATTAATAATCCACAATTTTCATACAATCCAGTCCCAGTAATTCTGGTCCCTACTAGTGATCATGATATCTAGGAATGAACTATAGGGTTATGGAGATTGAACATAAAAGGAGTGTGTCACCAGTACTCAGTATATCAACCAGCCCTGCAGATAGATAGGTTAGCATCACCTGAATCAAACGGTTTTATTCGCTTGTCAATTGCTGCCTCTGTTGCTGGAATATGACCATTTTTGTTAATATGCAAATGAGCTTTTTGGAGCAATGACAATGTCACCACTTATTTCTTTGGAGCAATAGCAGCACCTTCATTGCCCCAAATAACTAATTTGCATATTGACAAAAACAGTAATATCTCAAGGCACAAGAGGAAAACACTATTTGATTGAGGTGACCCTAACCTATCTATCTGCCGGGCTAGGCTGATATGCTGGGTTCTGCTGACAGACTCCTCTTAAAGGACTATTAAGGTTCCAGCAATTACATAATGCAAAGTTATACAATTTTCCGATATACTTTCTGTACAAATTCCTTGAAGTTTGATCTCAGATTGCTTCTATTCAGTAGGTACCTTTATTGTATACTTCGAGGGAATAAGAATCTGTACTGGTCATGTGATGGACACACACAGGTGCACAACTCGTCACAACACTCACCTCTGGACAGTAACTGTAACGAGCCATGCAGCTCTGTGATCATCACATGACCAGGATAGTTTTTTATCCACCGGATATAAACTATAAACCTTCCAATTAAATGACAACAAGCGGAGATCTTGAAAATTGTGAGGAATTGATGCAGAAAGTATATTAGAAAATTATATAAATTTTCATTATATAATTTGTATCATTTCATTATATAATTATATAGTCCCTTTAACCCCCTCCTCATCCATTCTGAATGCAGCAGCAACCTAGGAAGGTCGAAGGACCCCTACTGTCTGCATTGGTGCAGGTCCCAGAGTTGAGATGGGCATCTCTCAAATATCTGTGGCATATCCTGTGGAAATTCCAAAAATGTCCAAGATGGGAATACCCCTTTAAATACCAGGACTTCCAAAAAAATAAAAATAAAGTAAGTTTATCATGACTATAGTGGTTGGTAAGGATCCCATGACCTTTAAGGAACCAGGGCTCAGTATACTCTTAGGTCAGCACTGGTTGGTAACTCATCTGCCACCCAATTGTCACATAGATATTATTAGACCAAGGTCAATTTCAATTATTGCATGTAAAAAGAATCAAAGTAAAACTGCCTTAAATATGAGTATATGTCAGATATCAGAAGATCACCTGCTGATATCCCCATGTACTATAAACAGTTAAACCACCATATCCTCAAGTTAATGGTTCTGCATTTGAGAAGCTGAAGTCAACCTGTTCCTGGAATCCAACCTCTATGGCTTGCCTTGGCCTCCCACTTCAGGAGCTGGTAGTGCCCACTCAAATGGAGCCTCTTCAGGCTGTCACCAGTCCCCTGACTGCCTGTGACAAAGCACATAGCAGAGGTATGTTATATAACCTGCAAGAAATTGTGTCTTACCTGCTTATAGTGAAACTCCAGGTAGATTTTCCAAATTAGTAAAATGGAGCTACTAGGAACTAGGATCATTGAACATACCAGGGCTATTTCCTTCTCTTTGGTTCCTCAAGTGCAAGTTTCCAAGGTGCTCCCTACATTATAGTTCCTTACCACAAGCAATAACAATTACTGCTGCATGTTACTGGGCAGTATGCCCCCTCATCTCTGACATCACTTCCTGCTCTACATCCATTGGTTAACGCTAGACCTGACAGACTTCCTGTTCTTCCCAATCTGCGTTTTCTCTAATAATACTAGTGTTCTCTGCTCTCTGCTCACTTTCTGGTATTTCCCTGCTTTCTGGTCGAAATGCAGGAAGTAGCAACTAAAATAGTAGAAAGTGGGGCTATGATAACCCCATTAAGTCATGATTTCTGGGGTTTAAAGCCAGTCTCTGTATGGCATTAAAGAAGTTGTCCCATTATAGACAACATGAGTGCCACCTCCATGGCAGAAGTTGCTAATTTTTCATGCAGCATTGAATGGTGCCCATTTAATACATAGACTAGGTCCACTGGAAACAGAGCTGCCACCTGCAGGGGTCGTAACTAAAGACTCATAGGCCCTAGTATGAAAGCTCAGCTTGGGTACCCTTGAGCACTTCTTCCTTCTCCTTAAAACTGTCTTGTCCCACCCATATATTTTACAGCATTTACATTTCACTTTCTTTCTGGAAATCTGGGGCCAGACCGCCATGAAGACTTGTTCACAATATGTCTATGTTTGTAAGCTTCCCATCATTCCCGCCCCTGTTGCTTCCCCCCACATAGTAAATTGGGACCATTTTTGAGCCGCAACCTCCCCCACAGAATCCCTCCTTGACTATATGCTTCTGACCAACTGCTATTTTTTTTTTTTTTTTTTTGCCATGAAATGGTTAATTTTCTCTTTTCTGACAGTGGAAGGCTGTGTCACAAACCTCAATCCAACTCACTAGAGTTCTGAGGTCCTACATTGAAAAATGTACATACTGCCAGCCATCAAAGGAATTCAGAATTTTATCCAACCCAAGTAAGTTGAGGGTGACCTGTGGGCACCGGTCACAATTTCAACCACTGCCACCCTTATAGTTATGCCAGTTTTTGGCGGATCTTCTCTCTGCCTCATGGATGGGGTCATGAGTGGAAGACTTCTGTCTATGATGTTTATATTCCCTAATGCGGCATATAGATCTGAACTAGTGTGAATTGTGCCCTTAGAATTAGTCTGAAGATACACATTAAGATCCTGTGAATCATTCTTATGAAGATTATTTATGACGGTAGAAAAAGCGCCTACATGTAGCAATTTTGACACTGGAAGGTAAGTTATTCCTACTTATATAAAGCACTTCTGTCTACATACATACAATCATGACAATAGGACAGCTCCATATTGATGTCTTATTGATCCCCATTCACTCATATTAAGTCCATCAAGTTTTCTTCAGGTTTTCAGTTTGTTTTACTGGATAGAATAGTGTAACATGCTACTGTAAAAAAGTAACAGAAACCTGATTGAAAAGAACTAATGCAAATGTGAACAGAGGTGAGTGGAGAGCACAACAATGTTATTTAAAGGGATCCTCCCAATACTAACACTTATCCCATAGGATAGATGATAAGTGTCTGATCACCGGGGGTCTAAACGTTGAGACCCCCAATAATCATAAGAACAGAGGTCCCCAACTATCCCTTGTAAATGATGCATTGGTGCGCATGTGTGACCACCACTCCATACACTTCTATGTGACGTTTGGAACAGCCATCTCCATCAGTCCTATAGAACTGAAGACTATAATGGTCACACATGCTCACCAACACTCAGTTCATAAAGTGAAAACCCCCTAATGATGAGATCCCATTTAAGGTTTATAAATGAAACCTTATTTTTGATCCTAAATGGTCTATAAAGTAAGCTTTTGTTAATTCCTTATGCATTATATAACACAATACATAGAACTGAACATATGAATCAATAAATATCCATTTATAATTATTATAATTATTACACATTTATAGGTTATAACATAAACATAATAATTTTCCAAAAATAAAGCATTTTGTGAAAAATTTATAAAAAAAAATTTTGCTGCAGTTTTTGAGCCAAAGCCAGGAGTGAGTTCAAAAGGAATGGGAAATATAAAGGAAGGAATTACACTTCTTCTTCCTGTTGAATCCACTCCTGGCTTTGGTTAAAAAAAAAAAAATGCAGAAAAAGTCTATAGTAAATTCAACATTTTTGTAAGTAAAATAAAAAACGCATTAAAAAACGCTGGTGTGTTTTTTTTTTCTGCAGCGTTTCTTCAACTTAGTTTCCGCAGGTGAGAAAAATGCTGTGTATCCATATGTGGCCTAAATGTAAATTTTGTACGGAATAATTTTGTAAATTTGTAGGTAAATTTTAATTATATACTGTATATGTAAATGACCAACTACTTAAATAATTTATCTACAATCATATAAAATTTATCGATCTTATTTTCAGAAAATACTCTAATTTAAACAATTAATTTTACAAAATTTTACAATCAATTTTACAATCAATTTTACAAAATTTTTTTTTTTCATTTCATATCATATATGTCAAATCTGCATTAATAGTGTTTTTTCTTAAAATTTCTTTATAGCCTTGGTGTTAAAATAAAAAAAAAATCATAAAAATACAACTTTATATAAAAATTCCAAGCATTTTAGTTAATATTAAAAACTGGATTGAAACACACAAGTTGTAAAGGTTTTAAGCAAAAAGGAGGACGACATTGATGAATTTACAATTTTCAACCAGAAATTGGAAGAAATATATGAAACTATTAAATTATATTATTACAACTTTTTTGATTTAATATGAATAATTTATCAATTTGTTGAATATTTTTCTGCCACCAATTCTGGAAATGTTTACAGGGTATTGCTATCTGTTACTTACTTATTAGGATTTTGTTACCGTGCCCGCTGTTGTCATGGTTTCTGTAGCTTTGTGTCTCCACTCCTGCCCTTAGTCATCTGAGTTGCGACAAGACTTGACCATTTTATTCATCACTCCACAAGCTTCATTCTCGATTTTCCTCTGCTTTTTCTTTCTTCTCTTGACTTAGCCTAAATTTCAGAGCCCACGTCTCCCCAGCATGGTGGATTAAAAATTTCCTTAATCTGCCTTCCCTGGCCTGAACCAAGAATCCCTAGAGGGATTAGTGACACTCATGGACATTTGATGTCAGTCTCCATCAGTCTCTTACAGAAAGTGTGACACGTTTATAAGATTTGGGGTTCTTTGCACTAACTAGTTCCTAGTACGGAGCAGAAAGCAGAGATAATCTCAGGTGCATCTGTCAAAAGGCTAAGACTCTGAATTAATTTACTCCATAAAATGAGAGTTCTAAGTCAAGGTGAAACCATTACACTAGAAGATATTCTTTTATCATTACATAATATACCATTTCAACCACATGAGTAGACAAAATTAGGTCAAAGGAAATAGAACTGGGCTAAACAAAGAATGGGACTGCCCTCATGTCCTAAAATATCTTATGTTCCAATCTGGTTCCTGAGATCTGGAAGGGAGAATTATTGCAATTATATTAGGAAATTCGGACACTTCTATTGCTTAGATAATGTGGCTGAGAAGCTTTTGATGGAATTTTTTTCTGTGCCCTTTAATTGCTGTGTATTGTTTTAGCCATTGGGGGCACTATATGATTTAAAACTATAACGTGTACATATTGTTTAGGCCAGTCATGAGTAGATGTCTAACTTAGGTCATAAGACCTCTAATAAAGCATAAATAAACCAATGTACCAATAGCCTGTGTAGCATCAAACTGTGATTTGCATCTTGATGCCAAGTGACCCCACAAACAGCACCCTATATATCACAGAATTGAACAAATGTAACAGAAAAATATAACTGTGTTTAGACATGGAAATGTGACCAGGGGTGTAATAAGTAACCATGAGGTTACAACCAATGATGTCATAGTACAGGGATAATAAACACAGTGATGTCACAGCACAGGGATAATGCACACAGTGATGTCACAGTACAGAGATAATAAACAGTGATGTCACAGTACAGGGATAATACACACAGTGATGTCACAGTACAGGGATAATGCACACAGTGATGTCACAGTACAGGGATAATACACACAGTGATGTCACAGTACAGGAATAATAAACAGTGACGTCACAGTACAGGGATAATACACACAGTGATGTCACAGTACAGGGATAATGCACACAGTGATGTCACAGTACAGGAATAATGCACACAGTGATGTCACAGTATGGGGATAATAAACACAGTAACGCCACAGAACAGAGATAATATACACAGTATTGCCACAGTACAGTGATAATGCTCACTATGACATCATAGTACAAGAATAATATACACACAAAGATCACTGTGTACAATGTATTATCACAGAATAGGAAGAAAGTAATTATAATGATTTCACATAGAGGAATTATGATGTCCCAAAGACTTAAAAAAACCGTCTTACCACCTCTATAATCCAATAGAGACCACTCGTATCAAAGTATACCACTACATACGACTAATATAAAAATCACGGACTACTCCCTAATAATTCTATGAAATAATTTGTTTTATTAAAACACATTCAGTGTAAATTTACGATAAAAAAAATTTAAAATTATCTGCACTAAGATAATCAAATAATTGTAACGAAGGACCAGCATTTATTACATAGCTCCATATAGTAATTTACTCAAACCAAAAAAACAAATGCCAATATTACAAATAGCACACAACAAATATTTGAGTATTATTAAGCCCCCAATTCAGAGTGTTAATCATATTAAACATCTCTCTGCATAAAAATGCAGAATTTTAGTAAAATGTTACTAAACATTTCCTAAAACATTTTTTGTTCAATATTCCTGTTTTGGTTAAAGGTGTTTTGATTTCCAACAATCATGTTATACAAACATTTTACACTCCGAAATATGCATGAAAAGCTTCCCATTGAATCCATACCATAAATCATGACACAAAGGATCCACAGTACTTACATGACTACATCACATATAAAACCTGTTATTATATCCAAGGTCAAAAACAAAACCATCATATCTTCTTGAATAAAAATTTTAGGAATTGCCTATTTTCAGACCAGAGACCAGAAAGCCAAAGCAGTCCATCACAGAACCCTACTTGGTATGTCTGGTTTGAGGGGAAAAACATCTTTCTTTAGTGGCAACAACTTTAGGGGCAAAAAACCCTAACAAATGAAAGTTGATCATTATGAATGGCTACTGGAAGACTGGTTATACATGTGGTTGTCTTCTATCCCAACCTTTCCGAAAAATAGTAGATTGATTTAGATCTAGACTAGATTGTCCTATTTTCAGCATATGTAGGGCATCTAACTAGGCTTCACATTATATCTGCTCAGCTTAAAGCCATAATCCTCCTTCAAGAAAGTGGTACCACTGTCCCAGAAAAAGTAAATCCGAAGTCTGGTCTTACTTAATCTGTAGGTCCTCTCAATTGTGGAAATTTTTCTTGTTTTTTTTCTCATCAAAGCATCAATACAAAATCTTCAGATTTTGGTTCACATCTCTTGACATTTTGACCATACTTGGTTGACTTGTATCAGACCTGCACATCTTGCTATCAGATAATAGGACAGGTAACTCGTGGCCTTCAAAACTTTCTCTGAATGTCTTCTGTAATTTCACCTTTGCTCGATAGTCAATTACACAACACAGTTGTATGCTCTAAATAAAGGTTTCGGAGATGAAGGTTCATCAGTTTCTATTCCATACAAAATTTTCACTTCCCCTAATTAACACAGTGACCCCAGTTTCACAAAGTGAAGGGTATTAGCAAATGGACAGACATGGAGAAGATGAGATAGGATTTGGTTGCTAAGAAAGCCCAAGCCATTCCCCTCCTTCTCTCTCTTTCATTTAAGCAAGCTCTTATCCTGTCACCCAAAGTGTCCAGAAAAGTCATCCTTAACCTGCTCAAGTGACGTAAACCAACAGTACGGAGTCAGAAAGATTGAATGTGGAAGGGGGGGGGGGCGAATGAAGTTAAAACTCATATGCCAATTAAGAGATAAAAAGTTTAAGGTGGCTTGAGCTGGTCTGTGAGTGTCTAGGCTAATCCATCTCAGCTCGGTATATAACTGGAGAGAGGTCACCCAATCACCCAACCAAGTGACAGACAGGTTTGGTGAGCAAGCGAGGAAAGAACTGAAAAAAATACAAGACGAAGAGTGAAAGAGCAAAACTAGATCAAAGATAAAGGTGAATCTGGTGTTGGAGGGACACGCAGGGCATGGCGGCATCATGGAATGAAGCTGTGTTTGCTGCCCGGAGAAAACATGATGAAGAAGAGACTACCAGAAGTAGTATTTTTACATACACAAACAGCAACAACACACGGGGTGAGTAGTCTATGCCACTTATTGGTCTGTATGTAGTAACAATATACTGTCATGTTTTACTATACTCTATAATCACCGTACATACTATGTAAAAAGTTAGCTGCTATCCAAAGTTATAGTTATGGTGATTTGGTCACCTATGGAGTGTTGACTTTTTGGCTGATCTATATCACTGTGGTTCTTGATCTTGAATGCTAGTAAGGCAAAGTTGAGTTGGATGTCAACATTGGCCGCAATTATGTGACCATATGGATCAGAAAATAAGGTATCCTGTTGTAAGATTTGGAAGAACACTCAAAATTGGTCAACACAACCTGTCCTACTGAAGCTGAGATTTGATGTGTAGTACATGTCTTGTATTAGCTCAGTGGTCCACTCTTTAGATATCAAGCAAAAATTTAAATTATTTGCGACTCTCATAGATGAAATGAAAATGTAATACTAGTTGAATAAGCCTTAGTTAAGGACAATTGTCACAAAGCCATATAACAGGTGAATTGACTACTACTATACAGTATATTGGTCAAGTTCAGCTATTCGAGTAAGGTAATAGATATTTTTATTTTTGTAATTTTGGGTTGAATACAGCTTTATTTTATAATTTTTACATTATATAGTGAATTTCAGCCTTTTTTTTTATTTCTGTAAAATATATATAGCATTCCTTTTTCGATCTTTTTCTTGTGCCATCTGGTTGCCAACTATATGGATTATTTTAAATTATATATACAATGAAACATCAAACAAAACTTTGCAAAAAATCCTCTAAAGGAAGCTCTTCCCAAAAATTTGGTTAGTATTCATAGGGGGAGATTTACTAAGCTAAATGCACCAGAATTCTGGCTTTATCTGCCACAATAAATATGTGTATATGCTATACGACACTTATTATAGGCTTTAGACACTTTTTGTGCCTCAGAAGCTTAACGAAAAAAGGGCAAAGCTTAAAGCAAACCTCCAATTATAAATATAACTACATAGTACAGGTGAATATAAGAAACAAACATGTTTGCTTTTCAACTTATCAAACTGAGTTACTTTTTACATATTAGTCTATGGAGAGGGAAGGGGGAGGTGGAGGATGCTGGAAAAAGCAGTCTACTACTCTGTAGTGAGGGAACCCTTTTATCACTTCTATGTTTCTATATAAGGGTCTGCCACTACACAGAATGAAGCAATAAATCAACATCCCCCCCTCCATAGAATTCTGTGCGTGAGCTATGTAAGGCTGCGGACTTTATATAAACAAACAGACTGAGTGAAGATAAGGAGGATGAGAGCAGCCTGATAAGTGGAGAAAGAAAAAGATTTATTTATAGAGATTTATTAGATATATTACAAAGTTTCTTATATGTAGTATAATGTTGTACCGTGTTAGCCATTGAAAGTAGTGGAAGAGTGAAGAAATCAGGCGATACCTTTTAGAGGCTAACTGAGTATATTTATAAGTAAGCTTTCAGGAGTACTAGCTCCCTTCATCAGACATGGTGTGATACAAGAACTGAAAATTCACAGATTTTATACACATGGTTTTCAAAGCATTTTAGAGTCCTTAAAAAAAATGCAATCTAAGTAGAGAAGTTATTTACAACAGGTCAAAAAAACAGTCTGGAAACTTGTGGTGCGTTACGGAGGGATCAGTAATTCTTTCTGTTATCTGTTTGCTATCAGGAGGTGATTTGTGTCCCTCACAGTTCATACATAGTGTGATTTGAAGCTGGCATGAATATTGAGTTCAGTTCCTGCGTCTTAAAATGTCCCATTAAAACCACAACCCGCAAATCTTCAATAGAGTGGTTTTCTCCGGAGAAATGTGCGGCCACTGGGAGATCGGTTCTGCTGTTATTAATGGTGGATCTGTGTGAGTTCATTCGTTGACTGAGTCTCTGCCCTGTTTCCCCCACATAGAGGCCTGTGGTGGGACATTGCACACACATTATGAGGTACACCACATTGGAAGACCTGCAGGAGAATGTCCCCCTAATTCTGTGCACCTGTTGTGACTGTGGGATAGGTACACTGTCAGTGGTGCGGATGTGCTTGCAGGTCATGCACCTTTTATGTAGGCAAGGTGAGGTGCCATTTTCAGTTGGGGCCTTCAGTGCACTCCGAACGATAATACGCCTCAGGTTTGGTGGTTGTCGAAAGGAAAGGAGAGGGGGGACTGGAAATATGTCCTTGAGTCTGTTGTCCCTATGTTTCTAAAGTTTCTTATATTCACCTGTGGTATTCATTTGTGAAAAGAGGTTTTATAATTAGACATACACTTTAAGATAAATCAATTTGAAGGCAGAAAAATTTGGATTAAAGTATAGCAACCATAGGTGGTGTATTATTAAACAAAAGTCTCTAGAGATGCTACAAGTTGCATCAGCCACTTTGATATATTTGGTCCATCTTTAGACTGCCTTATATGTGTGTGTATATATATATTACTGTGCAAAAGCTTTGGACAGGTGTGGAAAAAATGCTGCAAAGTAAGAATGCTTTCAGAAATTAAAATGTTAATAGTTTATTGTTATCAATGAACAAAATTAAGTGAATGAAGAAAAGAGAAAACTAGATCCCATCAATATTTGGTGTGACCTTTGCCCTTTGACTTCCATCAATTCTTCTATTACTTGCAGACAATTTTTGAAGGAACTCAGCAGGGAGGTTGTTCTCACCATCTTGGAGAACTAAGCACAGATCTTCTGTGGATGTAGGCTTGCTCCAATCCTTCTGTGTCTTCATGTCATCCCAGACAGACTGGAGGATGTTGAGATCAGGACTCCTCCTCCAAGGGGCGATCACACCAAATATTAATGTTGTTTAGATTTCTTCTTTCTTCATTCACTTCATTTTGTTAATTGACAAATCTAAACTATTATCACTATTATCACTTCTATTTCTGAAATAATTCTTACCTAGCTTTTTCCACACCTGAAACTTTTGCACAGAACTTTATGTTCCATGGGCACCTTCCTGTTGGGTTGGTATCATATCATGAGAGCAAAGACGGCAATGCCTTTGAAGCTGTGAATAAAGATTCCTTTCTGCTCCGCTCACAGATTTTGACACTTTTAGATCAGTGCGTCTTGTCATCCAGTGATGTCACTAATCCCAGTCCAGGGGCTCATGGTTGTCAGGCCCATGTAGTCAACCCCTGTACAAAATAAAGCAAAAAATATATGTCAAAGCTATTACTTTCTTCACAAATGAAGATAGAAGTCAGGAAAGATGTAAACTTAGAAATCCCAGCACTCATGGCATGCCAATGTGAAATTTAGTTTAAGATTTTCTATTAATATACATGAATCAGTGATGTAATTTGATACACTTATTGTAAATTATTCCTAAATTTTACCTTTTACCATTTCTAGGTCCCTTTGAAGGTCCAAATTACCACATTGCGCCTCGATGGGTTTACAACATCACTACCCTCTGGATGATATTTGTAGTAGGGGCCTCTGTTTTTACAAATGGCCTGGTCTTGGTAGCCACCTTTAAATTTAAAAAGCT
Source organism: Leptodactylus fallax (assembly GCA_947044405.1). Taxonomy (NCBI): domain Eukaryota; kingdom Metazoa; phylum Chordata; class Amphibia; order Anura; family Leptodactylidae; genus Leptodactylus; species Leptodactylus fallax. Next base: position 9,587,666 of record CAMRHE010000032.1, read on the forward strand.
TCGGCACCCCTTGAACTGGATCTTGGTTAACTTGGCTATTGCTGATCTTGGAGAGACAGTTATTGCCAGCACCATTAGTGTCTTCAACCAAATTTTTGGTTACTTTGTCCTTGGCCATCCATTGTGTGTAATAGAAGGCTATACTGTTTCAGTTTGCGGTAAGTTATGGTGACCACTATATATATATGGGACGTAGGTTGGAATGTGGCTCAGTCTGGTGGTATATAGGCTACATAATGTAGATTAAATGGGAGGGACATGGGAGGTGACAACATAGTAGTAAGTAAATCTATATAATAGAGGCATGTCAAACTATAGTAGTATATGTCATAGTATACAAAACAAGCAGTTAAAGTTTCCCATGAACATAACCATATATAAATTTATAGATGCTTAAAAGTAAAAAATGTTTACAAATATAAATAATTGAAAATTTTGCAGAGTTTTAAAGATTTTCCCTAATCATCTTATTGGTGACCGGTTTTTGTCTTTATAGGTTGCCAATGGACACAACCACGAATGTAGGATCTTTTTATGGTCTGGGGCTTGTGAAAAACCCAACCATGATGTCCTTATTGTAGACAGATTATCAGGTTACCTGATAAGTCTCCGACCATAGAATTTTCTTTACTTTAAGACTCAAAATGTTTAATTATTTATATAATAAATTTATATAATATATTTATTTATATTTCAAAAAATGTTTAATTTTTAATAGTCTACAAATTTAAATTTGGTTATGTCCATGTGAAAACCCTTTAAGGGACCATTTAAAGGGACAATCTATACACTGTGTTATGGATAGTACAGGGTTTTAGGTGAACAAGACAAATAGATATTAAGGATGATAACCTGTTACATGTGAGAAGATTGATTTTCCAATTTTACAAAAATTCTAGATACATACATACCAACTATATGTTTATAAAAATTAGGACATTTAAAGCCCTTCCCTAGCCCATCCAGGAAACCTCACTTCTAGTTGAGGTTTGCACAAGCTCTACCCCTTTTTTTGGACAAAGTAGTTGGGATTGTTACAGAACAAATGGGACAATTGCAGGAAATTCAGGACTGTTGTTAAGTATGCTAGGCCTCTTGTGAACAGGGTCCATATATTGTGAAATTTATCATTTATTCCCTTATGGTCACATGGTTAAATCATTGTTGTCTACAGGAATCACTGGTCTCTGGTCTTTAACTGTAATTGCCTGGGAAAGGTGGTTTGTTGTCTGCAAACCCTTTGGAAACATTAAGTTTGATGGGAAATTGGCTGCTGGTGGCATCATCTTCGCCTGGTCTTGGGCAGCTGGTTGGTGTGCACCACCGATATTTGGCTGGAGCAGGTAAATTCAACACAATTTTTGTCACATATATATAGTAGAACAGTAATTTTCCAGTTAGATCTCCCAATATATTAGAACTGAGTCTTGTGAAGCTGTGGAGTTTTAATTTTATTCCATTTGGTCATAAAATCACATCTCTAGACAATTCTGCACCACCCTATCGGATATTGATAAATGCCATACATTTTTTTGGCAGTGACTGAGACACAATAAGATATTGCTGCATGAAAGCATACCCTCCTAATGACGTACATGGTACTATAGACCATGAGGGGCTAGCTTTATAATCTAACCCAAATATTCTAATGTCTACCCGTAGGTACTGGCCCCATGGCTTGAAGACCTCTTGTGGCCCAGATGTGTTCAGTGGCAGCACTGACCCTGGAGTCCAGTCTTACATGCTGGTGCTCATGTCGACCTGTTGTATTCTTCCTTTGACTATTATCATCCTCTGTTACATAGCTGTATGGTTGGCCATTCGTAAGGTGAGTGATGATGTGTGTATTAATATCTGGAATTATTAGAGAACATATAGAATTTTCTTAGTAAGAACCTAGCAGGGTTAAAGGGGTTGTCCGGCACCAAATGCATATTTCATACTGATGACGCATTCACAGGATAGGCCATAAGTATGTGATCTGTGGGGGTCTGACTTACGCATCCCGCACAGATCAGCTCTTCTTCTATTAAAGTAATAGGCATAGAGCAGCATCCCCGGCCACTGTATAGTTCTGGGCAACTGCAGTGCCACTTCCATTACTTGAATTAGAAAAACTGCTTTCGCTCCCTGTCCATTGCTGCAGCTGATCAGTGCAGATAGGTCATCAGTATGAAATATGCATTTCAGGCTGGAAAACGCCTTTAACAGAAAGGATGCAGAAACTTATTGTTAGGCCATCTGGATGTACCCAGCCACATATGTACCAAAGGCCATGCCAGTTAACATACAATATAAAATATATAGCATTTGAGGTCATATCCTCAACCTGTCAGGTGATTTCTGATGCCCTATGTATGAGCTGGATATAATAGAGGGAAAGAAGCTGAGCTCTGTGATATATAGGGTTATATGATAGAGGAGAGAAGCTGAGCTCTGTGATATATAGGGTTATATGATGGAGGAGAGAAGCTGAGCTCTGTGATATATATAGGGTTATATGATAGAGGAGAGAAGCTGAGCTCTGTGATATATAGGATTATATGATAGAGGAGAGAAGCTGAGCTCTGTGATATATAGGGTTATATGATAGAGGAGAGAAGCTGAGCTCTGTGATATATAGGTTATATGATAGAGGAGAGAAGCTGAGCTCTGTGATATATAGGGTTATATGATAGAGGAGAGAAGCTGAGCTCTGTGATATATAGGGTTATATGATAGAGGAGAGAAGCTGAGCTCTGTGATATATAGGGTTATATGATAGAGAGAAGCTGAGCTCTGTGATATATAGGTTATATGATAGAGGAGAGAAGCTGAGCTCTGTGATATATAGGATTATATGATAGAGGAGAGAAGCTGAGCTCTGTGATATATAGGGTTATATGATGGAGGAGAGAAGCTGAGCTATGTGATATATAGGGTTATATGATAGAGGAGAGAAGCTGAGCTGTGTGATATATAGGGTTATATGATAGAGGAGAGAAGCTGAGCTCTGTGATATATAGGGTTATATGATAGAGAAGAAAAGATAAGCTCTGTGTTATATAGGTGTGTGCAGGTTAATCAGGACTCTCACTGTCTCTCCAAGAGTCCTGTTAGGATTTACTCAGCTTTATACTCAGAAATCCTCCACCAAGTCATGTAAACTTGTAAACATACTTGACAACTTCTGACAGTATTATTTGGTGATGTGACATCACCGCTGCAGCCACTCTGTCTAAAACAGCCAGTAATGACCGGCACAGCACAGGAACGGAGGGGGGAATTCAGGTAAGTATAAATGCATTTTTATTTTCTAGTCCTTCTCTCCTGCCTGCATGTATTTTTTAAAACCCTTGGACAACCCCTTTAAGATATGCAGCAAGGTCTTAAAGGTGTATTCCAGTCAGAACAAGTTATCCCCTATCTTTCGGATTGCCCATTGGTAGGAATCTGACCTCTGGGACCCCTATCCTTCACATGCACTGGGGTTGTTTACTCTGGCAGTTCTATTGAGATGAATGGAGTGTCCTGCGCTGTCCATCCTGCCAGTCCATTTAAAACTGGGGTGCAAAGCAATTCTTGTTATCCTTGGGGAGCCCAGCATTCAGTCCCCAGCAATCAGCAAGTTGCCACCTATCTTTTAGATAGAAGGTGACTTGCTCTGACTGGAATACCCCTTTAAGCTCCCTCTAGTGGTGGTTGCTCTATAGCAAAAAAACACAGCTCCAACATATCAAAAAACCTGATCTGCACAGAACTGCCAAGTAATAAGCATTGTATAACCATTTGTATAAATACTTTTTATTTTCCAGGTCGCACAGCAGCAGAAGGAGTCAGAGTCCACCCAGAAAGCTGAGCGTGAGGTTTCCAGGATGGTGGTTGTCATGATCCTTGCTTATTGCCTATGTTGGGGACCATACACAATTTTTGCTTGTTTTGCTGCTGCCAACCCAGGCTATAGTTTTCATCCTCTGGCTGCCTCATTGCCTGCCTTTTTTGCTAAGAGTGCCACCATTTACAATCCAGTTATCTATGTCTTCATGAACAGACAGGTTGGTCCATTGAATGACAATATGTTAAGTGGGGCTTGTTATTTTGCTATGTAGAACACCTTAAAAGTCATTTTCTGGTCTGAAATTTTTACAGGGCTAGATCACACATTTTTAGCGATCTACCCTGAATCTGTGCATACTTACCAACTTTGAAGTTAGTTAGTTAATTTGAAGATGTTATGTCCTGCCCCAATCTACCCCTGGATACACCCCAGGCATAAATTAGTCTAGAACACCCACTTTGGGGTGCGGTTTCATTAACCATGCCCCTTTATGGGTCAGGACTTCCTGAATTCATTGACTGTCCAGGCAAATTTGAGGCAGTTGGCAACTATGCAAGGGACCTGGAATGATTTTCCATATTGGGTCACAAAACCACTCATGATCTATTACATAGTTTTAAGGAGTTAACACTCCTTAGTCTTCAGTGTCTGGAAGTTGATGTCCTCCAAGGTTGTACTTACTTCATTTGACAGATTGGGGGCACTGGAAAGTATTTGCAACCATGGAAAGTAGTGATTAAAAATTGTATTGGAAATGATGGAAATTATTTTAAGTGCAATAAGACTGGAAGGCAGTGCATAGCAATAACTGCCACCAGGGGGGAGTTCTAACACATTGGTGGGCCAGTGCAAAAGTTTTATAAGTAGCCCTGTTATCACACCACTTAGACATACTTGAACTGCACAAATTATAATGCTCCCTCAATGACCCCCACATAGTACAGTGCCCCTTACTGGCCCTCAAACAGTATAATGCCCCCTTAGTAGCCCCATACAATGCAATGCCTCCCCAGTATTCCAACACACATTAACCTGTACTCCAGTGGCCCATCACACATTAACCTTTACCCCAGTGGCCCATCTTACATTACCTGTCCCCCCCAGTAGTGCTTCAGAAAATATAATACATTAAACAAAAAAAACATACTACATGCAGTAAACATACATGCAGGCTTCAGCTCTGGCGATATCTATGGACATTGAAGTCGGGACATTGAAGTCGGGACGCAACACCAAGGACCATGGAACAGCACCCAAAATACAGGACTGTCTCACTGTCATGTTGGGGCCCCCAATGCCACAGTGCCCAGTCCAAGTATATTATTTGCCCTATGGTTAAAGTGGCCCTGGTTACCACAGTAGGCAACATAAACACAATTCTTAGGCCTCATGCCGTATTATGGATCTATATCAAATGAACCTGTAGGCCATGTTCCGATTCTGTGAGAATGTGCAATGAGAAAAGTCATGGCATATTCCAATACATGCATATTATGGAGTGGGGTGGCCTACCTGTGGGGCTCTTTTTTTTAAGACTGGCATATGAAACGCCTATTGTATGGTGTGGCTACAGCAAACTACGCAGATGTAACTGTGTAGCTGCAAAGTTCTCTCTATACTCACGAAGGCACCATACAGATTATCGATGGGTAGGTCTTCTAGGTCTGATATTGTCTTTCTTTGCTTCCTGTAGTTCCGGAACTGTATCTATCAACTATTTGGGAAAAAGGTTGAAGATGGCTCAGAATTGTCCACTTCATCTCGAACAGAAGTTTCATCGGTTTCCAACTCTTCTGTGTCACCTGCATAAACATCAAGGAATCTCACGTCCGACATCCTCGCTATGGTCTGCACATATTGTAAATACTTATTTGCAGGAGCAGCTATGACTTTTTTCTTCTATTGACACATGCATTGCTTGACCATTTTCACTGTATATTGTTACACTGTTACCATGAAATCTTGTAACTAGCCTGAACGTTACCTATTAAAAAATCTGCAATGAAATATTTTACAGTCAACAGGGCTGTCCCTATAACACATGTATAATGAGCCTGTCCAGTCTTGGATATTCCTTGGGGTATCCTATACAGAGCTACTGCTTCCTGTGGTCAGACTCTAGATCTGACAGTAAGCTCGGCTACGATGCAAGGAGAGGGTTGTCCTTGAAATATTGTGCAGGTTTTAGTTGAGATAAATTGAGGGTTTTCTACCAGTGACCTGGTAATAGAAAATGTGTAGCGTGGAAGGCCGTGATTTAATTTTGGTCATCTTGAAAGATGGCACCACATACTGTGGTCTATAGCCGGCCATTGATAAATGCTACTGTATCTCCCCTGACTCATACATGAGATTTCTGTCAGCAATAGAGAAGGGAACAATAGGATTGGGCATACTGAATTTCCATCTGTCTGATCCATATTTCCCCTGATACCATCAGGGAAGATTTGCTGTTGACCATAGACACAATATTGTTGGAGGATCCTCGATAGGACTTACTGACAAAAGTCTCCTGTCTAAAGTCAAGTTGAGAACATTGAATAAGGGTCTTTTTTAATCCAATGGCCTAGATAAGACAAAGTCTAAGACTCCAGGTCTTTAGATACAATGATTTATATGCAATGCTTGACGGGTCAAGAACCAGACCATATATGTGGAACTATCCAGCAATTCTGACTTGGGATGACATAATATGAATCCATGCATTCATACACTATCAGTTATATTCTATAGACGACCATATTGGGTTATGTGGTATTGATTTATATAAGTTGTTATATATATGATTTATTTATATAAGTTGCTATATGTGGTTATATAACAACTTATATTAGTTGTTGAATATATTCAGGATGCAATTTTATAAAATATCAGCCAATGGATTACTTTATCTTTGGGTTAATATTTGGGTATATGGTTGAATTCTATGCCTTTTATGAGGTTGGTCAATGAGAAATTAATATGTTAATATTTAGGTACCTAATATAAAAAAAATAAGATTGTAAATATTCTCATGATTCCTTATGGGTTTCTTCAGTCTCCTTAATAAATCATCTTTTTAAAGGGAGTCTCCAGACCCAAGCCTATAAACCCAGCCCTGCAGATAGATAGGGTAGGGTCACCTGAATCAAGCAGTGCTTTGCTATGTGAATTGCTGCCTTCGTTGCTAATATATCACTATTTTGTCAATATGCAAATTAGCTCTTTGGAGCAATAAAGGTGTTTGCATATTGACAAAAATAGCAAAATCTTGGGAATGGAGGCAGCGATTGACAAGGGGAAAACACTGTATGATTCAGGTGACCCTAACCTATCTATCTTCAGGGCTGGGTTGATATGCTGGGCTCTGGTGACAGACTCCCCTTAAGTACTGTGTTTTCTATGCAAGTGTCACTGGGCAGGTGACAATGCTGATCTCCGTGCTCCAGTGAAGACCCAGCTGTGTCACTAAACTTCTTCTTGGGTAAAAACCATTACTGTTACCTGTATGTCCTTCTACTCTACCCATTTGGGGATTGAATTGTAACTAAAATACTATGCCATGATGTAGTCATAAAAATTAAAAATATGATTTCTATACAAATTTTATTTTTCCCAACTATAAGAGGTTATTTAAAGAAGTTGCATATAGCCACAACCAAATAAAAGGGGTCTGCTGCTTTGTAGGGGCTGTTTCTGGAATTGCAGCTCATCCCAATTCAAGTACATGGCGCTGAACTGCAATACCAGATACAGCCTTTAGAAAATGTGGCACTGTTTCTTGGTTAAACAACAAACCCTTTTTCCTATAGCCTTGGACAATACCTTTAGGAAAGTATAACATAATTCTTGATCCTATGAGATATTGGTGTGCAGGCTGCACCAAGTGAGTAATAGAATCACAAAATATTCGACAATAAATTGTGACTGAGGTTGGAAATTCTCCTGCGAATAGATACGTATGATATGACGCTCATCGACTGTGTTTGTGGTTTGATTTATTCCAACATGTCTTGGGTTTTCCACTTTGATCACATCACGTGGTATCTTGTTCAGACCATATGAAATAAACTCATTTTCAATTTGTCTTAAAAAATGGGAACATATTCCTACATATAAGAAAGTATTTGCTGTAATTTCTTGGGAAATGGGATTCAACATTCAATGGGGAGACTAAGGGTCACAAAGCGGACTTTGGCGCTAATGTTAAGTAGATTCCACCTCAAAATTAGCGCCAAATTCCATCCTGAATCTGCCTCCTGGTATTTTTAATGGAAGATGAAGACCAAAGCAAGGCACTACAAAAAACCCAAAAACATCCTGCTTAACCTGTCCGTCCTGCCCATTCATCCAAGCCTAATGAGCAGATGAAAGCCGGCGGCGGAAAGGCTGCCTTAAATTCCTCTTCCATTTCCACCATGTGAAAATACTCAAAAATTTTCCCTGCCAATCATCTCCTTGACCCCTCCACAGTGGCAATATTGATCATATACAAACCTTCAATGGCCATTTGCTCTTACCATATAATCATTTGTGACGTACGTTGTCTACAGGGTTGTAGTTTCCTGGTGGTCTAGGGCAGCAAACAGGTTAATGTTGGTATACTTGGTAGTCTAGGGCAATGAGGGGATCAATTACAGTATCTCTGGTTGTATAGGGCAGTGTAGAGGTTAATATAAGAATTTCAGGTAGTAAAATAGTTAAATTCCAGATCCCTATTAGAGGGCAGTGGAATGATTAATGTTGCATACTTGGGGGTCAGTCAGGGGTCCTGAAGCCTCAGGGGGGCAAAAGTTATCTGTACAGTATAATAAGACACCAGTATTATAGATAGCACATGGTAAGTGGGGCCCCAATATGGATTTTGCTTTGAGGCCCAGGAGCTTCAAGTTACACATCTGGATCCAGTTGATAAGTTACACATCTGGGTCCAGTCAGTGACACTTCCGCAGGCTCCAAGAATTTTCCTGGCAGTATAAGAAGACTGAACACTTATAGATCATTTTCCTATTTCCTCCCTGCATTGATGTTAAAGATAAGGGGATAGAGAGAACTGTGCAGCTGTAAGTTTGTAGATGCACAGTTCTCTCTATGATCAGGCAGAGTGATTTAGGAGTGCTCTGCTTGATCATTAAGCACACTTTACCTGAGCAGGGTAAGCTTCTGAGCTTTGCAGCGGTACTGTCACACAACTTAGAGGGAGCAGTGCTGACAATTTTCTTCTTGTGTTGTTCTTGACTTTGCAGTTCAGCCGCATTCAATTGCATGAGCATAAGATGCAATAGCAGATACAGCCCATAGACAAGAGTGGTGCAGTTTCTGAGAAAATAAAGCAGACCCTTCTCTTCTAATCCTGGACAGATTTTAACAATAAGAAGTTTATTGAGGTTTTACAATAAGAGCGAACAAATCAAACAGGCTTGCAGTGCAAACAGTATATATCAGGAAGCATGGCTAGGAAGAGGAACACAAAAGGGGGTGGAAGGTGACATTGGGGGGGACAACAAAGGGGAAGGAGAAGGGAAGAGGGGCGAGGGAGCAAACAAAAGCTATGTCAAATATAATAAAATCAAATAACAGCATCATAGGTAAACATGTGTTAGTGTCTCAGAAGAGGAGGGTGCTGACTGCCCACTAATCCTGGACAGATTTTCATGGAATGTCCCTTTAACTAGTATATATTTGGCTTTGTGCCCAGTCCAGAATGTTCTAAATGTTCAATATACTGCTGATGGCATGGGAATAGCAGATGAATAATAAGGCTCCCTGTGGCCACCCTACTCTATTACTAAAATGTTTGCCACATGTCAATGGTGTGATTCTAGCTATAAGATTCCTGACAGTTTACAGAGTGATAATTTTGGAAAGATAATGCTAAAACAGGTCTTAAAGCAGTTTCAAAGTTAAAGGTTCACTTAAAGTCGACTTTTCACCACCTCTACCAACTCCAGTTCTTTGCATAATAGGCGCCGCTCCATTGATTCCGGCACAGTTGGAATTTTTTCTTTAGCCCCCACCATTCCTGAGCAACCAGTGCATTTAGTATTAGTGTCTGATATGCTAACTAGACTGTCTATTGTCTAGTGGGTGGTGTCAGGCAGCATTAGGCAAGGAGGCGTGATTCTAAGCACTGATTGGACAGCATCAGAGCTCAGAATCATGCTCCCTTGCCTGCTCCTCCCTGACACCACCCACTTGACAGTTGAGATCCTAACTAGCATATCAAGCATCACACTAACAGCACTTATTGCTCAGGAATGGTGGGGGCTAGAGAAAAAAATTCTGTGTCGGAATTAGTGGAGCGGCGTCTATTAAGTGATGCAAAGAGCTGGAGTTGGTGGAGGAGGAGAAAGATCATCTTCAAATGCTTTAGGCAAAGCCATGAGTGTAGCCAAGGAGAGTCTAGAATTTGCCTCAGGTCATGATTGCCTTGGGACACCATTGAGCCACTATCCCCAGTACAAGGCAAACTTTAAGGTTGGGGGTAGAGAGGGTGTATATCAAACAGAATAAGGTGAAGTGTTGCTGTGTGCCTGTTGTATGTTTTAGTGTTGAACACACGGCATCGGAAGGGTGAACATCAAACTCAGGAATAATCTCAATACATTTGTCATGGTAATGCATTCTGTATTTGGCTAGGAGGAAATTCTTCTGTACAAGACATCGGAGAACAGGATGTTGAGAAACAAGATCTGCTAATGAGAAGCAGCCCATCAATTATTGAGCTCATCCCGCTATTGGCGCTGCTATTGTTATGAATGGAGGATATTTTTATCAGTAAAAGTTATTTTACTGAAGTATCAATATCAAGTTCTGAATGTCGGTCCATGAGACAAATATTAACACTTAGCGAGTAGTCACACTCCTCAGAAGCAGAACCCAGTAAAGAATGTTATCCCCTAAATTATATAAAAAAAAAAATCAGGAATTGTATAGAAGTTGTCTAAGATTCCCTCAAATCCTCTAAATTGGAGGAACCAATTCATAGTATACTGTAACCTCCAAGTTCTGCTCCATTGATACAGTGTTATGGGACATATATCACAATGGAAGATCATGCAGAGACTGGATATCAGCCATCATTACGTCACTGTGTATTCAACGGCACTGAGCTCTAGTCTTTACAAAGGCCTGAAGGGGACTTGTCTCCATCACATCATATTGTGGACCACCAGCCAGAATATAGAGTGACTCCGATTTTAATTCCTTCCCACGGCAGCTATTTTGTTTTTCTAAAACGAGGAACCATTCATTTTTGAGTTTTTACTCCTTGCCATAACTTATTTAATATTTCCATTCAAGGAGACATATGAGAGCTTATGTTATATAGGACAAATTGTACTTTGTAATGGTACCATTTAATATTCCATACAATGTACTGGGAAGCTAAACACTGTATTTGTGACAATTTCTTATTGGTTTTGTTTTTTTAAGCGTTCACTGTACAGCAAAAATTACATGTTACCTATATTCTGCAGGCCGGTACCATCATGATGATACCAAATCTACATAAGGGCTGATTTATCATGCCTTGGACGTCAGTTTTATTGCATGCAAGGCATGAAAAGTTGCAACTTTTGTTATATGTACCTGTTGTTTTGTGCAAAAATTGCAATTTTTCCAATTTTGCTGGTTTTCAAAATAGTGGGTAAAGCAGGGCAAGGGTGAAGTCGGGCCAGGGTGGAGACACCTCACCCCAAAAATTTATTATAGCCTAGACCAGGAAACTGGCACAAGTTGTACCTGATAACTGCGTCAGTTTCAGAGGCTGGAGCATCTTAATAATTCTGGCACATCTTGTATCAATGCACAAATGTCTTAAGACCAGCACACACAGCATATTTCCATGTATGGCGCCGTATAAGGTGCCTTTTTTGTTTTGCGGGGCAAGTTATAGTTTCTATTGATACCATTTTGAGGATTGTCTGACACTTTGATTGCTTTTGTTATATATTTTTGAAGTAATTTTTTTAAACTTTCATTTTCTTAACTTTTTTTGGGGGGGGGAAATTGAACCACAGGGGGTCTGATCACCCATACAATACACTGTAATACTAATGTATTGCAGTATTTTGTGAAATCCATTCACTTTTATTACAGGCTCCCTATGGCACCCACTCAGCTCCTGAGTGGACGCCATGTTTAAAGTTTCTATATCCATTGTAGATTTATTGGAAGGGGTTAAAAATAGGCCCCCTTCTTTTACCAAAAACAGTGCCACCCTTGTCCATTGGCTGTGTCTGATATTGCAGCTGATCTGTTTTTTTTTTTCTGTTTTGATACAACCCCTTTAATTTCCTAATATTGTATCACCTTAAAGATAGGTAATACAATATTAGAAAAAACAATATAAGAAAACATATTCAGTGTTGCATTGCACAATAACAGACTTTAATAAAACATTTATAGAATACGCATAAACCTAACAGAAAAACAAGGGGTATGGGCTTGAGTTATTGGGGCTCTGGGCCAGGCACTGGCTTTATTTAGCCCCCAAAATATAGTTCCCAGGCTTCTTCAAATGCAGACATAAAATCACAACTATTAGTGATCCTATTGAAAAGACCTGTGACATGACGAACCAGCCGAGATCTCTGAAGAGTGACTGACCCTGTGCTCCAGTTGTAGAGGACACCATACAAAAGGGCCACTATGACCAGTGTAGAGTAGAGGTGTGTTGTAAGGAAGGGGGTGACGTGTACGGAGACTGTGGAGAGGAATATCAGTATCACAATGACCGGCAGCCAGATCATCATCACTTTGCCACGGAATACTTGGCTGGTTTTGGTTGCAATGATGGTCAGGAGTTTCATGACCTTGCTGTATAACATTTGCCTGCGGTTGGCTTCATTCGCTGATGCCCGGCTATTCTGCTGCTTCTGTTCGGCCTCTATTTTCGAAAGGCGATTTTGGAATAATCCCAACTCATCCTGTAAAAAAAGAGAGTCCTAAAGATAGTATATAGCCTAGTTATTCAACCTGTGGTACATGTAGAGGTATATGACATGTCTCCAGGGGGCACTCACATGCTATACTGTTGATACATAGCACAGTGTACGATCATAGCATTGGGGATTTGACATACAGTAAGTACTTTGAGTAGGGGGTACTTGCCCAAGGAACAATGTCAGGCTGCCCACCAGAGTACCAGAGGATCCTCTGATAGTCCTTGACCCTATCACAATAATGGTCCAGTAGAAGACACCCAAATTTGAAGGGTACTGTGGTCTATTTCCTTGGGGCTGTTGCAGGGTGTGCCCCCAAAATCATTTTATCTGGTGGGACCAAGGAACCCCAGTCCGACCCTAGGAACATTGAGAAACACTGGTAAGATACAATATTGTAGAGGCAAACGCAAAGATCTTTGCAAAACCACTGAGGACCATAGGATGTTCGACATTGGACATCTGCACTCTTGAATACCCCCAGTAGTAGTTTGGGGTTAGGGGTTCTTAGTCGGTGTAGGGGTTATGGTTTCACATGGCTACTTGACATTATGTGCTGTATAGATGGATAACAAGAGCTGTACACTGACCCAGATGTCCCTGGCTCGCTCATAGGACTGGTAAGCCATCTTTTCTTCCATGAAGAGAACCACGTCCTTTATAGTTACTATCTCGGCATTTTGTTGCTCCTGGAGGTCGTTCACATTTGCCAGCAGCTGATTGTATCTGTTATTGAACAGACAAGAAACTAATCTCAGCAACGTTCTTACTAACTAAACACTATATATTATACTATATACATACTATACCAGAGTGGTTATCTATGATACTTCATGTAGGACATGTCTTACTACATATACATTCACACTCTGTTGCATTATAGGTCTACCATACATACAAGGAATGCTCCTAGCACATATGTTAAATGTTTCCAAAGGCCCTATTCACCTAATGGAGGCCCAAAGATTGTCCTTCTGGCCTCCAGTGGGTCACTTTATGTCAGTATACCTTTTTCATCCTTTACTGTATAGATGAACACAGCATATGTGATTCCATACTTACCAACGTTCCCATAACATCATATAGGCATATGGAAAAAGGGGGTGACCTCCCAGGGTCCCAGAGGAATGGGCAAATCTCCCAGGCCCTGTGGAAAGCTCCCGCATCCGCAAAGCAATCTATCATTTTGAATGCGATGTTAATACTTTATATGCTTATCACATCACAAAAAAGGGACGTGGAATGCACAAAAAGGGGATACCCATGTGTTACCCTATACTGTTTAGTGTGCCATATTCTAGGGGTATTTACCTCTGCTTGTCCATTGCAGTTGAGCTAGGCGTAGCTGACATGATTGTCAGGCTGTGTAGGGACCTCCAAAACTGGGAAGTCCTCTTGGCATATAATTCCAATGGACACTGTACAATGAAGCTAGACATGACCGCCATCTGGGTTGTCAACTCTGGCCCTTTGTTGGCTGCCAGAGACAACATTTTTTCTTCACCTCATGCTCACTAGAAGACTCAGGAAGTGTGAGGGAGATGTGAAGGATCTGCAGGAAGTGTGAAGGAGATGTGAAGGATCTGAAGGATGTGTGAAGGATCTGCAGGATGTGTGCAGGAGAGGTGAGTAACACTGGTTACTCTATGGCCCCATATATGCATCTGTAGTATTTATGGATGTGTTTTATGGCCACAAAGAGCCACATAATATGGAGCAGGTCCTATATCTGACTCGGTCCATCCATTAATGTGTATGGGTCAGTGTAAAACACGGATGCATAGATTTCCTAGTCTTTGTCCTAGTCTGTTCCGTTTTCTCTGACCCATACACTGCACACTGTTATGTGCATGAAGCCTGACATCAATCCAACCAGAACCTACCTGAGATGTTGTTCCTGCAGTAACTCTATCATGATATTGTTGTCAGAGTTGTATCTACTTATCAGTTTCAGACATTCGTTTTCTAGGAAATCCTGCCTGTTTTGTACTGCTGTGATTTCTTTCATAAGGTTTTCGGTATTGCAACACTTCCTATCTAATGACCCGGTTAATGGTAATTCTCCCACTGGGCTAGAGGCTTCCACAAAAGCAGAGGATGGGATCACTGCCAATGGTGAGTCTTTATCTTGAGATTGTGAATCCATTTCTTGCAGGATAGAAACATCTGGCACAGACTCTTGAATGCACGTAAGGTAGGGGGATGGCTTTTGGAAACCATCTACAAATTGAGGGTCAACATTTTCTTCATTTACGTCTGCCTTTACCATGAACATCTGGTTGCTGTGGTCACCTTCTAATTCCAAAAGCTTCTTCTGATAAAGTTGCAGATGAGCAATTTCTGAAGATATGGGCTGGTTACTTTTTTCCAGTTCTTGAGCAGCCTGGCGCTGGTCATCTTTAGGCGACAAGTTTAGATATTCTGATTTATTCTCCAACTGACTAGTCTCTTCCATGGGTAATTGGTCAGATAGCTCCAAGATCTTCTGCATGAAATATGTCCGCATACATTCTTCATTTGCCCATTCTAGACTTTGCCTCTCTGGTGGACCGCCTACTGCTTGGCATGAAATGGCATTGTTTACTGCAGTTTTGCTTTTTTTGCGCTTAAAAGATTCCATCTACAATTAGCAGACAACACTTACTTTACTGCA
Organism: Leptodactylus fallax; assembly: GCA_947044405.1. Taxonomy (NCBI): domain Eukaryota; kingdom Metazoa; phylum Chordata; class Amphibia; order Anura; family Leptodactylidae; genus Leptodactylus; species Leptodactylus fallax. The sequence goes on from CAMRHE010000032.1 coordinate 9,603,060, forward strand.
CTACAGTGAAATCAAAAATCAAAACAAAGTTTGCTAAGTTTATTCCATTTATATGATGTATCACTATGGTACCCTTGTCATATTATTCCAATCCAATGTTATCACGGGATCTAGGTGGTGATCACTAAAATATACACAGTAGGCTGACATTTCCAGTATTCTGCAGCTCAATTGTCAGCTTTGCTGCGTAGATCGAGGCAGTGTCAACAGAGTCATGTCGTCATCATTAAAGGACTGGGGAGTTAATGATAGATGACAGACCTAGATATGGCAGGATAGTCACACTTTACACATACATTAGGCTCTGTACGCAGCTTCCCTGATGCTCTAAGGGGGAGAGCTTTACACTTGAAGACTATTGGTCAACTGATTTGTTGCAACTGCCATAAAGCACACAACCCCTGCTGCACTGTCTATACAGACATTAAAAGGAAGGAATTCAACCAAAAATAAACACATTGGGGCAGATTTAATAACCCTGTCTAATTTTTAAACAGTGTGAACTTAGACAGGCAGTGTCAAAATCCACTAGATCTATCAAAGTGGCTGTTGCTATACGATTATATCTGGCATATCTTTAGATTGCCTAGTCTAACTTTATATCACCTATTGGCTTAGTTTGAGCCAGAATTTTCGATCAAAATTTTGGCACATTTAGTTGCATCTTAAGCCACAACTACTTCTTTGTCACACACCCATTTGTCTAGTAAGTCAGAATAAAAACTATTTCACACTAGATGTGCCAAATTGCTCCGAGATATGTCAAGATTCAACAAATTGCCCCAAAATGTATGACATTAGTCGGAGCTACAATAGTAACCTGCCTGAATATTTTCATTTTATGGACTGATACCTAAATAATGAAACTAAAAAAAATATATGATTAATTCTATTTAAGTGGTTGTACTATACTTACCACATGATGAAGCCTAGAGGTCTTCATATGGCTGACTCCGGGCCATGAATCTTCTGTCTGTGCAAGAATTAGAACAAAAACAGTCAAGACACATTCAAGGCTCAAAGATGTTGACTCGATCCAAATAATTTTTTAGGTTGAGGCCCCATGTTGCAGAAACGCAGATTTTTTTGTTGCAGATTTTGCTGCATTTTTTTGAGCCAACGCCAGGAGTGAATTGAGCAGAAGGTAGAAGTATAAGAACTTCCTATATATTCCCCATTCCTTTAGTAGCCATTCTTGGCTTTGGCTCAAAAAACCACAATAAAATCTGTAATCTGCGTTTCAGCAATGTGGGGCCTTAGCCTAATATTATGAACATTAAAGGTGCCCATAAACATTGGGTAAAAGTTGGTGCTATTGGCAGAACTGTCCCACTATTTAATGCGTATAGAGATGTGCTCATCATCCCCCGCTGCTAAATGTCTTTGATGTAATTTCTAACCTTAGTTTGATGTATTTTGGCCTTTTTGACCTTCTCTTCGTTGTTCCCCTTCCTCATTTTTTTGAGGAAACTTGGTTTCTTGCACAGCCCTGTCCACTGGTAGAAGATCAATTTTCTGTGCTCCATAAGTGGAGGCCACTTGATCCCAGCAGATGTTTTATCCTCCTCCACTTCATCATCGTCTTCATTGACTGATATGAGGTTGACTGTCTCAGATGTTGTGTCTTCATAGTGTCCACCGTTGGCCATATCACTGCCATATTTGGTGTCTTTTTTCTTATTGAAAGAAGGTATGATGTGTGATGTCTCTGGCACCCGTAGAGAGATATTACTTGGCATAGTGTTTTGAGTCTGATCTTCACATGTCAAAAAGTCTGGTGCGCAGTCCCAGCTTTTCCCATGTTTAAGCATTTTTAGGGTCTCCAACCAAATGTATTACTCACAATGAATGATGATGGTAAAAGTGGCTGTGAAAAAGAAATTACAGATTAGTGACCAAAAATTTGCTAGTCATTATGACCTTTATGGGGTATGTACACTTTTGCGACAAATTTCTTATTGCTGTAATGCATATGCCATAGAACGTGGGTCGTTCAGACAAGAGACATGACCAGCAGCTCTCGCCATCCTAAGCTTTGTAACAAGACTTAGGTTATTTGACCCTATTCATTGTCTATAATGCTGTACTCTACTATGTCCATTGGTTTGATGTGGAGCGCTATTCATAATGCATGACCACCAACCCATGCGAATGAGGGACATGGGACCCAAGTCATCCTAATCGGTGGGGGTTTATTGTGGGCTGACTCCTTTAAGGCATGGAGTCTGCCACAGTAAGAACCACTGTGGGTCTCCATATTGGCTCAAAAAAGGAGCCCCCCATGATGCCTAAATGCCCTAATGGGGCATATAGACAGTGGTTTCCTTCATCACTCTTTTAAGAAGTGTTTCATGGTACTCTAGTGGTCCATTGCCATTATCTTCCTATGCTACCAGTTTCATGTCGTCGCCAAATATCAGATTATCGCTCATATCACAGCTTTTTTTTTTTTTTTTACCATGGAGCAGCAATGTGCGACCGCTCTTTCATCAAACTCCTCCCCGCCACATCATGCATCTTGGGTGGAGGGTGCACCAGTGTCCTTCTCTCTAGAGTTTAGTGGGGCTCTTAGTGTTTACACCCCGCTACATGGCAACTTTGGTTCCAGCGCTCATTGCACAACCAAAGATCACTGTGTCACCCTAGTCTAAGTGAATGGAGTTGCAATATGATCCCATGGGTGTAACTGAGACTTCTAGTCACAAAAAGATCGAGCACTGCTGGACTCCTGGGGTTACAGTCTGACTCCATTCACTTATATTGGTTAAAGATCTGCAGGGCAACATGGTGATCGTGCAACAGGAGTAGTGGCCAAAGTCGCTTTGTGGCCCTAGCGTAATTGGTTTAGGTTACATGCACACGACCGTAGTGGTTTTTACTGTCCACAGTTTGCAAAAAAATCATGTCTACGTTGCATCAGTATGTCATCCGCAATCACAGATCCATAAAAAGACTTGTATGATCCCCTACACTTGTATAGGTGAGTCTGTGCTGCGAATACGGACAGGAATAGGACCGGCTCCATATTGTGCGGATAGTGGACGTGTGTAAGGAGCCATAGATATGAATGGGTCTGTATACTATAGATATGAATGGGTCTGTATACTATTATCAATTGCGGACAGTATACTGAAAATATCTGCGGCTGAGTGCATTGGGACTTAGGCTGGAACATCACTATCTGTGCTTTTTGTTTACAGACACGACCTTATAGTCTCAGTAGGTGCAGCTGCAATAAATAATATCTATATGTACGTGTGATGTCTGAATGTATTATATCTATATGTAATGTCTATATATACATTATATGTACCTGTGATGTCTATTTATACTATATATATATATATATATATATATATATATAATGTCTACGTTTACTTTATATGTACATGCAATGTCTATATGTATTTTACCTGTACATGTAATACCTATATATACTATACCTGTACATGTAATACCTATATATACTATACCTGTACATGTAATATCTATATATATACTATATACTATACCTGTACATGTAATACCTATATATACTATACCTGTACATGTTATATATATATCTATATGTATCACTGATCACATGGAGGTTATTATCAGTAATTTCAGTTAAAAAAAAAAAAATCTGGTGGGTTGCTATGGAAACATAATTGGGTGGGGCTAATATCCAACTTGTACATTATGTTTGGTTGACATGAGTTGGTTTGGTTGACCTCCTCTTTACTTTACCAAATCCTCCTGGCCGCGGCCGCATATTTTGTATATACAGTCCATGAATACATTGTGTGTAATCTTGTGGACTGCGCTGCACATGGCTGTAGACTGCTATCGGCCCATACTATATTTATACCCACCATTAAAGGGGTATTCCGGTATTTACAAATTATATCCTATCCACTGGATAGGGGAAAGCTGTTAGATGGGTGGGGGTCAAAGCGATCATAAGAATGGGGTCCCGTGTCCTCCTTATACATACAACAGCAGGTCACACATGCGTGCTGTTGCTCTAGCCATTTCTATGGGATTGCTAGAGAGAAGCCATGTACAGTGTTTGGCTATGTCCGGCAGTCCCATAGTATTAAATGTAGAGGCAGCGAGCACGTGTGACTGCAATCATATGGGGAACATGGGACCCCATTCTCATGAACTGGTCAAACCCCTGGAAAGCTAGAAATTATCCCCTATCCAGTCAATAGGGATTGTTTGTAGTTAAGTAACTTGTAAAATAAGGAAGACTTGCTCTAGCGCCACCTTTTGGAAAGTACCTCCCTATAGATCATTGCCTGGTTTTCTAGAGACCTAGTGACACGATATGGGATTACAGCTAAATGAGAATATCCCCTCCAAATGAAAAAGAGACCTATGTGCAGGCAGCTATTTCGGGGTTATTGCCCCTCATTGGTGTGATGTAGGGTACTTCATGGCTCAGTGAGAGGTCATAGATGTGGGTCAGAGCATGTATGTTCTATAAGACTCCACTTCTGACCCAAATCTATGGTCTCACACATAGTTAACCAGTACCATGCTTTGCATTTAATTGAGGCAATAACCCCAAAACTGTTCTGTGGATCAGTCTCTCTTTTTTTATAGGAGATATTCTGGTTAGGCTTTAATCCCAGATCATGTCACTAGGTTTCTAGTTAGGGAGCTAACTTTTTTTTTATTATTATTATTATTATAGAAACAGCGCCACTCTTGTCCATGAGCTGTGTCTGGTATTGCAGTTTAGCTACCTTCACGTAAATGAATTGTCCTGCTATACCAGTCACAACCCAAGAATGGCGCTGTTCCTGGGAAAAAAAAAAAAACAAAAAAAACACCCGCATTTTCTAATCTCAGCAACTCCCTTTAGCAATTTTAGCAATGGTATTCAAAAGCTACTTTAAGATTTCCTTTTTTTGGACCACTCAGATTAAAGCTTAAAGGAATGGAATTGAGCTTCTGAATCCTTTTTACAGGAAAGTCTGTATTTCCATTGATATCACATTAAATGTCCTGTGTGCACCTGTCACGATGCGAGACCTTATTCATCGGACGCCTCAGTGGTTGGATAAAGCATGAATGACGGACGATGTGATGAACAATGATTATTCCCCTCCCATCATGCATTTCAGGTCTGAATAAAACCTTCCTGTGCTCGGCTGGTCTATTACACAGCGTTCAGCTACGGAGTAGGTTCACTGCGGAAGAGGAGACAGGCACAGCAGCGAGCAGGAGACAAGGTACGTCAGCATCTCTATTATAACATAGGCTATTAGGGCATCAACCGATATCTACGCAGTTATGGAAAGGTTCCCTGATTTTTTAGGACGGGATCCGACCCCATCCTTGGCACTAATATACTGCTCTGCATAGAGAAACATACACTTGTAACACACCGCCTGTGATGCTCTGTACGAGTGAATAGTCACCCTTACTTACATTTGGTTAATTGTATTGTAGTGATAGTGTATATATTTTACTAGGGGTATCTGTGGGTTTCAAACTGGATACAATTGTAGCAAACTGTCAGCTGTGATAAGCAGAGGCATAACTTGAAAATTCTGGACCTCACTGCAAGATATGTAGCAACTGCTACCTCTGCACCCCCTATAGCTACACCGATGGTGAGAAGTATTAGGTCTGGACAGATTTGGATGTAAATAGGACCATTCCCATTTACTGACAGCAAGCAGAGATCTTTGCAATACATGTTTCTTCAAGCATACTCCAATCAGAGCAATATATTGGTGATTGACAGCCCGTACCACAACTCCCAGCAGTCACATTCTGCTGTGGATGTAGCATATAGCACCCTCCGGCTCCCTCTGCTGACAGGTATGGGGTTGTCATCACTTTCTACTTGTCTATGGCTCACTCAGGTGCGATGCCCAGGTTATATATATCGTATTGCTCCTATCACTAATACGGATCACAACCTGCATTTGTATCTCCGGTGATCATACGGGGAGCAGATAAACTCCATCTAAATGTTGCAGGGTTATCTTTTAACCCATATCCCAATGCTGCAGTGCAATGTTATGGTGCCAGTAGTCAGAATGATGTGTTGCCAGGCAGGCTCCATGCCACGTCCGGAGGCCCTGCTGGCATTACAACCTATTACAGTTCAGCCCCAGCCTTGGTTATTAATCGGTTGTCTTAACTTGATGTATAAACGCTTACTAAGCAATTTATTCCGTACAACCTCCTGTTCACGCTACGTTAGATCCCTCCGGCTTCCTAGAATTGATTCTTGCTCTGTTTCTGTCGCCTTCTCTGTCCCTTAATCATAATTTGTTTCAGAATGTTTGTTCGCAGAAGCTCTTGGGTCTCGATAAAAAATCTGTACAAGGGCTCACTATCCATCATGCTGGTGTCTTCATAGGGGCCCTCTCAGGCATTAGGGTCAGGGGGCGACAGGTGTAGTGCCTATAGATATGCCCCAGTAGATGTGTACATAGTGTGACTACCTAGTATACAGTGATGGAGCAATGGCATGCAGTCAACATGGGGCAATTTTATATGAAGCATACATAGCATTATACATAGCAAAATGCAAATAAAGAGTCAATATACTTTATTGTTCAATTCAAAAATTCTATATAATTCCATATACTGTATATACAATTTACAACATAGTATATAGAAAGAACAAGGTACTGTATCATTAGGGATGTATAGTAGCTTCTGTACTACATCACACATTTCTATATAGGGTGGTCAGAGAGTGTTTCTGCAATATTCCTGGTCCACTATGGTGGTTTAACGGTTAAAACCCAATGTCTCTGCCTGTTTATGGCGTTGAAATGGTCAATATTGATTTCCGTTTTCTTTGGTGATCTAGGTTGGCTATATAACACATATTCCTGGAAATCTAGAATGGATTAGATCATACTTGGTAATTTTTAGATGGGAATGTATGGGAGGCATAGCACATGAAGCACACCATGCAAATTTTTGTCAATGGCTTTGCTTCTTTTAAAGCTCCACCCCTTTTGGGGCATTGCATACCCCCTTTTGTGATGTGGTACAAAACGTGCCCCTTTTTTGTGACGTGGTCACCACATGCGATCGTCCTCTTCAGGCCTCTTCCGACCTTTCTGAATGATTTTGCCTCAGCAGCCATGTGGCGTTGCAAGCGTGACCCATGACGTGTGACCCACATTTATTATCCTGAGACCCTGTTTGATGAATTGTTCTACACAAACTCCTATCACAGCTACTGATGATGAAGACACAGCACCTGCCACACAGTTATAATGTAGAGGATGACAGCTCATTGCCCCTGAAAATGCTAAAATTCTGACTGCCTGCAGCCACCACTAGAGGGAGCCCACTGCAAAGGCTTTATACAACTCACATTCAACGCAATAATAAAACAGTATGCAGTGAGCTCCCCCTAGTGGCAAAAGAATAAAGTATATGAATTAACATTCTTTCTCCTGACTGCTTAGAGGACATCTCAAGGTACTAAGAAACTCCCTGAATGGGCGCTACTCCTTTGTTTTCAGTGAGCGCCCTTAGACGTCAAGTGAAAGTTGGATGGGAGTGCACAGATGGCAATATGGTACTGTGCACAAGTTTTAGGTAGGTGTGGGAAAAAAATCTCACAAAGTATTACTTGAATGATTTCAGGAATACTGTATAAGTTAATAGTTTATAGTTGTCAATGAACAAAGTAAAGTGAATGAAGGAAAGAGAAATGTAAATCCCATTAATATTTGGTGTGACCTTTACCCTTTGCCTTCCATCAATTCCTCGCGGTACTTGCAGACAGTTTTTGAAGGAACTCAGCAGGGAGGTTGTTCCTGACATCTTGGAGTAATAAGCACAGATCTTCTGTGGATGTCGCTTGCTCTTATCCGTCTGTCTCTTCATGTTAACCTAGACAGACTGGATAATGCTGAGATCAGGGCTCTGTGGGGGCCATAACATCACTTCCAGGATCTCCTCCTCCAAGGGGCAAAGGTCACACCAAATATTGATGTAATTTACATTTATCTTTTTTCATCGACAAAAATAAACTATTAACCCTTCTATTTCTAACAGCATGCTTACTTTCCAGCATTTTCCACACCTGCCTAAAACATTTGCACATTACTCAATATACTACAACCTGAACAAACATCCAAAAATAGAGCTACATATCTATATATACTCTATAGGTTCTGTATCAAATGTTGCATACTGTCACCTTACTAAATATTGCTGAGGGAGAAAAAGTAAAGTGTAACAACAGCTGAGCTTGTAAAGATCACGTATCATATAGAAATACATCCAGTGTGAACAGCTGCAATTAAACAGCAAGGAAATCATTACTGCGGGCAGGTCCTGTATTCTGGATAACATGTGCAAGGCAAATAAAGCTTAAAAAAAGAGAATGGACCCAAGCTGCAATACCTGACACAGCCTATAGGCAAATGTGGTGCTATTTCTAGCCTTCCACATTGAATGACTGAGAGGTTGGACATTACAGGGTTACAAGTAGTGACTACTATAACAAGGGGAGTGAGGGTCCTGGTTGCAAAATTTTACCATCTCATTGTAAATAGTGGTGACGTAAGAGGAAAAAGTACTTAATCTGTACAATGGTCCAGCCATCCTTTATACAAAACTGGGAAAAGCACCTGAATAAACTGGTTACCCAGCTAGTATCTCTTTAGGAACAGATATTAAAGGGGTTGTCTAGGATGAGAAAAATATGGGCCACTTTTTTTTTTCCAGAAATAGCACCACATCTGTCCAATGGTTGTGTGTGGTAATGCAGCCTCATTCACTTCAATGGACCAGAGCAGAAATACCAAACTGTGGACAAGTATGGTGCTATTTCTGGAGGAATTGAGACATGTTTTTGTAAACTTAGGTGCAATGAGTGTGGAAGATACTCTCAGGACTATGATATTAATGCCCAATCCGTGGGAGAGATCATCAGTATCCTCTTCACTGTAAACCAAGCACAGTGCCATACATTGTGTAGAGGTAGTGCTTGGTATTGCAGCTTAAAGGAGCAGCTCTGCAGCCTCATCCACTATATATTGGAGGATTTGTGGACTTGCAGCATCTCTCCTATTACTTGAATAGGTGAGCCTGCACATCCTCACTGTCCCCTACAGCAGCTTCTGGTGCCTGGAACAGCTCATCTTTTGTGGCATCACTTCTGCTAATAGCCCCTTTATGGCTGCAGCATATTTTACATTTCTGTCTAAGACAGGGGTTGTGTACAATAAGAAGTAGTCTGCCCCCTCAGCTATCTATTATAACTACTATTGGTAGTAACTGGTTTCTTTACATGTAATTCTACGACGGGTAAATGTAAAATAGCAAACAAATAGCTAAGAAAAGCCCAAGTGACCATAATATAGGAGATCCCGGGACACTGGTCTGCAAATGCAGGTTATGATGCAGATAAAAAGATTCCTGACACAGAAATAGATCCATAATATTGAAAGCTCCTTAATGTCTATGCCTAATATCCCTTCAGCAATAACACAGGCATCTTTTCAGAAATAAATATACTAAGTTTGACCTATGAGAAACATCAATGTGAAAGCTGTGTGGAATCCTCCCCTCTCCATTCACTGTGTGAAGAAAGCTCAGCCCCTCACCCCTGCACTCACTATGAACCCATCTTGATTTTTTAATGGTATCTATGGATGGATCTTCCCTAGCATCAGGGAGTGAATAGCTAGAAGGGAGACACCTAGTGGCAGCAACTTTGAAAGTGTTTTTCAGGCAGAAAACAGCAACATTTTTATTAAAGTGCATTACATTTTGGTCCAGAATCACATGCTCTATTAAATCAGACTAAGTGGTCAGACAAGTGTCCATTTAAAACTGTGGTTATTGGGAATTTCATTTGGTTGTCAGGGGAAGAGCATTCCAGAGAACTAGTGCAGCACAAGAGAAATCCTGTAGATGGGAGGTTCTGGTTAGATCATCGGTAGAATGTAGATCACAGGAAGGGTGGTGGACACAGGTGAAGGAAGAGCTGTAAGGAGGTGCAGAACTGTGGACAGCTCCTCCATTCAGGACAGATTGGAGAGGTGAGATTTTGCTGATAAGAAGACTGACTAGTAATAAGTTCCAGTAATGAACCTGAGATGTCTGTGTAACCTGCATGTACCTAAACGTCTGTCAGACGTGATTTATTTTTTTGGATACCCGCAGCGATAAATATCTTACTCCATTGACAGCCAAGTTTTACGCTTTACATTACATATCTCACGTCTCTTACTGTCGTGAGCAAACTTTTCAACCGAGAATGATTTGATTTAAATACAAGCTACAAGTATGAGAACGAAATGGGAAATTCACATCATATTACTCAAGGTGAATGAGCAGCAAGACAACCATTTATTTCTGCGGTGGAGACAAATCCCACGGAGCTGTCACATTGTCAGATCACCAGTTTAATTTACTGTCATATCAGACAATTCACTTACCTCCCTCCTCCCCCCAGCTTGTGCCATTTACTGTATGTGACTTCCTTGCTTATATGTCTCATCAGACTAAACTTCTTCATGACTTCTAAAAGTTTCTTCATGGAGTCTGAGCACCATCGGTTCAGGCCTAAACTATATGGCCATAGATATTACGGAACTGTTGGAATAACTGAATAGATTCGATCTACCATATTGGATTTGTCAACAGCGAAGCTTCATGTTTATGGCATGAATCGCCAGTTGGACATTTTGATAAAGTTTCTTTCTTTTATGTAGATATTCCAAGATGATGACTTGGTTGACATCGAGCTCCGTTCTGATACTGGTCGTCTTGACTTTCAATGGAATGGATATCTCACATGGTACTAATGTTGTAGGGAACACTCTTCCAGTTTCTGATCGATTGGTACTGCAAGAACGGGATGAAGACCCTATGTACCCAGGTAAAGCATCCGTAACTGTATCAATGTCTATCATGGATATCCTACTAAATATGTAGTCTAAAACCTCTAAGTCCATGTACCTATCAGTGACGTCATGAACCAAAATATCTATGTGCACCATGAAACATAAAGTAACCTTTAGAGCATGACTGAGTGATCAAGCTACTCGGGGCAATGCAGTATTGTAAGTGGCTATGGGACCTATGTGCCCACCAGGCATAGGTGCCCGGTCTAGCAAGAACCTATATATTGTCACGTCACTATGCTGTCTGTGGTTATTCCCATTGGCGATATTGTTACTGTAAAAAAAACTGGCAAATTTGGATTGTACCGACCTAAAATGGTGCAGAGTTTGTGCACAGCCACCTAAACATGGATGCTCCAGTTTGCTTGGGGGCAGCTCAAGGTGGCGGTACTTAAGTACACAATTTACCAACTAAAATGTTGACAACTAGGCGGATAAGTTCAATGCTCAGACTACATATGATATATCTATCCAATTTCATTTAATTTTTCTAGATTTCGATTCAGGAGAGCAAGACCGATGGCCAACACTGGAGGAGTTGGGCTTGAACAAACGATTACTGTCTCACAAAAGGGAAGAAGAAAATTTTGGAGGGAGTGAAGGAAGAATGGCTTTTGGAAAGCGACCATTAGCAGTGAACAGAGGACAGAGTGTTCAGGCAGGTCCAGAAGAAGATAAGGGCCATATTGTAAGCAGCCTGTATGACCTCCTCTCCTCACCACCAAGACCTGCACCACAGAGAAGAATCATGGACAATCTTAAGGACATATATGCAGCTGAACTGGTGAAAAGACATCGCCTTCCCCGGAGTCCAGATGATGTCATCCTTAATATAGAGCCTACTGAAGGAGAGCAACTATCAGAACAAGGCATACAGGAGACAAGTAGCAATGGACAGGTGACAGAATGAGCCTGCTACAAAACTACAGGGCAGTAAATATGTCCCCGAGCTGTCCTCTACTGTTACGTCCTTAGAAGTTCTTCTTAGTCGTTTCTTAGTTTTATCTGTTTTGGGGTGTTGATAACCAATATGGCCGCCATTATAACTCTCACAGTGCTGGTCTCCCTGGCTTTGCTTACTCAAGGTAAATCCTGTAGTATAGGAAAGCCAGGCGACTATTCCTCAGGGCAAGGGTCTATGTAGAGGCAGCCCTTATGGTTGCTATGGACTTTGTTGAGAGAGTGCCTATTCCAAGTTGGTTTTGTCCGCCATGACAACCTGCACAGAGAGCTGTAATGGCGGCCATATAACAATTTGACAGAGAAAGTCAAACTCTTATATTTACTGATGATCAATGAGCTAATATTTCCCAATCAGACTAAAGAGGGTACTAAAGGGGCATTCTGGGGCCTTTACCAGATGGTCATGGTGAGACACCTGACCCGGCATCTCCATCATTCAGTTGGTTGAAGGGGTCGCAGTGTTCGTGCTGCGGCTTCATTACTGTAAACCAGGCACAGAGCATTCTTGCCAACTGTCCGGAAGAATTGGCAGATCTCCCAGGCCCAGACAGCTCTCTGTTATATTATATGTGATGTTTGCACTTTATGTGCCAGTCATGTGACCGGCACATTTCATGTCCATGTCACAAAAAGGCCGCGTCAACAAAAAGGGGCATTGCACACCCTCAAATGCGGCTACCAGAGTGTGCCGAGTCTCCCAATGACCGACTGTGAAAATTTGGTGTCATACATAACATAGCAGCTATGCCTGCTATTGCAGCTCAGTCCTGTTCATGTGAATGGGACCGAGCTGCAAAAGCGTCTCATGACTGACGGGTGTGACGCCAGAGCGCCGCAGCCCCTTCATTCAGTTGTAACTCCACCAATCTGATACTGATCCTACTGATACGTCATCAGTATAAAAGTTCCGGAATGCCCCTTTAATGTTTTTATTCCTTAAAGGGGTACAAGCATTTCTCTGAAATTATCAGTGTTTCTTAAGAAGCTATAAAGTGGTTTTCCAGGATTAAAAAAAAAAATGGATAAGAGCAGGACATGTGAAAAAACCCTCACTTTTTTTTTTCCGGTGCCGCTACTCTGTTGGTCCCCATTGTTTTACTCTGTATATCTGCATGTGTGTAATATTGGAGCTTGTCCTGTGTAGTTTGTGTTGTCAGTGTAGTGTACAGTACTAGATATGTGCATGACTATTTATATGCTTATTTAAAGGCCTATTCTGACATATCACTTACATAGTATATGGGAACTAAAGCAGTAAAGCAATGGGTGAATTGCGCGCTGAAGGGAGCACCACTGGTCACAAAAGTCCAAGGCACCTGGTGCTTGCATTTCAGTTTTTGCTTGAACCTATGCAAAAGCAGCTGCAGTTTGCAGCTTTGATCTTTATTTTTTTTGATTGAGCAGTGTTATAGGTGCACTGTATGGTGGTATTATTTGGGCATTATATGGCACAGCATGCTGGGCCATGGTGAAGGGTGGCATTCATAGAAGGGCACCATCCAACCTAAGACTGGACCTGGAGAGATCTACTTTCACCCTAGATCTCAAGCACAAGACATTGAGGGGGATTCATCAAGACCAGCGTATTGTATGCCAGTCTTTTTGATCCCAGCGCCGCCGGAGGATTACCCTGATTTATGGTGGAGCCCAGACCTCTTCTTATACCAGGAGTATCCTATGCTGGGCCATAATTGTACACTGATATCTATGCCAGCTCACTACTTATTTATGCCCTGTGTCAATTATGATTTTTCGGAATTTTTTTGGAAATGCCATTTAAAATGTTACAAACCTGAAGTTTATGACTTTTTTATGCAACAAAAGTGCCATAAGTCTGTCCCATTATATAGAGATGATCATGGCTCTACTTCATGCATCATAGGACTGTGATACGCTGTATACTCCCCTATAAGTGATGCTTGTAGAGGCAAAGACCTCTGGGAGTAGATCAGAGACACAGTATGGGCCCATATGATTCTATGGTCACTGTATTATGGATCAGTATAATGTGCCATGTGCATAAGGCCTTAGTATAGTATACACTATATAAAATACATATAGATTTTTTTACTTTCTTCTTCGGCATGAAAACGACCAAACTTATGAACTAGTATTGTAGATGGTGATATTTATAGATCTAATGTCCTAGTTATAAGAACATAAAATTCATGTATATGAACATTTTCTTGGCTGCTAAATAAAGTTGTATTCAAAAAAAAAAACCTATTGCTATCTATTATACAGCATGCTGTCATTGACCACCGAGCCTTTAGAGGGGGCATTACACATTGACTATATTGGCCACCTGGATAAAGCAGAGTGGAGCCAACATGAGGCAAAGTGATGTAGTGCTTTCCTAGTGATCTGCATGGGTTAGAGTAGACTTGCCCATTGGGGACATATCTCTTTAAAGATGAACAACCTTTATCACCTTTCCACAAAATAAGAGATAAGTGTCAGTTGGGGGGTCCTACCACTATGAACCCCCCTGATCATGATAATGAGGGTCCTTGAGTCTCCTGTGTGAATGGAGTGCACATGTGTGACCACCACTTAATTTAATTCAATGGGACTGAAAAAAACTATCCATCAGTCCTATAGAAGTGTATGGAGAGAAGGTCATACAGTGCTGGCCAAAAGTATTGGCACCCCTGCAATTCTGTCAGATAATACTCAATTTCTTCCAGAAAATGATTGCAATCACAAATGCTTTGGTAATAATATCTTCATTTATTTTGCTTGCAATGAAAAAACACAAAAGAGAATGAAAAAAAAGTCAAATCATTGATCATTTTACACAAAACTCCAAAAATGGGCCGGACAAAAGTATTGGCACCCTCAGCCTAATACTTGGTAGCACAACCTTTAGACAAAATAACTGCGAACAACCGCTTCCGGTAACCATCAATGAGTTTCTTACAATGCTTTGCTGGAATTTTAGACCATTCTTCTTTGGCAAATTTCTCCAGGTCCCTGAGATGTGAAGGGTGCCTTCTCCAAACTGCCATTTTGAGATCTCTCCACAGGTGTTCTATGGGATTCAGGTCTGGACTCATTGCTGGCCACTTTAGAAGTCTCCAGTGCTTTCTCTCAAACCATTTTCTAGTGCTTTTTGAAGTGTGTTTTGGGTCATTGTCCTGCTGGAAGACCCATGACCTCTGAGGGAGACCCAGCTTTCTCACACTGGGCCCTACATTATGCTGCAAAATTTGTTGGTAGTCTTCAGACTTCATAATGCCATGCACACGGTCAAGCAGTCCAGTGCCAGAGGCAGCAAAGCAACCCCAAAACATCAGGGAACCTCCGCCATGTTTGACTGTAGGGACCGTGTTCTTTTCTTTGAAGGCCTCTTTTTTTCCCTGTAAACTCTATGTTGATGCCTTTTCCCAAAAAGCTCTACTTTTGTCTCATCTGACCAGAGAACATTCTTCCAAAAAGTTTTTGGCTTTCTCAGGTAAGTTTTGGCAAACTCCAGCCTGGCTTTTTTATGTCTCTGGGTCAGAAGTTGGGTCTTCCTGGGTATCCTACCATAGAGTCCCTCTTCATTCAGACGCCGACGGATAGTACGGGTTGACACTGTTGTACCCTCGGACTGCAGGGCAGTTAGAACTTGTTTGGATGTTAGTCGAGGTTCTTTAGCCACCATCCACACAATCTTTTGTTGAAATCTCTCGTCAATTTTTCTTTTCCGTCCACATCTAGGGAGGTTAGCCACAGTGCCATGGGCTTTAAACTTCTTGATGACGCTGCGCACGGTAGACACAGGAACATTCAGGTCTTTGGAGATGGACTTGTAGCCTTGAGATTGCTCATGCTTCCTCACAATTTTGCTTCTCAAGTCCTCAGACAGTTCTTTGGTCTTCTTTCTTTTCTCCATGCTCAATGTGGTACACACAAGGACACAGGAAAGAGGATGAGTCAACTTTAATCCATTTCAACTGGCTGCAAGTGTGATTTAGTTATTGCCACCACCTGTTATGTGCCACAGGTAAGTAACAGGTGCTGTTAATTACACAAATTAGAGAAGCATCACATGATTTTTCAAAGGGTGCCAATACTTTTGTCCACCCCCTTTTTTATGTTTGGTGTGGAATTATATCCAATTTGGCTTTTTGACAATTCTTTTTGTGGTTTTCCATTGAAGACAAAATAAATGAAGATATTATTACCAAAGCATTTGTGATTGCAATGATTTTCAGGAAGAAATTGAGTATTATCTGACAGAATTGCAGGGGTGCCAATACTTTTGGCCAGCACTGTACATGTGCACTACTCTATTCATACTCAGGGTCCCCTGTTCTCATGATCATTGGGGTCACAGCTGTTAGACCCCCAGTGGTCACACATTTATCTGCCTCTAAAATCAACTCCATGATTTACTATATTACTTCTGCCCTTATGTTGTGAGACAAGGCGCAATGTGTTTTTATACTGTAAGATCTGGAGAGGACATGGTAGTAGGTTTAGCTACACCAACATCCACAAATGGGACCAGTATGGAGGTGGTGGAGTCATGTTTTTGGAAAGGACACAGCATTTTGGATTCACATATACCCCTACCGCCAAATACTGGTTCTTCAACCCTCTGTGAGCAGCAGTAATGGCCATGGACGCCTTTGTGTGGCTGTTCTTCTGTAGTGGATGATATATGATCATGTTACGGAGAACCCATCATGTGGAATATCCAGTCCAATCTGCGGGAAACATGTTATACAGCAGGAGGAGTCAAGCTGATTGCTGGATCTGAGCTTAGGAGTCCGGTGGGCGGTCCTACCCAGTGACTGACAGCTATATCTGTATACACACTCATATGGGGAAGTTATCAGTTTTCTAGGGAAGACGTTTTCTTCTCTGGCTCATAGACTGGGTCTAATAACATTGTAAATAGAGAATCCTACAGTGGGCCCAGGCTCTAACACAATAATGGTCCAGAAGAGGACACCCAAGTTTGAAGGGTACTATAGTCTATTTCCTAGGGGTTGTTGGACGGTGGGCCCCCAGAATCAGCAAAATGCCCAAAATCTGTAAATGACAGAAGAATACAAAGGAACCTCAGTCCGACACCTGTAAAGGCTATACAGTAATGGGATACAAATAGCTATTTACACAGACTGAGCACTTTACTTTTGCCCCCTCCCTTTTGTTAAAGCCCCCAAAAGTAAGTACCATATGAATTGCATGGCTTTATTATGCCAGGCCGGGATGACTGGCAGATCCATCAGCGTAGTACAGTATGTGTCATGGAAGACACCGCTGGATACCGGCCAGAGGTTTCACTTGTGAGTACAGGAATGCTCAACAACTGTTCTGCCAACTATGCTGGGCACTCCCAACTCGCACATAGTGACAATCTTGGCATCTGGTAAATGAAATATAATATTGGATGCAGCAGCAGTAGCAGCACGATCCCGGCTTGGCAATATCAAACATGAATGGGTAAGAGATATAGTTGTAACACTCCGGGCATCCAGTGCCAACATGTCATACTCGAAACATAAACCATCAGATGTAGATTCCTAATGGGCACTGAGTATGCCAGAAGGTGCCATGCACCTGTACATAGAAGTGTCTACTGTTCTATATACAGGACAAGGGAGTTACTATTATATATAGGAACATACACAGCTATGTAGAGAAGACACAGTAGAGAAAATCCAGCAGGAGTGACTAATGTGTATGGAGGCCTACCCTGACGGATGACAATTCAAGGGAAAGAAGAATCGGACATGTTGAGTTTCATCACCTGATCCTTGTGTCCTCCCTGGAGATATGCCGCAGTCACAGGAGTCTTATTCCTATCCTTTCTCCCCGTTGCCGGCTTGGCTGGATTATATTTGTACCTACACACACATATTTATATATAATTCAGTAATACCTCGTACACTCGAGTTTCCGAATTTGCGAATTCACAGATTCGCGATATTTTTTTGGCAACTAACATATATAGATTTTGCTCTTTTTTCTCAGATCTGTGAAATTTAATAAAAAAAAAAACACCTTCGCTATTGGGTAGTAGCGTCCTGTTCGTTATGTACCCGGTAATTAGTTTCATTTTACTGTGAGTGTATAAGAAAAATGAATGAATGTATTAATATACAGTACTGTACAGTATACTTTAGTATACTGTACAGTACTGTAGGGTAAAGTTTATTGGTATTTAGGGGTTAAACATTAGAAATCGGCATTGTAAGCGCTTCTAAGCGCTTGTACCAAACATTCGCGATTCCTCGCGATCCGCGACCGGTTCTGGACCCTAACCTCGCAAATGTACGAGGTATTACTGTATATATATGTATTCATACATAGGACCAGAGGCATAACGTGAAGCTCCTGGACCCCAACACAAAATCAGTAATGGGGCCCGTACTTACCGTGTGTCATTTAGAATAGTGGTAGATTTTATGAGACAGAGGGACCTTTGGGGCCCCACAGGGTTCAGGGCCCAGTAGTGACTCCTATCTCTGCACTATGTATAGCTATGTCCCTGCAAAGGGCTGTATAGAAGGGACTATATATATTTATACAGGATACAGGGCTGTATGTGATTATATATTTATACAGGACACAGGGCTGTATAGATGTGATTTATATTATATTTATAACATAACAGTATCAAAGTGATTTTATTTATATATATACTTGACAGTATAGAAGTGATTTTATATATATATATATATATATATATATATACATACACACACACACAGGGCTGTATAGAAGTGATTATATATATATATATATATATATATATATATATATATATACACACACACACAGGGCTGTATAGAAGTGATTTTATATATATATATATATATATGTATGTATATATATATATATATATATATATATGATAGAAGTGATCCCCTGTAATGACATACACTGAGTGAGTGCAGAGTACTGAGTGTATGATGGGCTAATGGTGGGGTGAGCACGTGTCCCCCCTCCTCACAGCTGAGCTCATTTCCTCCAGGGGCTGGAGGGGGCGGCCCCGTGTAAGTCCGGCCCTGTGGTGTGAGGCAGTGAGTGCTGCACAGGTTACAGGAGAAGCTCCTGCATCATCACCATCCTCAGCATGGACACCTACCAGAAGCCCGAGGACAAGGACCTGCAGGCCCTCAGAGACGTCGCCAACCGGCTCAGGATCCGCTCCATCCGGGCAACATGCGCCTCCAACTCCGGGTGAGCGCCCCTCTATTTTTGGGGGTCTCCTCTCTATGTAGGGCGCCCCCTCGTGCACACGTGGTGTGTGCTGTGTGTCATTGCTATAGTCTGTATACCCCGTCCTGTCACGCCTGCATGTCATCTACATTGTGTGCCCAGCACGTGTGGGGTTAAAGCCCCCTCCGCCCCATGTGAACTGTCACCACGTGGTGGTCCCTGATACCTGTCCTCACAGCCTGACCCCACCTGGAGCAGGGGTGTGTATAAAGGGTTAATGTGTGCAGGCCCCTGTCCATGCTGCAGGAAGTGGCCCGGGAGCTGCCCCTTCTTAAAGGGGAACTCCACTTATTGTCAGGAGGTGATGCTGCAGCCATGGCCTGGGTGTAGATTCACCCTCCATGTGCATAAAGTACCAGTGTGCTTCTGTGTAGTGTACCATTCGGTTCTCATGGTTGGTGGTAAATGTCCTATAGCCTAAACTGCATGCTATATAGGTTACATTAATGGTGCAAAATCCCCCTCACTGTATTGGAGTGCTGACACATGCACGGAGCACATGGCTCTTGTACTGACTATGGCGTAGATACCTGGGAGGAAGGGTCCTGCCTTATAAAGGACACTGAGCGTGAACTTTACCGGGGTTCCCAGGGAGGTGGGTCTGGTATATCCAACTACTTACTAGCCTGTCTTCCTTCCCACCCCCTTAACCATTGTTCTCACTTGGTATGTACCTAGTGGGATCTTCTTTCTCCAGCCTGTTATGCTATCTGCAGGCTGACACGTGTGCGAGGGGGGATGGGGGAGGGCTTTAACCTTGTAGTCTGGCGCCTTGTCCATAGGGTCTGGTTAAAAAGTTCAGAGACCTTGTAAAGCACTAACAGGAAGCAATCGCCTCTTTCCTCCTGTTGTAAACTGTGGTCAGGAAGGAGTTAAACATTACCCACTGTCCTTGGCTTGCGGATCAGACACGGGTTGGCACGTCATAGTTTCATAACTGTCCAAACAAATGTCTTGTAGTATTTTCCCCGTGGAGGAGAGCAGAGGGACTGGTGTCATTTCCCTACATATTGGGGAATATGGAGATAGTTAATGGCTTGTATCTATAGGGCATCCTTTTCACAGATCCCTCATGGACTACAGTCTATAAAGGAATTTGTAATAATAGGACGTCTTAATAGCCCAGTTGCGATGAATTGATCTTAATGCAGTCCTGTGACAGCTGTTATCATTGTTCATGTGAATAGAGGCGAAGCCCAGACCAGGAATGGGTCCAAAACCCAGAAGAGCTGCAGGGCTTTGTTAGACTTTCTCCTCTGTGTAGCTTTCACTCCTGGCTTTGGCTTGTAAAACAAATACTGGCCTCTGTATACTTCCTCTTAGGTGCTGTATCTAGGGGTTCCGGTCTGGTTTTGACCCTGGGTCATATGATCAGGACCAGAACCTACTGCAGAGTCGCTCTGGGTCCTCTAATGTGTCAGCAGGTGGCCCTACTATAGTCTGGCACCCCCCTCCATATAGCACAGGTCACTCTTACTTACATATATAATTGCACACGTATACATGTGTATTGTACTTGTTAGCATTGGGGTATGTTCACATCTGTCGGAAACTTCGATTCAAAACTGTGGCTGAAAAAGTCCTGCATGTAGGACTCTCATCCAGGTACTAGACAGATAGTCAGTGGGTGGCTGGAGAAAGTGCCCCATTGAAATGAATAGCAGGCAGAATCCACCGCCAAGTTCAGTCGTGTGACCATAACACCAGAGTGCCCTCTGGGATCTCTCAGGGTATCAATAGGACTACATGCTGTCTGTGGAGAAGATTGATAGTAAACATCTGAAAGGGGTTAACTCAATGTCTGAATAAGGTCCAAGACTGAAAGTAATAGTAATTGCCACAGGAAGGGTTTAATAATTATGGGGGCAGTGTTGTACTACAGCATGGTAAGGTGTTTAAAGGGAATCCTACAGATAAACCTGATGCGCTGTTATGTCTACTGCAGGGTTGGAGGAGATCATTTTAGCTAGGTCTCCCCTTTAATCAGTGTTATCCTCTGCGTCATATGTCTTACATTACGGGTGCTGTGTAAATAGTCCTTGTAGTAACCATGTAATATGTTCTCCTTGTGACAGGCATCCTACATCCTGCTGCAGTGCTGCCGAAATCTTGTCTGTTCTCTTCTTCAACACCATGAAATACGACGCGGCTGACCCCGGCAACTACAACAACGACCGTTTTGTTCTGTCAAAGGTGAGGCCAGCCGTGCCCACTTCTAGTGTTCTGACCGCATGGTGTGGCTCGCAGTGTCTGAGATTAATAAAAAAGCCAACGCCTGCTATCTGTACTTCTATATGCTGCCCGTAACCACAAAGGGCAGGTCTTCCCATGAACATAACCATATTTAAATCTGTAGTGAAACATTCCTACAAATGATACATTTTTAAAGATTCTTTATAACTGTCTTAGTGGTGACATCTTTTGTCTCGCTAGGTGGCCACTGGATATGGCCATGAATGCAGGAACTTCCTATGGCTTGGTACTTGTCATAAACCCAGCCATGATAACTTGTCCGCAATAAGAATATCAGGCAGGGACACTACATGTATGAGAAGATAACCCGGACACAATAAGGACATCATGGCTGGTTATCAGGAGGACACTACATGTATGAGAAGATAACCCGGACACAATAAGGACATCATGGCTGGTTATCAGGAGGACACTACATGTATGAGAAGATAACCCGGACACAATAAGGACATCATGGCTGGTTATCAGGAGGACACTACATGTATGAGAAGATAACCCGACCACAATAAGGACATCATGGCTGGTCATCAGGAGGACACTACATGTATGAGAAGATAACCCGGACACAATAAGGACATCATGGCTGGTTATCAGGAGGGGACACTACATGTATGAGAAGATAACCCGGACACAATAAGGACATCATGGCTGGTTATCAGGAGGACACTACATGTATGAGAAGATAACCTGACCACAATAAGGACATCATGGCTGGTTATCAGGAGGACACTACATGTATGAGAAGATAACCCGGACACAATAAGGACATCATGGCTGGTTATCAGGAGGACACTACATGTATGAGAAGATAACCCGGACACAATAAGGACATCATAGCTGGTTATCAGGAGGTCACTACATGTATGAGAAGATAACCCGGACACAATAAGGACATCATGGCTGGTTATCAGGAGGGGACACTACGTGTATGAGAAGATAACCCGGACACAATAAGGACATCATGGCTGGTTATCAGGAGGACACTACATGTATGAGAAGATAACCCGACCACAATAAGGACATCATGGCTGGTCATCAGGAGGACACTACATGTATGAGAAGATAACCCGGACACAATAAGGACATCATGGCTGGTTATCAGGAGGGGACACTACATGTATGAGAAGATAACCCGGACACAATAAGGACATCATGGCTGGTTACCAGGAGGTCACTACATGTATGAGAAGATAACCCGGACACAATAAGGACATCATGGCTGGTTTGACTTGTTCCTGCATTCATGGTCATATCCATTGGCAAACTATCAGTACAATAGATGTCACCATTAAGATAGTTAGAGAGAATCTTTGAAAAAAAAATCTAGAAACTTTTTTTTTAATTACATTTGCAAAAAAAGTTGTCTACAAACGTTAATATGGTTATGTTCCTCTAATGGCTGATCCTTAGGGTAGGCTATTGGTTTCCGTTTGTAGAGGCACTTTGGTAGTCAGCTGTTTAAAGCGGTAGTCCAGTGAACACCGCATCCATAAAGCACTGCTTATACTAAAAGTATGGAGCTTGGTATAATGGGACCCCACAAACAGACTGGTAGATCTGCAAGGAGTTGGGGCTACCACTGACCTAATATTGTTGGCCTGTCATAAAGGATAAAAAGGCCGTTCCTGAACTTTTCTTTGACATTGCAGATTACTTTAATAATGCCAGGGACAAACTAGGCGGGTTGAAATATCCAAAAAGTGTAACTGCATAGCAAAGGAACCCATAGGGTGGGTGGTAGCCGCTGGTAAGACTACTTCACCTACAACGACAGCGCTCCAAATGAGAATTCTGCAAAAACTGGGTCGGTGCTCAGGTATTGCTGCAGAATTTGGCAGTCTTTTGCCGCTGTTGGGTCTTTCTTGGAATATCTGCAATGGACCCATACTGTGTAGTATTACTGGGCTAAGACTCTTATGGTCAGGTTACCTTGTCGGCAGAATACAGGGGCTGTAGTGGGTGCTAGGTCCCCTTCACTGTCTATACAATCATGGATGTGACTGGTACTATAGCTTAGACTATTCAATATCAAGCACAGCTGATCGAAAGATGCACTGAAGGTGGCGCTCTTACATCTGAAATGCATGTAACACAAGTCTGAGTGCAATCCTTTCTAAGTATCACCGTATTGAAGACCAAATTAGTCCAATTGGTATATGAGCTGTCTCAGACACTCATACAGTCAAGGCATGAAGAAGTTTCCTCCCAGTATAGATATGTTTTCTGCAAGGAGGGGGATAATCTCTGGGCAGTGCCCAAGAAAGCAATATAAGATGGAGATGGGCACCATTTGGCATCCTTCACACAAGCGTCTACAGTGTTCTAATGGGGAATGAGTTAACCAAATCCTAATGGCTTCTTTTTTCAGGGTCATGCTGCTCCAGTCCTGTATGCTGCTTGGGCAGAGGCTGGTTATATCAAGGAATCTGACCTTCTCAACCTGAGGAAGATAGACTGTGACTTAGAAGGACATCCTACACCAGTATGTGCTGTGCTTCTTAAGTCGTACTTTATCCTTGGGTAGAATGTGCTTTTTTTTATTATAGATGATGACCTACCATCCACATCTGTTGCTATATCTTGGGCATCATGTTGTGCAGGTATCGGTTGGGTGCACAAGCATGACTGCATTACATCTTACCTAGCAATGTGGAGTAAAGTCTTTCAGGATCAATGCCACATAACTATTGTAGCTGTATCCCCCGCAGCGTCCTTCATACACTTATGTAAATGAATGGAGAAAATCGCCTAATGTTAAGTAGCTTTTGCTTCTGCTTTTATCTGGACTTAATATGAAAAATGTTAATGGCAGAATTTTATTCTCTAGGGATTAAACTAGTTGTTGCAGCCTGAAAGTGATAGGCGGCTGAGCCTGTGTGACTGTTTTGAGCCAATGCACTAAAATGGGTAGTCCACTGTCAGACCGCGGTCTAGACCCTGCCACATTGTTGCTGTGTACTGACCCAGATGCTGTCCCTTTTGCACTGATGCATTAATGGTGCATTGATTGGTGACACTGCATAATCCCTGTCAGCTGTATGGTCTTTCTGCTGTCATTTCTCCCTGCTGTTGTCACTTTTGCAGCAGCAAGGAACGAATATCATGGTATCCATTAGACCTCCAGTGTGAGCATTGTAGCAGAATGCCCTCTGATGCACTCTCCTCTATGGGTGGGCTTCAACCCATTTTGTTCCAATCACTTGGATTATTATAGGCAATGTCCCATCCCACAGTCATCAAAACAGATTGGCAGCCCCCATAGTGGTGAATGTATCACAAAATGCACTTGGATTTGTTTAGCTGCAATCTTGGCCTCACATGGGACACACACTTGGTTGTGTACATGGGGCCCCTACTGAATGGTGGCACAAAGTGACTGTGGGGTTAGAGGCTTGTCCTACCATCTAACTCCTGACTCAGGACCACTTCCCCCTCCAAAGTGTGGGGATAGGGAGAGCTGTTAGCCAGGCAAGGAATTGGCCAATGGCCCTCTTATGTATATGGTGCACTTTGACGCCAATGCAAGGAGTGGATAGTATAGGAGGGGGAATTATAGGAAAGCAACGCAAAGAGGAATAATTTGGTAGTGGTCTTAGTATAGTCTCTGTTATGCCTGCCCAGTGGATGGTCACAAGATAGTAGTACACCATATACATAAAAATAAGATCTGGCTAGTATCTATATTGTGCAGAATTTCCTTTATGCCACTGTATAAAACTTTTTTCCTTCTTTCAGAAACTGTCTTTTGTGGATGTTGCCACTGGCTCTCTAGGCCAGGGTCTGGGGGCATCATGTGGCATGGCTTACACCGGGAAGTACTTTGACAAGGCCAGGTAAGAATTGTCTGAAGGAAAACGTTTGCCAGAGAAGGTCTCAGACTGATCTATTTCTAATGTACATTTATTATTCCCCTCAGTTACCGCGTGTTCTGTCTGCTGGGTGATGGAGAGTCCTCTGAAGGAGCTGTGTGGGAAGCCATGGCTTTCGCATCTCACTACAAGCTGGATAATCTGGTAGCTATTTTCGATGTTAATCGTCTGGGGCAGAGCGAGGCGGCTCCTCTTCAGCATCAGACTGACATCTACAGGAAGAGATGTGAAGCCTTCGGGTAAGTTGACTCTCATCCGAATGTTTACCTGCATATATCTAGATCTGTCACAACCTTGCATCATGGATTCTGTCCTTCTGTTAAACTTGCAGGTGGAACACCTGTATTGTAGATGGCCATGATGTGGAGGAATTGTGCTGTGCCTTGTGGCAGGCTGCCAATGTGAAGGACAAGCCCACAGCAATCATTGCTAAAACCTACAAAGGAAAAGGCATTTCTGGTAAGTACCAGGAAGTAATGCTATAGGAGCTATACGTCCAGGTGGGACATGGTTGTAAATGGGGAAATTTTTTGTTTTCTAGGTGTTGAGAATCAAGATAACTGGCATGGGAAGCCAATGCCTAAAGACAAAGTGGAGTCCATCATCAATGAGATCCAGGGTCAGATCCAGACCAATAAGACAGTGACCCCAGCCGCTCCTGTAAAAGATGCTCCAGAGGTTAGCATTGCTGACATTAAGATGCCAACCCCACCAAGCTACAAACTTGGAGATAAGGTAAGAAAGCAGATGTGTAACAAATTCTGGTCCCATCTGGCTTTATCTAATGTGCTATGTATTTAGGGGGTTCTTGCATAAACTTGGTTGCCTCTTGCAGATTGCAACCCGCAAAGCATATGGACTGGCTCTTGCAAAACTCGGCCATGCTAACAGTAGAGTTGTTGCCCTTGATGGTGACACCAAAAACTCCACCTTCTCTGAGATCTTCAAGAATGAACATCCGGATCGTTTCATTGAGTGCTTCATTGCTGAACAGAACATGGTATGTTCAGAGAGCCATAGCTTTGTTTTGAGAGGATTTTTGCAATTTTAATGTGACTGTTAAGGTGAAATTACAGATATCAGTTTTGACTCTCGGCAATGTTGGCTCTGTGACCCTAAACACATGCCTTAGCCCTGCAGCATATGGAATGTGTCCCTATAGCTGTATGATGTATTGGTTTCTTGTTGTAATGACTATTACAGGTCAGTGTAGCTATGGGCTGTGCTACCCGTAATCGTACTGTGGCTTTCGCCAGCACGTTTGCAGCTTTCCTCAGTAGAGCTTATGATCACATTCGCATGGGGGCCATTTCTCAATCCAACGTGAACATTTGTGGCTCCCACTGTGGAGTTTCTATTGGTGAGTGTCCACTATCTGTCATGTAGCGCTGTGGTCTTATAACCTATGCATCGCTCAGTGAGTCATTGATGGGTGTCTTCACATCGCTGTACATTGTATTCCAGGTGAGGATGGCCCCTCTCAGATGGCTTTGGAAGATCTTGCCATGTTCCGTGCCATCCCGTCTTGTACGATCTTCTACCCCAGTGATGGTGTTTCCACAGAACATGCAGTCACTTTAGCTGCAAATACCCCAGTAAGTGTTACCAACTCCATCTTCACTTCATGTCTTTGCCTTATTTCAAGCTCTGCTTGGTATACAGTGAGCAATAACCAATATTCAGAAGTAGTCAAATATGTAAAAACCTATTATACAGACTGTATTACAGCTGCAAATCCCAGCCAGGGATCTGATACATCCAATTTGGGGGTCATGGATCCCTATAATGCAGAGGAAAAGTTTGAGATTGGTCAAGCTAAGGTAAAATCTGGCGTCCTTGTGTTGCACTCTGCATTCCAGGTTATTAGATCTGCAGCTGTCTGAATTGGCCTCCAGTGCATAAATATACCAACAACTTGTCTCTTTACATTGCAGGGCATCTGTTTCATTCGCACCAGCCGGCCAGACACTGCAATAATCTACTCTCCAGAGGAAAAGTTTGAGATTGGTCAAGCTAAGGTAAAATCTGGCGTCCTTGTGTTGCACTCTGCATTGTCTGGGCTTTCTTTGGCTGTCTTAAGTTTTCTCACTTTGCACCTTTTTAAATCTTTATACAGGTTGTACGTCAAAGTGAAGCAGACAGGGTCACTGTTATTGGTGCTGGTGTCACTTTACATGAAGCTCTGGCAGCAGCAGATGAGCTCGCCAAACAAGGTAAAACCATAAAAATTATTTTATTTTTTTTGTTGGCCCCACAGACTATAGTACGTGCAGCAAGTTACCGACTGTAGTGTTACTTTAAAACTCTGCCAACTTGTCCATTCTAGCAACTTCTTGAAGTCTCATTAAAATTTACTTTACCTAGAAAATTGCATTCTAGTTCCCAGTGTAGTTAGACTGAAAGTCGCACCAGTCACTGGTCTTACAATGGTGCTGGAGTAACAGGGCAAAGTTGTCAAGCCAATGACTTTAATAAAGACTGCTTGTTGTACACACTGACCTTCTAATGTTTCCCCCGATAGCTGTGAAGTCTGGATTGTCGATCATTTCTTTTATGTACACTTTTGTGTAGTATTGGGTATGTGAAAAAGCTTCTGGTGTATTGGTCGCTTGCCTTTGACTGATGGGCTTGTTCTGTCTTAAGGTATTAACATCCGTGTGGTCGATCCATTTAGCATTAAGCCTTTGGACGCGGCAACCATTATATCCAGTGGTAGGGCAACCGGCGGACATATAATCACTGTGGAGGACCACTACAAAGAAGGTAACGCTCAATGTGAATACTTACATAAGGAAAGGGGAAAGTGGTCTGATATCTTTCTACCTGTATCCTAAATACCTGTCGGAGCATATAGACCTCATGGGAAAGTGAGGGGTACCCCACTTGGTAACACATTTACACCCCCAATCCTAGCAGATAACAGCCTTTTATTTGAACAACCCTCATGTAGTAATACTACATTTCCTTTGCGATATGGCTGGTTTTGGGAGTTAAATCCATGGAGATCAATGTATCTAAACATCAGTCTACACACAGCTTGTATACTGATCTGTGTTCCTATAGTAACAGACTACTAACAAAACCTCTGTAGTTGAATATGTGCATTGCTATCTGTAGGCCTCCTTACTACTTGCTAACCATCAGTAAGAACTGGGAGACCTCCTGACGACCTCCTGACAACCCCCTCACCGAAGCAGACCGCTCTGTTTAGTGTCTGAACTGCAGCTTGGCTCCATTCAAGTAGATGGCAGCTGATCTGCAGTAACCTGGTCTGACCAATAGAGAACAGAGCTGTCTGCTTCCTATTCCATTCTCTGTATCACTGATCGATGGGGGTGCTGGGTGTGGGTCCCTCACTGATATTGATGACCTATTCCTCATCATATACCTATCATAGTAATCTCCCTCTCCTTATTCCAGGTGGTATAGGCGATGCTGTGGCCGCAGCTGTTGCAGGAGAACCCGGATTCATTGTTCAGAGCCTAGCTGTTAAGGGTGTGCCTCGTAGCGGGAAACCTACAGAGTTGCTGGAATTCTTCGGCATCAGTGCAAAATGTATTGTTGAAGCTGTGAAATCTACATTTGCAAACTAGTCGGTGACCAACCTGCTGTCCTAAAGCACTTATTCTGTAAAGCAGCCTGATACTAGCGAGCGTACCTGGCCTCCCCATAACATGTCTGCTAACTCAGTGTAACAATTCTGACATTTCCTCCCGCCATGTGACACTAGCTGGTTTCTAGAGTTCTTTTCCATGATTCCATTTTTGTCTTTGTCCTGTTTTCCACTGCCAAGTACTTAATAAAGAGAAGACCGATGCTGTATGTTCTCATGTTGTCGTACATAGACTGAAGCATAAAACTGACCATGTACCAGTAAATCAGATATTATGACTGTGACTAGCATTCAGTAACTGGGCTTTATTAACCAGGAAATCTGGGTGAATAACTGGAAGTGCGGCCATATTGGCTGGTAAGGTGTGGGGTGTGTGTTTGTGTTTTTTGTTTAGTTTTTTTTCTCCCCCCCCAAGATGCGGTGTACCATATATACACTGTTCCAAATTATTATGCAAAAAGTGTTTAGGAGTGATAAGGTAAGAATTTTTTTGTTTGTCAGTTAAACTCATAGATAGTGATGTGTGTCAGGGCTCTTTATATTAACTTATGGTGTGGCCCCCATGCTCCCCTGACCTCAACCCCATTGAGAACCTCTGGAGCATCATCAAAAGGAGTGTCTATGATGGCGGGAGGCAGTTCACATCTAAGCAACAGCTCTGGGAGGGTATTCTGTCCTCATGCAAAACAATTGAAGCAGAAACCATCCAAAAACCGACAAATTCAATGGGCGAGAGAGTTCAGAAGCTTCTTTCGAACAAGGGGTCCTATGTGCAAATGTAACATCACCTCGAATAAAGTTTTGGCTTGAAAACTGTTTAATTTCAGTTTGTAATAACCTGCTAATGCTAATAATTTCACAATGACCATTTTTTTGTTCTTAATAAAAATGAAACGGTTGCAAATTCTGCTGTGCATAATAATTTAAAACATGCATTTTGAGTGTTTATTTTTTTTTTTTTTAATATACTGTTATCATAGGCAGTTTGTTCAAAAACCTTTCAATTATACTCGAATAGTTGATGACTGGAAAATTACAATGACTGCAATTCATATAGGTAATTTTGGAAAATATGAGAAAATATTTGCATAATAATTTGGAACACAGTGTATAATAGCCTCCATGACAGGCTCATGAGATATATCAACTTGAAGAAAAAAGGAGGGGATTTTTAATCTCTCAAGTCTTGACATTTGTAGACCACCCTTTTAAGTGACCATGAGTCGGGGTGGACTTGGAATTTCAGAGATCCCAAGAAAAAAATATGTTCCCTGTGATTTATGTAGTCCCAGAGAGGTATGGAAATTGGTCATATACAGGGTAGCTACACTTTATAGTACATCAAAGGTATGAGGGAACTATTGGCCCTCCTATACATCATGAACGGTTATTTTAGTTGGCTGTTAGTGATGTAAAGAAAAGCCAAAACTCTGTTCACTGCTTATTAGCTTCAATCTCTTTTTTTCTTTTTGTTGTGCAATACCCATTCTCTGCCAGCTGGTGGCACTATAGCTATGCACAAAACATTTAGCAAATTTTATTTGTAGATCTCCTTCCTACCAGCAGCACAATGATGGGTTATTTCTTCCACTATGTACTGGTAGGACAGATGATGATTACTACCAGCCCTCTCTGGTTCTGATCCTTACTTTACTTTTCTCCCAGACTGGATCCTATAGATGCAGATTAAGGGTACCATGGCTCGGTTTATTTGGCCCAAAGATTTAGAAGTCCTGATGGAGACAGGCTCCAAGGGCCCCACAGTAAGGGGTCTTCTATTAAAAAGTGAAGCCTATAGCCAGACGTCTTTATGGCTTCTATACTCTTACCTGACACATGCCTTCATGTTGCCTGTATTGTTAGTTCTAATGCCTTGTGTTCTGCATCACTTCCTGTCCCAGTGTCTACAATAAGGGCTGCGGTTCTGACAGCCGGACTTCATAGGCATTGACTTTTCACATGTCAGAGGTTCTTGTGTCTTGATCTAGGAAAAGTCTCAATTCTTCTCTTCCAAGTTCAAGGAATGAAATTCTTGGATACAGAATCAATTCTCAGATGTGTCTTAAGCATTGGTGTAGCTAGTGGGGGTGCCGGCCCCCGACCCACTGACACTAGGGGGCCCACTCAAGGGCTACTGCAAAGAAGCAATTTCAATTGTATCAGTTGAAATACATGTTAGTGGCGGAAGCCACTGGCTACTGTACCTTCTAATGACCAATGCAGTGCCCGGAAGCCGCTCTTGTATACAGTGTGTACCTCCTATTCTCATCCTGGGGCCTGTGGAAACATAGAGAAGTAGACGGGACCCGAGAGAATAGGAAGTGCACACAGGCTGTGTACAAGAGCCACATCAGTCATCGGAAGGTGCAGGATACCTATACAGTGCAACAGTGCAGGGGGATGTGATATAGTAGGAATTAGGGGTGGAATACGGTCTGTGGGGGGACAGCACTATACAGTAACACTGCCCCCCACGCTTAAATAAGCAATAGTATTACTTACGTGGGGGAATATTACTGTAATAGTGCCCCCCAGAAGTAATTACCCCCCCCCATAAGTGATACTATTAATTATGTGTGTAGGGGGAACTATTAGTCTCCTCCAACACAGGTAATAGGTGCCCCAGGTAATGGCTACCCCCCAACATAAAGGGCGGCAGCACTATTACCTGTGTGTGGGGGGAACTACTACATGGGGGAAGGGATTATTCGGGTATGTGGAATTCAGTACACTGTCAATTTTGTCAGTCTGTTCCCAGGTTGCAGAGATATTGGTGCTGGATGGTGAGGAACACCAACCTGACAGTAGAAGACTATAGAAGTGTGGCGTCAGGGGTGTTCCTCACCTCCTAGCTATGACACTGAACTGTAAGACTGACCCCTCTGACAGTGAGTGCAGGGATATCTCTAAAACTGACAGTGTGTTGAATTAAGTGCAATGTCAGCTTTGCAGCGGTATATAACACCGCCACTGTTAGAGCACATGAAGGTCCTTTTTAAAGGGGTTGTCCAGAATTAAAAAAAAAAAATATATATATATATATATATATATATATATATACTTACCTGTATCTCCCTCCTCCCCCCCCCACACCACTCCTGTGCTGGGTCGGCCGCCTCCGCTGCCCTATTTGTATACATAGGGGCTGCAGCGATGACTTAATGTCAACAGGACCAGTGCAGCCAATCCGCACAGTATACAGCAGAGAGCAGTGGTGGCTGCATCGGTCCTGCTGATGTGACATCACTACTGTAGCCGCTCTCTATATATACAGAGTAGCGGAAGAGACGGCCGGCCCAGCGCAGGAATACAGGGGAGGATACATGTTTTAGACGTCCTCTGCTGTCTGCATCCATTTTTTTTTTTTTTTTTTTTTAAATTCCGGACAAACCATTTAGGGGGGGGCTTGAGGGACATAATATAAGGGGGTGCTAATAATTAAAGACCACAAGGGGTATTATACATTAGGGGGGCACACAGGAAGTATTAATCTAAAGATGGGCACAGGGATCTTATTTATTTCTAGGGGATTTTTATATTATATATTCTATAATAGGGGCTAACCGCAGCATGGGGACTTTGTGTTGGTGAGTACAATGTGGGTCGGATGCCTGGAAAAGTGAGGAGCCAAAAATGTCTGTGTTGCAGCTTTACAGAGACAAGTCACAGCTGGTAGAAGCAGGCATGGCGGTCCAGATGTAAGAGACGTCACCTGTTAGCAACAAAATTTTCCATGTATTGTATTCACTAAAATGGTCTGCAGAGCCCTGTGTACAGCCGATATCTACCACTATATTCCCCCTGTATGGTGGTAATACTGGAGGGCCCACTCGGATATGTTTGCCCCCCATGCTAACCCCTAGCTACACCTCTGGTCTTACGTTAACCACAGAACACATGGATAAAATATTTGACATAGTGCCTCATTTCATCTCGGTCACACTCTCTAGCTGCTTACCTTTGAGGATGCCAGTCCTCTTATCAGGCAATTGATACCACCCTTGGACCAAAGCTCCCATTCCCTCCCTTCAAGCCAACATCTTGTCTAGATGGAGCAGACTTCCTAAATAGACTGATTTCTCTCTCATCATATAGTGCTAATATAGAGATAATAGTGCCAACAAAGCCGGACCCCACAAGGAGCTATGCTTTCTTCTCATTGAGAGCCATTGAGCTGATCCTTGCTCATTTTATCCTCTCCTCGACCACCACATTCTCCTTGTCCATATGGACAATTTTAACCTCATTTTACTACATAAGCAAGCAGAAAGGAACCATAATCTTCTTTCCAGAGATTTCCAGAGAATTAAGTCATTTGTCCTGTTCTAAGGTCAGTCTCATCAACTATTCTGATTTACATATAACCGCACATAACAGAAAATCGGATTGTCTCACCCACAGCACCATCCACCCTGCAGAATAGAGCCTCAATCTTCTGGTTGTCAAGTAGATGAAGCCTCCTGCTTCCCATGTAATGGCAACCTAAGTTCACGAAAACTAACTTATTCCTACCTAATCAGGGTCATTGTGTACCAAAAGATGGAATATTCATGAGCTGGGCAAACATCTTTTGTAATCTTCAATTCTGTATGTCACAATGTTGAAGAAGATGGTGGACAGGTGAATGGATACCATAGCCATAATGCTATTTTCTCCTAAGGTCATCCGTATCAAGGAGAAGATGTTGGGGACTTCCAGTTCAGCAGAATCTTCTCTTTCAGCAAGGGCTTGTCATTCTTATGTCAATCATCTTCAACTAACTTCAGGTCACCAAACCCTTCTGAAGTTCTGTATCTTTATATAGTTCATGGTCAAGAGTCCCAGATTCATCTTACAGCCGTGCTTTATGTCAACGTCTTGGCCAGAGTTACAGAATTTCCGTCTCTCAGGACCAGATCTATAGAATAGTGACCTGGCATCACCTTCAGAGATTACAGTGAGGATAGCCTGGCACGAAGGCTATATAACGTTGTGGCCTTTTCCTACAGCTGATGGGTGGACCCCACCAATGTGACATTGATGACCTATACCAAGTACTGTATATATTATCATAATCCTGGAAAACCCCTTTAATAACCCAACACTTTTTAGCAATTTTGTGCATGTGGTGGTTTTAATGGTCCTAACTTTCTTTATTTGCTGACTAATATTTTTTGCCTTTTTTCATGACACAAAAAATTATTTAGTAATGTGTTTGGACCAAGTTATAACATAGGGGATAACCTGCTGATCAGTGGGACCCCATCATTTGTGAGAATGACGGCCCTGCTCCCCAGTACTAATGGAGCTGCAGGCCGAGCATGCACACCGCTGCTCTAGTCACTGTCTATGAGACTGCTGAAGATATTGAGCATGTACTTGCTATTTCTGGTATTGCCATAGAGAAGGAATGGAGCGGCAGTGCGGCTCCTCTCAGGTGGGAGAATGGGACCCCGTTCCTGTGATTGTTGGGGGTCTGACCGCTGATCTGCATTTTATCCCCTATCCAATATTAAAACTTGGACCTTTCTAATGCAGTAGAGGCCAAAATAAACTCTTGGGAGTCAGACACACAAGACCCAGTAGTTCTGGGGAGTCGGGGGCCCCATCTCTGACAGCCAAGCCCCTGACCAGCATCTTCTAGAGATGATGACATAACACCTCATGTCATACAGTTATCCCCATTGCAATGGCCAGGGTCAGGGATAACTAGGATCCTGACCATTTAACCCCATAGGTCTATAACACTTGAGGAATCCATGTGATAAAGTAAAAGGGGCATGCCTTATTACCTTTGGCTGACAGCCTGGCAACCCAACTACTGGGAGCAAAGCTTTATATAACACTTCCTAGGCTCCCAACAATGTTCTTTCAGGATATTGATGGGGAGGTTTAAGGGAAGGGGCCCGTATACTGTGTTTGCACAGGGGCCACCTTAACATAATATACAATAAATTGGACAAATGCTCTTAGTACCCAAAGCCTCCCTATATCTTTGTCCCTAATTTCAGCATGATAGCTGTGAGATAGACAGGCAAGCATTATACTCTATAGACAGTAACCACCAAGAACTGCCCTTTTTACACAGTAACCATCAAGCTTGTGTCTCTTCCTAGTAAAGTTCCTGTTTATCCCCAGCCCATGTGTCAGTGTGAATTACTGCTCTATTCTCTGCTGGGGGAAGTAACAACCAACATTGCCCCATTGCCGTACCTACCTGCCCTATATCACACAGCCACACAGTGATAGGTGTGATACGTGTCATATAATAAATATGGCGGATGTTTCTCCTACCATCTTTATACCTCACATTATTCCTCCACTTTTATGCCATTTTATTTGATACAAGTCTCCAATGTATTTTCCAAAGATCAAAAGTAAATGGAAAATGAAATCCATTACAATGTATATAAAACTGATTTCCACTAGATCAGATATAGACACCTGATGGCAGATATGGCTGAACTCTATTGGTCAGTTACTGATCACATGACCAGTGTCACGGTGACTGGCAGGTGACAGTGACAGTTGGAGTTGACTAGCGATGCTGGAGACTTCTGCTGAGCCCTTGGATTGCGATTTGATGGATCCTGAGCAAGAAGAGATTGTTTTGAGGAAGAGAAGAGGAAGGAAGAAAAGGAGAAGACCTACCTCTGCCTCATCGGCTGATGAGCAGAGCGTCATGCAAAAAGCACCGGAAAAACAGCGTGCTGTCCTGTCCTCATCGGCTGATGAGCAGGACCTGAAGGATGAAGAAGAGGACTTCATCATGAGGAGGAAGAAAAGAAGACCTACCTCTGCCTCATCGGCTGATGAGCAGAGCGTCATGAAGATAAAATCTTCATTTTCCTCCAAAACCAAAGCACCAGAAAAACGGCGTGCTGTCCTGTCCTCATCGGCTGATGAGCAGGACCTGGAAGATGAAGAAGAGGACTTCATCATGAGGAGGAAGAGAAAGAAGAAGCAATGTACCGTCCTGACCTCATCGTATGAAGACACGAAGACATCCAAGAAGAGGAAGAGAACCGTCCCATCCAGCTCCTCCAAGATGTCTTCTACCATCCAGGATGAGGATGAAGATGTCATTGTCCGCCGGAAATGTGCCAAGAAGAGAAGGATCATCGTGAACTCTTCAACTGAAGCACCGAAGTCATCTGTGAAGACCGGCGAAGGTGTCCAGAAGACCCAAGACCTGCAGAAAGACCAGAGAGCCTCAGGTAGGTGCATATACACACACATACAGACATATATACATAAACACATACATACATACATACATACATATACACATACATACATACATACATATGGGTAAAGGGATATCTCAGGAATATTAGGTTATCTCCTATCTACTACTAGGTTAGTGTGAGGCCGTCCCTCTTCTCCCATTCCCCCAGCAGTAAGACCCCAGCCAGGAGGAGGTGATTAGAGCGGTGGGTGTACTTATGGCTGCTCCATTCAATGCTATGGGACCACCAAAGAAATCCAATTTATTCTGTTACATTCAGACCTGAGACACATTTATATAAGATTATTCCAGCTGAGGAGTGACCAGGGGGCGGGGGAGGAGGTGCTAGTGGGGTATGTACCCTGGGTGCTCAGTTGCTTGGGGTATACCATTCCATCTAATGTTAGAATTATTTCCAGGTCCCCAATAATGTCCTGTATGAGATGTCAGGAATCTCAAAAAATCTTCTCTGCAGAATTTCTATTATCATGACCCCAGACAAAGCTTATATAGAGAAAGGGGTGTTGGGCTTGGTGGGTGTTCACACTTGTGTCCTGCCACCTGCACGTTACACATTGTATATAGGTAGTGATCACATGGAACATATTATTCTCTGGGTTGATGCACTTTTCCTTATATTTGCACTTTTTATGTATCTGTGAATGTCCTGGGTATTATTTAGTGCAGGGACAGGCTTGATATGTATTGGACCATGTCCATATGTTCTATGGGGCTTATACATTGTATTGCTGCTTTTTACTTTGTTTTATATGTGGATGTCAATAAAGTTTTGTTATTTGGTGTACTTACTGGTCTTGCACTTTCTGTAAATTCTAGATATTGTATGTATTATGTGATAGATCTGAATGTTATATATAATGTAACCTAAATGTGGATACAATCCGGAACACAGGAACATGGTATATAAGGGGGGAAAGTCAGATATCCGTGCAGTCCAGTCTATTACCCTGCAATGTTGATCCAGAGGACGGTAAGAGACCCCATAAGGCTGTGTTCACATTTCCAGTAATCTGTCCATTTTTAACATAGATGTAAACTGAAGCTTTCTTTTTGCATCCATAACATCACTAAAGCCAATGGTGGGGTAAAAACATAAAGCGGCTTCTATCAGGTGTCCCTTTTTTGCATAAAGGAAAAATAGCTGCGTTTTCCTTTCAGGCCAAAAAATGGCCACCAGATAGAACGGATACAAAGTGAATGTGAACTGAGGTCAAAAGTGCCCTGGAAAATGAATGAGAACCTTAAAGCTTCCATTTTCCTGCTTTTAATGGAGTCATCCATTGACCGTGGGGGCCAACAGCCGACCCCCATACAGATCAGCTGTTTGGGGCCATTATGACATTCACACTATACAGTGCCCTGAGCTAGACGCAGTTGTCTCTGTGCCCGGTATAGTGGCCAGGGCCTATTACTGCAGCTCAGCTCCCATTGACTTTCAGTAGGAGCAGAGCTGCAGTAATGTTACTTGGCAGTATACAGGGCACAGAGCCATCTGCCTACTGTTCAGTGCACTGTATAGCGCGGGTGTCAGAAGAGGCTCCCAACAGCTGATCTGTACAGGAGCTGGCTGTTGCCCTCCCCCCTTTCAGATATTTATTATCTATCCAAAGGATAGGCCATAAATGAAAATGTCCTTGATAACACCTTGAAATAGAGAAATGTGAACAGAGGCTTAGGTAGAAGCCAAGTTTCCCTGTGCTGAATATCTTCTGCTTGCAGACATTGAGTCACTGCATTTCCCTGTAGCCACCACTAGAGGGAGCACAGTGGAAGGAGATTTTGACAGCATTCACTAAGTTCAATGGTAACTTTATGAATTGCTATGCACTGAGCGCCATCTAGTGGTGGCTGCAGGCAGCAAGTTTTATCACACTGTATGGGGGAAATTTATCAATGTATTTATATCAGTTGTCTTGTGTAAATACATTGAAGACTATGGAGTCTGATTTATCATGTTTTATAGGTCAGTTTTCTGGTTTCAGAGTATGTTAGAGTCACAGAGAAACTGTGACTTTTCCTGTTTGCACCATGCTCACCACTTTCCTTAAAACTGGGTGTGGTGCAGGTGGATGGGACAGATTGGGGCGAGACTTTGCACCCTTACAAATTGAATACTATTTGCAGCAATAAACTGGTGCAAGTAATGGCTGAAATGTCCTCTGGCCCGGAGCTGGTGCAGATTTCACTTTTTGGCTCTGGGATCACCCAAGATATGGCAAAATTATTTAACCACTTCCATACCAGATGCTTTACGGGTTTTTTTGTATGTGCGGTTTTGAGCTAATTTCTGCATCTTTTTTCAGTGACACATAGGGCTTTATTTTTATGTTGTTTTTATTTTTGCATGTGTTTTAATTTTTTTTTTATATCCAGGAAATTATAACAAAAGAGGCGGGAAAACGGGTCTGTTTTTCACTTTTCTTTTTTTTTTTTTTTAATTTAATAACACAATTTTATTGGCGTATTATTATTATTATTTTTTTTTTAATTATTTTATTTACATTTTTTGTTTTACTTTTCTATACATTTTTTTTTTTTTTTTTTTTTTTACATTGTGTCCCCATAGGGTGATAATAGACCTTTGGGGACATTTGACCACTTGTTTTTGTCAGGGGAGGCTGATTTCCCCTATAACTGGGGCTGGTACATTTAGCCACTGTTGCAGGAGGAATACAGCCTCCTGCTCGTTACTTTCACATTACTATAGAGCTGATCTGGGTCCTGTAGGACTCAGCAGCTCTAACACACGCTGATACCGCCGGGTCAGAGGGTAGCCGCAAGATGGCGGCGCCCATAGCGGTGTATACAGCGCTCATTCAGCGCTGTATACACAGCGATCGGGATGGCAGGGAAGGAATTCCGGCTGACATTACAGCCGGCTCCCCGTTTCAGTAGCTGCACGATTTTGTGCAGCTACTGAATTCTACTTGGGCTTACCGGTATGTCCTTGCAGAAATAGACAACCACCTTCCGGACGTATATAGTCTATGGGCGCTACGGAAGTGGTTAAAGGTATAGGCCTCTTAATAATTTTGTGTCCTCTCTCTCCATTGTGGCTGTTCATTAAGACCAGCATACTATAGACCAATAAGTCGGCCTCATGGTGTTCAGAAGGAGCTCCATATTAAAGGGGTTTTCCTGGACTGTGACATTGACTGCTGCAGCCTTTTCACTAATTACCAAACACAGCACCAGTCATTATATAGTGGCTGTGATTGGTATTGCAGTCTAGCCCCATTCATTTGAATGGGACTGAGCTACAGCATGGCCATGCGACCAATGGACATGATGTCACTGACCTGAAAGTAGAGTTCAAAATTACATTTTGCTATGGGGCCCTATGATATCCACATCCACCATCTTTCATTGTAAAGGGGTATCCCAGTCACAGCAAATTACTCCTATCCAATGTTATTTGGTGGGGGTCCGCCTGCTGGGCTCCCCACTGATTATGAGAACTGGGGTGATTTGCACCTCTGTTTTGAATGGAGGAGAAGGACGGACAGTGCGCAGCTCTCCATTCATTTCAATGGGATACTGGAGAGAGCGGCAACACACTGCTCGGCTATCTCCAGTGGCCCCATTGAAATGAATAGAGCGGTGCGAGTTGTCCATCCTGCCACTCCATTCAAAACTGGGGGTGCAATCCACTCCAGTTCTCGTAATCAGTCTGTGTGTGACCGCTGGGACCCCGACCGATCAGAAAGTGCCCTCTATCCTTTCGAGAGAGGATAACTTGCTCTGAGTGGAATATCACCATCATCTTCTTATACATTTTAGTATCATCTGTAGAAACTTTATTGTATTATGAAAACCTTCCATCAGATCATGTATCAATATACTTCTGTATGTACAAATATGGAGTTTATTCTGGACACTATAATTCTCAATATACTTACCAGAAATATGGCAGAAAATACATTGCTAAAAGTTCCCTATACAGTATCTAAATCTCCTGTTTCCTTTCCAACAAAACTGCCTGTCTGCTGCCACCACTAGGGGGAGCTCAGTGCATAGTAATTTATACAGCCAGCACTAGGGGGAGCTCAGTGCATAGTAATTTATACAGCCACCACTAGGGGGAGCTCAGTGCATAGTAATTCATACAGCCATATTGAATAGAAGCTTTTAAAATCTCTTTGCATGGTCTCCCCCTAGTGGTGGCTGCGAGAAAATAATCTATGTCATGAATCTTATGGAAAAAAGAATCAAGCAAATAAGTCATAAATAGATAGAAATATCCCTTTAATTGTCTTCTCATGTTTCCTATTATTTCATCCTGACAGAGGACAGCGGTGTGCGGCCAACCTGCCCTAGAAGCGCACTCTCCATAAGACTGAGATTGGTTTTACATCATGTGCTTGGGCAAGGAAGTTTTGGTAAAGTGGTGCTGGCCGAGGACGCATCGAACCACCAGAAATACGCTATGAAGATCATCAGCAAGAGATCCCTCCTGTCCACTGGCGATGAGGCGGATGTGTGGGTGGAACACCGAGTCCTACGGCTGGCGACTGGGAGCCCCTTCCTTATCCACCTGAACTTTGCATTCCAGACGAAGGTACAGTAGTGACTACTTCTATATTATGTCTCTATAGGTAACCCAACCAGCAGCACCAGTGGGCAGTCACTCAACCCTCTCACTACACTACTGTACCTACCAGAATGACTGGCCATGTGTGATCCGCTAGTCTGGTGCTGCAGCTCATCTGAGTCTAAAGCATCGGGCTGAGCTGTATTACCAGACACAGTAACATGGACACACATGGTGCTGGTTTTATATAGCTCACACGTACCTGCATATTCCATGACTGAAGATCCTGTACCTGAAAATCAGGATGTTTAACCTCTCATATGCCACAGTGACATCTGAGTGGTTAGACGGAGGAATGGTGGTTCACTTTGTCCCTCCATTGCATCCCATGACAGTATTGGTAACTGCGTCTTCTTCTCTCTGCCTTGTCTCTTCTATGTCACAGATGCTTGTTCTACTAGGCCTTGAGTACATGAGCTGCGGAGACTTCCACCAACTCCTGCAGCTGAAGGGGCGGCTCGACATCCCCAGCGCCAGATTCTACGCTGCCGAGCTCGTGAGTGGCATCCAGTTCCTCCACCAGAACGGCGTCATCCACAGAGACCTCAAGCCCGAGAACATCCTGGTGGCTGAGTCGGGCCATTTGAAGATCACGGATTTCGGTCTCGCACTCGAGAACATGCTTGAAGACCGCACAGCCACCGAATATGCTGGAACCGAAGGCTACATCGCTCCTGAGGTGAGAAACAGAGTTTTCCTCATTTTCAATGACTGAATTTAGATCACACACAATGGGAGAGGTTAGGAACACAGACAATGCTGGTCCAGGGACACGTCACCCAAAACTCCTGTCTGTACAATAACCTGGCTGAGAGGAGATCTGATGTTCAGGCTTTAGCACCTACAATGTTGTCTCCATGGTATAAGCCGTGTATTAACTGTTCTTTCCTTTATTGGCAGATGCTGGCAGAGGAGGAGTATGGCGCCGGAGTGGACTGGTATGCATTTGGTGTCATCTTAAATGTAATGCTAACTGGTAAGTATAGATACCATCCTAAGCTGTATACAGCAATACCCTCCGGTGCCGAAGACATCATCATACAGGTGAGTATGTCACCATGATAAGACTCTACTGTATTATACACTGATATTGCATCAATTCTTGTGTACGGTATTTGTAGTCACTCATTTATAATGACATTTCTCATTTTCAGCTCCTCCTGAGAGATCCTGCCAAGCGTTTAGGAGTGAATGGTAACATCCGTAGCCACCAGTTCTTCAATCAAATTCAATGGGTCTCTGTGGAAGCGCTCCGGATGCCCCCACCACACATCCCTGTACCATCTGTATCTCATCACCGTGCCAGATGTTTCCACAGGCAGCGGAGGCCAGAAAAGGACCTATACCACCGAAAGATCAGGCCATATTCAGAGGATTTTCATTCAACACCTGTTAGACCCTCTGCAAGACACTATCTCTCATGTAACCAGAGTAACATGTCCTCTGAGCTCCTGGCAGAAGACCATCGGACAGACCGAAGAACAGACCCGCCTGAATGGACACCTGCAATTGGCACTGGACAGAAGACAAAGACCTTCAAGAAGAGGATGAGGTTGACAGTGAAGAGTCCTGTCAATGAAGATTGCTTCGGACCGGGCTAGAAGACCAGCATAGCTGACGGAGGTAAGCAGGAGAGTCATAACATCGGCTCTCCCATGTAATCATAGGCAAGTGTAATTGACCGGTAAGTGGATTTCCTCAAATTCATGATAGCGCCACCTTGTGATGCTGTCTTAGGTTTGAGAAAATCAAGAGGTGCCTATGATAGTTTTAATGCTATATTTAGAGTAATACCCTCTATATGGTCATTAAAAAAAATCTTACCAGTAATAGGATTTCCTCTTGTCCATGACAGTGATGTCATAGGTGAGAGGAAAAGGTGAGGACTGGACGGCTATTAAGGGGTGGAGGAGGCCGATTTTTTTTTTTTTTTTAGAATAACAGTAGAACTGTCCAAGGAGGATACTGATGGACGTGGCTACTCAAAACAACAAGATCAGTCTAGACAATGGAGGTGAGTAGAAGAACATCTCCAATCATGTCATAGGCATGTGTAATTGACCGGTAAATGGATTTCCTCTATAGCGCCACCTCTGATAGCCCCACCGTGTAATGCTGTCTTGGGTTGGAGAAAACTATGAGGTGCGTGATAGCAACCTGTTAAGGGGTGGTGGAGGCTGGATAACACATGCATCTGACAATTTTTATACTATATTCAGAGTTATACTCTCTACATAGTCGTTTAAATAAAATTTTACTGGTAAGCAAATTTTCTCTTGTCTATGACAGTGCTGTCATAGGTGAGGGGAAAAGGTGTGGAATCCCCTGCTACTAAGGGGTAGAGGAGGCCAGATTATTACTATTATTTTATTTTCTTAAACCCACATTACCATCTGGCTAGCAGGCAGTCATGTACCCACTTGATCAAGTTATTATCCTTGCATTTATGGCTGCTCTACATTACTTTGCGCTATGTCCTATAGCTCAATAAACGTCTTTTGGCAAGTTGCACATTATAGTTGGCAACTACAGTATATGCACCTAATGTGCCCCCTAAAAAACAGTATTTATTTCAACAATGTGTTATTTTGTGTTTTTATGATTTTATCCTTGTTCTGTTATTACTTCCTGTCATTTTGACCCTGATACCTCTGATTGTGATCATGAAAATTTTTATCTTTTTAGAGTACCCAAGGAGGTTATTGCAGAGTATTAGAGTACACCCCCAGCATCATACTTTGTATAACAATAATACTTTACAGGGCCAGAAGAGGCAGCAGCTCCCCAACAAACTATTACATACGGTACTTACCAACATTTGACTTTGGGTTTTGAGAAAAACATTTTAGGGGGGACCAGGCCCTACTAGACAAGACCATGTCCTCTTTTGTGATTCAGGAATGAAATATACTGTGCTGTACTTGTACTGATCATGCCCCTTTTCTTGATGTGACTGACACATAATGTGTCCACATCATGTGTAGATTTGCAGAATTTCTGGTAGATGGGAGAGCACTCCGGCGGGCCCAGAGGAATTGTTAGCTCTTCTGGGAGTCCATGAGGTGCCACTTTATTTCAGGAACTTCCTGGATGTTCTGGGAATGTTGGCAGATATGAAGTAATATTGAGGACCTATCCTAGGGATAGTTACGGTGC
Source organism: Leptodactylus fallax (assembly GCA_947044405.1). Taxonomy (NCBI): domain Eukaryota; kingdom Metazoa; phylum Chordata; class Amphibia; order Anura; family Leptodactylidae; genus Leptodactylus; species Leptodactylus fallax. The sequence continues at coordinate 9,646,840 of CAMRHE010000032.1, forward strand.
CTCAGGAGACCACTGGAGGAATTATTGGTTTACAGGGTAACACAGGACATACCCCTGGCAATGCTTAGCCCTGGGGGGGAGAGGATTTAGCATGTGCATTTCCAACTTTACAGATGCTTTTTAAGGGGGTTTCTGTGATCAGGATATTGATGGCCTGTCCTTAGGATAGGTCATCAATATTAGGTTGTTGGTGGTCCTAATCTCAGCACCCCTGCTGACCAGCTATTTAAAGGGGCTGTGACACTCACGTGAGCCCTGTGGCCTCTTAAATGTCTCCCTCTGTCTGTCTACTTAGGAACAGCAGTGTCGGGTTTTTCAGCTTCGTCACATTCACTCAGTTAGGTCACAGCTGCAGTACCGTGCACAGACAATACTTATTGTATGGTGTGCATGTAGACTGACCAAGGTAACTAATGATAGACCGCAGTTCTAGCAGTACGGTCTTTTACTAACCAATCTTCCCCCAAGGCTGGTTCTTATATGGAGCTGGAAATGATCTATCATGTCACCTTGCTCAAGAGAAAAATAAAAGACTTATACATTTAGATTTTCCAGTGTCCAGCCATTCTTCATGTTCTCGGGGTTCACACACCAATGAAACTCTGTGGTTTTACTACTTAATGCTGCCTGAAGGTGGGCTCGATCCAGGGGCAATAAAATTTTGGGCCGTATACTTATTGTGGGCCATAATACACCTGGGTGGGGTCAAAAAGGTTCCCCGGAACTTACATATTGTTGACCTGTCATTAGTATAGATCATTAATATATTATTGGAGGGGGCTGATACCTGGGACCCCCACTGATCAGCTGCTTTAAGAGGCCACAGCTGATTGGTGGGAGTCTACATATCCATACATTGTGTAGAGGATTTTTTTTGGCATTGCAGCTAAGCCCTATTCACTTGAATGGGACTGAGCTGCTGTTGTATTATGTGACTGATAAATGTGATGTCATCAGCACAGGCAAACACACTGTGTCCTCTTGATACAGGTGATCTGTGGTGGTCTTGGGTGTTGGACCCCCACCAGTCACATATCAGGATAGTGAAAGTTATAGAAGAGATCCGAGCCAAGTATAGTCCTGCACTGGTAGCAGTAAATGCTAATCCAAAGAAGAAATATAAATGTAAACGTCCCACCTTATTTTGTTGTGGTGGTCCGCACTACGATTTCCACAAGTAGGGTGTTTTATTGCAGCTGGAGCCTCATCGCCCTCAGGATGGGACGAAAATGTACAGAGATCAAAGTGGAGTATCACCTGGTCACTTTGATCTCTGTATATATTAGGATAGGTCATCAATATATAAGTCATGGAAATCCTCTATTGCCAGTGGTATACATAGAAGAGAGGAAATCCCAAAGGTCAAAATGGACTCCTCACCATGGTGTTGGTTTTGAAGGGTGTAAAGTTTCTCCCCCACAATTACTCACCTTTAACAAGGCCAATGGTAGATGTGGACCCAGTAGGCCACTAATAGATTTGGTTTAGGATTAAACAAGGCAGCAGAGTGTCAGGACCCCTGATTTTTACAGGAGACTACCTGGAGCATCACACGACCTCCACCGGCACCTTCTGCCTGGTGCTACCTCTTCCCTATCTGGCCATACACGGATGTAAAATACAAAGTGATCCCTCACACCAGGCCATCTCTTTCCATTGCTGCATGGTCCAGATATGATGCTCATGTGCCTATGGTAAGTGCTTTCAGTGGTGGACAGAGGTGAACTGGGGCACTCTGACCAGTCTGCAGCTACACTGCCTCATAGACAACAAGTTGCGATGCCCTATGTGCCCCCAGCAGGTACCATAAGTAACAATCCCCGGAAGCGCCTTGACTGGTCATGTGTGGAATGATGGTGTGGCTGCACCAACATACCAATCCTAAACTATGGGACACTTTAACCCTTTACTGACCCTGACTCTAAAAATGTCTAAAAGGGGTTTTCTGGAGCTTAGATATTAAAGACCTATCATTAGAATAGATCATCAATATCAGATCTGTGGGGGTCTGAGCACCTGTCAATCAGTTGTATGAAGTGGCAGCGGCAGTGACTGACACTTCATAGGCGAGTGATGTCACGTTTATTGGTCACATGGCCTATTTCCAGCTCAGTCGCATTTTAGTAAATAGGGTTGACTTGCAATAATAAGCACAGCCACTATACAACGTTGTTACCTTTTCCTACAGCTGATGGGTGGACCCCACCAATGTGATATTGATGACCTATACCAAGTATATATTATCATAATCCTGGAAAACCGCTTTAATAACCAGCTCCTAGGGTAGAAAATTCCACAGCTTCAACTGAAGAAATAAGTGCCAGGACAATCTGTCATATATTCAGATATATATTCAGATGTAGACCTGTGGTGTATACCACCCAGAAATGTCAAAAATCTGGAAAATAATAATAAAACAACGTTTATTAAATTCATTAAAATACTATATAAAAGAAAAGATTCAATGCAGGGAAGAAAAGAAGAAAAATTATCTCCTTGCTCAGACCCCAATAGAACAGAGTAGGAGAAAAATCTGTGTTTGTTTGTTTTGCGGTTTGTGATATTTACGGTATTAACATTACTTTGATTTTTGTCTCTTATTGCAGTTTAATGTAATAATTTTGCACATTTTGCATTGTTTTTATGCTGTAAAAATAAAGGTTTTTTATTTAGTTTTTTTTTTTTTGCATGATAGATTGGACTATGCGCCTTGTTATTCCGGGTCTGACCTATGATTGGCTGAGAGGACTGTCAATCAATATTATCCTACAAAAGGCTGCCAAGTCAGGCAGACCCCTAGAAGAATCCGAGTTAGTCAGTGAAATGTACGTTGTGTGGATAAGTCAGGCAGTGCAGGGACAGAATTATGAGGGAAAGTTAGATCTATCCATCTATATCACAAATCACGATCTGCAATACTAGTGGGTCATACATAATACAATGTACTGGCGCGGCCGCACTACTGACAGGCGCTGTAGGCCATAGCCTTCCCCTCTCTAGCATAGATGCTGGAGCACATTACATCTGAGCCGGCTCCCATGCTGTCTATAGGTGTATATGGTGCGGCTCAGACCACTCTCAGCTGCACTGACTAGTAATGGTCTGGGTGTTGCTGGCCTTACTATAGCAATGCTCCAGCAGTAACATTGCAACTAAAAATGGCCCCAGCTGTAACAAACTTACCTGAAGCCGATAATCCACGGCAAGAGTTGAAATTCTCTCTGTGCTAAGCACTCCCTGGAGTGAGCTGTATGTCCAGCCGCATAGCGGAGCGGCACTGACATACATATGAGGAATCCCCCAGAGCAGGGATCAGAATATCCCACACATTGTAGTGTATACAGTGACATCATTTGTGTAGATCACTTGTGTTTTGTGGTACATTGTAATCCACTATTGATGGATACAAAATAACCAGTCTTGGAGACGTAGCGCTGTGTCTCCAGATCTGTGGATTGCGTCTTCTACATTCCCTTTCTAGCTAGAATTGTTACATAATATCTAAGGGTTTCCATATACACAGATTTTTCTCCTACTCTATTCTATTGGGGTCTGAGCGAGGAGATCATTTTTCTTCTTCCCTGCACTGAATCTTTTCTTTTATATAGTATTTTTATTAATTTAATTATCATTGTTTTATTTTTATTTTCCATATTTTTACTACTTATGATTTGATTATTTATTCCTCCTTTCATCCTCTCTTTTCACTTCCTATATACAGTCCTTACAGTGAAGAACCAGCTTCTGGGGTAGACTATTCCACAGATTCACAGTCCTTACAGTGGAGAAGCCTTGTTGAATCTTGAGATTAATCCCTTTTTATCCAGTCAGAGAGAGCGCCCCCTTATCTTTTGAGGGGATTTTGCAGTATATGGAACAGTTTTTCCCCATATTTCTTGTATGGGCCATCTATACAGGTTTATTTTATCTCCCCTTAAAAGCCTCTTCTCCAGACTAAACAGTTTTAACTTCTTTAGTCGGGGAATTGACTAAAACTGGCATAGAAAATCTAGAGTTATCTGTCTACTGGACTAAGATTACACAAAAGAGTTACAAAGTTTATTAAGACACAATTCATAAATGTATCTAAATTCTGGACAGGTAACAAGTCATGTTCACTTTACTCCCTCTATACAAACTGACATCCATAGTGCACATGGCTGGAATGGCTGCTCAATGTGTCCCACTACAGAAAAGGCAGAATTTTGGGGCAAAAATACATTGATAAATGGGGTCTATTGCTTACATATAAAATTATATATATAAAATATATAGGGTATTAGTACAGATTCCCTGACCGTGATGTCACAGTGTCAGTGTTCTATAAGCAATGACATAGCTTTATGATGTCACACAAGTCATGATGTCACAATAATGAAGAGTAGATAAAAGTTCTGGTTCCGGCCACATCCACTGAGAGAGATAGAATTTGTGGAGTGTGAATTTTGCATTGATTTATTTGAGCAAAATGCCTAAAAATAATCGCAAACGCCATTTTACCACCCAGTCTGATACAGAGGACACCGGCAGCGATGACCAGGTGAGTGACGGATTCTGTAATATGTTGTCTATGGCACAGTCATATCATACGTGTAATATAAAGCCTTACTATATCCCTACAGTCAGAACAATGTTCTAGTTTACAGCCAGTGACCCGGGTATAACTCCAGTTATACCAGTATATGTCCTTTCCCTAATTCCAGTCTTAGACTGGGGTCACTTGGTCTGACCAGATAAAATGTAAATGTACTAGTCATAGAGCCTTACACATTCTGCCCGCCATATATTAGTATTCATGCTATGCTGGTAATAATACCCAGACACATGTACCAGCCATATAGCTGTGCCCATAGTGGGGGTTACACCCTACAGATGCCCATAGTGCCAACAAGTTAGTTTTGCCCATATTATAGGGCCAGTTGGTTCTACTTAGCCTAGAGGATCCTCTGGTGTACCCCAGGGCCAGTCATACGCTGCCTTATACCGTATACTACACCAGGCAGATTCTACAATTACACAGGGCAATGAGAAGATATTTTATGTAATATGGTATATAATACAAATATTTACTCTTTTCATTCATAGATTCCGGTCATTAAAAAATGCCGCTTGATTATTGCGTCCGACACCGAGGACAGCAGCAGTGGTGAGAATCCCTACCAGGTGAGTGCTGACATCTCTACAGTGAGGTCTATGGCTGTGGCTGTGACCAGAGGATGCTGCATTATGTCTTACACTGGTTTATTGCTTCTTTCCCTTCATTCTAAGTGTCTGTGTCTTTTTGCCTCTTTATTCCAGTCTCATCCACTTATTCCAAGGTCTCCAAGGAGCCTTGAAGACAATGATGATGATGGTGACTCTGGTCCCCACCTGCATTACATAGACTCAGGTATATAAGAAATCTTCTAGACTGATCATAAACTCCTTCCAGTAAAATAAGAGATTAGACTTTGATATATTTGCTTTATTTTGCAGAGCCAAATTCTCCCTGTTTCAGCTTTGAGGATGTAGAGACAGCAAGGTAGAGTATTTCTATATAACCATGTTATGTGCTTCATGTAATCTGGTCACTAGGTGGCAGTGTTATTTGTATATTCTCAGCTATGCTGTTAGGTGTGTGTTCACATGTTGGGTATGTTCTTGTATTCCCATTATTGATGTGTGATCCTCTCTTATGTTTTGTGACCAGGATACAGGAGCGTCCCATCAATTACTGTTTCCTCAATGATCTGTCTAACCCCACATCCAAATATGTCACCAATTTCAATTGGAACAAGCAGGAGCTGATAAGACGTCTCTACAGGTTTTATAACCAAACCGTCTTTGAGAGCCAGGTATTTATTTATAAGAATCAGCAGCAGCCGGGTATAGGGCGATATGTAGGAGTAGTGAATGAAGGGTTCTTGTATCTAGTATATATAGTATATAGCTCTATCCTTCATAGGTTTTCTTGGTCATTTCTTTATGTCTTATCCTTCCTCTGTAGCTTCCTGCAGACATAGAAATAAGTTGGAACAGAAGGCTGACTAAAACAGCCGGTCGCACTGGCTTTGGACTAAAGAACGGGGACCGCTGCGCCATCATCCAGTTATCTGATAAAATCTGCGATTCTGCAGGTGGGTTTCATGTCATGTACAGATTATAGATTTGCTGCACATACAATGTCCATGTGTCTTTCCTCCTGACCGTAAGTATATACTCTTTTGTCTTCAGAACGACTTCGGGACACTTTGATACATGAGATGTGTCATGCTGCCTGCTGGCTCATCGATGGAGAAGCAGATCTTGCCCACGGCCAGCTATGGGAATATTACTGTGCCATGGCCGAACTGGCTCTCCCTGAGCTGCCACCCATCACTCAATTCCATACCTATGAGGTGCACTACAAGGTGGTCTACCAGTGCTCAGGGTGCCAATCCAGGTAACATACAGCTTTATGTGGGGTCAGCATAGTGCTAGGTACATAAACCATGGACAGACTGAAGCCTGATGCTGGGGATAGGTTGTGTTCTTGTATCTCTGCCCTCTTATTATGTCACTATGTATGATGTGTTAGTGTCCACCATTGCTGGATTCGCTGACACAGGTTTCTGCAGTCAGACATAAAGGGGGCTCAATAATTGATATTGGACATGTTTGAGCTTTTTGGGTTCATATTAATATAAGCTTTGTCTCCCTTCCTAGAGTCGGACGTTGGACGGCTTCTCTCGACACCGAGAAGTATGAGTGTCGCTTGTGTCACAGCAAGATGGTTCTCCTAAACCAAACCTAAAAGGACCCATCAGTGACCACTATGCTCCATCACCAAGCCCAGCCAAGATCGCAGCACATGGAAGAAGTCGTCCAGAAGACCTGTGTAAAGTGACAACGCTATCTTCCACCAAAAGGTCTTCTACTTAATCTTGGGGCAGCACGGTGGCTCAGTGGTTAGCATTGTTGCCTTGCAGCGCTGGTGTCATGGAAGCAAATATGACCAAGGCCAACGTCTGCATGGAGTTTGTATGTTCTCCCCGTGTTTGCGTGGGTTTCCTCCGGGTACTCCGGTTTCCTCCCACACTCCAAAAATATACAGATAGGTTAATTGGCTTCCTTCCAAATTGTCCCTAATATGAATGATGGTCATCCCTGTACTGCGCTGCAGAATATGGTGGCGCTATATCATCAATGGGACGTATATCCATTAAATAAATTATATTTATTTTATTTATCTAAAAAGATGTTTTTGTTGCATTGCATGATTCCAGTCATCCAGTATATACATTATTTACTGCTAAATAACAGCCTATAGAATTGTAGACTACAGAAGTCAAAGTGGTTCTGCAGCAGCTGAAGTGTACATTATAGTATGTTATGCAGAGGCCGCACTGCTGCTGGGAATAGAAGATGAGAGTTTTATATACATTAGTATGACAGTCAACATGACAACAATCCGGGAGACCCCTTTATAAGGACAATATATTGTCTGGGGGCCACTTTGGAACATTATAGTGTGTGTAAGTAGGGCATTATACTGTATGGGGCCAGTAAAGGGGGCGGAGCAATGGTGGTGGGGGCTCAAGTCAAAAGTTTCCTATGGGGCCCGGTCTTTGCTAGTTATGCCCCTGGTGTCTCCCTATACATTGTATTACCTCTGTGTCCCCCTATACATTGTATTACCTCTGTGTCTCCCTATACATTGTATTACCTCTGTGTCTCCCTATACATTGTATTACCTCTGTGTCCCCCTATATATTGTATTACCTCTGTGTCCCCCTATATATTGTATTACCTGTTTCTCCCTATACATTGTATTACCTGTGTCTCTCTATACATTGTATTACCTCTGTGTCCCCCTATATATTGTATTACCTCTGTGTCCCCTTATATATTGTATTACCTCTGTGTCTCCCTATACATTGTATTACCTCTGTGTCCCCCTATACATTGCATTACCTCTGTGTCCCCCTATATATTGTATTACCTGTTTCTCCCTATACATTGTATTACCTCTGTGTCCCCCTATACATTGCATTACCTCTGTGTCCCCCTATATATTGTATTACCTGTTTCTCCCTATACATTGTATTACCTCTGTGTCCCCCTATATATTGTATTACCTCTGTGTCTCCCTATATATTGTATTACCTCTGTGTCCCCCTATATATTGTATTACCTCTGTGTCCCCCTATATATTGTATTACCTCTGTCTCCCTATACATTGTATTACCTCTGTGTCCCCCTATACATTGCATTACCTCTGTGTCCCCCTATACATTGTATTACCTCTGTGTCCCCCTATACATTGTATTACCTCTGTGTCTCCCTATATATTGTATTACCTCTGTATCTCCCTATATATTGTATTACCTCTGTGTCCCCCTATACATTGCATTACCTCTGTGTCCCCCTATACATTGTATTACCTCTGTGTCCCCCTATACATTGTATTACCTCTGTGTCTCCCTATATATTGTATTACCTCTGTATCTCCCTATATATTGTATTACCTCTGTGTCCCCCTATACATTGCATTACCTCTGTGTCCCCCTATACATTGTATTACCTCTGTGTCCCCCTATACATTGTATTACCTCTGTGTCCCCCTATACAGTGTATTACCTCTGTGTCCCCCTATACATTGTATTACCTCTGTGTCCCCCTATACATTGTATTACCTCTGTGTCTCCCTATATATTGTATTACCTCTGTATCTCCCTATATATTGTATTACCTCTGTGTCCCCCTATACATTGCATTACCTCTGTGTCCCCCTATACATTGTATTACCTCTGTGTCCCCCTATACATTGTATTACCTCTGTGTCCCCCTATACATTGCATTACCTCTGTGTCCCCCTATATATTGTATTACCTCTGTCTCCCTATACATTGTATTAACTCTGTGTCCCCCTATATATTGTATTACCTCTGTGTCCCCCTATATATTGTATTACCTCTGTCTCCCTATACATTGTATTACCTCTGTGTCCCCCTATACATTGCATTACCTCTGTGTCCCCCTATATATTGTATTACCTGTTTCTCCCTATACATTGTATTACCTCTGTGTCCCCCTATATATTGTATTACCTCTGTGTCTCCCTATATATTGTATTACCTCTGTGTCCCCCTATATATTGTATTACCTCTGTGTCCCCCTATATATTGTATTACCTCTGTCTCCCTATACATTGTATTACCTCTGTGTCCCCCTATATATTGTATTACCTCTGTGTCTCCCTATACATTGCATTACCTCTGTGTCCCCCTATACATTGTATTACCTCTATGTCCCCCTATACATTGTATTACCTCTGTGTCTCCCTATACAGTGTATTACCTCTGTGTCCCCCTATACATTGTATTACCTCTGTGTCTCCCTATATATTGTATTACCTCTGTGTCCCCCTATACATTGTATTACCTCTGTGTCCCCCTATACATTGTATTACCTCTGTGTCCCTCTATATATTGTATTACCTCTGTGTCTCCCTATACATTGTATTACCGCTGTGTCTCCCTATACATTGTATTACCTCTGTGTCTCCCTATACATTGTATTACCGCTGTGTCTCCCTATACATTGTATAGCTATAGCTCTGATTTCTACCCTTTCCAGGGGACATTAGTAGGGCTGACACAATCCCAAGACATATGCCCTTGTGCCCTTGCCCATGCAGAAAATTATATCTACACTGAGGTTTGGAAAATTAACAAACAGCTACTACTCACCTTTTCTCACCTCTAAAGAGCTCTGGTGCGGCATCCGATCTTCTTTCTCAGGGTCTTCCAGACCTCTGAGTGACTTCAGCAACCCCAAGGTACAGCGGAGGTCTGTGACATGGGGCACATTGATGTCAGGGGACTTTGATGCAAACTTCATGAAGTTGATGTGCCTAGCGTTACTTCTAATGCCCTATCACAGGTCTCAGAGATCTCCTAAGGCCCCTGATGTCTACCAGGAGGCGGAGGAGGCTGAAAAACGCCAGGAAACAAGACGGAAGCCATGCTGAAGCCCCGGGGAGGTCATGGACGATGAGTATCAGCTGTTTATTTTTTTCTGCATCTTTCTGGGGCCTTTTGATTATTATACTCTGGGATCTAAAGAGACCCCCAACTATAATAACAATTCGTGGGTGGTGAACTCCAACATCTTGGCTTCGGACAAACCCAAAATATATTGAAAACATGTTACGAGCCAGTTTGCTCATCCCTACATATGTCCTTCATAAACTATCCAAACACTAATACTACTCATGATACGGTATCACTAAATAAGGCTGACATAATACTGCCATAGCATGTCCACCAACAATATCGCTACATAAAAGAATACAATATTACTAAACGTGATGAAAGACGTTCACACACGAAAGGTCCTATCAGGTCAAAAGGTTTTTTGAGCAAGAGTTGATCAGCGATAAAACGTGATGATCAGCGCTCGTTCACACTGGCCAGATAAGAAACTGGCCAGCCATCGTGCACTATCATTGTTTGCTGACAACACAGCCCAGACTACACCAAGCGATGTGCTGCTGGCGAACCATCATTCTATGGGCCGCACATGATGTATGAGCCAACGCAAGGAGTCCCGAACACCTTCAGCTAGATATAAGAGGAGGAGAGTTACATACTAAACTGCTCCAAGGAGAGAGAAAATGGATATATAGAATAAATTCTGTTAGACTGAAGGGTCTTACAATGACAGGTTCAGTCTTAAATGGCATTTCATGACTGTAATCACATTTACCGTTATTTCTGCTGCATGTATGGACTTTGGTGTATATGTATGCATGTCTGGATACTGTATATGTTTATGTATTTTTTTTTATATATATATATATATATATATATATATATATATATATATGCTTAGATTTGGATTTTGACGTTATAGACAATGTCATTTTGAGCTGTGATTTTTTGCAAATCTACTATATATTTTATTATGTACAATACATTACCCTTAGGCAATTATTTATGCACATCCTGAATAGGACTTTATTGATACAGTTTATGGTGCTTTGACTACAAAGTGTTCTGGCTGATGAGAACATTTATCATTGTAAAGCTATAATATCTATATCATCTCCTTCTGGTGTATACGCTGGTATTTCTGTAGACACATGACAGTGATTGGCTAAGAGGACTGTCAGTCCTGATGTTCTGCCTATCCATGTATCCTTGCATCTGATTGGCCTAATCTCCTGTCAATCTTGTGACTTCTATAAAAGATTTGAGTTTAGGGCGGTCTCCGCCCATAGAAGAAGCCAAGTATTTGGTGGCATGTGTGTTAGGTGCTGTAGCTTTAGGTATAGAATACTAGAGACAGATAGAAGTTATCCCACCACTCCATACCTAGCAATCTCCCAAGTGCCTTCCTTATAAAAGCTGGGTGCATTTTGTGTGTACACTCACAACACAGTGAATATTGTGGAGGCAACAAAGGCTGAGACTGATCCCAGAATAGCATTCTCATACAGAGGCTCTGACATCACCGGCCTCCATATACTCACCTGTCTGTGTCTTATACAGAGGCTCTGACACCACCGACCACCATATACTCACCTGTCTGTGTCTTATACAGAGGCTCTGACACCACCGGCCTCCATACACTCACCTGTCTGTGTCTTATACTGAGGCTCTGACACCACCGGCCTCCATACACTCACCTGTCTTTATTCTCATACAGAGGCTCTGACACCACCGGCCTCCATACACTCACCTGTTTGTGTCTTATACAGAGGCTCTGACACCACCGGCCTCCATACACTCACCTGTTTGTGTCTTATACAGAGGCTCTGACACCACCGGCCTCCATACACTCACCTGTCTGTGTCTTATACAGAGGCTCTGACACCACCGACCACCATATACTCACCTGTCTGTGTCTTATACAGAGGCTCTGACACCACCGGCCTCCATACACTCACCTGTCTGTGTCTTATACAGAGGCTCTGACACCACCGACCTCCATACACTCACCTGTCTGTGTCTTATACTGAGGCTCTGACACCACCGGCCTCCATACACTCACCTGTCTTTATTCTCATACAGAGGCTCTGACACCACCGGCCTCCATACACTGACCTGTCTGTGTCTTATACAGAGGCTCTGACACCACTGGCCTCCATACACTCACCTGTTTGTGTCTTATACAGAGGCTCTGACACCACCGGCCTCCATACACTCACCTGTCTGTGTCTTATACTGAGGCTCTGACACCACCGGCCTCCATACACTCACCTGTCTTTATTCTCATACAGAGGCTCTGACACCACCGGCCTCCATACACTGACCTGTCTGTGTCTTATACAGAGGCTCTGACACCACCGGCCTCCATATACTCACCTGTTTGTGTCTTATACAGAGGCTCTGACACCACCAGCCTCCATACACTCACCTGTCTTTATTCTCATACAGAGGCTCTGACACCACCGGCCTCCATACACTCACCTGTCTGAGTCTTATACTGAGGCTCTGACACCACCGGCCTCCATACACTCACCTATCTTTGTCTTATACAGAGGCTCTGACACCACCGACCGCTATACACTCACCTGTCTGTGTCTTATACAGAGGCTCTGACACCACCGGCCTCCATACACTCACCTGTCTGTGTCTTATACAGAGGCTCTGACACCACCGGCCTCCATACACTCACCTGTCTGTGTCTTATACAGAGGCTCTGACACCACCGACCTCCATACACTCACCTGTCTGTGTCTTATACTGAGGCTCTGACACCACCGGCCTCCATACACTCACCTGTCTTTATTCTCATACAGAGGCTCTGACACCACCGGCCTCCATACACTCACCTGTCTGTGTCTTATACAGAGGCTCTGACACCACCGGCCTCCATACACTCACCTGTCTTTATTCTCATACAGAGGCTCTGACACCACCGGCCTCCATACACTCACCTGTTTGTGTCTTATACAGAGGCTCTGACACCACCGGCCTCCATACACTCACCTGTCTTTATTCTCATACAGAGGCTCTGACACCACCGGCCTCCATACACTCATCTGTCTGTGTCTGATACAGAGGCTCTGACACCACCGGCCTCCATACACTCACCTGTCTTTAGTCTCATACAGAGGCTCTGACACCACCGGCCTCCATACACTCACCTGTCTGTGTCTTATACTGAGGCTCTGACACCACCGGCCTCCATACACTCACCTGTTTGTGTCTTATACAGAGGCTCTGACACCACCGGCCTCCATACACTCATCTGTCTGTGTCTGATACAGAGGCTCTGACATCACCGGCCTCCATACACTCACCTTTCTGTGTCTTATACAGAGGCTCTGACACCACCGGCCTCCATACACTCACCTGTCTATAGTATTATACAGAGGCTCTGACACCACCGGCCTCCATACACTCACCTGTCTATAGTATTATACAGAGGCTCTGACATCACCGGCCTCCATACACTCACCTTTCTGTGTCTTATACAGAGGCTCTGACACCACTGGCCTCCATACACTCACCTGTCTATAGTATTATACAGAGGCTCTGACACCACCGGCCTCCATACACTCACCTGTCTATAGTATTATACAGAGGCTCTGACACCACCGGCCTCCATACACTCACCTGCCTTGCATCACATAGCAGCCTAGAGACACGGGGGTATTTTTAAATGCTAGAGACATTTCTAGCTTCAGCATCTCTTGACCATTCAGCACAGCTGTTTGGCACTGGGATTTTTCATTATTATACATAATATAAAGTAGGGAAATACACAATTAGATAATATTATATTACGATATCCCTCGATATTTAGTGGAAAGGAGGTGATATTATATAAATTATGGGCTCCAATACACCTCCCTATCCCTTTATGTATATTTTACATGGTATACATTTTAATACATTATTAAAAGTGAAGTTTTGATACAATTTTTTTCTTCTTTTCCTATGCCCATCTGCTTTCTTATTCTTTGTTATGTAGTCCCGGACTCCAGGCCAGATTAAGTCCTGCAAATGATTTTTCTGGACCATATTTTTCCCTGAGCTGGAGGCATATTGATGTCCAATGTGTGGAGTGTGTCAAAAAAGTTTAAAGGTCTTTTCTGGCCCCAAATATATTGTTCATACTGATGACTTGTTCACAGATCAGATCATGCACCATGCCGTGCCAGAACACTGTCAAGTTTTATGGCTTGGCTACTGCAAATCTTATCTTTTCATAGGATATAGATTGTGTAGAAGTGAATTTCCTTTCCTTTTGTCTAAGCCAGTGGACCCAATGAACGACTCCCACCATGTCCAAATAGCTGCAGGCTGGCAGAGACTAGTTTTACAACAGCTGGAGAGCCCCATATAGAAGACTATTGTATTACTACTGCAAACCCATTGCAAGAAACTGTACCGTAGCTTCACAAGAGGTCGGTCACACTGGACGTAGGCTGGTAATGTTTTATGCTCTACATCATGTGAGTTACTCTAAGGGATTTACATTACATTCTTATTATTCCCTTCAGTCTTAGTATAAATTACACAGTTACATAGTACAATTGGAAACAGACATATGTCCAACCAATAGGGGAGGATGTGGATGAAGGGAAGGAATATGGGCAAACTCGAGAATTTTTTTTTCTCCCAAAGGAAGGTAAAAACAAACAACACAAGGCATGAACCACTTTGTCCTAAAAGAGAAAAAAAATCCCTCCTGAATCCAAATGTTTATCAAACTGGAACAATATCTGAAACAAGTATTATATACATTTATATAAGTGCAAGTCTTTCCTAGCTAAGCTAAGAAACTCCATGCTCCCTAAAAATGTAGGTTCTCTTTTTTATTTTATTTTTCATACTCCTTATACTGGTACACAGAACTGAACTGCATGTTTCAGATGAGGTCATGGGATATCTTTGTCCCACAAGTCCTTGTCTCTTTTAATACATGACAATATTGTGCTGGCTTTAGAAGCAGCTGATTGACATTGCATATGGTGGGCACTGACAGTACACAGATCACGGACCCATACATGCGCACGTTCATGTGTACATGTAACCTTACTCCCCCTAGGACATATGTTGCATGCAGATTTTTAGTATCTAGATGCGCAACTTCACATTTATCCCCATTGAACTTGAATTGCCAGGTTTGTGCCCAAACATTCACTGGTTCCAAGATGGCTTGTAGCTTATGAAATGTTCCATAGACTGCACTGTATTGGTGCTGGCTTTACTAGTACAATGATGGAGTATGCCAACTCCATAGTACTAGTAATACCATGGAGAAGACAGGGAGCTGGATCCGATCGTATGACTATCCTGAAAGCCCAGCGTTCAACACATAAATTTTTTTTTTTTTTTTTTTTAAAAACGGGTGGGCAGTAGGTAAAAAAAAAGACACATAGCAAGCCACAACCAAAAAGCACTGCAGACAAAAACATGGCAGAAACGCATTGTGATTTTTCCCACACTGCTTTTCATAGAAAGTCCACAGAGTTTTCCTCTGTGGACTTTCTGCTTCTGGACATGGACGCTTAAAACTACAGTATGACAAATACAATAAATTGATGTTGATGGTGTGACACATGTGTTGCCTCCCCTTGACTTTGGAAATCATTGCTTACTTTTGCAAGTTTTAAATTAAGTTACAGTCAATTAGGTTACAGTCAGTGGACTTGAGATGATCCCTGTACTTAAAGAGCTGGGAAGAAAGTATAGCATCCACTCGCATTCAAAGATCAAGTATCAACATGTAGCTTTGCCATCTGAGACCATAGATGTATTCCCAGGACATTAGGAAGCTGCTCACCTGTCTAATGCCAGCTGTCTGCGGTGATAAACAAGAGGACTACATGAGGATGAAGATGCAGGAGACTGCACTCTGAAGATTGAGAAACTTGAACAAACAATATCAGAATAACCCAAATCATATGCAAGGTTGGGCTGATATTAATAATAGTATATTCATGTTCCTCCTTAAAGGGTTTGTCCAGCTTCAGCAAATAAATGATATTGTTTCTATAACGAAAAGTTGTACAATTCTCCAAAATACTTTCTGTATCAGTTCCAAACAGTTTTCTAGATCTCTGCTTGCTGTGATTCATTGTTTACTTCCAGTGGATAAAAATCAGTCCATGGCCATGTTATATACAGTCCATGGTCATGTTATGGGCACACAAGTGCACAGCTTGTTACAGGACAGATGTCTGATTACTGAGCTGTGACTGTAATGAGCTGTGCACTTGTGTACTCATCACATGACCATGGACTGTACATCACATGACCATGGACTGTACATCACATGACCATGGCTTGTACATCACATTACCATGGACTGTACATCACATGACCATGGATTGATTCTTATACAGTGTAAGTAAACAAACAATGACAGCAAGCAGAGATCTAGAAAACTGTGGGCCCTTAGCACACCCTGATGGCACTGTACATCCATTGTACTTCATACAGATACTACTCATATAGCATGAATAGCAGGCTATGTATCAGTGTAATACACTGGGTAGATTATTTAAGAAACTACACATTATTATATACTGTAGACACATTGAGAGGACATCTATGTTCAGTTAGGCCAACCAGTATCCCTCCTCCCTGGGCCCCATCTTCTCAGTCACAGTCATCCTGCAGTATATTGCTGCTGCCTGACACCTGCTGCTGTGTGGACACATATTTTCTGGCTCACAGATTTAAGGGGGCCTTAGTACAAGGCAAAGGGCCTTTGCAAATCATTGCATTCTTGCTTTCTTGACCTTTTTTTTTCACAGCAACCCAACTTTTTTGGAATTTGGGTTGTCTACCGTCCACTCTGGCTAATAAATGGATGTCCTGAATCTGAGATTCCCTGTTATTATCACTGAATTGTTCTACATTTGTTTTTCTAATGTAAGCAACCCCTTTATCTCCTTATGTTCTGGTCTCCTATAACTTTTTTATTTTTTTCTCCAGCAAAGCTATACAAAGATGTTTTTTTTTTGCAGGGTGAGTTGCATTTTCTATTGCCACTGTGTCTGGTACTTATAATTTATTACCAAACTTTCAATAATTATTTTAGGGCAGGGGAATAGAAAAAACAGCAATTTGGCCATTCATATTTTATGCCTTGGACTGTTAACATATTGGCTTTATTCTTTGAGTTGCTACAATGTTTTAAATAGTTTTTAATGAAAACTTTTAAACATTTTTTCTTGAGAAGGCTTAAATTTTTTTAAACTTAAACTTACCTCGAGGTAAGTTTAAGTTTAAAAAAATTACATACATGTACCATACATGTACCTCTGGTGTCAAGTATATAAATATGAGTGGGGGGGCTAAAATTAAATTTACAAAAGGTTCAAATTAAAAAAAAGACGGTATTTTTTGGACTATAAGATGCACCAGGCCATAAGACGCACCTAGGTTTTAGAGGAGAAAAATAGGGGAAAAAATT
This sequence comes from Leptodactylus fallax, assembly GCA_947044405.1. Lineage (NCBI taxonomy): Eukaryota > Metazoa > Chordata > Amphibia > Anura > Leptodactylidae > Leptodactylus > Leptodactylus fallax. Next base: position 9,664,240 of record CAMRHE010000032.1, read on the forward strand.
TTGAAGCAAAAAAATGGTAAAATATACACATGAGAGTTGTAGTTTTGCAGCTTTATGGGGATGCATAGGGTGTCTTTTTTTGTGGGGCCAGGTGTACTTTTTAGTTATACCATTTTGGGAAATGTCTATTGCTTTGATCACTTTTTATTCAAATCAGGGGCGAAAAAACGGATAGCACACTGATAATGGCCATGGTCGTCTACAACCAGCCTTAGACTGAGGCCCCACATTGTGGAAATGCAGCTTTTTTTGGTGTTTAATGTTAGCACCCTTTGTCTTCCAACAACTCTTCTAGGTACACTTGTTTATGAAGGACCTCGGCAGGGAGGTTATTCCAAACATCTTGGAGAACTAAGCTCAACTCTTCTGTAGGCTTGCTCAAATCACTCTGTCTCTTCATGAAATCCCAGACAGACTGGATACACTTAGGGTCTGATTTGTTCTAGAACTTCAGTACTGTGCCCCCTCCTCAGCAGCACCTTACGCGCAACATCTTTCTCATATAGTTTGGTTGCAGTTAAATATATACTCTATAAAGTATCTCCTTGGGGGGAAAAAAATCAGCTGCAGCTCTTACTGCAAATATTAAGGAAATTTTTCAGAGTTTTTGAAAACTTTTTGAAAATCATTTTTGAAAATCCTCATCTACACTTTCTGTAAATTGCTGGTGCAGATTCCACAACAAAAATCTGCAGAAATTCCAAAATGTGTGAACTTGGCCTAAGTCACCTTTGATGAACAGTTTTCTTGCTAAGAACCAGATTTTTTTTATTTTTATGTTTACTTTTATGAAATCCGCTCAGTTATGATGTGAATTTATAGATGAACTTTATATAGAAACACACGCATACATTAAGGCTGTAAATTGATTTCACTTTCTAATTGTGATAAGGCAGGAATTCACAAGCGCTCAGTACAAATTAACCAGGCATGTGGGAATGTCATAAACATCTCTTCCTATGTCATTGAGAGACACGTACAGCTGCAGCAACAAGAGGACAGCCGGGCAGTTCTGCCTATGCAGCTAGATTCTCTGCCTTCATTTAGGGCTTAGGATCCCAGCAACAAAATGGAAGCCATAGATCTCAGTTTTGTTTCGGAGAAGAAACGAATATGGACGGGAGGAGAGCAATAAAATGAGACTATTGGCACGGAAAAAGAGGCAATTGCAGAATCTTAGAATCCCGGCAGATCTTTTCAGAATCACGAGCTGTAAGACATGGAATTTTCAAAAGATTTACAGATAATAAAGCATTAATGTATGACATGGACTGGCCCACCAGAGTACCAGAAGAAGATCCTCTGGTGGACCCAGGCTCTAACACAATATTGGTCCAGTGGAAGACACACAAATTTGAAGGGTACTTTGGAGGGTGGCCTCCAGAATCATTTTATCTGGTGGGCCCAAGGCACCTCAGTCCGACACTGTTAATTATTACTAAGGTGTTCTAAGAGCTCTATTCTCTTTGATTATTTTTGATCCCTGTCAACAATGAGGCAATGGAGGCACCAATTTACAAGGGGAAAACACTGCTTGACTCAGGTGACCCTAAAATATCTATCTGCAGGCTGGGTTGATATGCTGGGTTCTGGTGCATAAGGACTTAATAGTCAGGGACCATCCAAATGGGATATCCCTCTACACAGAACAGCTTTCACTCTGGAAGTTAAATGCTACTTGGTTGACATGGCTTGCAACATCTTTATCCATAATCTGTAGGGCATCTCTGAAGTGGCACCATTTAGATAAGTTAAACCTTATGAAGCAAGGCATCATACCTGAAGTCTTTTTTTTCCCCTAGATTTACATATTAACGGGCATGCCCTTGTATAAATACAGACCCACAGGTGATATCAACCAGGGAATTTAGGCTGCCCAAAAATTGGAAATATATTATATTGCTGCTTTTTACCGCTTTGCTTGTCAAATGACATTGAAAAAGAGATCAAAAACTCACAACTACAACTTGCTCTGCAAAAAAAATTACCCCTTGTACAGCTCCATACACAGAAAACAAGAATATAGCAAGGCATTGAAATTTTTCTTCAAAGTTTTATATTTTTGGTATTAGCTTGGGGTGGGGCTAAAAAATGTGATGTGTAGTGGCATTTTTTTAATTTATACTCTATTTTTTTATTTGCCTTAATTTTTTTTACATTGTGCCTCCCCCATAAGGTCAGACTAGACCTTTAAGGGGCATTTAAACGTAATTTTTTTTTTTTTTTGTGATTTCCCCTGCAACTGGAGCTGATACATTAGCCTCATTTACAGGAGGAATACAGTCCACCAGGGCAGAGCAGATCTGGGTATCGTGTAGTTTTCAGCACCCGGCAGAACATATGACTGCTGGGCCGGGGGGAAGGCTGCCTCATGGTAGCTGTCATAGCTGTATACATAGCGTTCATTAAGTGCTGTGTATACAACAGCAACTGTCCTTACCTTCTCTCTGGAGAGTCTGGTTGTCATACTTCTCCAGCTTCATGATCTTATAACTCATACAGATACATCCTTGCAGAGTTAAACAGCCACTGCACAGATGTATATAGTCAATGGGCGGTTGGGAAGATGTTAATTTGCAAAGTAAAATGCAGAGCTTGCAAACATATTACTTACATGTCAACTGAATAGAGTCTACATGTTGTTGCACACAGCAGAATTTCTAGCAGTAATTTAATCTTGTCATCGACCACTAGTTGTTGACAGGGAATATATAGTACGGATCAAGAATGCAAGAATGTCAGAAATCTCTTGCATGTAGTAAATAGTAGTCGCAAGACAAAAGCAACATCTAATTAAAATTGCTATATGTAAATGGATTCTTATATGGTGTAAATAGCACAAATCCAGGGTAGTGTAAGTTGCAGTCACTGTGTATCCAACACAAAATGTATTAGTTATCATAATAACTGGTTTTGGGTAATCTCTTTTTAGAACAATTACGTGAGCTACAATCCATGGAGACCCGGACAGCAGGACATCACTTTCACTGCAGGAAAAGGAAGCATTGCACAGTTCTCACTGAAATCGATAGAATGTTTCATGCTAAATATGATACCCCTTGTAAGAACAGCATATTATAGAAATAGGGCAATCCTCAATTATTGCCCAAAATAACACATAAAAAGCTGACAGATCTGGGCATCCTGTACCCTCCAAAACATGAGATGCTGTTTACTGTCTTTACGCTCTCACTTAAGATGTTGATATGATTGGGGAGAGTGAGATCCTACAGACACTAAGGATTCGCACATTGAATTCCTTCTTTCCCCCTACATCTGATAGGGGAACATTGTGAGACCCCATACACATTAGATCATTGGCTAATCCTGTCCAAATTGGTGGGTTCAACCAAGATTTATCTACTGGCACATGGCTTGCTTGAAGCGATGGGAAGATAATGGTCAGGCACTTGGATTGTGACTACCCAATCTTTTTGTTTTTGGGAGATAACCATCCACCAGAGTTGTCTACCAGTGGCTTCCTTCCCCCTCTCCCATTTAGTGCACATGTACTTTTTGGCTGAGCTGAGTCCTCTGTTCTGGTATCGGGTTCCCCATTCCATGGTGGGCTTGAAATACAGCAGCTCAGGTGACTATTGTGGCCAATTACATGTCACATGTTAAGTACAGGTGGTGTATTAGCAGTGAGTATAGCTTCTTTTTTTTTTTTTTTTTTTTATTTAACCCCACCCCCAGCCCCCTGGGTTAATAAATAACTGTCCTGAATGTAGACTCACTCCCCTATAACATAGATTTTTCAAATACGGTTTTTCAAATGGTCTATGTAAACCAGATAAACCCTCTAGAGGCAATTTTGTTATAATTATAGGGGACCTAAGATTTTAATATTTTCAGTTACATGAAAAAAAAATTACGTTTTCACCTGGCCCACAATCTCATGCTGTCTCGTTTATATATGGATTTCTAATGGAGGACCCCGGTACCTGCTTGCCTGTGTATGCGAGAGGTTGGGAGAGGGAACTGGGGGTCTCATTCTCACCAGACGTGTGGCCTTTGGCTTTCCAGGCATTACATAAATTCTCTATTTCTTGCAAGGCAGAAGAAATGAATTATAAGATCCTTTCTCGGTGGTGCAGAGTTACCTCTGTCCTCCACGTCGGATCACTGCTGGAGATGTAATGTTGACCGGGGTACGATGGCACATGTCTGGTGGAGATGTACACTCCTCTGACCCTTCTGGCCGGATGTCCGTCGAATTATTCAGATGGTCACTGGAATTGCGTTGGATGATAACCCTGCTCAACTCCTCCTCTCTATCTTCCCATGAAAATTCAAAAACAATCTGTAGACTGTTAGGGTTCCTTTTAATAGCAGCTAGGACCGTTATCCCTCGGCTGTGGAAATCCCCGACGCACCCCTCCCTGTTGTCGTAGCTTCAGGAGGTCTTGTGCATCCGCAGTATGGAAAACTGCGGAATTAAAGCAGGATGATAGTGCCCACCAACAAACGTGGCTCCTGTGGAATTACTTTTATTACTCTGCTGAGTTTCAGTCTGCCTTCCCCTCTACTTCTTCATAACCTTCCCTTTGCTTTTATCTTTCCTCAATTCCTTTTTGTTCTTATTGTTCTGACATATATCCGTCTTTGCTTTTTGCTGTGACATAGTCCTTGTTATTGCCGTCCCCCCAGATCCTCCCTTTTACCCACCTGATGTGTCGTATTCTTCCCACCCCCTCCACTCCGCTCCCTAACCCTAACCGTCATCTCATCCCTCTTTCGTATATAACCTTTGTTGTTATTGTGTTGCTACTTGCTTACTGTTGTTGTACAAAAAAACTTCAATAAAAATCTTAATGTTAAACAAATAAATAAATAAATGACATGTTATTGAGATGCTATGGCCCCCTGTGATGTCCTGAAAAAAAGGGAATATGAGTGGCAGATAACTGACCCCATGAATGAGTTATGTGTTTGGCACCTCCTAAGTCTTAAGCCATTTAGAGCAGTAGTAGAGCCCTTAGCCAAGTGTACTGCTCAGGGTCCCTGTGGATTTAAAGACACTAAACTAGAGAACCCTTCATCACATTACATACTCACAGGCGTAGCAGTGTGAACACGCCTAACACTAAGAATTCTGGCACCAGTAACTTTTTTTTCATCACTCTTCTCTGTCTCAGTTTTTGGTGTTTGCCAGGTGTTCATTCTCAGCACTGAGTCTTTATGTGGTGATGGAGGAGGAAAAAAAGTACAGCCTTTTATTGGTTTCTTTACTATAGATTTAATGTTTATGTATATTTATATATTTGATGATTTGACTATCAAGGGTTAAACAGCAGTATAAATTATGTAAAAATGTAGTCAAAAAGTGCTTATCGGGGACCACCCTATTCGGGGAGTGTATGTATTTGACTTACCCTCTATTGTAGGCTTGTCCAGACAACTTGTCTATATGGGCATGATATTATAGGTCCCCATGGGTATACTGTGCCACTATAGACCTATCAAGTACCAAGTATGGGTAAATTAACAAACTCTTCCATCGTGCAGAGATTCCCGGATGGAACCAGTTCAAGATTTATATAGCCCCTTGGGTCAGAGACACAGTTGTCATCCAGCCTACCCCACCTCCCTAAACTCGTAGACCCACCTACTCTATTTTTAGGTACACTCCTTACATTGACAGTCACAGTCCCGCCCTGATAAATTGATCTTTCACTTGCTGTACCTATTTCTGTAGACTGGAAGACTAAGAGCATATTGCCAGTTTATCCAGGTGCTCCCTGAACTCAGATTATGAAAACTAACATGTAAATAAAAAATATGTAAAATGTAGACCATATATTTGGAATTAGGGCAGATCAACGTCACTAGAACTAAGTAAGCAGACAGGTGTGGAAAAAATGCGGTATAGTTATATGCCTTCAAAAACAGAAGTGTTAATAATTTATTTTTGTCAATTAACAAAACAAAGTGATTGAACAAAAATGAAATCTAAATCCCATCGATATTTTGGGTGACCTTTTACCTTTGGAGGTGGAACCCAGAAGTGATGATATGGCCCACAGATATAGCCCTGATCTCAACATCATCTAGTCTGTCTGGGTTTACATGAAGAGACAGAAGGTGTTACGTCCTCGCCCGTTCGAACTCCTGCGCCGTCCTCTGGCCGCATTGTACGGAGCGGGAGGCGTGTCCGTTCATGATTACCTGCTCCCGGACTCTTGTCTTCTGTGTCAGCACTGTTAGGGTTAACTTTTGCGTGTTTGTGATTGACAGCCTATCTGCCAATCAAGCCTGGGGTGGGTTCTGGACTTCCTTTGACTGGCCATCAGCCCACACATGGTTGCTGGCTATTGTGTCTCTGACCTAGCTAAGCGTTTGTCCTTCCTTTTGTTTAGTATTTACTGACCTCTGCTTTTTGGCTTTTGACTACTCTTTTGGATTGCGATTTGGTACTTCTTTGTCTCTCTGGCTTTGACCCTTGGCTTGCTGACTCCTCTTCTGTGTTGTGTTGTCTTGTCCTGTGTAGCACTTATTTAGAGTAGGGTTTGTCGTCCAGTTGTCCCTGTCATTAGGACAGTTGCGGCAAATAGGTAGGGACACGGGGTGGGCCTAGTTTTAGGGCTCACTGTCTCTGTCTTCCCTTTCTCTAGCAGCCGCTATTGGGAATTACTTAAGGGCAATTCTAACAGAATAGCCAGCCAAAAAAAAAAAAAAAAACCTTCTGTCAATTTTTGTTACATGGATTCTATTCAGGATCTTGTGGCTGACATGGAGAGTTTGGCAGGCTTGGTGTCTGAACAAGCTAACCAAGTCCATACCCTTTCCCAGAACCAAGCTGAAGTTGTGGCACCATCCCCTGCTGCTTTGTCCATTCCCAGGGTTAAGATGTTATTTCTGGATCGTCTTTCAGGGGATTGAATAAAATTAGAAACTTTCCGGGAGTTATGTCCATTATATTTTCGGGTTAACCATTATATGTCGAAATCTTAAATGGTAGGAGTGGTTATTTCTCTCCTATAGGGGGATCCAAAGGCTTGGGCCCTTAAACTTCCCCCTGAGGCAGAGGAGTGGACCCTGGGTGTTATTTATGCTGAGCCAGACCAAATTGGACTGGCGGAGTTGCAGCTTCTCACCATTCAGCAGGGTAGGCGCTCCACCGAAGAGTATTGTTCCGAATTTTGTAAACATAGTATTATGGCAGGTTGGTGCGAGTCAGGGTCCTTTTTAAACAGAGTCTTAATGACTCCATTAAGGATGTTTGGGTAGGTCACCCAGATCCCACTAACTTAGAGCAGGCCATGGTCTTGGCAGTTCGCATTGCCCGGAGACTCCGGGACAGATGCAAGGAGAGAGTAGGGCCTGATTCCTCTCAATTCTCTGTCCTTCTCTCTCTCATATGAAGTTTGTCTCCCCTTCTACCACCACCAGTGATGATCCTATGCAGCTAGGAGTGCTGGATGCCAAGGCTAGACGTAAAAACTGTCTCCAGAATAACCTCTGCCTGTATTGTGGAAAACCAGGTAATTTCATCTGAGACTGCTCCATTAAAACCCCGCACACTGGCAGAAAACTCCAGTGCCTGAGTGGTATTCGGAAGACCCATTCAGGCAATCAGTAACCTTCCGAAAATTATTATAACGTGATGCTACCAGTATCTTTGTCCTATGAGGACATGTCTGTATCTGGCCAGGCTCTTGTAGATTCGGGAGCTGTGGCTAATTTTGTTAATTTGTCATTTATTTCTGTCTTGGGTTTAGATCTGTTATTGCTAGACACTCCATTGTCGGTTACTGGAGCAGATTCTACCCCATTGGCCAGGGGTGGAGTCCGCTACAGGACCCCGCTAATCAGTCTTCAAGTGGGCTCTATTCATTCAGAGGTCATAAGTTTTCTGGTTATGGAGGGTCTGGCTTCGGATATGATTTTGGGCCTTCCTTAGTTAGTCCTCCATAACCCCATTTTTGATTGATCTAGGAGTGAGTTGGTGAAATGGGGAGATTAGTGTTCTTCCCATTGTATAGCCTTGCATATATCAGATTGCGTCACTGAGGAGACACTCTTACCTGACTTCCTATCTGATTTTTTTGGACGTGTTAGATCAAAAATCTGCTGATAGTTTACCCCCGCATAGACCTTATGATTGTGGTATTGATTCCCTTCCTGATTCCAAATATCCCAGAGGAAGGATTTTCAATCTCTCAGCTCCTGAACGTGAGGCTATGCGGGAGTATATCCATGATAGTCTTTTGAAAGGACATATCCGGACATCTAATTCTCCCATGGGAACTTGTTTCTTTTTTGTTGATAAAAAAGTTGGGGGTTTGCGGCCATGCATTGATTACCGTGAACTAAATAAGATTACTGTCAGGAATCAGTACCCTCTTCCACTGATTCCTGATCTCTTCAATCAGATAGTGGGTGCAAGCCATTGATGGACCTCACTAAGAAAGGTGCCAATTTTACCAACTGGATGCTTCAGGATGAACGGGCATTTGAGCGACTTAAGACATGTTTTGTTGAAGCTCCTGTTTTAATGCCACCGGACTTAGATCAACCATTTGTTGTAGAGGTTGATGCTTCTGAAGTAGGTGTTGGTGCAGTTTTGTCTCAGGGCCCAGAGACCCTCACATATTTGCAACCTGTGGCCTTTTTCTCGAGGAAGTTCTCCCCTTCAGAGCGCAATTATGATGTGGGTAATTGCAAACTCTTAGCTATTAAGTGGGCGTTCGAAGAATGGAGACACTTCCTCGAGGGGGCTAAGCATAAAATCAAAGTAATTATTGATCATAAGAATTTAGTGTATTTGGATGGGGCTAAGCGACTGTCTCCTAGGCAGGCTTGCTAGGCCTTGATCTTCATGCATTTTAACTTTGGTTTAACGTATCATCCAGGTACTAAAAATGTGAGAGCTGATGCTCTTTCTCGCAGCTTTTGTGCCAGTGATGCCCCAGGAAACATCCCGGAAAAAATCCTGTCCCCTGGAGTGGTAGTTGCCACTGTAAACCCTGATCTTGCCACGTGCATGGTTAATTTGCAAGAGCTTGCTCCCAAGAATACCCCCACTGGGAAATTATTTGTGCTCCCTAATTTTCGTCTCCATGTGTTAGAGGAAATTCACTGCTTCACTTTAGTGGGACATCCTGGCATTGCTGGCACCAAATATCTGCTCTCACGATCATACTGGTGGCCTAGTTGGTCCCGAGATATATATATATATATACAGTGCCTAGCGAAAGTATTCAGTCCCCTTGAACTTTTCAACCTTTTGCCACATTTCAGGCTTCAAACATAAAGATATAAAATTTTAATTTTTTGGTGAAGAATAAACAACAAGTGGGACACAATTGTGAAGTGAAACGAAATTTATTGGCTATTTTAAACTTTTATAAAAAATAAAAAACTGAAAAGTGGGGCGTGAAATATTATTCGGCCCCCTTAAGTTAATACTTTGTAGCGCCACCTTTTGCTGCGATTACAGCTGCAAGTCGCTTGGGGTATGTCTCTATCAGTTTTGCACATCGAGAGACTGAAATTCTTGCCCATTCTTCCTTGGAAAACAGCTCGAGCTCAATGAGGTTGGATGGAAAGCGTTTGTGAACAGCAGTTTTCAGCTCTTTCCACAGATTCTCGATTGGATTCAGGTCTGGACTTTGACTTGGCCATTCTAACACCTGGATACGTTTATTTGTGAACCATTCCATAGTAGATTTTGCTTTATGTTTGGGATCATTGTCTTGTTGGAAGATAAATCTCCGTCCCAGTCTCAGGTCTTTTGCAGACTCCAACAGGTTTTCTTCCAGAATGGTCCTGTATTTGGCTCCATCCATCTTCCCATCACTTTTAACCATCTTCCCTGTCCCTGCTGAAGAAAAGCAGGCCCAAACCATGATGCTGCCACCACCATGTTTGACAGTGGGGATGGTGTGCTCAGGGTGATGAGCTGTGTTGCTTTTATGCCAAACATATCGTTTTGCATTGTGGCCAAAAAGTTGGATTTTGGTTTCATCTGACCAGAGCACCTTCTTCCACATGTTTGGTGTGTCTCCCAGGTGGCTTGTGGCAAACTTTAAACAAGACTTTTTATGGATATCTTTGAGAAATGTCTTTTTTCTTGCCACTCTTCCATAAAGGTCAGATTTGTGCAGTGTACGACAGATTGTTGTCCTATGGACAGACTCTCCCACCTCAGCTGTAGATCTCTGCAGTTCATCCAGAGTGATCATGGGCCTCTTGGCTGCATCTCTGATCAGTCTTCTCCTTGTTTGAGATGAAAGTTTAGAGGGACGGCCGGATCTTGGTAGATTTGCAGTGGTCTGATACTCCTTCCATTTCAATATGATCGCTTGCACAGTGCTCCTTGGGATGTTTAAAGTTTGGGAAATCTTTTTGTATCCAAATTCGGCTTTAAACTTCTCCACAACAGTATCACGGACCTGCCTGGTGTGTTCCTTGGTCTTCATGATGCTCTCTGTGCTTTAAACAGAACCCTGAAACTATCACAGAGCAGGTGCATTTATACGGAGACTTGATTACACACAGGTGGATTATATTTATCATCATCAGTCATTTAGGACAACATTGGATCATTCAGAGATCCTCACTGAACTTCTGGAGTTTGCTGCACTGAAAGTAAAGGGGCCGAATAATATTGCACGCCCCACTTTTCAATTTTTTATTTTTTACAAAAGTTTAAAATAACCAATGAATTTCGTTCCACTTCACAATTGTGTCCCACTTGTTGGTGATTCTTCACCAAAAAAATTAAAATTTTATATCTTTATGTTTGAAGCCTGAAATGTGGCAAAAGGTTGCAAAGTTCAAGGGGGCCGAATACTTTCACAAGGCACTGTATGAGTTTGTCTCAGTTTGTGAGGTATGTACTAAGATGAAGGTACCTAGAAGGTTACCAGAAGGCCTTCTTCATCCTCTCCCTATACCTAAAAGACCGTTGTCCCATCTTTCGATGGACTTCATTACAGATCTGACGGTTTCTCAAGGGAAAACGGTGGAATGGGTGGTGGTGGATAGATTCTCTAAAATGTGCCATTTCATACCCCTATTAAAAAAAGCTTCCTAGTGCTCGACACTTAGCCTCTCTTTTTATTTTTTCCAATTCAAATGTTTTATTGATTTTCAAAAATAAAACAACATTAAACAACATAAACCAAAACAGACCATAAATGCAACCATGCAAGCGCTGAGGACCAGAAGTCACCAAGCGGGAAACCCCAAGACGGCAGCCTCTCTGTTTATTAACCACATACTTTGTTTGCATGTGGTACCAGAAAATATTGTGTCTGATTGGGGAGTACAATTTGTTTCCAGGTTTTGGAGGGAATTTTGTGGCCGCTTGGGGGTCTCTTTGTCTTTTTCCTCTGCATTTATCTGGAGACCAATAGACAGACGTAGAGACTCAATACCTGAGGTGTTTTGTGTTTGATGCCCAGGAACAGTGGAGGAAGTTTTTTCCTTTGGCGGAGTTTGCGATTAATAACAGAAGGAACTCCACCACTAAGAAGTCTCCATTTTACTGTAACTATAGTTTTAACCCTAGGTACTCGTCTTTTCGCAGCACTTAATCTATAAATCCTACCGTCAATCAGACTTATCGACGACTGTGCACAGGATTGGCCCAGGCTCTGCTGAACCTGGTAAAAGCCCAAGAAAATAAAAAAAGTCAAGGAAAATAAGAGACGTTTACCGGGTCCTTATTATAAGGTGGGAGATCGGGTTTGGCTGTTCACTAAAAATCTGCAAAATTTGCTCCGGGTTACATTGGATCGTACACCATCACTGATGTCATTAATCCGGTGTCATTTAAACTACAACTGCCTAAGACATTCCGTATCCACAATGTATTTCATAAATCTCTTTTGAAAAAGTACATTACACCTGTCATACCTTCATCCAGTCAGTTCAAGGAGAACTAAAATATGAGATTGAAAAAATTCTAGATTCCCGTTGGGTACTTTGGAAGGGTTATGACCCTGAGGAGCAGATGTGGGTCCCTGGCAAGAGCATTCATGCTCCACGCCTCATTAGTCTGTTTCATCGGAAAAACCCTTCAAAACCTGGGTTGTCTGATGAGCGTCCAGTGGCCCTTCATAAAAGGGGGAGTACTGTTACGTCCTCACCTGTTCAAACCCCTGTGCTGTCTCCTGGCCGCATTGTATGGCACAGGAGGCGTGTCCATTCATGATTACCTGCTCCCAGACTCTTGTCTTCTGTGTCGGCTCAGTTAGGGTTAACTTTTGTGTGTTTGTGATTGACAGCTTATCTGCCAATCAAGCCTGGGGCTGGTTCTGGACTTCCTTTAACTGGCCATCAGCCCACACATGGTTGCTGGCTATTGTGCCTTCCTCTTGTTTAGTATTTACTGACCTCTGCTATTTGGCTTTTGACTACTCTTTTCGATTGCGATTTGGTACTTCTTTGTCTCTCTGGCTTTGACACTTGGCTTGCTGACTCTTCTAATGTGTTGTGTTGTCTTGTCCTATTCTGTGTAGCACTTATCTAGAATAGGGTTTGTCATCCAGTTGTCCCTGTTATTAGTACAGATGCGGCAAATAGGTAGGGACAGGGAGTCGCCTAGTTTTAGGGTTCACTGTCTCTGTCTTACCTTTCTCTAGCAGCCGCTATCGGGAATTACTTACAAGCAATTCTAACAGAAGGATAGGAGCAAGCCAATCCATAGAAGATGTCCCAGATGGCGGGAACAACTTCCCTACCAAGTTCCTTCAAAAACTGCAAGTCTGCAAGTGTACCGAGAAGAAATGATGGAAGGTGTCATTCTCTTTTATTCATTTAATTTGCATTTTGTTAATTACTAAAAATAAACTATTAGTTTTATTCCTGAAAGCATTCTTACTTTGCTGGTCACTTTCCATTTGAAGGGAGTCTGTCACCAGTAATGAGTAAATTAAACTAAACATACTGTGAGAAACCTTGGGGTCACCTGAATGTAACTTTGGTATTCTTTTGTAAATTCGGCCCTCCATTGCAAAGTAAAATTTATAAAACCATTTATGTAAATGCCATCTGCATTTAGATTGGCTTCCTTGCCACTGCTGATGGGAGGATGACAGGGCCAGGCAGAAATACCAAAGTCTCGCCTGGCCCTATATTCTTGCGGTTGTGCCATGATTTTCAGTATCGGTGCATGCGCACAACCGCTGCTTATGCTTCAGGCCAGAGCGGGTGTAGTTTGTATGTGCCAATTGCCAGAAGCAAAGGGGACCACATCTTCTTGAGAAGAGAGTATATACACACCTCCGTCTTTGTAAAGCCCCTTGCAGACGACCCTTGCATTTTTCCTGGATAGCACACTGACCCATTCATTTCTATGGGCCCGTACACATGACCGTGAATGACACGGTCATGTATGCGGGCCGACAGTCGGGGCCACAAAATATGGAACAGGTCCTATTCCTGTCCGATTTTGCGGTCCTGCTTCCGTGGTTCCTATTCATTTAATGAAAGGGGCCGCGGAAGCACGGCCGGTGCAGAGGCGGCACACGGGAGACATCCGCGTGTCCCCCGTGCGCTGCCTGTGCCTTTACTTCATGGCCAGCGGTAACCACACATGTACAACCGGCCTAACAGAGAATGAATAACAGATCTAATACAAGTTTAGAGGTCCGTTTTTAAAAGATCAGTGGGTTGGGTAAAAAAAAAATTAAATTCATCCTTTTTTTTTTTTAACTTATAATTATCTATTCAAATCAATGGGAGAATTTTCAAGCGTTTTCAAAGCTACTTTTGGAACTGTTATTGAGGCAGAAAACCCACCCTTAGGCTAAGGCCCCACGTTGCAGAATGCAGGTAAAAAACGTTGCGGAAAAAAAGCATTTTTCTCTGCATTTTTCTACCCTTATTAAATCTATAGGGAAAACACGAACGATTCTGCAGGTAAAATTGACATGCTGCTCTTTTAAAAAAAAACGCATTGGTTTTTGAAAACACATCTTTTCCACAGAGTTTTTTTTTCCACAATGTGTGGATGGGATTAGCCAGAATTCCTTCACTTTGCTGGTACTGTAAAACGCAGCATGAGTCCTTAGTCTTAGGCCTCCTGCTGATGATGCAATTGCGGATAAAAGTACAGATCCATTCATTTCTATAGGTCCATACATACAGCTGTAGGTTTTGCGGGCGTGTGTATCAAGCATGTCCTATTTTTTTCCCATATTTGAGGCACAGACAAGCATAGGGGATCATACATCTGATGATGTCATAAAATCTGTGTAGATAATTTGGTTTGTAAGAAAAAATACAAAGAGAATACAGTGCATAAGACTAATAAATGAAGGAATGTACAGTCATGGCCAAAAGTTTTGAGAATGACACAAATATTATATTTTCACATGATCTGCTGCCCTCTGGTTTTTATGTGTGTTTGTCAGATGTTTTTATCACATACAGAAATATAATTGCATTCATATTATGAGTAACAGAAGCTTATATTGACAGTTAGAATGAGTTAATGCAGCAAGTCAATATTTGCAGTGTTGACCCTTCTTCTTCAGGACCTCTGCAATTCTCCCTGGCATGCTCTCAATCAACTTCTGGACCAAATCCTGACTGATAGCAGTCCATTCTTGCAGAATCAATGCTTTCATTTTGTCTGAATTTGTTGGTTTTTGTTTGTCCACCCGTCTCTTGATGATTGACCACAAGTTCTCAATGGGATTAAGATCTGGGGAGTTTCCAGGCCATGGACCCAAAATCTCTATGTTTTGTTCCCTGAGCCATTTAGTTATCACCTTTGCTTTATGGCAAGGTGCTCCATCATGCTGGAAAAGGCATTGTTGAGCGCCAAACTGCTCTTGGACGGTTGGGAGAAGTTGCTCTTGGAGGACATTCTGGTACCATTCTTTATTCATGGCTGTGTTTTTAGGCAAGACTGTGAGAGAGCCGATTCCCTTGGCTGAGAAGCAACCCCACACATGAATGGTTTCAGGATGCTTTACAGTTGGCATGAGACAAGACTGGTGGTAGCGCTCACCTCTTCTTCTCCGAATAAGCTGTTTTCCAGATGTTCCAAACAATGGAAAAGGGGATTCATCAGAGAAAATGACTTTACCCCAGTCCTCAGCAGTCCACTCCCTGTACCTTTTGCAGAATATCAGTCTGTCCCTGATGTTTTTTCTGGAGAGAAGTGGCTTCTTTGCTGCCCTCCTTGAGACCAGGCCTTGCTCCAAGAGTCTCCGCCTCACAGTGCGTGCAGATGCACTCACACCTGCCTGCTGCCATTCCTCAGCAAGCTCTGCACTGCTGGTAGCCCGATCCCGCAGCTGAAACACTTTTAAGAGACGGTCCTGCCGCTTGCTGGTCTTTCTTGGGCGCCCTGGAGCCTTTTTGGCACCAATGGAACCTCTCTCCTTGAAGTTCTTGATGATGCGATAGATTGTTGACTGAGGTGCAATCTTTCTAGCTGCAATACTCTTCCCAGTTAGGCCATTTTTGTGCAGTGCAATGATGACTGCACGTGTTTCTTTAGAGATAACCATGGTTAACAGAAGAGAAACAATGATGGCAAGCACCAGCCTCCTTTTAAAGTGTCCAGTGGTGTCATTCTTACTTAATCATGACAGATTGATCTCCAGCCCTGTCCTCATCAACACCCACACCTGTGTTAATGGAGCAATCACTGAAACGATGTTAAGTGGTCCTTTTAAGGCAGGGCTGCAATGATGTTGAAATGTGTTTTGGGGGATAAAGTTCATTTTCTAGGCAAATATTGACTTTGAAAGTAATTGCTGTTAAGCTGATCACTCTTTATAACATTCTGGAGTATATGCAAATTGCCATTAGAAAAACTGAAGCAGTAGACTTTGTAAAAATTAATATTTGTATCATTCTCAAAACTTTTGGCCATGACTGTACAAAGGCAAGATGCCAACTTGTGGGTTGTCTCAATACACACTTGTGCCTTAACCATGTGGTCTCTCCTGTTTTGGGAGACAAGTCACTTGATGAATGTCAACTTGTAGCAGCTAGAGTATCCCTGACTCAGAAGTTCAGTCATCAAACAGTGTGACATAGTGATAATGAGTAAAACAGTTGTTTTCCATTAACCCTTGAGATCCAGCTTTGAATTGGTTAAAGCTTCAGACATTGTAACTGAATTTAGCGTACTATTTCTGAAAAAAGAGGTCCATTCCAAAAATGTCTCAGGGATGAAGATAGATCTGTCACCGAATTACTTACATGATATTTAATATCTCACGATTATGAGGTACTAATCCTTAATATGAAAGCTAGGAGAAGTCTCCCGCTGAAGACATTTAGTAACTACTTAATTAGCTTGTAAGGAGATCCATTGCCGGATATAAATGCGTTGTTTTTCCACATCGCTTTTTATTTTGTTTTTGCTGAGTTTTTCTCTGCATTTTTTTCTTCTATTAAATATACAGGGAAACCGCTTGCAATACCGTAGCTAAATTTACAAAAACACATGCATTTTTAGAAACGCAGTTTTTCTGCAGTTTTTTTTCCCGGCAATGTGTGGATAAGATTAAAAACAATCTCATTCACTTTGCTGGTAGTGTAAAATGAAGTACTTTTTTCTGTTGCATTTCCGCAGCAGTCAAAAACGTTGCGTTTCCGCACCATGAGGCCTTAGTCTATATTCACATGACAGTGATAACCAGATAATAATTTAAAAAATGTCCATCACACAGCTGCCTTAAATTTAATGTGTGTGAATGGGAGCAATTCATTTGTTTTTCAATGGTGTGTTTTAATGGACTGTCAACAAATAGGCCATGTCCTATTTTTACCCATTTTCACGGATACCTCAATACACTCAAATATATGAGGGATCGGTAAAAACTGGCACACCTCGGGTGCAGAACGGTTGTGATAAATCTACACAGAGGATTGGTGTCTGGGTGGCAGCTTGGAGAGGGCAGGCCAGGGCAATGGCGTGTTGGCTGTGGAGGAGTGTTGTGCTGACTGGAGAGGAGCCCATATTGCCAATGACAGTGTTGGCAGCTGCCTGTTAGCACCTTACACCCCATCTGCATGGAGTGACAGCTTGAGCATGTGCATTGTTACTCCTTTCATTCTCCATGGGAATGCCAGAGATAACTGAGTACAGCACTTGACTTTCTTCATAAGTCTAATAGAAGTGAATGGAGCAGTCATGTACGTGCAACCGTCTACTCCACTCATTTGGGGATACAAGCGACCTGCAAACTTGACGGGGGTCCCAGTGGTCCAGCTCCTAAGTTATCCCCTACCCTGTGTATAGTGAGTAACTTGAAATAACTGGAATACCCCTCTACATAAAAAACATACAAATATTTAGTATCTTAATACAACCTATAATATAATAAATTGCTGCAACACATTGGGTGGAATATTTTATTGATAGTTTTTTTTTACGTAAATTAATCGCAAACCCAGATAGAAGTGTTTTTGTGTTGGTCTTGCCGCTTTTTTCAGAGTGGATGAGGCTGGGGCAAGGCGTGGGCAGGACCATCACCTGTGCCCTATCATCATTATTTATGCTGGCGTAGATTTCAGCCAAGGAGCAGAAACGCACATAATTCATGAGCATCCTCCACCAGCACAGGGGACTGGCATACAATACACTGGTCTTGATGAATTCCCCACATTGTGCTATTAGTGTAAGAAAAAACTAAAAAACTAATATCATGAAATTTCTTGTGTGCTTTGTTTTATAAGGTAAAATTACATGAATAATAAAATTGGAAAGATGATTTCCAGTAAATCCCAAAGTGACACTGTAGGGAAATGTAATGCTCTTTCTAATGTAAATCAGAAGGAATCAGAATTAGAATTTTACTACACAATACTGTGAATCCAGTTGGTTTTAGTATATACAAGAACATCAGAGTATTTACAGTATATCCCATATTACTGGATTGTAGGATCCCAGAAAGTTATCTAATTTAGAAGAGGGCAGGTGCAGACCGGGTATCGAGATCTCCTACTACACTGTGGGAGTTATTTTTAATTGTGATGCACTGACAATTTAGACTTGTTGCACACTTAAGGAAATCTGAAGACGCTTCCTTTCTTGTAGTGAGCTGAGTAGGCAGAGGGCTGCTCTATATAAGCAGCCTTGAGGGATTTTCGCTTGTCACATTTGTGTTGGTGGTGAGTATTGTGTATGCTGTATTTTTTCCATGTGGTGGGATATGTTAGGGAAAGTTTCCAGTCAATTAAAATACTGTTAGTGGAGAAGAAAATATTGAATACCCCATATTGTTCAAAAACTTGATTATAACTTAAATTTGACTCTTAAAAAAAAATAAAATCTAAATTCTGGGAATAAGCTATAGATAAAGGGTCATATACCATATCATATTAATACTACTTTATACTAATCCTAGTGATTTAAATATCCCCCTATACAAATCTGGAAGATATTTGTTATAGATTTTCTTGGTTACTTTTCACTTAATTTATACAATTTTGCTTCTTTCCTACAGAGGGGGATCACCAATTTTTTTTCCACCCTCTTCGACAACAAAAGGTGAGTCTTCATGTTTTCTGTGTTTTGTCTGGTCAGTACGGTGGATTGATTGCTGCCTCGTCATTAGACAAATCTATGTTCAACATAGTGTTTGTAGAACAAATGGCATCTTAGTTTTTGAGTCCTGTAAAGCTCTGTTCACATCTGTGTTGGATGCTCCATCATGAGTCTTCATCACAGATTCCATTGAATTTGTTGAAAAATTATGAATGCCTCAACATTCTGACAAAACCCATTATAAGAGGACTGTCGGGCACCATTGGTATGCGTGCTATGACTAATCTGGCATTGTGTTGTGATTTCTGTTATAAGCTGGAAACCTCAACGTACATGTGAACAGAGTGAAAGGGCATAATCACACGACCATGACTGAAACTCGGTCCATGTGTTTGCCGGATTTGCCGACCTGCACCTTATGCCGGGAGAGGGACTCCTAGCTGTATAGTTATCTATGCTGCTAGGAGTCCCTGCCTCCCAGCAACATACTGTCTCATACCAGTTACAGTACAGGACAGTATGTCGCAGGTGAAAATTATTTGGGGAACTAAAGATTCTGGTGCTATATGGTCAACATTTTTGGCACATCTTGGTTAGGTTAGGTTTACTCCATGTTTGTGCCCTTCTAAAAGGATTTAAGTTTTTGCTGCCTTTTTTTCTCTTGCACACATGTAATGTGTACACATATAATAATATACGTTAACAGATAAATGTTACAAAAGTAATATAGGGGTGATAACTTTTTTGGCTAACCATAACATTTATATTTGCTAATTAGAGCACAAAGACTTTTCATCAGGTTTAGATAAAGGAAGGACTGAGAGACAAGAACATTTATCAATCATTAAGAACTGTCTTGGCTTATTGCAATGATGTATAAATATTGTTCTCATCCTTTTGCCTGATGAAGGAGCCTATGTGCTATGAAAGTGTATAGGTATTTGGATTCAGTGCCCTGTAGGTTGGGCAAAAATCTCACCAATCATTAGTTTTAGTTAAATATTAGTCGGTCTCCGACCACACCAACACTAACTGGGCAGATTAGTCATTAAAATAATATTCTGAGATATTCGTTTTTAAATAATTTTCTAAAATAAGAAATATTATGTAGCATTTTGAAAATAAAGTAGGATATAAGTAAATATATCTTGTTATTTTTTTATATTTAGGTAGTTTGGCTTGTGTTTTATGTATGAATGTGGCTGTCGTGAGATCTGTTTTATAAAAATACTGAGCTGTATGGTATAAAATATCTCTTGTAGAAACCAGCAACCATGGGTGACGGTGAGATGGCCTGTTTTGGCGAGGCCGCCCAGTACCTCCGTAAATCGGAGAAAGAGAGACTGGAGGCCCAGAACAAACCCTTTGATGCAAAGAACACCTGCTTCGTAGATGATCAAAAGGAACTCTACGTGAAAGGTTTAGTCACTGCTCGCGAAGAAGGAAAACTCACAGTGAAAACTGATGATGGGAGGGTAACTATTATAATATATGTATTATCCATATAAATAAGATGCTGTGTTATGTATTTCTCTGGTACATCATTAAATGCATTCTCCTCTTTCCAGACTGTAACTGTAAAGGAAAGCCAAGTTTATCCTCAGAATCCTCCAAAGTATGACAAAATTGAAGACATGGCCATGATGACTCACCTAAATGAGGCTTCTGTGCTTTTTAACCTCAAAGAGCGTTATGCAGCCTGGATGATCTACGTAAGTAGAAGTTCTGATCTGTGAATCTTCAGATACCATAAGAATACCATCTTAGTAAATATCAAAATACCACAATATTAAACATTTTGACACCGACGCCTTATAACATGAGGGGTATAATCCCACCACTATTCATTTGGCTAAGGGGGCTAAACCCTAAGCACTGGTCATGGTTTAGAATTTAACAATTTTTAAAGCCTTTCTTTATCAATATTACCAAACTACTTAGAATAAAGATCAGTAAATATAACACATTTAATATACCAAACAATGATTAATATTGCTACCTAATTCTGTGCCCAAGGTCCTTTGCTATGGACCTTAAGAGAGAAAACCTTTTGTAGAACAAATATTCAGTCCTATTCAGTATACTTAGTTCATATGATTGTTTTTGTTCCAAGTGCTTCAGTGCGTATATCTATTACAGACCTACTCTGGGCTTTTCTGTGTCACTGTCAACCCCTACAAGTGGCTGCCAGTGTACAACCCTGAGGTGGTAGCTGGCTACAGAGGCAAGAAGCGTATGGAAGCCCCACCACACATCTTCTCCATCTCTGATAACGCCTATCAGTTCATGTTAACAGGTACACACATTTCTCAACACACTCACCTATGAAACATTATTTCTGAAGAATATTTAATATTAATATATTATCTTTTTTTCTGTCAGATCGTGAAAATCAGTCTGTCCTGATTACGTAAGTAATGTCAGCTACGTTATTTCTGAGATATACAATGTTTCTGAGTTCTATATAGCCATAATGTGTTCAATCTCTCCCTTATCCCCAGTGGAGAATCTGGTGCTGGTAAGACTGTAAACACCAAGCGTGTCATCCAGTACTTTGCAACAATTGCAGCTATTGGAGATTCCGGAAAGAAGAAGGAAGCTTCCACCAGCATAAAGGTAAATACTAAATTACAGGAACCTTAGCTCCCACCCACAAAAAGACAAGTGTTTATGTTTTATAACAAACTATAAAAGTAATGTTCAGAATGTGTTATGCTCTTTTCAATGTGATATAGCATGTTAGTATGATAGTTTGTTAGTTTCTGCTTTGAGGTACACAAATTACTTCCTAGTCATAAAATTCACCATTAACTATTAATAATACTGAAGAAACTAAATTGATGCATTTTTACACTCTCAAGGGAAACCTGGAGGATCAAATTATCCAGGCTAACCCTCTGCTGGAAGCCTTCGGTAATGCCAAGACCGTGAGAAATGATAACTCCTCTCGTTTTGTAAGTATTATAAGTACCAATCTGCTCAAACAACTTATCCTTTCTTATCAAAATAATTCATAAGCATTAAACTCTGCTCTTTGTCTCATTTAGGGTAAATTTATCAGAATCCATTTTGGAACCACCGGAAAACTGTCTTCTGCTGATATTGAAACTTGTAAGAATTATATTCCTTATGTGTCTCTTACTTATTGTGACTTATGACATGTACTAAAAGGTCCCTTTCTATACACAACTACAGATCTGCTGGAAAAGTCTAGAGTAACATTCCAGCTTTCTGCTGAAAGAAGCTACCACATCTTCTACCAGATCTTGACAAACTTTAAACCAGAGATTGTTGGTAAGTTTAGTTTATGAAATATGCATTTAATGCAAAGAGAATTAAGAAAGAAAATGCATATAACAAGTGTTATGTCTTGGTCTTACTGGATTATATTCTTGTGTTCAGAAATGCTTCTTGTCACCACCAACCCATATGACTACCCTTGGATCAGCCAGGGTGAGATCACAGTGAAGAGTATTAATGATGAAGAGGAATTGATAGCCACAGATGTAAGTGTGTGGTACTTCAAAGAGAATCTTATTGCTGTATATTGTATCTGGAAAAGGTTAATGTCTAATGTTCCTGTACTGTATTATTGTCTAACAGACTGCTATTGACATCCTGGGATTCACTCAAGAAGAGAAGATGGGCATCTACAAAATGACTGGTGCTGTCATGCACAATGGTAACATGAAATTCAAGCAGAAGCAGAGGGAAGAGCAGGCTGAGCCAGATGGCACTGAAGGTTAGCACTTCTTTTCGATATGCAATAAGATAACTGTGGATTGTTCTCTTTTATCATCCACTTAAAATAACATGGTGCTATGTATCTGAAATGTAGTTGCTGACAAAGTTGGCTACTTGATGGGCTTGAATGCTGCTGACTTGCTTAAGTCATTGTGCTACCCAAGAGTGAAAGTCGGTAATGAATTTGTCACCAAGGGACAGACTGTATCTCAGGTACATTGAGAAGAAAAATATTTAAGAAAAAACTGAGCCAGTTTAATAAACCACTTTACGTGAACATTGTGGTATTGTCCACTTCAGGTCTACAACTCTGTCGGTGCCCTCAGCAAGTCCGTTTTTGAGAAATTGTTCTTGTGGATGGTCACACGTATCAACCAACAATTGGACACCAAGCAACCCAGACAATTCTTCATTGGTGTGCTGGATATTGCTGGATTTGAAATCTTTGATGTAAATATTTAAGCTCTTCTAGTCTTATAAGTCTCCCGAGCCAGCCATACTGTATTTTCTCACGTAATTTGTATCACTTACAGTTCAACACCCTGGAACAGCTCTGCATCAACTTCACCAATGAGAAACTGCAGCAGTTCTTCAACCACCACATGTTCGTCCTGGAACAGGAAGAATACAAGAAGGAAGGCATTGACTGGGAGTTCATTGACTTTGGTATGGACTTGGCTGCCTGCATTGAACTCATTGAGAAGGTAAGCTTACATATAAATTCTGTAAGTCTTCAATAAATAACCGCATGTTATTTAGGAACTCAACATTTGCTGTCTGCTTTCAGCCCATGGGTATTTTCTCCATCCTTGAAGAGGAGTGCATGTTCCCCAAAGCCACTGACACATCCTTTAAGAACAAGCTTTATGAACAGCATCTTGGCAAGTGCAAGAACTTTGAGAAGCCCAAGCCCGGCAAAGGAAAGGCTGAAGCTCACTTCTCTCTGGTGCATTATGCTGGTACTGTGGATTACAACATCAGTGGCTGGCTGGAGAAGAATAAGGATCCATTGAATGAATCTGTCATCCAGCTCTACCAGAAGTCTTCTGTCAAACTGTTGTCCTTCTTGTATTCCAGCCACAATGCTGGTGACGGTAAGTGTCTCTTTCTTGTCCATTACTGCTACCTTCATATTGACAGCATTACATGATAAAGAACATCGAGAGAACTTGCATAACAAAGATGGTCTTTAATATTTTTCTTTACTCTTATTTACTGTTACAGATGCCGGCAGTGGTGGAAAAGGTGGAAAGAAGAAGAAGGGATCCTCCTTCCAGACTGTGTCTGCTCTCTTCAGGGTCAGTATAACTAATTGCTTTTTTCAATATTAAATGTATGTGTAATTTAATGTGTTAAAGATTTACTGAAATATAGATGTTCATTAGACGTCTAAATTCAGCTAATTGTATATTATTTTGTTTCTGCTTTAGGAAAACTTGAACAAACTGATGACCAACTTGAAGAGCACTCATCCTCACTTTGTGCGTTGTCTGATCCCCAATGAGACCAAGACTCCAGGTATTTATTCATATATTTCTATTCAGCTGTTCAGATAAATAGAGAATATTAAAATGAAATGCCATTGTTTATCACTGGTGAAATCAAAAGAATTATTTACTTTCAGGTATCATGGACAACCACTTGATCATTCACCAACTGAGATGTAACGGTGTGTTGGAAGGTATCAGAATTTGCAGAAAGGGATTCCCAAGCAGAATTATCTATGCTGACTTTAAGCAACGGTAATTTTATTTTCTTCTCCCATAATACAGGTGTTTTATATTTCACGTACAACTGATATAACATATATTGCCAATTCAAATTACTGAAACATAAGATTAAGATTGACCTGTATTTTTCTCATTCCTTTTGTTCATTAGTTACAAGGTACTGAACGCCAGCGCAATCCCTGATGGGCAGTTTATTGACAGCAAGAAGGCATCTGAGAAACTCTTGGGCTCAATTGATGTTGATCACTCTCAGTACAAATTTGGACACACTAAGGTATATAGTTAGTAACTATCAGACATCCTGGTAAATGTGGCCCCTGTGGGTCTTTGAAATTAAGTACTCATTTTTTCATATCTCAAGGTGTTCTTCAAAGCTGGTCTTCTGGGTACCCTGGAAGAGATGAGAGACGAAAAGTTGGCACAACTGATCACTCGTACTCAGGCACTTTGCAGAGGTTTCTTGATGAGAGTTGAGTTCAAGAAGATGATGGAGAGAAGGTATTTTTCTTTTTAAGGATATATCTGTTTATATCTATATTCTGTTTGTGTGTTCGGTAACCTACAACTAAATACACTATGTTCAAACAGGGAGGCCATAATTATCATCCAGTACAACATCAGATCCTTCATGAATGTCAAACATTGGCCATGGATGAAGCTGTACTTCAAGATTAAGCCTCTTCTGCAGAGTGCTGAGACAGAAAAAGAGATGGCTAACATGAAGGAGGAGTTTGAGAAGACAAAAGAAGCTTTGGCTAAGGCAGAAGCCAAGAAAAAGGAGCTAGAAGAAAAAATGGTTGCCCTTGTCCAAGAAAAGAATGACTTGCTTCTCCAAGTTCAATCTGTAAATACATTTGCATATATTAAAATATCCTTATATCACTTCATTGCAAACTGTTCTCAAGGCTAACAGAATTTTCATTTTTGTAGGAAGGTGAGACTTTGGCAGATTCTGAGGAAAGATGTGAAGGTCTCATCAAGAATAAGATCCAATTGGAATCAAAGCTCAAGGAACTGAATGAAAGACTTGAAGATGAAGAAGAAAGTAATGCTGAGCTCACTGCCAAAAAGAGGAAATTAGAGGATGAGTGCTCCGAGTTGAAGAAAGACATTGATGACTTGGAACTCACCCTGGCTAAAGTTGAAAAGGAAAAACATGCCACAGAGAACAAGGTATGGTCAATAATGAGAAGTCATCTGCTCTCCAGTATACCATAAAATATGTTTTTAAGCTCATGAGTGTTCATTGATTATAGGTTAAAAACCTTACTGAAGAACTGGCAGCTCTTGATGAAAATGTCTCCAAAGTCACTAAGGAGAAGAAGGCTCTTCAAGAAGCTCATCAGCAAACTCTTGATGACCTTCAGGCTGAGGAAGACAAAGTCAGCTCTTTGACAAAAGCCAAGACAAAGCTGGAACAGCAAGTAGATGACGTAAGTATCTATAAAATATTTCATTCCAAAATTTAGTTAAATCCAATTGTATAAGAAATAAATGAGACATTTTCTATCCATGTAGCTGGAAGGCTCTCTTGAACAAGAGAAGAAACTCCGCCTTGACCTTGAGAGAGCTAAGAGAAAGCTTGAAGGTGACCTCAAACTGTCTCAGGAAACTGTAATGGATCTTGAAAATGACAAGCAGCAAACTGAGGAAAAACTTAAAAAGTGTGTAATTATTTCTAAAATTCTATTTTCATACAAAAATATTTAAATAAAGCTCATGTTTATAATGCACATTGTTTTTACCTCACAGGAAAGACTTTGAACTTAGCCAGCTGCAAGGAAAGATAGAGGATGAACAATCCCTGGGATCACAACTGCAGAAGAAGATCAAAGAACTGCAGGTAAAACCCTGAAGGACAAGACGATGTCATTATGTCATAAACCAAAGATTATATATTACATGTACTTACCAACTGCTGCTTTTCCAGGCTCGCATTGAAGAACTTGAGGAAGAAATTGAAGCTGAACGTGCAGCTCGTGCCAAAGTTGAAAAACAGAGGGCTGATCTTTCTAGAGAACTTGAAGAGATCAGTGAAAGACTTGAAGAAGCTGGAGGTGCAACATCTGCCCAGATTGAGGTTAACAAGAAGCGTGAAGCTGAGTTCCAGAAAGTTAGACGTGATCTGGAAGAAGCCACCCTTCAACATGAAGCTACAGCTGCTGCCCTGCGCAAGAAGCATGCCGACAGTGTTGCTGAACTTGGTGAACAGATCGATAACCTGCAGCGCGTGAAGCAAAAACTGGAGAAGGAGAAGAGTGAACTGAAGATGGAAGTTGATGATCTTGCCAGCAACCTGGAGAGCATCTCTAAAGCCAAGGTAATGCTAGATCCTAGTTACATTCTATGATTCTCCTTCATTTGTGGAAAAACCTCTTATTATTAATATTTGTTTTTGTAGGCCAACCTTGAGAAGATCAACCGTGTAGTTGAGGACCAACTGAGTGAAGTGAAGGCTAAGGATGATGAGCATCAACGTGTCATTAATGACATCTCCGCTCAAAGAGCTCGTTTGCAGACAGAAAGCGGTAAATTAATTTATTTGTATCATAATTATGTAATTTACTAATAAAATTTCAACATTACTTTTTTTTATACTAAAGTCAGTAGCATGCAGTATTTTATTTAGGAGAAAAAGCACATTATCAGTACATGCTATACTGGTTTCCTGATTTATAGTGTGGTCCTTATTACCACATTTTATCACATAAAATTTTCAATATTCCATTTCTAAATGTTATCTAAGTTTAACCCTTAAATACTTAGAATGTGGAACATCTTTTCATAATTCTAGGTGAGCTGTCTCGCCAACTTGAGGAGAAGGAATCTCTGGTTTCTCAGCTCTCCAGAGGAAAGCAGGGATTCACCCAGCAGGTGGAGGAACTCAAGAGACAACTTGAGGAGGAATCAAAGGTATTAAGAAGTTTGTTAGATAAAACTTACTAGTAAAATTTTGACATGATCATTTTGATGTTTTAACAAGCGAAATGTCTGCACAATTTAGGCTAAGAACGCCCTTGCCCATGCTCTTCAATCTGCCCGTCACGATAACGACTTGCTCCGTGAGCAATATGAAGAGGAACAAGAAGCCAAGGCTGAACTCCAACGTTCTTTGTCCAAAGCTAATGGAGAGGTTGCTCAGTGGAGGACCAAATATGAAACTGATGCCATTCAGCGCACAGAAGAGCTGGAAGAGGCTAAGTAAGCTCAAACACCAAATAATACTCAACTCTTAGGGATCAACTTTTAGGGTAAATTTCTGGATAAAGAAAACCATTCCTTTGATACATTTGATAAATGTACTTACAGGAAGAAGCTGGCTCAGCGCCTTCAGGATGCTGAGGAGCAGGTAGAGGCTGTGAACTCCAAGTGTGCTTCCTTGGAAAAGACCAAGCAGAGACTGCAGGCCGAAGTGGAGGACCTTATGGTTGATGTGGAGAGAGCAAATAGTGCCGCAGCTGCTCTTGACAAGAAGCAGAGGAACTTTGATAAGGTAGACTTTCAGTTCATAACTGTGATAATATTACAACTTTGCTGATGCCTAAGCAGATACAATTGATTTTATGAATTATTTTTTAAAGGTCCTGGTTGAATGGAAACAGAAATATGAAGAGGGACAGGCTGAGCTTGAGGCTGCTCAGAAAGAAGCCCGCAGCTTGAGCACTGAAATCTTCAAGATGAAGAATGCTTATGAAGAGGCTCTGGAACAAGTTGAGACCTTGAAACGTGAAAACAAGAACTTGCAACGTATGTCTATTATATTTACTTACTAAACAACTGACCTAGAATCAGACAGTATATTTTTTGAGAAGAAGGCATATATATGGTTAATACTTGTTGTATTTTTGGTATTTGGTTCTGTACTTATATATTTTGCAATGTTCACATTTATTTCTACTTCTCTTCTTTAGAGGAGATCTCAGATCTGACTGAACAGATTGGTGAGACTGGAAAATCTATTAATGAGTTAGAGAAAGCCAAGAAACAGGTCGAGCAAGAAAAGGGCGATCTTCAGGCTGCTCTGGAGGAAGCTGAGGTACATCTTTACTATTTTTACACTTTATAATATAAAGATATATTAGGTGCTCTTAGTTTATCACTAATATTTATTTACGATCTAAATTTTTATTATAGGGATCACTGGAACATGAGGAAGCCAAGATCCTGCGTGTCCAGCTTGAACTTAACCAGATTAAATCAGAAGTTGACAGGAAGATTGCAGAGAAGGATGAGGAGATTGAGCAGCTGAAGAGAAACAGCCAGAGGTCTATTGACACCATTCAGAGCACACTGGACTCTGAAATCAGAAGCAGAAATGATGCTCTGAGACTGAAGAAGAAGATGGAAGGAGACTTGAATGAACTTGAGATCCAACTCAGCCATGCCAACCGCCAGGCTGCAGAAGCACAGAAACAACTCAGGAATGTCCAAGCACAACTGAAGGTATGCTAAATACAGTCTCCTGTACTTAATATCTACTGAATTATGTATGATGCTAACACCAAAGATGTGTAATCACTCATTTTAACAATTAAACTCTGTCAATTTCTTTGTAACCTATATATTTTTTATATTTTTAAAATAGGATGCTCAGTTGCAACTGGATGATGCCGTGAGAGGACAGGAAGATCTGAAAGAACAGGTTGCCGTCATTGAACGTAGAACCAGTCTGCAACAAGCTGAAATTGAGGAGTCTAGGGCTGTTCTGGAACAGACTGAGAGATCTCGCAAGATTGCAGAACAGGAACTTCTGGATTCCAGTGAACGTCTTCAGCTTCTGCACTCTCAGGTAAGTTCTCCTGATGAGATGAACTTGAAAAACATAAAAACATTCACCCTGACCACGTGCAATATTAAAAAGTGTATTTTCTCCATTAGAACACCAGCCTGATCAACAGCAAGAAGAAGCTTGAAGGTGACATTGCTCAGCTCAGCAGTGAGGTGGAGGAGGCTGTTCAGGAAGCAAGAAATGCTGAAGAGAAAGCCAAGAAGGCCATCACCGATGTAAGCCTACTCTTTATTGTCTCTTCATACTACTAGTGTACAATATATTAGTTTTGAACTGATCCCAAACTTATTGCTGCTTTATTGTTTTTAAGGCTGCTCTGATGGCAGAAGAGCTGAAGAAGGAGCAGGACACTAGTGCTCACTTGGAGAGAATGAAGAAGAACCTGGAACAGACAGTGAAGGACCTGCAGCATCGTCTGGATGAAGCTGAACAGCTGGCACTGAAGGGTGGCAAGAAACAGCTCCAGAAACTGGAATCCAGGGTGAGCACATTTCTAAAGTCTTGAGAGAAGTGCAAATAGAATTATATTAGATAGTTATATCTTTATACTACTGTCATCTGCAGGTCCGTGAACTGGAAAATGAGCTGGACAATGAACAGAAACGTGGAGTTGAAGCAGTGAAAGGTGTTCGTAAATATGAGAGGAGAGTGAAGGAACTGACCTACCAGGTAACAAAAAAAAAAAGACAGAAATATAAAAAAAAACCCTGTATGTTATGTAAAATATCTTTGGTTAATGGTTTTACTATATTGTCTTAAATCATATTTAATTTTGTAATAATTAATGCCCATTTTATAGACTGAGGAAGACAGGAAGAACGTTCTGAGACTCCAGGATCTGGTCGATAAACTGCAGCTGAAGGTTAAGGGCTACAAGAGACAGGCTGAGGAATCTGTAAGTAAAATCTAGTTGTAGAAATTAAGATATTTTATGTTGTTTAGTAACAAGCAGAGGATTAATCTAAGATTATTGCACACTGCCATTTTAGGAGGAACAAGCCAATGCCCACTTGAGCCGCTTCAGGAAGGTTCAGCATGAGCTGGAAGAGGCTGAGGAGAGAGCCGACATTGCTGAGTCCCAAGTGAACAAACTGAGGGCCAAGAGCCGTGACATCGGTGGAAAGGTAGCATTCAAATATTTGTAACTTTATGCGGCGTATATGTTTTTAAAAGCTATTAAAGTTTAATATGTTTTTCTCTTTTTTATATACAGAAGGAAAGCGAAGAGTAAAGAGTGTAAATGACTGAATACTGAAGAATACTGAAAATGGGAGCGTCTTAGTCTTTAATTTTGTCCTCCCCTATCCCCTCTTAGTATTGTATTTATCTCCCTAATAAATTTCATATGCAAACCTTGTAAAAATGTGTTATGTTGCATCCATACAGCCCAAAAGTCACAGGTTTATCCCAAAGCTAAAGTAGAGTGCACACTCACAGAGCAGCTCAAGTGACTAAGCAAGCAAAGTGTGAAGGACTATGAAGAAGATGGAAAGGGTGAAGATTGTAATTATGTAAAATTGCACAGAACTATTGATAGCAAATGATACTGTACTAGGTGACAATCACATTAAGGGGGATTTCAAGATGACCTGTTTCAGTAAATACTAATCAGTACTGTACACTGTGTCGTTCCTATTATTACTCCTAGAAATTCATGAAATAAATGAATACATTAATAACTGGGTATTACCAGATGAGGGTGTATCCCTACACCCGCTGACACTGACCAATCACTACTGATAGTGCCGCACTGTGTAGGGTCACACCCCTATGACATGGGTAACACCCAATTGTCAACTGCTGAGCTATCAGAAAAGATTCTCCAGAATTGTTATTTCATGGGGGCTACACATATTTACTAGGACAACCATGTCAAGTGAACTGTTAAGTCTCTAACATACTAAGATGAACCTGTACATTTTTGAAGATTTAACATCGCTAAAAGTGAACCTGTGAAGCTGAACATGCTGTCTGATCTTTGGGCACTATGTTATAGAGTTGGGGAAGCTGAGACGATTGTGTGTGTTACTTCATTAGTTACAGTATACCCTCCTGCTTTTCTTTATTATCTGAGTCATTAATATGATCATGTTGTGAACCATACATGAAAATCTGATCAACTAGTATAAAAGTGAGACAGAACCAACTCTCCATGTAAACCCAACCTTCAATCTGGAGTGGTAAAACAGAAGAGAAGAACTAAAAAGGAAATTTTCCTCTTTCAGTGTTGGCAGTATATATAGTATAATATACTATATATATGTTATATGAAACTACTGCATCAACTGTCAGTGCGTGAACAGTAATCTGAGCTCTTCCCAACCATTTCTCACAAAGGCCACCCATAGGCCCATCCCTCTTGAGTCTAATGGTAAATTTGGCCCCGTTTCCTTCACTGCCTTAAAAAGAGGGGGGAACTTTCCGGAAACCTGACTCATAGAAATAACGTTTATAAATGTCACAGATATAGCAGCTGACGGGATAGCATTACTTTGCTACAACATGGGGTCATGGAGTGAAATCCAACAACAACAATATCTATTTGTGACTCTGGGTCTCTAAACCCTACAAATTTCTCCTTCAGAATCTTAAACCCACTCCTATATGAACAAATAGCATTAAGATCAATGGCATAACTAGGAAAGATGGAGCCCCACAGCAAGCTTTTGAGGGGGACCTGGCCCCAATGTGATATTATGCCCCATTTACTGGCCCAAACATGGTATAACGCCTCCTTTACTGATACCACCACAAGGTATATTGCCTCCTTTATTGGTCCTCATACAGTATACTGTCCCCAATACAGGCCCACACACTGTATACAGTCCCCATTACAGGCCCCCATGCAGTATACTGTCTCCTTTCGAGGCTCCCATACACTAAGTGCCCCTATTACAGGCCCCCATAAAGTAAGTTTCTCCCTTACACGCCCCCATACAGTAACAGCCACTGTTACAGTGATGACATACGGTCCATAGGCGGAATGTGCATGCAGTCCCTGATTATCTTTCAGTTTGTTTCCGAGAATATCCTTCCTCAAGAGACTTTTTGATTTAATCCGCAGTCTGTTTAGAATAGTTATATGCAAGGATCCAAACACAGTCCTTCTGGCCCTAACAGCATTTTTTATATTAATGACCTTTCCACAGGATAGGCCTCCAGTATCTGATCAGTGGGGGTCTTGAATAAGTAAATACAGTGGGTACGGAAAGTATTCAGACCCCTTTAAATTTTTCACTCTTTGTTTCATTGCAGCCATTTGCTAAAAGCAAAAAAGTTCATTTTATTTCTCATTAATGTATACTCAGCTCTCCATCTTGAAAGAAAAAAAAACAGAAATGTAGATATTTTTGCAAATTTATTAAAAAAGAAAAACTGAAATATCACATGATCATAAGTATTCAGACCCTTTGCTGTGACACTCATATTTAACTCACATGCTGTTAATTTCCTTCTGATCCTCCTTGAGATGGTTCTACTCCTTCATTGGAGTCCAGCTGTGTTTAATTAAACTGATTGGACTTGATTAGGAAAGGCACACACCTGTCTATATAAGACCTCACAGCTCACAGTGCATGTCAGAGCAAATGAGAATCATGAGGTCAAAGGAACTGCCCAAGGAGCTCAGAAACAGAATTGTGGCAAGGCACAGATCTGGCCAAGGTTACAAAAGAATTTATGCATGGCTCCTAAGAGCACAGTGGCCTTCATAATACTTAAATGGAAGAAGTTTGGGACAACCAGAACTCTTCCTAGACCTGGCCGTCCAGCCAAACTGAGCAATCGTGGGAGAAGAGCCTTGGTGAGAGAGGTAAAGAAGAACCCAAAGATCACTGTGGCTGAGCTCCAGAGATGCAGTAGGGAGTTGGGAGAAAGTTCCACAAAGTCAACTATCACTGAAGCCCTCCACCAGTCGGGGCTTTATGGCAGAGTGGAACGAAGGAAACCTCTCCTCAGTGCAAGACATATGAAAGCCCGCATAGAGTTTGCCAAAAAACACATGAAGGACTCCCAGACTATAAGAAATAAGATTCTCTGGTCTGATGAGACGAAGATTGAACTTTTGGCGTTAATTCTAAGTGGTATGTGTGGAGAAAACCAGGCACTTCTCATCACCTGCCCAATACAATCCCAACAGTGAAATATGGTGGTGGCAGCATCATGCTATGGGGGTTTTTTCAGCTGCAGGGACAGGACGACTGGTTGCAATTGAAGGAAAGATGAATGCGGCCAAGTACAGAGATATCCTGGAAGAAATCCTCTTCCAGAGTGCTCTGAAACCTCAGACTGGGCTGAAGGTTCACCTTCCAACAAGACAATGACCCTAAGCACACAGCTAAAATAACAAAGGAGCAGCTTTGGAACAACTCTGTGACCATTCTTGACTGGCCTAGCCAGAGCCCTGACCTCAACCCAATTGAGCATCTCTGGAGAGACCTGAAAATGACTGTCCGCCAGCGTTCACCATCGAACCTGACGGAACTGGAGAGGATCTGCAAGGAAGAATGACAGAAGATCCCCAAATCCAGATGTGAAAAACTTGTTGCATCATTCCCAAGAAGACTCATGGCTGTACTAGCTCAAAAGGAAGGGGCTTCTACTCAATACTGAGCAAAGAGTCTCAATACTTATGACCATGTGATATTTCAGTTTTTCTTTTTTAATAAATTTGCAAAAATATCTACATTTCTGTTTTTCTTCTGTCAAGATGGGGTGCTGAGTGTACATTAATGAGAAATAAAATGAACTTTTTTGCTTTTAGCAAATGGCTGCAATGAAACAAAGAGTGAAAAATTTAAAGGGGTCTGAATACTTTCCGTACCCACTGTAGGTCATCAGTATAAAAAATACCATTGGGGCTAGAAAAACCTTTTAACCCCCCCACAATTTTCTTACATATGTCATTTTTGCAGATGAAATGACTACAGCGCATTCCTGGAAAAAAATTCACTGTTCTATTTCAAGAAGTCAAACTGTGTTTTTTTTTTTTAAACTCGGTTTATTGAACAATCGTACAACAAATTACACATCAATAGTACAAGCTTAAAAAGGAATAGGAATTAAAAAGGACATATTCTAAAAGTTGTACAAAGACATATCAGAAACTAGACAAAAAGAACCAAAACAGTGCTGCATAGTCCATGGTAGATGTAAATATCAGATACAAATCGTCCAGGAGAGAATCCAGGCAAGGGAGCCGAAAGAAACACAGAGTCCAAATCAACCTGTAGGGAGCAAAGGCATATACAAAAACCCCACACATATACAAACAAGATATTCTAATAAATACTTCCTATGGCGGAACTCCAGGGAGACTCAGTAGATAATAAGGAAAATACTATACAACTCAAACTGGACACTCCTTCCTGCGTCTAAGCAGTGAGTGTGTGCAGGGCATTACGAAATGATGGGGCTGTGTATAGAGTCAGAGTTGAGTCACACCAAGAGCCCCAAACTTTCCGAAATTTTTCAGGGCAACCTCTGCCTTTATATACTATTTTATTATATGGGATAATGGAATTTACCAATTTCCTCCACATGGATAGGGAGGAGGGGCGAGGATCCATCCAGCGCAAGGCAATAGCCTTCCTGGCTAGGAAAAGGGATTCTCGCAGAAAGATGCGAGTATGATGGGGCCATATTTCCTCATCCAGGATACCAAACAGACAAATTTCAGGCGAACATGGAATTGGGGTCCCCAGTATGTCTGATAATAAGTTCACGACCTCAGTCCAAAATGCTTTAATTATAGGACACTCCCATATCATATGCCAAAAATCACAATATCTAGCAGTGCACTGTAAACATCCAGGATGTTGTAGCCGTCCCATTTTATGCAGACATGCAGGGGTCAAGTAACTTTGATTCAAAATGTTTACTTGTATAAGCTTATTATTAGCGGCTGGGGAAACAAACTGTGCCGACTCCAAAAGGTCAGAAAATGTCTCGTCTGTGAGAGCAGGGATAAGAGTGCGCCGTTTCGTTAGAGCCGGAGCTTCCAGACGAAACATCCTGACCTGTATAAGATGGGCATACAATGCTGAGATAAGGCCCTGGGGACCTTGAGACCTGAGCACCCCTATAAGGGGATATGTGGAAATGCTGACAGCCGGTGGAGGAAACTGTGTGGACATGGTGTGTCTAATTTGGAGAAACCTGAAAAATTGGGTTCGAGGGATACCAAATTGGGTACTCAAAGAGTCGAAAGAGCGGAATACGCCCTGATCATAAATATCAGCCAGGGACGTAACTCCAAACTGTTTCCAACTGTGCATCCGGAAGGGCATATAATTCGGTCAAACCTGGGTTATCCCATATCGGAGTTTCAGTAGGGACTCCAGTATAAGCCGCCACCCGCTTAGCTCGCTGCCAGACCTGTATTGCCAATGTATGGATTGGGAGCAAGCTACCTCTATACAGGTGTGGGTGTTCCAAAACCGGCCATAAGTTGGGTATATGTAGATGATATGCTAAATGTGCCTCAGGGCCAGGCAGAGGCTCCGCCAACAACCAGGACCTAAGATATCGAAGTTGACCAGCAAGATAATATAAAAATATATCAGGAAGAGCCATCCCGCCCATAGCTTTAGGCCGCTGCAATGTGGAGAAACGTAATTTAGACCTCGAACTGCCCCATATAAAGGGAATAAGTATGGAATCCAATTGCTTAAAGAACTTCTGTGGTACTGACACAGCCACATGTTCTAAAATATACAAACATTTGGGGAGGACCACCATTTTAATAAGATTAATCCGCCCTGCAACGGACAGGGATAAAGCCCCCCACACCCTAAATTTAGCCCGAAAATGACCAAGCAGTGGATATATATTTAAACTCAGGAATTGTCTATGATCATTGGAAATATGGATCCCTAAGTATTTACAGGCATCTACAACCTTCAGGCCACAAATATATTCTCCCATATTTCCCAGTGATTGTCTAAAAAGGGGCATATATGATGATTTGGCCCAATTTATCCGTAGACCAGAGTATATACCAAATTTATCGATTATTGCCATAGCTCTAGGGAGTGTATGAGCAGGGTCAGACATAAATAATAAGAGGGCTGTCCGTTCCTCCTTAGTGCCAATAATCACTCCCTTGTAAACCGGGTCTGTCCTAAGGATAATAGCAAGAGGCTCTATCGCCAATGCAAAGAGTAATGGAGACAACGGACATCCCTGGCGAGTTCCCCTAGAGAGAGTGAAATACGGGGATAACGCACCATTAATGGAGAGTGCGGCTCTAGGGGACTGATAAAGGAGCATAATCCAAGCAATAAACAATTCCCCAAAACCGAAACACCTCAGAACCTGAAGCAAAAATGGCCATTCCACCGAATCAAATGCCTTAGTGGCATCAAGGGAAGCCACCGCCCAATCCTGTTTAAGAGCAGCCCCTATCTGAGAAACCACCTGGACCCGTCTAAGGTTATCAGAAGTAGATTTGCCGGGCATGAAGCCCGTTTGGTCTGAGTGAATTAAATCCAAAACCACAGTATTCAACCTCTTAGCGAGAATTTTAGTAAGTAATTTATAATCGATGTTAAGGAGAGAAATAGGTCTATATGACCCACAGTCCCACGGATCCCTATCTGGTTTAAGAAGGAGAACAATATTAGCATCATAGAAGGAATCCGGCAGAGTGCGGGCCACAAACGCATCTTGATAACATTTCAATAAGACAGGGAGCAGTTTATCCTGATATTGTACATATACCTCAACCGGAATACCATCCGGGCCCGGTGATTTCCCTTTGGCCATGTCCACCAATGCATCAGATAATTCCTCCAGTCTAAGGGGAGAGTCCAGAAACTCCCGTTGTTCATTTGTCAGGGTTGGAAAGGAAACATCTGCCAAATACTGGACAATATCCTGAGTAGGTGCATGTAACTGAGATTGGTAGAGGGTCGAGAAATATTGATGAAAACGGTCACGGATGGCCGCACTATCAGATAGGGCATCCCCGTCCATCGAATTAATTCTCAAAATTGCTGGAGAGGCTGTGTTATAATGGATAAGATGGGCTAAAAGGCTACTAGACTGATTACCCAACTCATAAAATCGTTGTTTAGTGAAAAATTGAGACCTTTTCATGTAGAACATGTAGATATTGCCTACCCAGTTGAAGCCACTCAGTTCTGGAGTCATCAGTAGGATTAGCTATATACGCGGCCTCCAACAATGCACATTTTTCAGCTAAGTCTCTCTCAAGGGAAGACGATTCTCTTTTAATGTATGAAATAGAGGATTTGAGACATCCCCTCAAATATGCTTTCATAGTTTCCCATAAGATAGTAGGTGTGGCGGTAGGGGAATTAATATCTAAGAAGGCTTGCAACTGATCCGGAATACGGTCATGCACTGCTATCAGCTTCAGCCAAAAGGGGTGAATACGCCAGTTATGAGAAGGTCTAGAGAGGTCAGTATCCCCAAATTCCAGCAGCAACGGAGAATGGTCAGACGTTGCCCTGGGCAAATATGAGATGTTAAGCAAAAGGGAACATGCCTTAATATTGCCTAGTGCATGATCAATACGGGACAGAGAGTGATGAGTGGCAGAATGACAGGAGAACACCAGGGCCTGTGGATATTTAAGACGCCAGAGATCATGCCAACCCACTTCCTGTACAAGCTGGGCCAGGGGGGTAGGGTGAGCACCAGAAGGGGCAGGGGCACCTACATTTAATCTATCTAGGGAAGCATCCATTAATTTATTAAGATCTCCCATGCAAACCACTGTAGCGGCAGGAAATTTAGCCGCAAAGTGGGCTGCTTCATGTAAAACTGAAAAGTCAGATGCAGGTGGCAAATAAAGTCCTAGGATGACATAAACTTTAGACTCTATCCAGGCCTGCACAAACACATAACGCCCATCAGGGTCCCTAACAGTGAGGCCCGGCTCCCAGCGGAGCCTGCGGTGAACCAGGAGGGACACCCCTCTAGAGAAAGAAGTATGAGTGGAGTGCAGGGCCCACTGGACCCAGGGTTTTTGTAAGTATCTGGTCGTATCAGGTGCTAGATGTGTCTCCTGCAAGCACACCAAATCAGGGTTGTATTGTCTAAGGTGGGAAAAAAATAGTAGAGCGTTTCTTCACACCGCCCATACCCCGTATATTCCAAGAACATACTTTAAGTGTTGCCATAACACCATACAATCACATTATACATTAAGAATGAGGGGTTCCCCCCGACCCCCACCATTAACCTCCCCACCGGACCGTTAAACCGAAAAAAGGACTTGCAGCAATAATTCAACCAAAACTGGAAACCCATAAGGGGAATTCCAACTATTAGTGAGGAGTCTAAGATTGCTCCTACACAATACGTGGCACTTGGTAAATGGGGGAAGTAGTGCACCCAAGATGGTATGGTAATAGGGCACTATCTTCAAACTAAAAAGCACAAGCAATAAACTATCACTATAATGTGAATCTCCAAAGGGACCCTAAACAGAAAAATTCTTGGCCGGTGCCCATGGGGCAGCCAAACACCCATCATATGAAAAGTCCATAGGCAACCGCAAGCAATAATAACAGTCATTAGCGGGGGCCCCCCCAGCCATCATATACCCTGTTACCGTCTGGGAGGTCGAGGCAGTAGGTTCAGCCAGTCTTCCGCCTCCTGCGGGGATGTGAAGAAAATAACCCTCTCCTCATGGATCACACGGAGCCGTGCAGGATAAGCCATGGAGTAATGAATGGAACTTTCCCGCAGTCGACGCTTGACATTGACGAAAGTGGCACGGGTCTTCTGTAGTGCCGCAGAAAAGTCAGGAAAAATGGAGATGGATGAACTGTTGAATTTAATCTCTCCAAGT
This sequence comes from Leptodactylus fallax, assembly GCA_947044405.1. NCBI lineage: Eukaryota > Metazoa > Chordata > Amphibia > Anura > Leptodactylidae > Leptodactylus > Leptodactylus fallax. Next base: position 9,702,789 of record CAMRHE010000032.1, read on the forward strand.
TGACGTGCTGCCCGCAGCGCTGCATCTCGATCCCCACTGCTGAGAAGACGGGCCAACAGCGGCCTCGGAGGGGCACACTGAGGGGGCGGTCTGGCAGGAACTTGATGGGCCCTTTCCACGGCAAAGGCAGGAGAAAACTTGGCCTCCGGTAGGGTTTCTTTCAACCACCTCTCCATAAACTCACATGGATTAGCCCCTTCTGACCGTTCCGGCAAGCCAAGAATGCGCAGGTTGTTGCGACGGAGTCTGTTCTCAAGATCATCCGCTCTCTGCGTCCACAACTCAGCCGATCTCTCCAGTGCAGTAAGCCTCGCCGATCCTCCACCTCCTTCACTCGACCCCGTAAGGTCTGAAAATTTTGACGCAAAAGGCCCACATCAATCTTGACTTCCTCAATTTTACCTGTGAGGGACGAGGTGCTGGACTGGATCGCCTCAAGCAACTGAGTCGTGACCTGTCGCAACGTGGGCTCCGCGTCCTCAGCAGGAGATGCCGCCGACGGTGGATCCAGTTCCGGCGGGCTGCGCTGCGGCTGCTCCCTGGCAAATCCCCGGAGACGCTCAGAAGCCGATCCTTTAGACTGGCGACTCATGGCAAGACAACAACAGTGACCACCAAGCAGCCAGTAGGTAGTATCAGAGGATTAGGATGCAGTACTCAATAGCCAGATAAATCAGCCAATAGGTGTTATCAGAGGGTCAGGCTATAGCGGCATCCACCATGCAGCCAACAGGTGTTATCAGAGGGACGGCCCCCAGCAGTGTCCACAATGCGGCCAATAGATAGTAACAGAGGATCAGGATACAGTATTGACTTGCCAGACAAAACAGCGAATAGGTGCCATCCGAGAGTCAGTCTGCAACAGCATCCACCACACGGCCAGTAGGTGTTATCAGAGGAGCAGCTCCCAGCAGCGTCCACGATGTAGCCAATAGACAGCCACAGAGGGTCAGGATACAGTACTCACTCGCCAGACAAAGCAGCCAAACCCCCCTAGGTGTTATCAGAGGGTCAGGCTATAGCGGCATCCACCATGCAGCCAACAGGTGTTATCAGAGGGACAGCCCCCAGCAGTGTCCACGATGCGGCCAATAGATAGTAACAGAGGATCAGGATACAGTACTCACTCGCCAGACAAAGCAGCCAATAGGTGTTATCAGAGGGTCAGTCCATAGTGGCATCTACCATGCTGGCCAGTAGGTGTTATCAGAGGGACTATATCTAGCAATGTCCACAATACAACCTGTAGATAGTAGCAGAGGACCAAGATATGGCACATCAGCTGCCAGGAGGTGTTATCAGAGGGCCAGTTTGTTTCTGTGGGTAGGTACCCCAAAGTAGAGGCCCAGGGCACCCAGGCCGGCATCCCCAGTCCCCTGTCACCCAGCGCTCCACCGCAGAGCCCAGGCAAGCTACACAGCCGGTCACCGCAGGCCCACCACGCGGGCAAAATGGCCGCCGCAGCTCAGCGCCCGCACGGATCTCCACCGCCCGGCACAGCCGCCGCGATGTACAGGACAGCCACCGGACCGAAGACCCGCGCAGGAGAAGCGCAGGAGAAGATGGGGTGTTCAGCGGTCACCAGAGCCCGGACACAAGCAGGATATCGGCAGGATTATAGGAGTCCTCGTCGGAGCTCAGCTCACATGCTGCGGCTCCGTTCTCGCGCTAGCCACGCCCCCCCAAGTCAAACTGTGTTTAGGTTACATATTTATTCATGAGTAACTAACTAATATACTCCTTGACAGAGCTGCCAAATTTAAAAAGATTTGGTGTCCATGGATTCATATGCTTATCTACGTCACTCTCTCCCCCCCAACATCTGTCAGTCTTAGGGCTGGTTCACATCTGCGTTCGGGTTTCCGTTCAGGGAGTCTGCTTGGGGACCCCCCGAACAGAAACCTATACGCATGAAAAGACAGTTTACCTGGGAAACCCACGGACCCCATAGAATATAATGGTGTCCATGTGGTTTCCGCACGAAACATGCTGCTTGCAGCATTTTCCGCTCCGCTTGCTTCATGCGGAAACCGAGCAGAAACCACACAGACCCCATTATAGTCTATGGGGTCTGCAGGTTTCCTTAGGTAAACCGCTTTTTTATGTGTATAGGTTTTCGTTCGGGGGGGGGTCCCCAAGCGGACTCCCTGAACGGAAATCCGAACGCAGATGTGAAACGGGCCTCACAGCCCCCTTTAAATTTGTCTAATTAAACCCCGCGGTTATTCCACATCAGGTGACCTTTGTCGTACTTACTATGTCTGTATTATATGCTAATGTTTATATTTAATACAAAGGATCTACTATGCTACCTGATATTCATCTACTGTAATTCTCAAAAGTGCCATTTTTTTGGCTTGCCCCCTCACACCCTTTCCATATTTATATATGGACAAGTTTCTACAGACAATTCCTCTACCATCACTTCCATATTTCTACATCTATGAAACTTCTATATATTATTCAAATAAAAAGAAAATGTCTCCACTTTTTATGACATCCATTCAGATACAAAATACTATAGGGCTAAAGACAGATGCTTTGTGCGTTGGCACCAGAATTATTAAATTGATCCAGCAAAATGAAAAAAGTTGCAACTTTTACAGATTAAACAGGTACATTCAACAAAATCTGTGCAACAAACTTTTTCATGTTTTTGTACATTAAAAAAGTAGAATACAAAGCATGATAAATCATCCCTTTTATGCTAAAAGAACTGCATTGTTCTCTTTCTTTCCAATGGAGTATCACATCATCGTCTTGGAATTTCAGGCTCAGTTATAGAAATTTTAACCTTAAAACCAAGCCCCAAAAATTCTGAAACATCAGCAAGAATGATGTGTGCACAGTAGGGAAATATTCTGTGTTTGCCATGTCTATTTCTATATCTGAGCTTTCCCATCCAAAATAAAATACAGAGTTAAGTCACATTATTATGATGGCCAACTAATGTCCAGAGTAACCACCATGTGCAGCAGCTTCATGGGCTGGGAGTGACTCTATAAGGTTCTGGTAGGTTCTCTCAGATATCTGGAGCCATGCTGACTGCTGTGAATCCCACATTTGCTGGATGGTGTGTAGGGGAGTATCCATGGAGTAAACATGAGGATCAAGGTGGTCCCACAGATGCTCATTTAGTTTTGATTCTGGGAAATTAAGGGACCAGGGAAGTATTTGGAAGTTTTCGTCATGCTCTTTTAACCACTGTAGGAAATTTCTATCTATGAGACATGTCGCATTGTCTTGCTGGAATATTCCATCTGACCCAGGAAAGACAAACAGGAAATCGGTTCAGAGTTCCTTCCACATTAATGATTTGGCCCGAGAATTCCATGAAAAATCCCCCCACCATAATGTTTCCACCACCAGCTTGCGTTCTTCCAGCGATACTTGCTTTTCTGTTGCCATTTTTGGAAAACGCTTAAAACAATAATTAAGAAATGGCTGAAGACAATTATTGGTGATTAAATCTGGATTCCAAATGTGTCAAGAGTGGTAGTCTGTAGTCAGGTTCTGCACTGTACCATAACTAAAATAATCATCAGCGTCATATACATTTAGTGATAAGTAACATGATTCAGTAAATCTTAAAAATGTCTTACAAGCAAATAGTCAACCTGTTTTTCAGCAGTAAAACTATAACTTGTACCATCTGCTGTCAGTCAAGGAGATTTGTAGCGTCAAAGCAGTGGCAGGGTTGCACACATTGTGTTGATATTAATGGAACAAGTCTCTAAGTCTCTTCGGTGGGTAAGATTGATAGCTTTGACGGAGGAACCCTACAGAGGTAGGATTCCACTCAGGAGGCGTACCCTGTTAAACCTTGGCTAAATATGTCAAAAGAGGGAATTTAGGAAGCTCTCTGTGCCAGTTTTCTGGTAAATGTAAATGTATAGAATGCCTATTTCCCTCACCACTTACCTTCATCTGTATCCTTTCCTATCCCTTGGATGAACTTGATGGATTCAACCAGAAAAAGTTGCAAATTTTTGTGTAAGCCATATTTTGTGCAAAAATGTGTTACTTTTTGCTATATTACACGTTCCAGTCACTTTCCTCAAGAATTGGTTGGGCCAGTACTGGCCTGAGAGATTACTAAGACTGGTGTATGGAATGGCAGTCTTAGTAAATCTGCCCAGAGAGCTGTCTTAATTGGACACTGTATTCCAACAAGGTGCTGCCACATAATGTAACATGTGGTGCTATAGCACCAAGGTAAAAGCTTCTATCAATTAGTTTTTTCACTTACTTACCTGAAAGCACCGGTGGCCCTGACGTATGGTACATCACGTTAGCAACCTAAGGAAGTTGTCATATGAATGACGACTAACAAATCTGGTTTCACACATAGTATTTTCCAGCATTGTCCCCAGTGTTTTCCGCTTTTTTTTAAAAAAAAAGAGGTGGCCTAATAAAATAAAAAAAAAAAAAAAAAAAAATTCCCCCTAAAATTTTTTTTTTTTTTTTTTTTTTTCTATTTCTCCCCCCCCCCCCCCCCCCCCCCCCTTTTTTTTTTTTTTTTGTGCCCCCGGCGCCCATTTTTTGTTGTTCCCTTCTCTTTTATAAATATGAGATGAAAGTTTTTTTTGTTTTTAAAAAAAAAAAAAAAAAATATTTATATTTTACAAAAAAAAAAAAAAAAAAAAAAAAAAAAATTTTTAAAATTTTTTTAATTTTTTTTTTAAAAATAAAATTTTTTATTTTTTTTTTTTTTTTTTTTTCCTTTTCTCTTTTATTTTTTTTTTTTTGTTCGTCTCCTTTCCCCCCCCCCCCCCCTCCCTTTTTCTTCCCTTGTTTTGCGCCCCCCCCCCCCCCCCCCCCCCCGTGTTCTTGTGGCTCTGTTTTTTGTCCCCCCCCCCCCCCCCCCCCCTTTCCCCTTTTTTTTTTTTTTTTTTTTTTATTTTGATTTTGGATTTTTGTTTGGTCTTCTCCCCCATTTAATTTTTTTTTTTTTTTTTTTTTTTTTTTTTTTTTGTTTTTTTTTTTTTTTTTTTTTCCTTTTTTTTGTCTCCCTCCCCTCCCCTCCCGCGGGGGCGGGCGGTGGGGGGGGGGGGGGCCCGGGGGGTTGTTTAGGACAGTGGAACCTTTAATTAGCACCAAATTTAAGGTGCCTCCTACTAGCCCTATAAGAGGGCACCTGAGACCTCCCTCCACTGTGTTTTTTCTGTCCTGTGTGGGACAGGTGGACGGAGGTCTCTGGTGACCTCCCGTTGCTAGGGGTTTTTTTCCTAAAAAAGCTCCTGGCTTACCTTTTGGGGGTACCTCGGTCCTCTCCTACGTTCCTAAGATCCTCCGGTCCTTCGGGCCCGGGCCTTTTTCCGCCCCGCAGCGCAGCGTTACCCGGCTCATCGCTCTGCAGGCAGCGCGATCCCGGAAGTAAGCGGGGAACCTCTTCGGCCGGAACCTTTTTTTCGGTCCCGTGTTCCCCGGGGAAGGAAGCCTTTGCGCACCACCGCGGCCTACTTCCGGTTTTCTCGGAAAAGTGCGGTAAGTTTGAAAATTGGAATTTTAATGGCAAAATATAGATTTGTTTTTTGCTGCTTGTATGTGGAGCCTCTGGCTTAGGCTTATGCTCCTCTATGTTCCATTATGGCATTTGACCTTGTTTGGCGCTGTATGAATATTTTCTTTGTTTGGCTCCTCCCCTCGCTGCTGTATTACATTTAAAAGGGCTTCAGTCCTTTACTGGGGAGCTCGTGGTTACTAGCTCCTCTGCTGCGGTTTGCGGGTCTGGGTTTTTCCTGACGGGATCTTTTTTTTCAAGTGACCGATTTAAAAAAGTAAGGTACCCCTTGGTTTTTTTCTTCTTGTAAGCGATGCTTGGCAATCTTCTATTCTACATTGTCATGTGGCTTTTGATGTTTCAGATGTCATCTTCTGCATCAGGTAATGGCGATGGGCTTAGGAGGAAAAAGTCCTCTAAACGTAAACACCTAATGTGTTTGGATTGCAATACCTCTTTACCTGACGGCTATGATTTTACCCGCTGTCGCCAATGCCGCGGACCTCCGTCAGAAGAACCTTCTATAAGAGAGGTTGTCACCTGGGTAAAGGACTATATGGAGGAGTCTCTTAAGGAGATCCGTTCTTCCATCGCCCAGATTGCCAAGAAACCACGGGTTGAGACACAGTCCTCCCTATGCATCGCTGACGAAGATTATCAGATAGTGGACGAGACACTCTCATCTGATGATTCCACTGAAGATTCCAGCAGGCCGTGCTTCCCACTCGAAAAATTAAGCCGGCTGCTGAAGTCCATCTGGTCTAAGGATCGTGATGTTGACGGGGAAGCCTCCACGTCCACCTATAGAGGGCCTAGGGTCTTCCAAGTGGACGAGACATTACAAAGATTAATGTCTTCAGAGTGGAAATGTCCTGAAAAACCTCTTGTGGTTTCTAGGAGGTTCAAGGCTTTATTCCCAGTTGCTCAATGGGATCAATGGGGTCCTCCTCCCAAGGTGGATATGGCGGTGGCCAAACTGTCCCGCCGCACTATGGTACCATCAGATAATGGATCAAATTTGCACGACGCCATGGACAGGCGTATCGACAATACCCTCAAGAAGGCATATTCAGCTGCCTCGGCCCAGACCGCTGTGGCGGTTGCGTCTTGTGAAGTGTCAGCCAAATTACGCACTGACCTGGTTCATCTCGAGAGGGACATCGATTCTGGAGTCTCCAGAGATGAGCTGCTAGGGTTTCTAGGCTCGGTTTCCCTGGCAGCTGAATATTTAGCGGAGGCCTCCCACCATCAATTAAGGCTGGCGGCCAAATCTCTGGCACTCACCACTGCAGCAAGAAGACCTCTATGGTTAAAACCCTGGAGAGCTGATTTCCCCTCAAAATATAATTTGTGCGCATTACCCTTTGAGCCAGGTAGAGTCTTTGGCAGTGCCCTAGACGAGATCCTGGAGGGCTTGGCTGATAGGAAGGGTAAAACTTTACCCCAGGCCTTTAGAGGTAGATCTAATTCTGGCCGTGATAGAGGCTATCCGCCTCGTCGTGGACGGCAGTCCCAAAGAGGCTCTAGATATTCCTCTAGAGGCGCCGTCCGGAGATTCCCGAAGTCTGATGATAAAAAGGAGAAGCCTAGCTTTTGACATCAGGAGCAGTCTTCCTGTGGCCGAGATTCCTGTCGGGGGTCGTCTCCCCCATTTTTTCAACTGCTGGCAGGAAAAAATTCAAGACCCATGGGTCCTGCAGGTAATCCAAAAAGGATATGCAATCGAGTTCCTCCATCCTCCTCAGGATCGGTTTGTGTTAACTCGCAGCCTGCCTATAATGCAGCAGACTACATTGGAATGCTCCATCCGAGAGTACATTCACAAGGGAGCCCTGGAGGAAGTCCCTTCTCTAGAAGAAGGATCCGGTGTCTATTCTCCCGTCTTCCTGGTACCAAAACCGGCAGACAAGTGGAGAATGGTCATAGACTTAAGGTACCTCAACCGCTTCATCAAAAAGAAGCACTTCCATATGGAAACCATAAAGTCTGTCACCACTTTTCTCCTCCAAGGCGATGTTTTCGTGACTTTGGATCTAAAAGACGCCTATTTGCATATTCCTATTTATCCTCCACACAGAAGGTTTCTAAGGATTGCCGTAGTAGTTTCCGGCCACACGAAGCATTTTCAGTTCACAGCACTACCCTTCAGGATCTCCTCTGCTCCCCACACCTTTACAAAGGTAGTGGCTCCTATAGCGGCCGCCCTCAGACTTCAGGGGATATTCGTGGTGCCTTATCTAGACGACTGGTTGATAAAAGCCCAGTCAGAGTCTGTTCTGCTCCAGCATCTACAGACAGCTGTGTCCCTGTTTCAGAGTCTGGGATGGCTTATAAACTGGGAGAAGTTGGTAACGATCCCTTCAACCCGAAGGAAGTTCCTCGGCTACTTCCTGGATTCAGTCCGCCTGCAGGTCTCCTTGACACCAGCAAGGAAGGAGAAACTGGTCGGTGCAGTCCGGCACCTCTTCAAAAAGTCGATAGCCTCCATCAGAACATTGATTAAGATCCTGGGCTTGATGTCTTCCTCAGTGGAGGCAGTCCCATGGGCTTTGTGGCACTTACGTCCCCTCCAGAAGGAGTTACTAGAGGCTTGGGATCGCTCCCTTCTTACACTCAGCAAGAAGATTCGACTCTCCCCCAGGACCCGTCTTTCCCTCAAGTGGTGGTTGCACCTGAAAGATGGAAGGTCCACGGTCCAACCTTCTTGGACCCTGTTGACTACAGATGCATCCCTCTCGGGATGGGGAGCCCATTTGGACGAAAACTCCATAAAGGGAGTCTGGAGCGCTCCAGAAAGAAGGACCTCGTCCAACTGGAAGGAGCTCAGAGCTGTATATCGTGCCTTACTCCATTTCTCGCCTCTTCTCAAGGGAAGAGCAGTCAAAATCCGGTCAGACAACATGACCACAGTGCTGTACGTGAACAGACAGGGAGGCACCAGATCACCAACCCTCCTCAGGGAGGCAGATCTGATATTTACATGGGCAGAGAAAAATCTAACCCATTTATCCGCAGTTCACATCAAGGGCTCCCTGAACATAGTAGCGGATCGGTTGAGTCGGGGTCAGGCCGTATCAGGAGAATGGTCACTCAATCCAGAAGTCTTTCATCAGATTACCCTGAAGTGGGGTCTTCCAGAAATAGACCTCATGGCAACCCGACTCAACGCCAAGGTGGAGACGTTCTGTTCCCTTTACCAGGAGGACAATCCCTTGGCAGTGGATGCCCTGTCCATCCCTTGGAGGTCCAGGCTGGCATACATCTTCCCTCCAATTCCAATAATACCGAAGGTATTGATGAAAATCAGACAGGACCAAGTCTCTGTGATAGCCATCATTCCATTCTGGCCAAAAAGAGCTTGGTTTTCCCAACTCATGGAGGTGAGTCGAGGGATATATTGGAGGCTTCCCCCCATCCAGAACCTGGTTTCCCAAGGATCTCTGAAGTGCCAGGATCTCTGGAGATTCAACCTGACAGCCTGGAGGTTGAGCAGTCCCTACAGCAGGATAGAGGACTGTCAGAGGCCGTCCTGAAGACCCTTTCTTCTGCAAGAGCAGACTCTACCAATAAGAACTACCAGAGGACAGCCAAGATTTTCATGGAGTGGTGCTCCAAGAAGGGTATTAATAATTTACAACCTTCAACGGCTGATATTTTAAATTTTCTTCAGGACGGTTTGGATAAGGGCCTTGCCCCTGCCACTTTGAAAGTGCAGATTGCGGCCCTCTCCGCTCATTTGAACAGATGTCTGTCTCAGGATCCTCTGGTTACAAGGTTCCTTAAAGGGGCAATGAGGCTAAAGCCCTCAGTATCATCTCCAGTTCCCCAGTGGGACCTTGCAGTAGTCCTTACAGGCCTGTGCGGTCCTCCATTTGAACCCTTGGAGACTACGGAGCTAAAATATTTGGCATACAAAACCGTTTTTTTGTTGGCTATTACATCTGCCAAAAGAGTAGGGGAACTCCAGGCTCTCTCTTCTAGAGAACCGTACATTGTGTTTTTTGCAGATAGGGTGCACCTTAGATTTTTGCCTGGGTTTAACCCTAAGGTCCCCTCATGCTATAATAGCAATCAGCTAATTTCGCTACCAGTGTTTTTCCCCACTCCAACCTCTGAGGAGGAAGAAAAGCTCCACACCTTAGATGTGGTAAGGTGTCTGCGGATTTACCTATCCCGCACTCAACCGTTTAGGAAGGCCGAAAACCTACTAATTAATATGCAGGGTAAAAACAAAGGCCTCAAGGCTTCCAAGCCTACTCTATCCACATGGATCAAGGAGACAATTAGGTCTTCCTTCCTTATTCAGGAGTTACTCCCTCCAGTTTTTTCTACGGCCCACTCGACCAGGGCTGTGTCGACTTCTTGGGCTGAGTACCGGTCCTTACCTTTGGACCAGATTTGTGCGGCTGCATCATGGTCATCCCAGTTGACCTTTGTCAAACATTATCGTTTAGACGTCCGCAGTTCCCAGACAACTGCCTTTGGTCAGACAGTCCTTGACGTTGTAAGGCGAGGAAACCCTCCCTAGGGGAATTACTTGCTATCTCCCCATATTGTGCTGCTGTCGGACGTAAGGGGAATCGTTGATTGTAATGTCAATCTGTATTCCCTTAGTCCAGACAGCAGCACAAGGCTTCCCTCCCTAGAAGCTTGTTTCCTTTTACTTTATAATTTACACAGTGGAGGGAGGTCTCAGGTGCCCTCTTATAGGGCTAGTAGGAGGCACCTTAAATTTGGTGCTAATTAAAGGTTCCACTGTCCTAAACAACACACAGGGGCAGAGATACCCCATATTGTGCTGCTGTCTGGACTAAGGGAAAAAAGATTGAAATTAAAATAAACGTTTTCCCCCCAACTTTTACCTCCTTGTCGTTTTTTTGTGATGTGGTTTCCATAATTTCCCCAAAATTTTCTTTCCTCTTCATCCCATTTTTTTTTTTATTCCCCCCTCTCCCCTCTCACAAAAAAAAACCACAACATTTTTTTTTTTTTCTGTTTGGTTGGTGTTTTCTCGCTTTCTCTCCTTTTCCTTTTTTTTTTTTTTTTTTATATTTTTATTTTTTTTAAAAATAAATTTTTTTTTTTTTTTTTCCAACATCACATATTTTAAAAAAAAATATATTTTTTTTGTTCCTGTGCGCATTTGCAAACATTAATCAGGCTTTTTTATGTTTCTTTTGGGGTAATGGCTTCTTCCTGACAAAGTGGCCTTTCAGCCCATGTCGATACAATACTCGTGTCACTGTGGATAATGACACACTCTTACCAGCTTCAGCATCTTCACAAGGTCTTTTGCTTTTGTTCTTGGGTTGATATGCACATTTCGTACCAAAGTACGTTCACCTCCGGGACACAGAACCCGTCTCCTTCCTGAGTGGTATGATGGCTGGACATTTCCATCTTGTTTGTACTTGGGTATAATTGTTTGTACAGATGAACGAGGCACCTTCAGGTATCTGGAAATTGCACCCAAGAATGAACAAGACTTGTACACGTCCACAATTCTCTTCCTGATATTTTGGCTGATTTCTTTAGACTTTCCCATGATGTTACACAAAGAAGCAGTGTGTTTTAGGTGTGCCTTAAAATTTATCCACAGGTGTGTCTCTAATTAATTCAGATGTTGCCAATAAACCAATCAGAAGCTTCCAAACACATGACATCATCATATGGGCTGTCCCAAATTATTTAAAGGCATAGTAATCTTAGTGTATGTAAACTTTTGACTTCGCAGAAAGTAATAAAAATACCTTAATAATTATCTCTCTCATTATTCTGGCATTTGGCAAATATAAATAATTTTGGTAATCCTAATTGACCTAAAACGGGAAAGGTTTATTCTGATTTCATGTCTGATAGTGAGAAAACCATGCATATGTGTCTTTTTATATAGTGTATGTAAACGTCTGGTTTCAACTGTATATATAAATATATTGTCCCTTTTGTAGCCATTTTTGGCTTTGGCTAAAAAAACCGCAGCAAAATCTGCAACAAAAAGAGCTGTGTTTTGGCAACGTGGGGCCTCAGCCTTAAACTAAAGCCATGTTGTATTTCCGCAACAGTTGTCTGTCACCCAACTTCTGCAACAGTCACTTCTATCAGTGGAGGGAAACAGCTGATTGCTGCAGAAAGGGCCAGGTCTGTGTGTTGGACAGGTGTAGCAAAAGACTGTAGCACCCACCCTAATTTCTATAATAATTGCACCCAGGGCACATGCCCCCTGCCCCCTTAGCTACACTTATGAATTACCATAGGTAATTTACTAGATTTACTAGATCAAATTAATGCCAGGTCATTGGGGGGTCTAACACCCCTGTGAAAAGACCATGGAATTGAGACAAGAGCTCTGGTCACTCTGATCGCGGGCATTGCACTGCGTTGTGGCCCCCTTAAGTAAAAAAAAAAAAACTCTGGGGCTGGTCCCCTCCATCTCCGTACCCTTATCGGTGCAGGATGGTTCCAGCATGGTGAGATCGCGGGAGCCATCCTGTTACTACGACAGCTAGAAGCCTACTGAAGGCTTCCAGGCATGTCAGAGTAATATAGTTATCGAGGCTGGTCTATGAAAATGGTACCATTACAAAGTACAATTTGTCACACAAATAGTAAGTCCTTATATGGCTCTGTGAACTGAAGAATATCAAAGATATGGGGTTTGGAAGGTGGGGAGTCAAAAATGCAGGAAGCAGGAAGGTATTAAAGGGGTTTTCTCATTTATGGTTTTACCTGCTCTGCTCTCCTTTTCCCTCCACTCACTCAGTGACAAGTTGGTGGTGGGTTTAGCCAGTTTGAACATTTTAGACTATCAGTGTGCTACGAGGCTTATTCTATACTGCACATTGTTATCTATGGATTTACATACATGTAAACACACAAAAAAAATGCAGCAGTACTCAGCAGCACTAAGAATATTATTACTGTCCACTATAGTTATAGTTATGAAAATGAGATTCCTAGCACACACTTTGATCCAATTGTGAGAGCCCATTTGCCAGCGACAAGATTTACATTCAGAAAATTGTCTTAGTTTTGTCTGACATGCTGCAGCAAGTCAGACATTTACCCTGCAATAGTTGTATTAGAAGGCTGGCATTCATGTAATACATGAGCCACTCTCAGGGTATGTTCACATTGTGTTTGTTTTCATGTCCATTTTCATGTCCTGTGTTGGAATCAATGTGAAAAACACTAGCTACTGCCTCCTATTGTGTTGAGTATGAAAACAAACTGTAGTTTATAGGACACACAAGTGGAAATCAATTCCTGTGTTGCAAGAATAAGCAGCATGGTTTTACTTGTGAGGTTTCATCACCACTGAAAATGCGATGGGTGGCCACATAGATTTTAGCCCCATTGAATTGGGCCAATGTGGAGCCTGCTAGTTCAAAACTGTAAACCGTGGCAGAATCCAAAACTCACCCTCCATTTTCTGCTTTGGGCTCTATGTCTCTGGTGTGCAGGAACCCATAAAAGACTAATCTTATCTTTATTTTAAAGGGGTTGTCCAAATTAGAAAAACACAGAAGCGTTCTTTCAAAAACAGTGCCACACCTGTCCATGGGCCATGTCTGGTATTGCTGCTTTTCTTCATTGAAGTGAAAGAAGTTTTGCTGCTATACCACATACAACCTGTGGACAAGTGTGGTACTGTTTTTTTGTTTTTTTTATTTAAAAAAAAAAAAAAAAAGCAGCCATGTGTTTTTAACCCATATTCCCCCTCAATTTAGTTTTTGACTCCCCACCTTCCAAACTCCATAACTTTTATATTTCTGTTCCCAGAGATATATGAGGGCTTAATGTTTGCAGGATAAATTGTATTTAGTGCCATTTAATATTTCCTACAATGTATTAAGAAGCTGTAAAAAATTTCAGAATGGGGGAGAATTGGAGAAAACCTGCATTTGCGCGACATTCTTAAGGGATTTGTTTTCACAGCGTTCACTGTGGAGTCAAAATGACATGTCACCTGTATTCTATGGGTCAGTACAATTCTCGGGGAAACCAAACTTCTAAAGTTTCATTAATGTTTTAACCGCATAAAAAAGATCCAAAACTTTGAGTAAAAAAAATGATTGGAGTCACCTGTACGTGTTTATATTTCTGTGCATAAGGTGTCTTTTTTTGCAAGGCCAAATGTACTATATAATATATATATATATATATATATATATATATATATATTTATTTTTATATGTGTACATATATTAGATATATGAGTGTAAGATTGTAAACTGGGACATATACAAGCAATAGAAATAATATACAAAAGATAGAAAACACAATTTACATAATCTAACACATATTAAATACAAGGCAATGAGGTTTTAATTGAAATAAATGATTATAAATATACTCTCACCTATTCTCCTGTTACATTATTATTGTTTTGGATTACATTTATATATATGCCTGAGCCTATGTAAGATATAATGTATATACTGTAGAAGGGAACAGTTGCAGGCTATCCAGACCTCCAGTTACATTATGTGGGTTATTTTTACTTGTGATGGATTGACTATTTGGGCTTGTTGCACACTTAAGGAAATATGAAGACACTTCCTTTTCTGCAAAGGGCTGAGTAGGCACGGGGTTGCTCTATATAAGCATGCAAGAGGGTCCTTAGCTTGTCACATCTAAGTTGGTGGTAAGTGCAGTATTCTATGTCTCTGTCTTTGTGGTAGGATGTTATGTATATCTGCTGAGAAGAAAAAAAAATGTCCGACTACCTCTGTATAGGCAACTGATGGAAAATATAGAGTTACCGGATTGTAGTTTTATTATATTTTTTATTATTCAACTACAAGGTCCTTATAGAGTTAATGCTAGATTAGGAGCCTGGACTGCAGTATTCCATACTGAGGCTTATATATATATATATATATATATATATATATATATATATATACAGTACAGACCAAAAGTTTGGACACACCTTCTCATTCCAAGAGTTTTCTGTATTTTCATGACTATAAAAATTGTAGATTCACACTGAAAGCATCAAAACTATGAATTAACACATGTGGAATTATATACTTAACAAAAAAGTGTGAAACAATTGAAAATATGTCTTATATTCTAGGTTCTTCAAAGTAGCCACCTTTTGCTTTGATTACTGCTTTGCACACTCCTGGCATTCTCTTGATGAGCTTCAGGAGGTAGTCACCTGAAATGGTCTTCCAACAGTCTTGAAGGAGTTCCCAGAGATGCTTAGCACTTGTTGGCCCTTTTGCCTTCACTTTGCGGTCCAGCTCACCCCAAACCATCTCGATTGGGTTCAGGTCTGGTGACTGTGGAGGTCAGGTCATCTGGCGTAGCACCCCATCACTCTCCTTCTAGGTCAAATAGCCTGGAGGTGTGTTTGGGGTCATTGTCCTGTTAAAAAATAAATGATGGTCCAACTAAATGCAAACCGGATGGAATAGCATGCCGCTGCAAGATGCTGTGGTAACCATGCTGGTTCAGTATTCCTTCAATTTTGAATAAATGCCCAACAGTGTCACCAGCAAAGCACCCCCACACCATCACACCTCCTCCTCCATGCTTCACGGTGGGAACCAGGCATGTAGAGTCCATTAATTCACCTTTTCTGCGTCGCACAAAGACACGGTGGTTGGAACCAAAGATCTCAAATTTGGACTCATCAGACCAAAGCACAGATTTCCACAGGTCTAACGTCCATTCCTTGTGTTCTTTAGCCCAAACAAGTCTTTTCTGCTTGTTGCTTGTCCTTAGCAGTGGTTTCCTAGCAGCTATTTTACCATGAAGGCCTGCTGCACACAGTCTCCTCTTAACAGTTGTTATAGAGATGTGTCTGCTGCTAGAACTCTGTGTGGCATTGACCTGGTCTCTAATCTGAGCTGCTGTTAACCTGCGATTTCTGAGGCTGGTGACTTGGATGAACTTATCCTCCGCAGCAGAGGTGACTCTTGGTCTTCCTTTCCTGGGGCGGTCCTCATGTGAGCCAGTTTCTTTTTAGCGCTTGATGGTTTTGGCCACTGCACTTGGGGACACTTTCAAAGTTTTCCCAATTTTTCGGACTGACTGACCTTCATTTCTTAAAGTAATGATGGCCACTCGTTTTTCTTTACTTAGCTGCTTTTTTCTTGCCATAATACAAATTCTAACACTCCATTCAGTAGGACTATCAGCTGTGTATCCACCTGACTTCTGAACAACACAACTGATGGTCCCAACCCCATTTATAAGGCAAGAAATCCCACTTATTAAACCTGACAGGGCACACCTGTGAAGTGAAAACCATTTCAGGTGACTACCTCTTGAAGCTCATCAAGAGAATGCCAAGAGTGTGCAAAGCAGTAATCAAAGCTAAAGGTGGCTACTTTGAAGAACCTAGAATATAAGACATATTTTCAGTTGTTTCACACTTTTTTGTTAAGTATATAATTCCACATGTGTTAATTCATAGTTTTGATGCCTTCAGTGTGAATCTACAATTTTTATAGTCATGAAAATACAGAAAACTCTTGGAATGAGAAGGTGTGTCCAAACTTTTGGTCTGTACTGTATATATATATATATCCACCAAATGGAATCTTGAACAAACACTACTTAAACAGTGTTTAAGAGACCTAAGGTTACTTTCACATTACAATTGGCTTCAGTTTTTATGAATCTTTTATTTTTTCATTTGATCTGTTTAAAACTGATGAAAATTGATGCAAACTAAAGACCTTCAGTTTATATCAGTCTTTCATAGATTTTGTTGTTCAATACTGATTTTTTTTTGAGATGAGATAAAAGCACAGCATGCAGGACTTTTTCCTCCATTCAAAAAAAACTGATGCCAGGCAGAAATTATGAAAACTGAGGCAAAATGGGAGATCAATGAGCTTAAAAAAGGATCAGATCTAAACAGTGGTAGAAACAATTGTAGTGTCAAAGCAGCCTAACATGAAATGTACTCACAATTTTTGCTTTTTTTCTCCCCTAGGGAGGATCACCAAAGATTTTTTACAACATCTGGCAATAAAAGGTGAGTGACTCTGCTTTTTTATACTTTGTTTTACATTTTATCTACTTTAGACAATCCCCTTCTCCCCAACATATGGACGCAGTAGAGTAGAAATTCTTGGATGCAACCACTCTCTCTTGTACTGTCCATGTAATACATGGATGACCCATTAATTTTAATAAGCACCAAGTAATGCTTTATTTCTAATGCAGCATCCGTGCAGGGTAAATAGGCACTTGACAGTTCCTTAATCTGTACATTAATGCTGATCATAGGGGGGTTACATAGTTTGACCCCCTCCAGATCAACACATTATGGAGGGGCTAGTTAGAAGCAAAGCTATTAATAACCTGTAGCATAGACTGCCTCTCTGTGGGACCAATAGCAATGAAGATGAGTTTTATCTTATAATGAGGAGCAATATCAATTACAGTAAGGCTCCATGCATCGAGTGTGCCATCTGATGCTTCTCCGAGGGTGCGTCCGATGGTCCATTCCAGGTCCTATCATTTGAGTGCATTCCGCTGCAAATTCGGCGCCACATTGGATGCACACTCGGTCGTATGCATAGAGACTAAGACTGTAATGTAGCTAAACTTCTTAAAGATTAGTTATATTGTATGCCTACTTTGTATCCCTGTTTAAATTTAACATTTACTATGACATCTTCAAAAGTTACATTTAATAAAGCACAAAAACGACCCAAAAATGTGATTAAAAATGTAGGTAAACATATAATTCCCCATTAGAATTTTGTGTAACTAATAAATTCTGAAAATACAGAAGGAACTTCCACAGTGATATTATTTACTGTTTATGCATATTTGGTAATTCACCCCCTCAAGTTAGGGTTGACTTGTCATTACGTTGTAGTATTGGTTTATGTTTTATACATGAATGAATAGAAAATACAGAATAATATAAAAAAGTTATCTCTTGCAGAAACCAGCAACCATGGGTGACGGTGAGATGGCCTGTTTTGGCGAGGCCGCCCAGTACCTCCGTAAATCGGAGAAAGAGAGACTGGAGGCCCAGAACAAACCCTTTGATGCAAAGAACACCTGCTTCGTAGATGATCAAAAGGAACTCTATGTGAAAGGTTTAGTCACTGCTCGCGAAGATGGAAAACTCACAGTGAAAAGTGATGATGGAAGGGTAAAATATTATATCTATAATTCATATAAATCAGATGATACATTAATCATTTCTCTGGTGCATCATTAAATGTTTTCTCCTCTTTCCAGACCGTAACTGTAAAGGAAAGCCAAGTTTACCCTCAAAATCCTCCAAAGTATGACAAAATTGAAGACATGGCCATGATGACTCACTTGAATGAGGCTTCTGTGCTTTTTAACCTCAAAGAGCGTTATGCAGCCTGGATGATCTACGTAAGTATGAAAGGTTTTGAATACCATAGTGTTTAATAAGGACTGACATTTTAAGGACTAACATATCTAATAGACATGCTAAATAAGGAAAAAAAATTCTAAAATACTAATGTATGAGGCTGTATTAATTTGAATGATATAACCATGTTAATAAGGGGATTAAAAATAGATAACATTTACATAACTAGTGGAATTGTGGGAACTCACATAAAGGAGAAGACAGGTACTACCCTTTCTGGGGAACAGTTTAGTTTAGCAATAACCTTGGATTATTAGAAAATTAAAGTCAACTATTTAAATACACAATGTATTAAATGTATTACAGACCTACTCTGGGCTTTTCTGCGTCACTGTCAACCCCTACAAGTGGCTGCCAGTGTACAACCCTGAGGTGGTAGCTGGCTACAGAGGCAAGAAGCGTATGGAAGCCCCACCACACATCTTCTCCATCTCTGATAACGCCTATCAGTTCATGTTAACAGGTACACACATTTCTCAACACACTCACCTATGAAACATTATTTCTGAAGAATATTTAATATTAATATATTATCTTTTTTCTGTCAGATCGTGAAAATCAGTCTGTCCTGATTACGTAAGTAATGTCAGCTACGTTATTTCTGAGATATACAATGTTTCTGAGTTCTATATAGTCATAATGCGTTCAATCTCTCCCTTATCCCCAGTGGAGAATCTGGTGCTGGTAAGACTGTAAACACCAAGCGTGTCATCCAGTACTTTGCAACAATTG
Source organism: Leptodactylus fallax (assembly GCA_947044405.1). Taxonomy (NCBI): domain Eukaryota; kingdom Metazoa; phylum Chordata; class Amphibia; order Anura; family Leptodactylidae; genus Leptodactylus; species Leptodactylus fallax. The sequence continues at coordinate 9,721,403 of CAMRHE010000032.1, forward strand.
CAGCTATTGGAGATTCCGGAAAGAAGAAGGAAGCTTCCACCAGCATAAAGGTAAATACTACATTACAGGAACCTTAGCTACCACCCACAAAAAGACAAGTGTTTATGTTTTATAACAAACTATAAAAGTAATGTTCAGAATGTGTTATGCTCTTTTCAATGTGATATAGCATGTTAGTATGATAGTTTGTTAGTTTTAGCTTTGAGGTACACAAATTACTTCCTAATCATAAAATTCACCATTAACTATTAACAATAATGAAGAAACTAAATTGATGCATTTTTACACTCTAAAGGGAAACCTGGAGGATCAAATTATCCAGGCTAACCCTCTGCTGGAAGCCTTCGGTAATGCCAAGACCGTGAGAAATGATAACTCCTCTCGTTTTGTAAGTATTATAAGTACCAATCTGTTCAAACAACTTATCCTTTCTTATCAAAATAATTCATAAGCATTAAACTCCGCTCTTTGTCTCGTTTAGGGTAAATTTATCAGAATCCATTTTGGAACCACCGGAAAACTGTCTTCTGCTGATATTGAAACTTGTAAGAATTATATTCCTTATGTGTCTCTTACTTATTGTGACTTATGACATGTACTAAAAGGTCCCTTTCTATACACAACTACAGATCTGCTGGAAAAGTCTAGAGTAACATTCCAGCTTTCTGCTGAAAGAAGCTACCACATCTTCTACCAGATCTTGACAAACTTTAAACCAGAGATTGTTGGTAAGTTTAGTTTATGAAATATGCATTTAATGCAAAGAGAATTAAGAAAGAAAATGCATATAACAAGTGTTATGTCTTGGTCTTACTGGATTATATTCTTGTGTTCAGAAATGCTTCTTGTCACCACCAACCCATATGACTACCCTTGGATCAGCCAGGGTGAGGTCACAGTGAAGAGTATTAATGATGAAGAGGAATTGATAGCCACAGATGTAAGTGTGTGGTACTTCAAAGAGAATCTTATTGCTGTATACTGTATCTGGAAAAGGTTAATGTCTAATGGTCCTGTACTGTATTATTGTCTAACAGACTGCTATTGACATCCTGGGATTCACTCAAGAAGAGAAGATGGGCATCTACAAAATGACTGGTGCTGTCATGCACAATGGTAACATGAAATTCAAGCAGAAGCAGAGGGAAGAGCAGGCTGAGCCAGATGGCACTGAAGGTTAGCACTTCTTTTCAATATGCAATAAGATAACTGTGGATTGTTCTCTTTTATCATCCACTTAAAATAACATGGTGCTATGTATCTGAAATGTAGTTGCTGACAAAGTTGGCTACTTGATGGGCTTGAATGCTGCTGACTTGCTTAAGTCATTGTGCTACCCAAGAGTGAAAGTCGGTAATGAATTTGTCACCAAGGGACAGACTGTATCTCAGGTACATTGAGAAGAAAAAATATTTAAGAAAAAACTGAGCCAGTTTAATAAACCACTTTACGTGAACATTGTGGTATTGTCCACTTCAGGTCTACAACTCTGTTGGTGCCCTCAGCAAGTCTATCTTTGAGAAATTGTTCTTGTGGATGGTCACACGTATCAACCAACAACTGGACACCAAGCAGCCCAGACAATTCTTCATTGGTGTGCTGGATATTGCTGGATTTGAAATCTTTGACGTAAATATTTAAGTTCTTCTAGTCTTATAAGTCTCTCGAGCCAGCCATACTGTATTTTCTCACGTAATTTGTATCATTTACAGTTCAACACCCTGGAACAGCTCTGCATCAACTTCACCAATGAGAAACTGCAGCAGTTCTTCAACCACCACATGTTCGTCCTGGAACAGGAAGAATACAAGAAGGAAGGCATTGACTGGGAGTTCATTGACTTTGGTATGGACTTGGCTGCCTGCATTGAACTCATTGAGAAGGTAAGCTTACATATGAATTTTTTAAGTCTTCAATAAATAACCGCATGTTATTTAGGAACTCAACATTTGCTGTCTGCTTTCAGCCCATGGGTATTTTCTCCATCCTTGAAGAGGAGTGCATGTTCCCCAAAGCCACTGACACATCCTTCAAGAACAAGCTTTATGAACAGCATCTTGGCAAATGCAAGAACTTTGAGAAGCCCAAGCCCGGCAAAGGAAAGGCTGAAGCTCACTTCTCTCTGGTGCATTATGCTGGTACTGTGGATTACAACATCAGTGGCTGGCTGGAGAAGAATAAGGATCCATTGAATGAATCTGTCATCCAGCTCTACCAGAAGTCTTCTGTCAAACTGTTGTCCTTCTTGTATTCCAGCCACAATGCTGGTGACGGTAAGTGTCTCTTTCTTGTCCATTACTGCTACCTTCATATTGACAGCATTACATGATAAAGAACATCGAGAGAACTTGCATGACAAAGATGGTCTTTAATATTTTTCTTTACTCTTATTTACTGTTGCAGATGCCGGCAGTGGTGGAAAAGGTGGAAAGAAGAAGAAGGGATCCTCCTTCCAGACTGTGTCTGCTCTCTTCAGGGTCAGTATAACTAATTGCTTTTTTCAATATTAAATGTATGTATAATTCAATGTGTTAAAGATTTACTGAAATATAGATGTTCATTAGACGTCTAAATTCAACTAATTGTATATTATTTTGTTTCTGCTTTAGGAAAACTTGAACAAACTGATGACCAACTTGAAGAGCACTCATCCTCACTTTGTGCGTTGTCTGATCCCCAATGAGACCAAGACTCCAGGTATTTATTCATATATTTCTATTCAGCTGTTCAGCTAAATAGAGAATATTATAATGAAATGCCATTGTTTATCACTGGTGAAATCAAAAGAATTATTTACTTTCAGGTATCATGGACAACCACTTGATCATTCACCAACTGAGATGTAACGGTGTGTTGGAAGGTATCAGAATTTGCAGAAAGGGATTCCCAAGCAGAATTATCTATGCTGACTTTAAGCAACGGTAATTTTATTTTCTTCTCCCATAATACAGGTGTATTATATTTCACGTACAACTGATATAACATATATTGCCAATTCAAATTACTGAAACATAAGATTAAGATTGACCTGTATTTTTCTCATTCCTTTTGTTCATTAGTTACAAGGTACTGAACGCCAGCGCAATCCCTGATGGGCAGTTTATTGACAGCAAGAAGGCATCTGAGAAACTCTTGTGCTCAATTGATGTTGATCACTCTCAGTACAAATTTGGACACACTAAGGTATATAGTTAGTAACTATCAGACATCCTGGTAAATGTGGCCCCTGTGGGTCTTTGAAATTAAGTACTCATTTTTTCATGTCTCAAGGTGTTCTTCAAAGCTGGTCTTCTGGGTACCCTGGAAGAGATGAGAGACGAAAAGTTGGCACAACTGATCACTCGTACTCGGGCACTTTGCAGAGGTTTCTTGATGAGAGTTGAGTTCAAGAAGATGATGGAGAGAAGGTATTTTTCTTTTTAATGATATATCTGTTTATATCTATATTCTGTTTGTGTGTTTGGTAACCTACAACTAAATACACTATGTTCAAACAGGGAGGCCATAATTATCATCCAGTACAACATCAGATCCTTCATGAATGTCAAACATTGGCCATGGATGAAGCTGTACTTCAAGATTAAGCCTCTTCTGCAGAGTGCTGAGACAGAAAAAGAGATGGCTAACATGAAGGAGGAGTTTGAAAAGACAAAAGAAGCTTTGGCTAAGGCAGAAGCCAAGAAAAAGGAGCTAGAAGAAAAAATGGTTGCCCTTGTCCAAGAAAAGAATGACTTGCTTCTCCAAGTTCAATCTGTAAATACAGTTGCATATATTAAAATATCCTTATATCACTTCAATGCAAACTGTTCTCAAGGCTAACAGAATTTTCATTTTTGTAGGAAGGTGAGACTTTGGCAGATTCTGAGGAAAGATGTGAAGGTCTCATCAAGAATAAGATCCAATTGGAATCAAAGCTCAAGGAACTGAATGAAAGACTTGAAGATGAAGAAGAAAGTAATGCTGAGCTCACTGCCAAAAAGAGGAAATTAGAGGATGAGTGCTCCGAGTTGAAGAAAGACATTGATGACTTGGAACTCACCCTGGCTAAAGTTGAAAAGGAAAAACATGCCACAGAGAACAAGGTATGGTCAATAATGAGAAGTCATCTGCTCTCCAGTATACCATAAAATATGTTTTTAAGCTCATGAGTGTTCATTGATTATAGGTTAAAAACCTTACTGAAGAACTGGCAGCTCTTGAAGAAAATGTCTCCAAAGTCACTAAGGAGAAGAAGGCTCTTCAAGAAGCTCATCAGCAAACTCTTGATGACCTTCAGGCTGAGGAAGACAAAGTCAGCTCTTTGACAAAAGCCAAGACAAAGCTGTAGATGACGTAAGTATCTATAAAATATTTCATTCCAAAATTTAGTTAAATCCAATTGTATAAGAAATAAATGAGACATTTTCTATACATGTAGCTGGAAGGCTCTCTTGAACAAGAGAAGAAACTCCGCCTTGACTTTGAGAGAGCTAAGAGAAAGCTTGAAGGTGACCTCAAACTGTCTCAGGAAACTGTAATGGATCTTGAAAATGACAAGCAGCAAACTGAGGAAAAACTTAAAAAGTGTGTAATTATTTCTAAAGTTCTATTTTCATACAAAAATATTTAAATAAAGCTCATGTTTATAATGCACATTGTTTTTACCTCACAGGAAAGACTTTGAACTTAGCCAGCTGCAAGGAAAGATAGAGGATGAACAATCCCTGGGATCACAACTGCAGAAGAAGATCAAAGAACTGCAGGTAAAACCCTGAAGGACAAGACGATGTCATTATGTCATAAACCAAAGATTATATATTACATGTACTTACCAACTGCTGCTTTTCCAGGCTCGCATTGAAGAACTTGAGGAAGAAATTGAAGCTGAACGTGCAGCTCGTGCCAAAGTTGAAAAACAGAGGGCTGATCTTTCTAGAGAACTTGAAGAGATCAGTGAAAGACTTGAAGAAGCTGGAGGTGCAACATCTGCCCAGATTGAGGTTAACAAGAAGCGTGAAGCTGAGTTCCAGAAAGTTAGACGTGATCTGGAAGAAGCCACCCTTCAACATGAAGCTACAGCTGCTGCCCTGCGCAAGAAGCATGCCGACAGTGTTGCTGAACTTGGTGAACAGATCGATAACCTGCAGCGCGTGAAGCAAAAACTGGAGAAGGAGAAGAGTGAACTGAAGATGGAAGTTGATGATCTTGCCAGCAACCTGGAGAGCATCTCTAAAGCCAAGGTAATGCTAGATCCTAGTTACATTCTATGATTCTCCTTCATTTGTGGAAAAACCTCTTATTATTAATATTTGTTTTTGTAGGCCAACCTTGAGAAGATCAACCGTGTAGTTGAGGACCAACTGAGTGAAGTGAAGGCTAAGGATGATGAGCATCAACGTGTCATTAATGACATCTCCGCTCAAAGAGCTCGTTTGCAGACAGAAAGTGGTAAATTAATTTATTTGTATCATAATTATGTAATTTACTAATAAAATTTCAACATTACTTTTTTTTATACTAAAGTCAGTAGCATGCAGTATTTTATTTAGGAGAAAAAGCACATTATCAGTACATGCTATACTGGTTTCCTGATTTATAGTGTAGTCCTGATTACCACATTTTATCACATAAAACTTTCAATATTCCATTTCTAAATGTTATCTAAGTTTAACCCTTAAATACTTAGAATGTGGAACATCTTTTCATAATTCTAGGTGAGCTGTCTCGCCAACTTGAGGAGAAGGAATCTCTGGTTTCTCAGCTCTCCAGAGGAAAGCAGGGATTCACCCAGCAGGTGGAGGAACTCAAGAGACAACTTGAGGAGGAATCAAAGGTATTAAGAAGTTTGTTAGATAAAGCTTACTAGTAAAATTTTGACATGATCATTTTCATGTTTTAACAAGCGAAATGTCTGCACAATTTAGGCTAAGAACGCCCTTGCCCATGCTCTTCAATCTGCCCATCACGATAATGACTTGCTCCGTGAGCAATATGAAGAGGAACAAGAAGCCAAGGCTGAACTCCAACGTTCTTTGTCCAAAGCTAATGGAGAGGTTGCTCAGTGGAGGACCAAATACGAAACTGATGCCATTCAGCGCACAGAAGAGCTGGAAGAGGCTAAGTAAGCTCAAACACCAAATAATACTCAACTCTTAGGGATCAACTTTTAGGGTAAATTTCTGGATAAAGAAAACCATTCCTTTGATACATTTGATAAATGTACTTACAGGAAGAAGCTGGCTCAGCGCCTTCAGGATGCTGAGGAGCAGGTAGAGGCTGTGAACTCCAAGTGTGCTTCCTTGGAAAAGACCAAGCAGAGACTGCAGGCCGAAGTGGAGGACCTTATGGTTGATGTGGAGAGAGCAAATAGTGCCGCAGCTGCTCTTGACAAGAAGCAGAGGAACTTTGATAAGGTAGACTTTCAGTTCATAACTGTGATAATATTACAACTCTGCTGATGACTTGGCAGATACATTTGATTTTATGAATTATTTTTTTAAAGGTCCTGGTTGAATGGAAACAGAAATATGAAGAGGGACAGGCTGAGCTTGAGGCTGCCCAGAAAGAAGCCCGCAGCTTGAGCACTGAAATTTTCAAGATGAAGAATGCTTATGAAGAGGCTTTGGAACAAGTTGAGACCTTGAAACGTGAAAACAAGAACTTGCAACGTAAGTCTATTTCTGCATCCAATCTTCCTTTTACATACAAAATAGTCAACCTAGAATCTGCTGTTACATTGTCTTACTGGCTTAGCTGCAGTTAATTAAAGCCTGCAATTTTGATATTCGGTACTGCATCTTCATATTTTGCAATGTTCACATTTATTTCTACTTCTCTTCTTTAGAGGAGATCTCAGATCTGACTGAACAGATTGGTGAGACTGGAAAATCTATTAATGAGTTAGAGAAAGCCAAGAAACAGGTCGAGCAAGAAAAGGGCGATCTTCAGGCTGCTCTGGAGGAAGCTGAGGTAAATCTCAATAAATACAATGTATACACTTTACAATGGGTCTTAAATGTTTAAAGATATATTTCATGCTCATAGTGTATCATTAACATTTATTTACATTTCATTTTTTTAAATTAACTTTTAAAGGGATCATTGGAACATGAGGAGGCCAAGATCCTGCTCGTCTAGCTTGAACTTAACCAGATTAAATCAGAAGTTGACAGGAAGATTGCAGAGAAGGATGAGGAGATTGAGCAGCTGAAGAGAAACAGCCAGAGGTCTATTGACACCATTCAGAGCACACTGGACTCTGAAATCAGAAGCAGAAATGATGCTCTGAGACTGAAGAAGAAGATGGAAGGAGACTTGAATGAACTTGAGATCCAACTCAGCCATGCCAACCGCCAGGCTGCAGAGGCACAGAAACAACTCAGGAATGTGCAAGCACAACTGAAGGTACTCATAATAAAAGGAAATATACATACACACATGTCTACATGTGTACACACATATATACATGCAAATATGTATTTCAAAATTTATACCTGAACCCCACTACCATATATAATTTGTATAATACCACCATGTAATTTATATTGTTCTACCAATTATGGTTTTTCAGACTTTATACACAATAGATTTCCTATAAGCTCACTACAAATAAAAAAAGATTAAGAGTATTTAGAAAGTTTAACACTATCGGTCCACTTTTCCAACAGGATGCTCTATTGCAACTGGATGATGCCATGAGAGGACAGGAAGATCTGAAAGAACAGGTTGCTGTCATTGAACGTAGAACCAGTCTGCAACAAGCTGAAATTGAAGAGTCTAGGGCTGTTCTGGAACAGACTGAGAGATCTCGCAAGATTGCAGAACAGGAACTTCTGGATTCCAGTGAACGTCTTCAGCTTCTGCACTCTCAGGTAAGTTCTCCTACTGAGATGAACTGGAAAAACAATAAAAACATTCACCCTGACCACGTGCAATATTAAAAAGTGTATTTTCTCCATTAGAACACCAGCCTGATCAACAGCAAGAAGAAGCTTGAAGGTGACATTGCTCAGCTCAGCAGTGAGGTGGAGGAGGCGGTTCAGGAAGCAAGAAATGCTGAAGAGAAAGCCAAGAAGGCCATCACCGATGTAAGCCTACTCTTTATTGTCCCTTCATTCTACTAGTGTACAGTATGTTAGTTTTGAACTGATCCCAAACTTATTGCTGCTTTATTGTTTTTAAGGCTGCTCTGATGGCAGAAGAGCTGAAGAAGGAGCAGGACACTAGTGCTCACTTGGAGAGAATGAAGAAGAACCTGGAACAGACAGTGAAGGACCTGCAGCATCGCCTGGATGAAGCTGAACAGCTGGCACTGAAGGGTGGCAAGAAACAGCTCCAGAAACTGGAATCCAGGGTGAGCACATTTCTAAAGTCTTGAGAGAAGTGCAAATAGAATTATATTAGATAGTTATATCTTTATACTACTGTCATCTGCAGGTCCGTGAACTGGAAAATGAGCTGGACAATGAACAGAAACGTGGAGTTGAAGCAGTGAAAGGTGTTCGTAAATATGAGAGGAGAGTGAAGGAACTGACCTACCAGGTAACAAAAAAAAAAGTCTTATGATATAGATTTTTTTTTTTTGTAGTCTTAAGATATTTATGACAAATACATGACATTGACAATTTTTTGTTACATTTTGAATTCTTTGTATCTTTTTGTAGACTGAGGAAGACAGGAAGAACACCCTCAGACTTCAAGATCTGGTCGATAAACTGCAACTGAAGGTTAAGGCCTACAAGAGACAGGCTGAGGAATCCATACGTAAAGTTTATTTTCTTTTTCAGAATAAAATGATTTACTACATATGTTACATTTGTTACATTTATTACATATGTTTCTGTAGGAGGAACAGGCCAATTCCCACTTGAGTCGCTTCAGGAAGGTTCAGCATGAGCTGGAAGAGGCTGAGGAGAGAGCCGATATTGCTGAGTCCCAAGTGAACAAACTGAGGGCCAAGAGCCGTGACATCGGTGGAAAGGTAGAGTTATATTGTCTATTATAAAATGAGTCATATGAGATTAGTGTATATTAATGAGCTGTGAACAATTAACATATTTTTATTTTTTTTTTACTTGCAGAAGGAAAGCGAAGAGTAAAGACTATAAATGATTGAAGACTGAGGAACACTTAAAGTGAACTTCTCATTCTTTGCCCCCCCCCCCACCTTTTCCGACATAATGTACCTTCCAAATAAATTTCATATTTGAGCTTTCTATAACTGTGTCATGTTGTATTTCAAGTAAAACTAGTCTGGAATAGCGGAATGCATTCTAGCATTTACTGAGTAAACTACCCGTAGACTGTTTATGGATAAGACATCTTTGACTCACTGAGACTAAAACATTTTTTATTTCCCTGGTAAAATAATATTTAAGCTGCACCATATTCCTGTGTGAAAGGGGTCTGAGGGAGGTTTGGTGTGAAACGTAGTAAATTTTAAGACAAAACCGCCTTGTCAGCAAGACGCAAATAGAGTATAACAGACAATAATTCTGGCAAAAGGCAATATGATTTATGTGGTTTACAAGTGGTTTATGTCTACAAAAACATTTTGTCATCATTTCTTGTTCCTATCCCAGTTACTATCCAGTATTAAAGAAAAGACAAAGCATTCATCAAACTCAGTGGAAACCCCTGATGTTTTCATTTCAACCCACTTATTAATGACTTACCTTGCTTGTGAATATTACACCTGTAGGACAGCTTTGCTTTGATCTTAAGTTCCTTTTTTCTAAAGGCTAAGTTTGGGCTGAAAAGTAGTCTGAAACAGGAAAGAATGTCATAAACTAGAGGTACTGTATGGCAGGTGACAAGTGGCTAACATCTGTCAATCTCGGTGTCTACAAGTCCACAACATGAATCTATACCTAAGGCTTTAGACATGGAACAGGATCGAGAAGAATCAGAGAATCTTTCAAGTGAATTCCGTTTAGTTTCTGGCTAATATATGGAGAGTGACAATATATAGCAATATGTAGATAATGTAGCAATTCCTCGTTAGTATAGTGGTAAGTATCCCTGCCTGTTACACTGGAAACCGAAATTCGATTCAGTGATAGTAAAAGATGCAACTTTAACTCCTCCATGGTGGTCAAGTGGCTAGGATTCGGTGCTCTCATCTCCATAGCCTGGGTTTGTTTCCCAGTCAAGCAAAAAGGTAGTGTTTTTCAGAATTACTTGGAGGGCTTCTCTCCCTGGCAGCTTTACCTTAAATAGGCCTCGATAAACATAGTTATTCTACAATACAAAATAACGTGTACAAGGGTAGACTAGATGAGCCTTGCAGTCCTTTTTTGCTATCAGTCTTCTATGTTTATGGGTCTATAAATGAGAGCTATTTCTGGTTATGATCAGTGATACAAGGGAAACATATGGTAGTGCTGCTTCCAAACACTAGACACAAATAAATTAATATAACCATCTGAATATATTGCATATTCATGTTTACTGTATGGTTAAATAAACACAGAAAATATATTGTATACAGAAGAACAGATTCATGAAAATCAGACTATTAATAGACTATTAAAAGAGTCTTTGAATTGACCTGGAGAAAGAATTGCTTCCAAGCCATAAATGAGTAGTGATCCTAATGGCCTAGTGTCACACAGAGATGTCCTAGCACCCGGCCAGCTGTCTCACCAGCTAGGAAGGCACATAATATTCTCAGTGTCAAGTTGTAATGAAGAAAAATGTATTGAACATATGTTTCAGTAAGTAAGTAAGAATGCTTTCACAAATAGAAGTCATAATGGTTTATTTCTGTCATTTTACAACATGAAGTGAATGAAGAAAAGAAATATAAATCCCATCAAAATTTGGTGCGCGCGCCCTTTAGAGAAAGAGACCTGTAAATTATGATATGGCCCCCCAGAGATAGCCCTGAAGTCAACATCATCCAGTCTGAGGTTACATGAAGAGACAGAAGGATTGGCGCAGGCCTACATCCACAGAAGATCTGTGCTTAGTTCTCCAAGATGGCAGGAACAACCTCCCAGCGAGATCCTTCAAAAACTGTCTGCAAGTACCGAGAAGAACTGATGGAAGGCAAAGGGCAAAGGTCACGTTGATGAGATTTAGATTTCGCTGTTTCATTCACTTAATTTTCTTAATTGACAAAAAAATAAACTATGGACACTTCTACTTTTGAAAGCATTCTTACTTTACAGAATTTTTTATAAAACTTTTGCACAAAACAATGTTTTTGGCATAACAAAAAAACACTACACATTTTCATGGTAGTGACTTTATGGCCAAATGATAGAATAGATCGAAAAACATTAACCCTTTAAAGTGACCAATGTCATTTTTGACCGATGTATTTTCGGACTTAGAGAGCTGTTCCACAATTATGTTAAGGCTTAGTCATAAAACATGGATGATGGAGGTTCAACTGCTCAAGTGCCAATAATTCCAAGGAGAGTATGGATTAGCATCCATTTACTGAAGGAGAAGGTGGCAGGCCACCAAGTGATAGCACAAGACAATCTCTAAACCACAGGCAGTGACAATTACCCTTCTAAAAGAGACCCTCAAGATCAGCTCACTGCATATACTATGTTAAAAGTTTAGCAATAGAGACAGATATTTTATTTGCACTTGAACCTCCTTAAAACAATAGCTAACCTTTTAGAAGCCACAAAGAATATGATTGACTTCTATTACAAGGATTTAAAAGGAATTAAAGGTTAAGAAATACAGTCCTGAGAGAACACATTGTATGCTTACATAAATAATCAGCCTAATAAGAAGCATCCCTCTCTCCATATCTAGATTTTCCTTCAGTGTAGAAAAGACCTGCAAACACATTTGTACTCCCTTCCATGGCGGTTCCATCTTGCAAGTGAAGTAGTAGATGATCTCGCTTCTGAGTTCAGGAATACAGCCCTCTGTCATCCCTCTTTTACTGAGGAGGCCAGGCTGAGCGCTTCACTCTCCTCCAGCAGGTGATAGTAATAAAGGACATGCCTATTACTCAACTCCCAGGAATCCTGACCACTCCGTTCTGATGCTTTAGAACTTTCTGTCTTGTCACATATGCCAACCTTGAATAAATTAAATTTCTCCTTTGACATTTTAATGTGTGTAACGTTGGGTAGAGGTTACTGCAAAGACAACTCTTACCACAGAGCAGTATTTCCCTTCCTCGAATCCTAGTGTTTCATGGAACATGGCATGAGTTCTGTTAAAGACACGGCCAATAGGGACGGCCTTATGAAAGACATTCATGGTCGACAAAGCGGTCCACAAATCTCAGACAGAACATGGCGCTGACTCACAACAAGCCTGTTTGAGATGGAGTAGAAACAGAACAGGGCAGTATCTAGAGAACTTAGCTAACAGGATGGACATGCATACAGACATACAGTCGTGGCCAAATTTTTTGAGACATACACAAATTGTTTTTCACAATGTTTGCTGCTTTGGTATCTTTTAGTATAACGTTTCTATGGTATACAGAAGTACAGTTATAAGCATTTCATAGGTTTACTGACAAAAACTTGAAGTTATGTTCAGACTTAATAGTTACAGCGTTGGCCAATATTTTAAGACTTCTGCAATTCGCCCTGTTATGCTAGATATCAACTTCTGGGCCAAATCCTGACTGATGACAAACCATTTTTGCCAAATCTGTGCTTGGAGTTTATTACAATCTCTGTGTTTTTATTTGTCACGGTGCCTTTTGACATTTGACTACAGGTTCTCAATGGGATCAGTGGGACAAAGAGCTAGGGAGTTTTTCTGACCATGGACCCAAAATTTCAGTGTTTTGTTCCCCGAGGCACTAAGTTATCACTTTTTCCTTGTGACATGGTGCTCCATCATGCTAGAAAAAGAATTGTTCATCACCAAATTGCTCCTGGATGGTTAGGAGAAGTTGCTCTTGGAGGATGTTAAAATACCATTCTTTATTCGTTGTTTTTAGGCAAAATTGCGACTGAGCCCACTCCTTTGAATGTCAAGCAACCATACCCATGAGTATTCCCAGGATGCTTACAGCTCCTCCAGCTGACATCTCCAGTGACATCCAATATGTGCTACGTGACCACTGCAGCCAATCACAGGGCTCAGCAGGGACCTCTTAACAAATGGCATGTGACTGCTCGGCTCTGTGTAGCATCTCTACATCACCCTGGATAACCGGAGATGAATCCTGGATGGACATTCTCAATGAAGTATATGCACAGTGAGTGAATATATGGGTCTGTCACAGAAGACGGGAACTGCCCAACTCTATCTTTTATCAGGGTAGTCTCATTTTAGGCAATTAAAGAGGTTGTCTGAGACCCATGAGTAATGGATACTGATAACTAATCCACAGGATAGGTCATCAGTATCATTTCGGTGAGGGTACAACACCCAGAACCAGCACTGATCAGCTGATTTGGCTGCCAGAAGCCATATAGAAAGTATATGAGCAAAAGTAGCTGTGCTCCTATTGAAGTGAATGTGAGCGGAGCTGTAGATCCCTGACACCACTGCTACAGTGTACAGAGCCAGTAACTGCAATAGTGTGGATGGCCATAACCCATGACTGTCAGACAACCACTTTAAGGCATATACAGAAGTTTTAGTCCCATCCTTGTTTTTCCCTGGTAGCCTACACCTATTTTATTTATTGCAGCCTGTGGATATTTTTCATAAATACCCACCATGGGAATACTCCTTTAAGTGCTATTCCTATCTGAAATCTGCTTTTGCATTTTTATACATTTAGAAACTGTGTTTTGTATGTAATCTCTTTCCAAATGTAAAAGTCTGTGGTGCTCTAAAATAAATAGTAATAACATAGTGAGGGTCACATAAATATATTTCAGGTAAAAAAAAGTGTAAGATATTAGTGTGGTAAAAGCTAAACAATCAGATCCTTCATTCCGTTCTCTGTCTTTAATCTTCAGAATGACAGGTGTAATGTTGCAGCACCAAGGTTACCACGTGGACATGACTTGTTGGAACTCCCAATATGTAGTCAGATTGTATTAAGTTCTTATAATTTAATTTTCATTAAGAGCTTCCTATTCCTAGGCTCAGTGAAAAACAATCTCCACTTTAGTGATAGATTGTACATTGCAAATGTTACATTCAACATCCAAGTATTTATGGTGTCTTCCAAATAAGGTACGTTATTTTTACATGTGATGAACAGACAATTTTGAGGCCTAGTACATGATTAGGGCAATATCAAGGTCCAATCCATTACCGGGGAGGGCAGAGTTTGCAGAAGATTGCTATATATAAGCTTACTTGGTGGCCATTCTTCATCTGATTTCCGCTCTGCTCTTGGTGAGTACTGTTTGTGTTGCATGTGAACATATAAATCTCTATACAGGTTTAGTTGACTTTGTTTTTTGCAATAAGACAAAACTTTTAAGTATTAGGAATTATGTACAAAAAAAATGTAAAATCTATGCTAAATACTTCTAACAGGTACAACCCGAGAAAGATAGAAGTAACCAATAGCCACTAGTCACTCTTTAAGCCTTGTACATGGTCCACGATATGGAGTACTTAAAGGGGTTGTCCAGTTCTTATTTTTATTTGTTTATACTGCTACTGCAGGGTATAAAAACATAATGAGTGCTCTCACGGACCTCCATTTTCACCACCAGCAGCTCCGTTTCTTTGTATACAGCCCCCTGCTGTTTGACTTCTTCATAAACGGCATGTCACAGCAGTCATGTGCCATCTCTGAAAAAGTGACAGCCAAGGCCTGTGATTGGCTGCAGCAGTCCCCTCACACAAACAGGATGGGCCCTGAATACCATCTAACATAGCTGCTGGCGGTGGAGAAGGAGTCCCACACAGAGGTGAGTACCCGTTTATTATATTTATATGCCCTGTAGCACTAGTATTAACAAATAAAAATAGGAACTGGACAACCCTTTTAATGGAATATGTAGAAATGTAGTCCAAGTCAGCAATGCCAGACCACAACTACTTTTGCTTGACCGTCAGTTCAATTTTGGTCTTTGTAAAGAAAATAAAAATACTTTTTCTTTTTAAAAACTGTCCGTTCAACAAACTGATCAAGCAATGGTTTTGATACAAAACTGGAGCTTTACTTTAAAGAATATCTATTACCGATTTCCATTAAAAACAATGTCAGTAATCTATTATAATTAGGTGTAACCAAAGGTGGAGTGAGAATGAGCTAGGCTACTGACAATGACTATAGACAGTCCACTTCTGGGTATGACACAGTCTGAAAGGTTTTCCTACCACAGAACAAATCAAAAGTAATATTATATTATATTGTACTATAACATTCTAAATGTATTTGTGTCTTGAACACCATTGTTTGTCAATAAGTAAACTGAATATGCATTTAAAAGCGTTGCCCACGAAATAAAGTCTGTAGGACCTTTGTCCCACTCCACATTCCTCGAAAAAATCTCACAGTTATTTGATAAGTAAGAACAGCGAGGCTATGAAACTCTCTGCCCCAGGAAGTGGTGATGGTGGATTCATTGAACAAATTCAAAGAGGGCCTAGATGCCTTTCTCGAACAGAACAACATTACGGGTTATGGGTTCTAGATTTTAAGGTCACGTTGATCCAAGGTTTTATACTGATTGCCAGATTGGAGTCGGGAAGGAATTTTTTTCCCATGAAATGGGGCAATTGGTATAAGCCTCATGGGGTTTTTTGCCTTCCTCTGGATCAACACTGTAGGGTTATAGGTTGGACTTGATGGACTGATGTCTTCATCCAACCTCATCTACTATGTAACTATGTAAAAGATAGATGTCCTGACACAGACTCTAAGCATTGTGGGGAAAAGCACTTAGATAAGAATCTCATCACAGAAAGAAAACCTTTGTCCAGTCTAAATGGTATCCTAACTTTCTAAAACTAAGGATCCAGCAGAAGCTGTACTGTACTCTAACTGGGCATGTATAACTAACATAGTCTCACTAGAATGACATACACTTACCAATACATTTTGAACTTGCAATATTTCTACGGGGAAACTACTACTGCCATTTGTATTGATGGCATAATCCCTTTTATTAATGGTCCCATGACCCAGCCATGACAATCCAGCCTGCTGGGGTTTTTTTTTTTTAAACTCTGACAGACTGCTATGGAGGGAACAGAACACATGCTTGACCTACTCTCTCCTTCTTCTGGGCACTCTGGCTTAAAGAATGGTGGAGCTAGGGTCATTGTTCTCCATATAGTAGATGAGCCATAATTGGGAACCTTGCTGTCATAATTATATATGGCTTAATTTTACTGATCTGCCATTCCCTTTGCTTTTTTTTAGATAATACATAACCTTTCTTTCTTGGCTGTGCTAAAAGGTAAGTGGTGACGCAAGCCAAATGTACAAAAAGTACATGAGACTAGTGTAATAACTATAAATCAGTATACTGTATGTCATTATTCACCAAAAAGTAATAGGACCACCTAAAAAAATGAACTGTCTACTAATGTAGAAACTGGCCCATTTTTGCAGTGGTGTTGGAGTAAAAAATAATACATAATACAATCTGGAAAATGTACTACACTAAATACACCAAAATTCTCTCTCAATTTGCACCAAAAACTAGTGTACATGCTTTATGCTACATTATGTTTTAGGTCGGGGGCCCCCACGTGGCGTTAATGACGTGGTTTGGCGAATCCCATCCACACATTGCAGAAAAATACACGTAGTGGAAATGCTGCGATTTCCAAAACCGCTGTGATTTTGGAAATCGCAGCATGTCAATTATACCTACGGAAACGGCAGCAGTTTCCCTATAGGTATAATTGAAGCAAAAAGTCTGCAGTGGTTTCCTCTTTCTATGAAAAGCACCGTGGGAAAAACTGCAATGCGTTTCTGCAGCAGTTTTACCCACAGTGTGTTGCTCCAAAGCAAAGACAAGATTACAGTGCTCACCACTAGGCTTCCACACTTGAAAACAACTGTTGTCGGATCCTAAATTGAACCTGAATTATCACGCTTTTAGTCTGTAACAGTCCAGATTTTTCACTCATAGCACCACTGCAAAAGCCAATAGTGGCTGACTTTCAGTGGCTGGATACATCATGTGTTCTGTGACACCAAACTGCCTTCTGCTAAGCACCTGGAAATGGTCCAGGTAGAGACAGTGGTGTGTGATGAAGCTGCCACCTATGTCTGGATGGTGGGCATGGAAACTCTGGGAGCTGCTCATGTTTGTTAGTGGATCAAACAATCCTTTCTACTTGTGGTCTGTCTGGGCCATGTTTGCATGTCTTCACACAACCACAGTTCCCAACACTTCCTAACAACCAGGTGAGAACTGCCTAAATGGTGAGCAATTCATGGAAATGATCATCCTGCCTCACTTTGTATAATGATGTATCCTCTCTCAAAGTCTGCCAAGTGGGTAAAAGTGAGTGTATCATAGAGGCATATCTAGAAGTTAAAGGTCTCTCATCAAAGGGTTCACAACCCAAAAGAAACCTCTGAGAGTCTTTTTCTAATGCAGCAGGGTAAGCATGTTTAGGTGAAAAGCGCTGCGGAAAAAAATAACGCGATGCAGGGCTTTTCCGCTGCGTTTTTTCACTGCGCCTTGCTACGAGAGGCCTTAGCCTTACTCTTTCTTTTACACCCTAGTGTCTAATGAGAACACACCTGTCATCATTTAGATATCTGCCTAAGATGCAACTGAAGGAAAACTTTTTCAGCAATCCGACATTTCTATCTGGATGCGTTATTTTTTTTGTCAACAAGTGTACACTGCTTGTGCCTCGCCATTATGTGGAGCACATCCCTGTTTACGAAGGATGAAGTTCTGCTGATAATTTGGAATCAGTTAGCTCATCAGTAAGACAATTAGGAATTATTGGGAATAAGCATTCCTGAATAATGGTCTGTGTAATAAGATACGATAGTAACATGAGACAAAAGTGTCTAAAGAAGCAGCAAATTTATCATACAGTGAGCCACTTTGAAAATTTCGCACATTTTTAGATTGCCTGGCCTAAAGGTTTTATGTTTTCTATATATTTACACCTTTAACAGATTAATCTCATATATCTATGATATATTCTTGCAGAATCCAGTAACTATGGGTGACAATGAAATGGCGGTCTTTGGAGAGGCTGCCCAGTACCTCCGTAAAAGTGACAAAGAGAGGCTAGCAGCCCAAACCAGGCCTTTTGATGCCAAGAAATTCTGCTTCGTAGATGACCAGAAGGACCTCTATGTGA
This sequence comes from Leptodactylus fallax, assembly GCA_947044405.1. Taxonomy (NCBI): domain Eukaryota; kingdom Metazoa; phylum Chordata; class Amphibia; order Anura; family Leptodactylidae; genus Leptodactylus; species Leptodactylus fallax. The sequence continues at coordinate 9,739,568 of CAMRHE010000032.1, forward strand.
AAGCTGTTATCACTTCTCGAGGAGAAGGAAAGGCCACTGTCAAGACTGAAGATGATAGGGTAATTATGACAACCATGTATCTAATAAATTTGTACAAAGTACATTTCTAAGTGAATTTTTTAGGTTGGAAATAACTGTATTCTTTTTCTCCTAAAGACTGTAACTGTAAATGAAGATAAAGTTTACTCTCAAAATCCACCAAAGTTTGATAAAATTGAAGACATGGTCATGATGACTCACCTGAATGAGGCATCTGTGTTGTTTAACCTCAAAGAGCGTTATGCAGCCTGGATGATCTATGTAGGTCTTACTTAACGCTTACCTTAAGAAAGACTATCTCTAATATGAACAAAAATTTTGATTTCTCAACCTTCTCAAAAATAATTCATATATTGCAGACCTACTCTGGGCTTTTCTGTGTCACTGTCAACCCCTACAAGTGGCTGCCAGTGTACAACCCTGAGGTGGTAGCTGGATACAGAGGCAAGAAACGCATTGAAGCCCCACCACACATCTTCTCCATCTCTGACAATGCCTATCAGTTCATGTTAACAGGTACATACTCTTCTTTTTCAAGATGGCAGAGGATTCACCTGATTCAGACCAAGGTCTGCGCCTCTTCATCAATCAGGTGCATCCTCTGCCAAGCCGTGCACCTCAACAGAAATCTATGCTGGCTCAAAGCTGGCGGAGATTTCTGTAATCATTTACATCACAAAAGGGGCACAAGTGATGGCCCTGCCCACTTTGATAAACATGGCAAGGGCTGCGTAAAAATGCCAATAGCAGCTATGTTGGTTGTAAGTGGAATTAAAAAGTCACAAAATACAAATTTATGACTTTTTTGCCAAAAAATTGCCACAATTTTTTTGCAAATCTGGCCTATTATTCTTATGAGCTAAACAGTACTGACCTGCTATGTTATTTTTACAGATCGTGAAAATCAGTCTGTCCTGATTACGTAAGTGAAACCCTATTCTTATTTAAAGGGGTCATCCAGGGAATAAAAAGTGCTTCTAATTCAGGTCACCTGATGACAGTTCAACTCTGGATCACATGACCAATCTGCTCTACTCTAAGGACAAGCAGACAGAGTAAAGCCAAATTGGTCATGTGATCCAAAGTTAGCATGACATCAGAGACCATTTGTTGTATGATCATTATATCGCAATTTTATAATAATTTGATACCCCTACTCCTAATGTACACGTGTCTCTAAGTCAAGTAGTAATGATGTAATGGTATACTGTATATATAAAGTATATAATGATATTTGGGGCAAAGATGCTCTCAGTTTATTGCTAATACTGTGGCTACAAGGGTAAACATTTAGTATGAGCATGTAATACCTTACCAGATGATGTGCTATTAGGCTCAGGTTCTAACACAATGATAAGGCCATGCCACAACGGAACCCATGAGCTTCCGCAGAGGACAATCTGGCTTCTCGATCACTTGACTGGCGCTTATCACTTTTTGGGGATAATCTGGCAATTACAATACTAATCCTTCATTGATTATGTTTGTATCAAATAAAAAGAGTATAGTTGCAATTATAAGTACACTGTTTTAGTCCTGAGTGGTCCCCTTCAATGGGAAATGAACAAATTAAAAATGATAGATTATAGAATGTGGAATACTAGACTTTAACTAGCTATAATATAGGATGGCTGTTGGGTGAATGCTCGCTTGTACATACATTCATGAGCATACATGTGCTGAGAGTACATGTTTTCTGAATAGGGAGAAGGAGATAGCCGTTGTCAGACACCTCTGATAGCGACTTATCTTCCAGAGAACAAATGGATTGGGCAGTTGAAATCCAATTGTCCATTTCTTATCTACCCCAACATGTGCAGTCGGCGGAGAGTTAGAAGGACCCTATACACATTAGATGGTCGGGATGGTCTGACCGAAATCAGGGAGTTCTCTAAACATACAGCTAATGTGTATGGCAGCACGGTGGCTCAGTGGTTAGAACTGCAGCCTTGCAGCACTGGAGTCCTTAGTTCGAATCCTGCCAAGGATAACATCTGCAAGGAGTTTGTATGTTCTTCCCGTGTTTGCATGGGTTTCCTCCGGGTACTCTGGTTTCCTCCCACACTCCAAAGACATACTGATAGGGAATGTAGATTGTGAGCCCTATATGGGACAGTGACTGTCAATGTCTGTAAAATGCTGTGGAATAGGATGGCGCTATATAAGTAAGCATAATAATAATGGCTAGCTTAAGAAATTGTAAATTTATTTAATCAGATTGTATTTCTGTACTTTTTCATCCCTTACACATTTTTGTAGGTAGGAAATTTTAAAATGAATGGATATATATACATCTTCCTTTCTATTCGCCACTTTTATCGCCACTTTTTTCTTTAGTGGAGAATCTGGTGCTGGTAAGACAGTAAACACCAAGCGTGTCATCCAATATTTTGCAACAATTGCAGCTATTGGTGATGCCGGAAAGAAGAAGGAAATCTCCAACAGCATGCAGGTAATCTCTTGCACGGGGGCACATGTGATCTGTTTCAGTGTAAGTGAATATATTTCATACCAACCTCATGGACTCTGTGACTGCAGATATGTAACCGAGCTAGTAGTGTTGGCTCATAAAACAAATATGCCTTCTTAGCATTCTCCGGGAACATGTTCTAGAAGCCTGTGTTAATTAAGACCACTATGTAACTGAGACGGGTCATGGAGAGCTTATGGCAGGCTGGTCAAGTTTAGGATTCCAGGATGTAGATTTATGAGGCTCGTGTTAAGAAAAGATCCTGACTCTATGGTATACAAACTATTCTTGCTGCTGAAACTAAAGTCCACCATATGATAGAGAGGAAAAATGTAAATGGGAACTGGGAGATGGGAATACAAAAGTGTTTGTTTTTTACGAGTAGGACTCTGATCTTCCATCTAAAACAATACCAAACAAGGCAGGAGAAAGCGTCCATCTTTCTTTTAACATTACATTGAATAACGACAGATGAAAACAGAAAGTGCTCCATCTGTAGCCGTCAACTGTCAGTTTTTCAGTCCGCTGTTCTGATCCTTTGACAGATCAGAACAACGGAAAGAACAATGGAAACATGAAGAATATTTATATGAATACATAGTTTCTAACGAATAAAGCTGCAAATAAACAGATCATGCAGCTGGTACAAGAAAACAGCAAAAATATCAGTCAAAAAATCAAAACAATTTTGCCAATTTTATACAATATTAATAAATCTACTGTAGCAATGTATTAATAGCTATTTTATAGACTGAATGTACACCTTAATGACCAAGCCTTTGGGCATTAATGATACACTATATTTTTTTTCTTCACACTTTTTTTTTTTAATTGATGTGGCTATTATAAAAGGCCTTGTTTAGTGTGGGAGAAATTGTACTGAAATTTTGCTGTTCTTTAGGGGTACATATAAATCATTATGTAATATATATAATTTTTGCAGCCATAGAAATAAGTGATTTTTGAGATAATTTTGTTTTACTTTTTTTCTGTTCACATTTCACACTAAAGGACCCGTAAATCTAATTATTTAAGATATTATGTTTTTTTATTCAGTATATGTACAGGAAAAAAAAATTTTGATACTAAATTACATATTTTTGTAGAAAGATTTTTGCGTACATATTTATTTACCCAATTTTGTTTTTCACTTTAGAACATTTTTAATCCCTTTAAGGGCTTACTATTGTATATCCTATTTTAATTTTATAATGTATTGGCACACTTCTGCATGCTAATACATTATGAGCTATGTGACACATGACATAGGCTGTTGTCACAGGATCCAACACTGACAATAAGTGATGGGACAACTCACCAACTCTTTTTCCCTGCATGATAACCTCTGCATAGGTTATAGAGCATGCCTACAAAATTCTTCATAGAAGTCAATGACTCATCTCCAGACTATAGATTCCTCTGGTCCATGTGGCTGCTATAAAGTAAATCTCTAATCGTTGGGCAAGATGGCGTCCCCGTAATCAAGCAGAGAAAATAGAATAAAAAATTTTACTGAAAAAAAGAGTATGCACTGATATTCTGGTTTTAATAAGTAATGAGTACAGGTGATTAATTCCCTTTATATTTCTTCTATTTTAGGGTACTCTGGAAGATCAAATCATACAGGCTAACCCTCTGCTAGAAGCCTTTGGCAATGCTAAGACCTTGAGAAATGATAATTCTTCTCGTTTTGTAAGCATTACAGGCAAAAATGTATTATTTTCTACTTTAACTGGTATCGAAAAACAGTCATGTTTTCCTTTTGTCTTTTTTAGGGTAAATTCATTAGAATTCACTTTGGAACAACTGGAAAACTGGCTTCTGCTGATATTGAAACCTGTAAGTATGAATGTGTACATATTACCAAACTTTAGACTTCTAGTTATTAGTTTTATATGTATATTACATTGTCACACCAGCTGTATGAATTACTTTTATTTCTGCTACTTTATGTGGCTTATGATGTATTCTGTACACAACTACAGATCTGCTGGAAAAGTCCAGAGTAACATTCCAGCTTTCAGCTGAAAGAAGCTACCACATCTTCTACCAGATCTTGACAAACAAGAAACCAGAGATTGTTGGTAATGTCACCTCTATGCGACAAATTACTATATATATATATATATATATATATATATATATATATATATATATATATATATATATACAGGGGCATCTCAATAAATTAGAATATCTTTGAAACGTTTATTTTTTTCAGTGATTAAATTAAAAGTGACCTTCTGTATTTTCTAGATTCTTTACACACAGAGTGTTCTATTTCAAGTGTTTTATTTCTGTAAATGTTGATTATGGATTACAGGTAATGAAAACCCAAATCTAAGAAAATTGGAATATTGTAAAAAAGTTCAGTATTGTAAATTCAGTGTCACCTGCCAAGGTTTCCTAAGCCTTTAAATGGTCCCTCAGTCTGGTTCAGTAGGACACACAACCATGGAAGACGCTGATTATGAATTGTATTACTGAAATGAATGAACGTTTCAAAAATATTCTAATTTATTGAGATGCGCCTGTATAATATATAATAAATTACACTGTAGAGTGTCTATACTCCATATGCTACCATAAGTTTCCTCCACGAGGCACCATGTTCTCCCCTAAAAGTAACCAAGTGAGGAATACTATCTATTTCCATCACACCCTTTGTTCCATCAGAGCAGCTCTCATCACCATGGTTCACCTGCAGATTACAGACCAGGGGTCCCAGCTGCAATACATCCTATGATCAGCTTTTCTCCAAGGAACCCTTCTAAACAGACAAATTGTTCGACATGCACAATTGTATGCAAGAATTGTGTAATATAATTAAAAATAATCATTTTATTTTGAAGCCGGAGTCTAACTTTTTCCGACTCCATCCAAAATTGGTTGCAACTCTAACGCCATGACTCCAACTCCATAGCCCTGTTTGGAAGCTCCTTAACTTATAAGTTCTTAATTTCTAAATGTTCCAAAAATGTAGATTCCACTTGTATCATATGCTATAACTTATGGCTATTGGCCACGGTTTTCTTGTTTTTAGAGATGCTCCTTCTCACCACTAACCCATATGACTACCCTTGGATCAGCCAGGGTGAGATCACAGTGAAGAGTATTAATGATGAAGAGGAATTGATAGCCACAGATGTAAGTAGCTAGCAGCTTTATTGTAAGGGACACAAACATAAAAAAGCAATTGTGTCATTAGCTACTAATCTTGTCTATTATTTTGCTTCTTAATAGACTGCTATTGATATTCTTGGGTTCAATTCGGAGGAGAAAATTGGCATCTACAAGATGACTGGAGCGGCCATGCACCATAGTAATATGAAATTCAAGCAGAAGCAGAGGGAGGAGCAGGCCGAGCCAGACGGCAATGAAGGTTAGTGCTCATTGGGCTGAGAAGGATAATGATGAACATTTATCATACACAAGGGATAATTGTGTTGTGTATTTTATAGTTGCTGACAAAATTGGTTATTTAATGGGTCTCAACTCTGCTGACTTGCTGAAAGCTTTGTGCTACCCAAGGGTAAAGGTTGGCAATGAGTACGTCACCAAGGGACAGACTGTGCCTCAGGTATTTAAGATGACCAATAAAATAGACAAAAATAATGCTAAAGTATATTGCTGAAGGTTGAAAAAAACACTATTGTGTTTTGCTCTTCAGGTCTACAACTCCGTCGGTGCCCTCTGCAAGTCTTTGTTTGAAAAACTGTTCTTGTGGATGGTCACACGTATCAACCAGCAGCTGGACACCAAGCAGCCCAGACAATTCTTCATCGGTGTGCTGGATATTGCTGGATTTGAGATCTTTGATGTAAGGAGTCAATCTCTTCTAGCTCCCTAAGTCAACTATACTACATCTTCTCATCTGTTTTCTATGAATTACAGTTCAACAGCTTGGAACAGCTCTGCATCAACTTCACCAATGAGAAGCTGCAGCAGTTCTTCAACCACCACATGTTCGTCCTGGAACAGGAAGAATACAAGAAGGAAGGCATTGACTGGGAGTTCATTGACTTTGGTATGGACTTGGCTGCCTGCATTGAACTTATTGAGAAGGTAAGCTTACATATGATTTATATTATTCTTTATTAAAGGGGTTGTACAGGATTTGGAGCAACCTGTGGGCTGGCCAGGGGGATCTAAAAAAAAAAAAAAAGGATACACATGATCCGTTGTCCACCACTGGTCCCCTGTCTGTCACATGACAGGGCTGTGGTTCAGGAAGTTCTGAGCCTTAAATGACCACTGAAACCAATCAGTGGCCTCAGTAGTCACCGGAGAGGGACTGGTCACATGACTGACATGTCACTAATTTCTTACCAGCAACCACTGATCTCAGTAGTCACCTGATGCTCAGGACTTTCGGTCCCAGGGTGTAATAGAAAGGGGACCAGCAGTGGACATTGGAGAGTTGGAGACAGTACAGTATGCATTTTCTCTTCTTTTACATCCCACCTTCACAGCTGCCCCACGTGTTGCTTCAATCTTGGACAACCCCTTTAAACATCTGCATGTCATTCAGGAACTCAACATTTGCTGTCTGCTTTCAGCCCATGGGTATTTTCTCCATCCTTGAAGAGGAGTGCATGTTCCCCAAAGCCACTGACACATCCTTCAAGAACAAGCTTTATGAACAGCATCTTGGCAAGTGCAAGAACTTTGAGAAGCCCAAAACTGGCAAAGGAAAGGCTGAAGCTCACTTCTCTCTGGTGCATTATGCTGGTACTGTGGATTACAACATCACTGGCTGGCTCGACAAGAATAAGGATCCACTGAATGAATCTGTTATCCAGCTCTACCAGAAGTCTTCTGTCAAACTGTTGTCCTTCTTGTATTCCAACTACAACAGTCCTGAAGGTGTGTTCTGTGCCTTGTATTTGACATTCTTATTCTCAAAGTTTACATGGCAGAAATTGTGTTGAAACCTGTTCTCTCTGTCATAGCTGAAGCTGGTGGTAGTGGTGGCAAAGGAGGAAAGAAAAAGAAGGGATCCTCTTTCCAGACTGTGTCTGCTTTATTCAGGGTCAGTTAAATTTTGCACTCTTGTGTTAAGTAAACCCAAATAATTTGAAATATTGATTAAATATTCTTGATATTAGCAATAAAATGTGATTAACGGGATATTCCAGTAATAGCTCGGTGGCAGTCAGACCGCTTGGTTCCTCATTGATGACAAAAATGGGGATCCTGAGCCGTCCATTTAAATGGTGCGGCAAGAACTTGTGCATGCTGCCACTCCATTCAATTCTAGGGGTCTGCCTGTGATAACTGAGGACTGTAGTCAGTTTCTCTTCAGCGTTCCCACAGAAATGAACCGAGAGCAGTTCACATGCGCAACAGCACTCCATTGAGGAGCTCAGTTTTTATGAACGGTGGGGGCCCCAGCACCAGTGTAGTTGGTGTCTCCTATATAAGGAATAGGGTGTAACGTTATATAAAATTTTGCAATTTAAAGAATGCTGGATTACAAAAAAAATTTTGAATTACATCTCAGAAAAGCAAATAAAAATTAGTCATAAGGGTAAAGTAGTATATAATGCTAAAATAGTACAAGTAATACCTCGTACCGTCACGAGGTTAGGTGCCAGAGCGGGTCGCGGATCGCGAGGAATTGCGAATGTTTGGTACAAGCGCTTAGAAGCGCTTACAATGCCGGTTTCTAATGTTTAACCCCTAAATATCAATAAACTTTACCCTACAGTACTGTACAGTATACTAAAGTATACTAAAGTATACTGTACAGTACTGTATATTAATACATTCATTCATTTTTCTTATACACTCACAGTAAAATGAAACTAATTACCGGGTACGTAACGAACAGGACGCTACTACCCAATAGCGAAGGTGTTTTTTTTAATTAAATTTCACAGATCTGAAAAAAAAAGAGCAAAATCTATATATGTTAGTTGCCAAAAAAATATCGCAAATCTGTGAATTCGCAAATTCGGAAACGCGAGTGTACGAGGTATTACTGTATTATTAACATGAATAATTACTAATATTAAGTTAGCTAACCCTGCTCCTGGTGTTATGACACCAGAATTGCTTTTTTAAAAATCTTTTTTAGACATCCTAATCCTTGTGTTGGAACAAGTGCAGTAGGCAAGACATCTGAGCTTCTGGATGTTCTCATATAGAATTTAACATTCTTTTTGTTAAAGGAAAACTTGAGCAAGCTGATGACCAACCTGAGAAGCACCCACCCTCACTTTGTACGTTGTCTGATCCCCAACGAGACTAAAACTCCAGGTACATTTTCTCATGAGCATTTACGTTTGGTAGAATTTATACTCTTTATTATAAGTATATTCTTGCACCTAGGTGTCATGGAGAATCACTTGATCATCCATCAGTTGAGATGTAATGGAGTTCTGGAAGGTATAAGAATTTGCAGGAAAGGATTTCCAAGCAGAATCCTCTATGCTGACTTTAAGCAACGGTAATTATTCTATATAATTATTTGGGCCAAACTTTGTTGTTTATTACTACATAGGATTCAGCAGACAGAATACCCAAATCTACCACATTTGAACCAGTAATGGGTTCATAAAAGGTAGCCATGGGGTGAACAATATAAGAAGGATATTAGGCAATGTGTTAGTGGAAAAATTGGGACAGAGTGTTCTTTGTTGTTAAAGGGAGTCTGTCAAGACAAACACCCCTGTAAATCAGATAAAAATGACCTCATAGTAGAGGAGAATATTCTTCTTGACACACAACTGCTGTCAGTTCTCTACATTTAGATGTGGGAACTGGTAGGTGGTAGTCACATAGGTGAGACCCACATCTATTACACATACTGTATATAGCATATATTGTGAATAAATAAACTACAAAGAAAAGAAGTGAATCCTACCTCTCTCTTCTATCTGTTAGTTACAAGGTGCTGAATGCAGCTGTAATTCCTGATGGTCAGTTTATTGACAGTAAGAATGCGTCTGAGAAACTCCTGGGTTCAATTGACATTGACCACACACAGTACAAATTTGGACACACCAAGGTATAAAACAGTACCTATCAGTCTTCTTGCTTCATCAAAACATCTTCTCTAACTTTAAGTATTTTTTTTTTGCATTTCAAGGTGTTCTTCAAAGCTGGTCTACTGGGTACCCTGGAAGAGATGAGAGATGAAAAGTTGGCACAACTGATCACTAGTACTCAGGCTATTTGTAGAGGGTTCTTGATGAGAGTTGAGTTTAAGAAGATGATGGAGAGAAGGTATTTGTATCTGTATTTTTCTCTTCAATGAAACTGTTGAGTGCTAATACTGGAGTATCCCATCTTGGCATTTGGGCTGTATCCAGAAGATATGCCATAAATTCCTGATAGATGCTGAACCCTATCTTTGAGACTTGCATCTATCTTGAGAAAGGAATCAATCTGCATCTGCAAGTGAAGAAGAGAGGGCTGCGCATGTGCGATTCTATCCATTGACTTGTTTGGGACTTCCAAAAATAGATGAGCCTTTGCCAATTCTGTCCAGTATTTAGCTATTTTTAGACATAATCATTACAAGACATATACTTGAATGTAATGAATGTAATGTTTGAAAAATTATTTGTGAGCCAAACGGAAAAAAAAACAGTTCCATCATTAATTTTTGGGTTTAGGTTTTATGGCATTCACATATTTCATGCTAACTTTATACCGTGGGTTACTACAGTTACAGTGATACCAAGTTTATATTGGTTTTCTTGTTTTACAACTTTCCAAAATTAAAAAACCCTTTAGGCCGGAGCCCCACGTAGCTTAAACCATTGCGTTTTTGTAGATCGCAGCATGTCAATTATACCTACGGAAATGCTGGTGTTTTCCATATAGGTATATTTGAAGCAGAAAGTCTGCAAAGGAAAACTCTGCGGAATTTCTGTGAAATGCGCTGCGGGGAAAAACACAATGCGTTACCACCATGGTTTTTCCTGCAGCGCTTTTTGGCTGCGGCTCACTACATGGAGGACTTAGCTTTTTTATTTGTTGCAGATTTTGCTGCAGTTTTTTGAGCCAAAGCCAGATTAAGCAGACGGGAGAATTATAAGAGCTTCTTATATATTTTCCATTCCTTTTTTGGCCACTCCTGGGTTTGTCTCAAAAAACCGCAGCAAAATCTGCAACAAAAAAAGCTGAATTTCTGCAACGTGGAGCCACAGCCTAAAGAAGTTTATTAGGGGATAGTGGGGGAAAATTGTTACTTCCAAACTATTACATACAACTGCTACCTGCATACCTACCGTATGTCAAAAAGCATCAGCATGTATATACAGGCGCATCTCAATAAATTAGAATATCTTTGAAACGTTCATTCATTTCAGTAATTCAGTAATACAATCCATAATCAGCGTCTTCCATGGTTGTGTGTCCTACTGAACCAGACTGAGGGACCATTTACAGGCTTAGGAAACCTTGGCAGGTGACACTGAATTTACAATACTGAACTTTTTTACAATATTCTAATTTTCTTAGATTTGGGTTTTCATTACCTGTAATCCATAATCAACATTTACAGAAATGAAACACTTGAAATAGAAGACTCTGTGTGTAAAGAATCTAGAAAATATAGGTCACTTTTTTCATTTAATTACTGAAAGAAATAAACGTTTCAAAGATATTCTAATTTATTGAGATGCACCTGTATGTATATCATGGTCTATGGAAATTTTAATGTTAGTTTTCTTTCCTCTGAGTACAGAGTAAATGAAAGGTAAAATATGCGTAATGCATATGGAATGGAGGGTAGTATAAGTTTTGTTATTTTGAATGTTTTGCAAAAATGTTTGTAAGAATTTCTTAAAGGGGTTGCCTGACTTTTTTATAATATTAAATAGGGCTGCTGAAGGGACCACGAACATTAAAAAACTTAACTCTAGTTAACTTAACCCGGGCCTCAGCTTACAGCGACGGCACCTTTGGTCTTCTGTATACAGATCCCTCTGGCTGACGTTGTTTGATGTCCCATTTATGCTAGGTGACTGCTGTGCCATTTTTAAAGGGGTGACCTCTGAGGCCTGTGATTGGCTACCACAGTCACCTGGCACAAAGGGCACCAGGCCCTGTAAACTAAAGACCTGACCTGCCACTGCTGGAAACATTGGATCGGGGAGAGGTAATGTTATTTATGTTGATGGCCTTTAAAAAAAAGGAGTCGGCCAACCCCTTTAATGAGATAGGTTTAGAAAAATGGCAAATAGACGATAAGTAGTAATTGATAAGTCATTCATTGCTAACTTATCAAAAATACATTAATATAATGTACACTTTCTCAAAAGGGAGGCTCTATTTGTCATCCAGTACAATCTCCGATCCTTCATGAATGTCAAACACTGGCCATGGATGAAGCTTTACTTCAAGATTAAGCCTCTCCTAAAGAGTGCTGAGTCAGAGAAAGAGATGGCAAATATGAAAGAGGAGTATGAGAAGACAAAAGAAGCTTTGGCTAAGGCAGAAACGAAGAGGAAAGAGTTAGAGGAGAAATTGGTTGCCCTTGTAACCGAAAAAAATGATTTGCTTCTCCAAGTCCAGACGGTAGGAGCTTTAGCAAAAATCTTTATTCATTCGCAATTATTGCAGTATCTGACCTATATCTGAAAATCTACAGGAATCTGAGACCTTGGCTGATGCGGAGGAGAGATGTGATGGTCTCATAAAATGCAAGATCCAACTGGAATCTAAGATAAATGAGCTCTGTGAGAGACTTGAAGACGAGGAAGAAAGTAATGCTGAGTTGACAGCCAAAAAGAGAAAGTTGGAAGATGAATGCTCTGAACTGAAGAAAGACATAGATGACTTAGAACTTACTCTAACTAAAGTAGAAAAGGAAAAACATGCCACTGAAAACAAGGTAGACAACCTTTACATAGTAGGCAAAGCAATTATGTGAAGGTCGGGAGCCACATTAAAGTAAAACATGTTAACATATTACGGTAAACGTGAAGAAATAGAAAATCATTAAATTCCAGATTTTCTAAATTCTATTTTAGTTTGATTTGTGATAGACCGGTATTATACCACCATATGAGTTCTGGCTGTTGTGTATGTCTGAAATATTGATAATATGATAATATGTCAAATTGTAGCCAGTGTATATGGGCTCCTAGGGCAAGTCATACAAAGGAGTGAGGGTCGGGTGCCACATGTGGGGATCAATTCATTATTATAACCTTTATTTATAGGTTAAAAACCTCACTGAAGAATTGGCAACACTAGATGAAAATGTATCTAAAATCACCAAGGAAAAGAAAGCTCTTCAAGAAGCTCACCAGCAGATTCTTGATGATCTTCAGGCTGAAGAAGACAAAGTCAGTTCTTTGACCAAAGCCAAAACCAAGTTGGAGCAACAAGTAGATGATGTACGGATCTATAAAATATGTTTTGAGCAATATTAATGTGTTAAGAACCTTTATATATGGTGATTAAATTACATATGTCTTTCTGTCCTTCTGGTCCATTGGAGGACCAATAGAATGGAAAAACAGAGACCATCCGATGCATTGTATGACGGGCACGAACAGAGACCAGGGGAGCCCATTGACTATAATTGGTTTTGTCGGGGGTGTCTGTCATTTATATTGAAATTGTTGGACCAAAATGTCGGGCTTGCAGGATGTATACTCAGCCTTAAATATCTTATCCTTCCAGCTTGAAGGTTCCTTGGTGCAAGAGAAGAAGCTTCGCCTTGACCTTGAAAGAGCCAAGAGGAAGCTTGAAGGTGACCTCAAACTGTCACAAGAAACAATTATGGATCTTGAAAATGAAAAACAACAAAATGAGGAGAGAATGAAAAAGTTAGTATTTTTACCATTTTACACAAAATAAATTCCATTCAGGTAATTTAAAGATGTTTCCTATTATTCATCATTCACAGAAAAGACTTTGAAATTAGCCAGCTCCAAGGAAAGATAGAGGACGAGCAATCCCTGGGATCACAACTGCAGAAGAAGATCAAAGAACTGCAGGTAGAACACCTTGAAAATCATGCTCCAATCTTTCTTTTTATCACACTTTGAGTTTAGTCTTCTAGATATGCTTTGTTTTTAGGCTCGTATTGAAGAACTTGAGGAAGAAATTGAGTCTGAAAGGGCAGCTCGTGGCAAAGTTGAGAAGCAAAGAGCTGAACTCTCTAGAGAACTGGAAGAAATAAGTGAAAGACTTGAAGAGGCCGGAGGTGCAACATCTGCTCAGGTAGAGTTGAATAAGAAACGTGAAGTGGAGTTCCAGAAACTGAGACATGAGTTAGAAGAAGCCACCCTTCAGCATGAAGCTACAGCTGTCGCCCTACGCAAAAAACATGCTGATAGCGTGACCATACTTGGAGAACAGAACGATAACTTACAGCGTATCAAACAAAAACTGGAGAAAGAAAAGAGTGAACTGAAAATGGAAATTGATGACCTTTCCAGCAACTTGGAAAGTGTTTCTAAAGCTAAGGTAAAGCAGTTCTGTAAATGACATTTTGAGTTGTCTTTCTTTAGTTATATCACCAACACGAAAGTTCTTTTTTCAAAGGCCAACCTAGAAAAAATGAACCGTGTAATTGATGATCAGCTCAGTGAGATGAAGACCAAGGAAGAAGAGCACATGCGATTGATTAATGACCTCACTGTCTTAAGATCTCGATTTCAATCTGAGAATGGTAAACTTAATAATAAAAATTTCAATTCAAATTGTATTGACTAATATAAGCTTTGGCAAGCAGTGCTCCTTACATAAGACACTAATCCACCAGAAATAAATCATGCTACTTATTTGTGATTGAATCATAAAATCCAGCCCCAAATGCATTTCTCAGCCTGATGACCTATCCACAGGATAGGTCAGTCTCTGAACTGTTGGGGTCCGACACTGGGACCCCATACAGAACAGCTGTTCCAGCAGCCTCCAAAAGCTAAAGCAGTGGACAGGGAGTGGATGCAGTCTTCCCTTGTTCAAGTAATAGGAGCAACGCTGGAATTCCCTGCCACCACCACTGTACTGTGGACAAGGCTACAGCTTAGCCCCTGTTACTTAAATAGGAGCAGACTGCATCCGCTCCCTGTCCACTACAGTACAGTCATGGCCAAAAGTTTTGAGAATGACACAAATATTATATTTTCACATGATCTGCTGCCCTCTGGTTTTTATGTGTGTTTGTCAGATGTTTTTATCACATACAGAAATAGAATTGCATTCATATTATGAGTAACAGAAGCTTATATTGACAGTTAGAATGAGTTAATGCAGCAAGTCAATATTTGCAGTGTTGACCCTTCTTCTTCAGGACCTCTGCAATTCTCCCTGGCATGCTCTCAATCAACTTCTGGACCAAATCCTGACTGATAGCAGTCCATTCTTGCAGAATCAATGCTTTAATTTTGTCTGAATTTGTTGGTTTTTGTTTGTCCACCCGTCTCTTGATCATTGACCACAAGTTCTCAATGGGATTAAGATCTGGGGAGTTTCCAGGCCATGGACCCAAAATCTCTATGTTTTGTTCCCTGAGCCATTTAGTTATCACCTTTGCTTTATGGCAAGGTGCTCCATCATGCTGGAAAAGGCATTGTTGAGCGCCAAACTGCTCTTGGACGGTTGGGAGAAGTTGCTCTTGGAGGACATTCTGGTACCATTCTTTATTCATGGCTGTGTTTTTAGGCAAGACTGTGAGAGAGCCGATTCCCTTGGCTGAGAAGCAACCCCACACATGAATGGTTTCAGGATGCTTTACAGTTGGCATGAGACAAGACTGGTGGTAGCGCTCACCTCTTCTTCTCCAAATAAGCTGTTTTCCAGATGTTCCAAACAATGGAAAAGGGGATTCATCAGAGAAAATGACTTTACCCCAGTCCTCAGCAGTCCACTCCCTGTACCTTTTGCAGAATATCAGTCTGTCCCTGATGTTTTTTCTGGAGAGAAGTGGCTTCTTTGCTGCCCTCCTTGAGACCAGGCCTTGCTCCAAGAGTCTCCGCCTCACAGTGCGTGCAGATGGACTCACACCTGCCTGCTGCCATTCCTCAGCAAGCTCTGCACTGCTGGTAGCCCGATCCCGCAGCTGAAACACTTTTAAGAGACGGTCCTGCCGCTTGCTGGTCTTTCTTGGGCGCCCTGGAGCCTTTTTGGCACCAATGGAACCTCTCTCCTTGAAGTTCTTGATGATGCGATAGATTGTTGACTGAGGTGCAATCTTTCTAGCTGCAATACTCTTCCCAGTTAGGCCATTTTTGTGCAGTGCAATGATGACTGCACGTGTTTCTTTAGAGATAACCATGGTTAACAGAAGAGAAACAATGATGGCAAGCACCAGCCTCCTTTTAAAGTGTCCAGTGGTGTCATTCTTACTTAATCATGACAGATTGATCTCCAGCCCTGTCCTCATCAACACCCACACCTGTGTTAATGGAGCAATCACTGAAACGATGTTAGGTGGTCCTTTTAAGGCAGGGCTGCAATGATGTTGAAATGTGTTTTGGGGGATAAAGTTCATTTTCTAGGCAAATATTGACTTTGCAAGTAATTGCTGTTAAGCTGATCACTCTTTATAACATTCTGGAGTATATGCAAATTGCCATTAGAAAAACTGAAGCAGTAGACTTTGTAAAAATTAATATTTGTATCATTCTCAAAACTTTTGGCCATGACTGTAGCTTCCAGCACCCAGGGGCTGCTGAAACAGCTGGTCTGTGCAGGGTACGGGTGTCAGATGACCACATATCAGATTATGATGAGCTATCCTATGGACAGGTTATCAGTACCAAAAATGCATTTGGGGCTGGAAAATCATTTTAAGTTTTATGCTTAGTCTAAGGTTTCATGCACATGACCAAGTATGCAAGCCAAGGAGGGACTGATTTCATTGTGGAATGCACTTGGATTACATTCTAGTGTCATCCGAGTTGCTTCCGTCCCCATTGATATTAATGGGGGGTTCTGTTCCGCTCAGTTCTGATGCCAAGGAGCAGGATAGGAACCTGCCCTATAATCATCGGAATGGAACAGAGTATCGGATGCCCTATCTTAAAAGCCTTGCCCTCCACACTCGATCGTGTGAATGAAGCCTAAGGGTATGTTCATACGGAGGAATTTGCCATGGTGAAATGAGTGTCGGATTCCGCCCAGATTCTGCCTCCCATTGTTTTCAATGGAAGTCAGAGATGGCAGCAGCACGATCGCAGCAGCTTGACACTCTCTGCTGATTAGGTCCATTCATCTGGGCCTAATCAGCACTGGAAAGCTGCGACTGCATCGACATCCGGTTGTGGGTAGTCTGTGGCCAAAAACGGCGGCGGAAAATGAAGAGGAATTCCTCTTCATTTTCCACCATGTGAACTTACCCTAATAGTTCCAGATTTCAGATTATCACACAGGTCTATTTATCTTGAATTAGCATATTATTTTCATCAGATTATTGAGTTACTACTTAGGTGCCAATGCGTACTTTATACAAAATGACTTTTCCATCCATATTTTTAGGCAGACTCTGTGACAGAGACTCCGGACACATATTTGAATATAGTCTAAATCACCTGTATTTAACTAATTCTAGGTGAGCTGTCTCGACAACTTGAAGAAAAAGAATCTCTGATTTCTCAGCTCTCTAGGGGAAAGCAGGGATTCACCCAGCAGGTGGAGGAGCTCAAGAGGCAACTTGAGGAAGAGTCAAAAGTAATAAATCACTGCTGAACAGACCAGACTTATCCAAAGTTCTATAAATGCTCACAATATTTGTTGTTCACTTCAGGCTAAAAACGCCCTTGCCCATGCTGTTCAATCTACCCACCATGATAATGACTTGCTCCGTGAGCAATACGAGGAGGAGCAGGAAGCTAAGGCAGAACTCCGTCGTGCTTTGTCCAAAGCTAACGGTGAAGTTGCACAATGGAGGACCAAATATGAAACTGATGCCATTCAGCGCACAGAGGAGCTGGAGGAGGCCAAGTAACTATTTTAAACCTGACAAACACAAAGAGCTAAATACTTTGTTGAAAAATATGATACCTATTATCATATTATATTGTTTAATGTATTTATAGAAAAAAGTTGGCTCAGCGCTTGCAAGAAGCTGAAGAACAAGTAGAAGCTGTGAATTCGAAATGTGCCTCATTGGAGAAGACTAAACAGAGGCTGCAGGCAGAGGTGGAGGACCTAATGGTGGATATGGAGAGGGCAAATAGTGCAGCAGTGGCTCTCGATAAGAAACAGAAAAATTTTGATAAGGTAGATTTTTAAGTTCACTACCATTGTTATATTAACCTCTTCCCTACATCCATCCCTACTATTTTGTTAAGTCTTTATACATGATGGCCGCTCAGGAGCCTCCATTGTATTACACAGCAGAGACCTGGCCACTGATCACAGGCATTGACTCTTAAGGTTAGTCAGTCAAATGCCAGCGGCCACTTTGCTGAGATCACCATGCCCAGGAACTAGTCAGCCTGTAATAGAAGTGTATGGATTTTGCAATATACTGCAATGCATTCATTTTATACAAGACATTGCGCAGTAGTTAGCCCACAGTGAACGGGCAGGGCTTTGGTCATGTGTGCCGACTACATGGTGGTTTCTAAATGTATCATCGTCCATAGCCCATGCTGGCTCTCACATCCAGCCATAAATGTTCTATGTCACTGGGTGAAGGGCACACAATCTTTCAAGGAAAGATTGTCTTTGGACAAAAGATGCTTTATCTAACGGAAAAGAAATCCATACATGGACAACAGAGAATCATCATTTGGCTAAAGTGATCGTTCGTTATTAAAGGGTTTATCTAATTTTTAGGAGTAATGGCCTATTATTAGTATAGGCCATCAATATTAAATCTGCGGAGGTCTGACTCCGGGACCCCTGCAGATCACCTGTACCAAGACAGCGTGGCTCTCAGTAATGTAGGTACTGCAGAGCTCTCCTATAGACTTTCAGGATAGGATAGGTCAACTATCCTAGAAACTGGATAGCCCCTTTAATTTCCACCTCACATTTCTTATGGTCGAAACTGACCATTTTCACTAATATTAGTCTAATGGTGTATGGGCACCTTCACGTGACCAGAACAGATTTTAGTTAATGAAGGTTCCCAACGAATGAAAGCAAATAGAGACCTTGAAAACCATGAAGAAGTCCATGGAGATCAATTTTATTTTAATATATTATTTGCTCTTTAATAGATTCTCTCAGAATGGAAACAGAAGTATGAAGAGGGTCAGGCTGAACTCGAAGCTGCTCAGAAAGAGGCTTGCACATTGAGCACTGAGATCTTTAAGATGAAAAATGCTTATGAAGAATCCTTGGAACAAACTGAGACCTTGAAACGTGAAAACAAGAACTTACAACGTATGTTCACCACATCATGCATTTCCAGCAGTTACATTCTCTAAGCGGTATTCCAACATCAGACATTTATGTCATATCCATAAGATATTCCATAAACATCTGCAACATGTTCTGTCACCGGGCTTCTAAAACCCAAAAGAGGTTACTAGGTGCCCATTTTCCTTAGGTTACATTTGCTTTGTAATTTTACTTTGCCTTTCTACAAAAAAAAATTCTGAATATTTTATTGCATTTCTTTATTTCAGAGGAAATCTCAGATCTGACAGAACAGATTGGTGAGAATGGAAAATCGATCAATGAACTAGAAAAGGCTAGAAAGCAGAGTGAACAGGAAAGAAACGATTTACAGGCTGCTCTGGAAGAAGCTGAGGTTGTTGACTATATGTGTTTACCTGTTATGTTTTAAAGGGAGTCTGTCACAAAAACCCATCATATCAACCCAACCCAATCATATCTCCCATTCTGCACCTTGGCTGACACTTTTCGCGAATGTAGGTGGAACACCTCAGCCCAACATACTTATTATAACTAGCTAGTTTTTTGGTGTGAGTTATATAGGAATTTTCCGCCAGTTCCTGACTAGCATAGACTTCCATTCTTGTGCACAGGCATGCGCCTCTTGATCATTCAGATACCACTGCGCCAGTGGGGGACTCTATTAAGAATGCCATACAAAACCAATCTGATATGGATGACCTCTCCTATGATAATCCCAAAAAATTCCTTTAGGCTAAGGCCCCACGTTGCGGAAACGCAGTTTTTTTGTTGCAGATTTTGTTGCGTTTTTTTGAGCCAAAGCCAACAATGGCTACAAAAGGAGTGATAAATATATAGGAAGTTCTTATACTTCTACCTTCTGCTCAATCCACTCCTGGCTTTGGCTCAAAAAACCGCAACAAAATCTGCAACAAAAAAAGCTGTGTTTCCACAACGTAGGGACTCAGCCTTAAGCTTCCAACCAACTTGTGCATAATTCCCATTTTGTCTGAAGTAACACAATTTCTTATCAAATAGTTCAAGGTTTTCTAATGCTTTATTACATGGTAGGTAATAAAGTATTAAGCAGGCTATTATACGGCACATATACCTTTCTGTGATGCTTCCTGCGCTGCATATAAATATAAACCTATAAGTACTAACAATTGGGTACCTAAAAAAAGTTTTGGCTGACAACCTAAACAATCTAGTAGGTGTATTTACTATGTAACTTTAAGTCCCAATGTCCGATGAGACAAAAATGTATATACATACTGTATGTGTATACCATTACTTTAGTAGAGTTACAGGCATGTATAGTTAAATGGACATATCATTTCAGTACAAGGTGGGACACACAGTGGCTGCCACACATTTCTACTGTCACATATCTATCTATGAAGTTAACAAAGGTTTTAATTGTGTCTCTCTAGAAGGCAGAGACTGGATGAGCCTCCCCATTGACATTAGGTAGTTGCTGGATCTGTCCACTGAAATTTATGGCAATAGCCAACTTCCTTTTCTAAATTATATCTTCAAAAGGGTTCACTGGAACATGAAGAATCAAAGATCTTGCGTACCCATCTTGAGCTAAACCAGGTGAAATCAGAGACAGAGCGGAAGATTGCAGAGAAGGATGAAGAAATTGAGCAGCTGAAAAGAAACAGCCAGAGGGTTATGGACACCATGCAGAGCACTTTGGATTCTGAAATCAGGAGTAGAAATGAAGCGCTGAGACTGAAGAAGAAGATGGAAGGAGACCTGAACGAAATGGAAATCCAGCTGGGCCATGCTAATCGGCAGGCTGCAGAGGCCCAGAAGCAGCTAAGAATTGTCCAAGGACAATTGAAGGTGATTTATTAATAAAAATGTTATTCAATTAAATTGGTAGTGTATTCATTTGCAGATACATACACCAAGCATTTAACCATTTTTTTTTCCCAACAGGATGCTCAACTGCAATTTGATGAAACCGTCAGAGGACAGGAAGATCTGAAAGAACAGTTTGCTGTCGTCGAACGCAGAAACAATTTGCAACAAGTTGAAATTGAGGAGTCCGCGGCTGCTCTCGAACAGACAGAGAGATCTCGAAAGATGGCAGAACAAGAGCTTCTGGATGCCAGTGAACGTCTTCAGCTCCTCCACTCACAGGTAACATCTTCTGAATGTTCAATGACAGTCTAAAGTTGTCCACAAGTTGTTGCGTAAATGTCTTATTTACGTCAATCATAAAAAATATTAGATAACAATCTATTTTTCGTAGAACATCAGTCTCATTAACAGCAAGAAGAAGCTTGAAAGTGATATCGGCCAGCTCCAGACTGAAATTGAGGAAGCTGTCCAGGAAGCTAGAAATGCCGAAGAGAAAGCTAAAAAGGCCATCACAGATGTAACTCTCGTCCCTCATACTATTACTAATCACCAATCTATTTACTGACTACCTAAACCTATTCTTTATAAATTCTTTTCAAGGCTGCTCTGATGGCGGAAGAGCTGAAGAAGGAGCAGGACACTAGTGCTCACTTGGAGAGAATGAAGAAGAACCTGGAACAGACAGTGAAGGACCTGCAGCATCGCCTGGATGAAGCTGAACAGCTGGCACTGAAGGGTGGCAAGAAACAGCTCCAGAAACTGGAAATTAGGGTGAGCACATTTGATAGAATACGTGGCACAATATTAATGTTATAGGTGTGAAGATTAGAGGAATACTTGTATTTACAGGTCCGTGAGCTGGAAAATGAATTGGAGAGTGAACAGAAACGAGGTATCGAGGGATTGAAAGGTGTTCGGAAATATGAGAGGAGGGTGAAAGAACTGACCTACCAGGTAAAGAACCTGTTTTTCAGATCCAAAAATTCATGCTAGAAGTATCCTATTCACATAAACCATTGAACACAAGCCACCTGAATATCATAAGCACAGTTTCTATACTTCACATAGACTGAGGAAGAAAGAAAGAATAACCTGAGATTACAAGACCTGGTCGACAAGTTGCAGCTGAAAGTTAAGGCCTACAAGAGACAAGTTGAAGACTCTGTAAGTTGAAATCCATACATTTGTATATTAGTCCTAATAAATGTTGAATCTCTGCCAGTGATCATAAGAGGGGAGACACTGCTATAGTCATCAGTTTATACAATGTTCTTCTTTTCGGCACTTCAGAGAGTAGTGAGCTACCATATTATATGTTCTCATGTCCTTTAGCAAACTTTCAGAAGCCCATAGTCACCAAATGGGTAATACCGGTTTATAGATGCTACAAATGAATTAGTCCTAGTGTTGAAATTCTGCTTAGTAGGGGCCTTCAAACTTACATATTGCCATTGTCTTTTTTCCAGGAAGAACAGGCAAATACCCTTCTAAGTCGCTTTAAGAAGGTTCAACATGAGCTTGAAGAGGCAGAAGAAAGAGCCGATACTGCCGAGTCCCAAGTGAACAAAATAAGGGCCAAGAGCCGCGATATTGGTGGAAAGGTAACATGATTGTGATACTGTTACACTATCATATGTAAATGCACATGTTGTATGTGTTGAGTTTATTATTTGTGGGATACTTATTTTTCAGATTTTTAGGGAGTGTATACATTAAAGGGGTTATCCATCTTCTAAAAATTTTCAGGAAATACATCCACAGCAGTGCTAAATACTCACTGTTCCCTTGTGCACCCTTTGCTTAGCTTTATTTTACTTGCTGCGCCTTGTATCACTGTTATTTACATGCAGTGAATCTGTGAACAAACTAAATTTCCCATGATTCCTGCTCACTCTCTGTGTAACCCTCCCTTCTTCCCTGGAATGAAATCACAGGACACACACACTGCCTGTGTGCAGACTCCCTCCCTGGAGTCTGTGTTGTGTCACAGTACTTTTTCAGTCTATGCAGCACATCTATGCGCCTATCTGACCAGGTAAATAAATCACACTCATATCCGAGGCTGCTGTGGCGTTACATTTGCTGGCTGAACTGCTCACAGAGAGGGGTAGTGAGCTTGTAAACAAAACATCCCAACTGTGGTCAATAACCTGAAATAAAGAAGATAAACAGCAACAAATTTAAATAGGATATATATTAGGAACTACTTTAATATTGGTGTAATATAAGTGTACCTACTGTATATATTTACTGCATATATTTATTTCATACCCTAGTCCATGTAACTTTTCTTTTTACAGATGTTTTCGGGATATGTGTAATATTTATATTTCTTTCTTTACAGAAAGACAGCACAGAATAAATACCCTTATACAAATATGGAGATTTACCAAAAATGACAATTAATCTCCCCTATTACTCATATTAAATAAAAAATATTTGAAGCGCAACAACTTTGTAACATACTTTATTAAAGAAAATCACCTGTTTCTTTACTTATTTCCCTCCTTCTGCCACTGATCAAATCTGTACAATAAAAGTCTATGGAGACGGCATCTCAGGTATGGAGGGCTGCTAAGGAGGTATCTAGATACCATGCTTCAACCGTGGTTCCCTTATGGAATAACCCCATATTTCCCCACCTCCTAACTATGGAAGAGGCCACATTTTGGATACTGCACAGGGTCCTGCTCCTGGGTGACCTATATAGTGACTGTTAGATTCTCAAAATTGCAAGATGCTTTTCAGTTACCGTGCACCTCATTTTATAGATATTTACATGGGCTCTGGAGCCAGTTCCCAAACACGCTTTGCCCCCATATCAGAATACCCCTTAAGGCTAAGGCCCCACGTTGCAGAAATGCTGCTATTTTTGTTGCATTACTGCAGTTTTTTTGAGCCAAATCCAGGAATGTATTGAGTGGAAGGGAGTAGTATAAGAACTTCCTACATATTTCCCTTTCCTTCTGTAGCTACTACTAGGTTTGGCTCAAAAAAATGCAGCAAAGTCTGCAAAAAAAAAAAAAAAAAAAGCATCAATTCCAAACCCGACAGTTTTGGAAATCGTAACATTTCTGCTGCAGGTATTTTTCTGCAATGTGTGGATGGGATTAGCTAGAATTCCATCTACTTTGCAGGGGCTGTAAAACACCTGGGGTTTTGCTGTGGCACCGCGTGAGGCTTCAGCCACGTCCGCAGCCCCATAAAAGTGAAAAGAGCTGGACACGCAAGCGCACTGGTGATCCATTCACAAGGAGGCTTTAGGGGGACTTTCTGCCCCCGTCCTCCTAATCATTGGGGTCCCAAGCCCTGCCCTGAGGATAGGGGATACGTTTCCATAACGGCACAACCCCTTTAACAATCGCATGATCTGGCTGTATTACTTACACCAATGTTATCTGTTTTTCCGTGTACCTACTCAAAATGGAGCAAACCCTCAGAAATAGATGTCATAAATGTGCTAGAGTCCCAGCAGATTTCGGGCATATGGTCTGGGAGTGCTCTCATATTAGCTCATCTTAGAATGAGGTGAGCTCTGTGCTGTTGTTACTTTTATGATCCTGTTACCAATCGCTCTAGGGTTCTGCCTTTTGGGCTTTCTGGAGGAATCAACCTGGTAAGATGACACTCATATTTTCCTTTGAGGAACACTATTCCTTAATAGGAAGGTCATAGTGACTAAGATAGGTGATAGGCCCCCGACCATGGACCATGGGACAGTGGAGAAAATTAGTCAATGGCAAAATTAAGTTTTAGAGAGTTGTGTACAAAAATAGAGGCTGTCGCCAAAAGTTCTCACATGTATGGGGTGCATGGTGTGAATCCCCACTGGCTCACTATTCCCTCAGGATATTGAGAGCTGAGATCTCATCTAGATTTAGGAGCCCTCATTGAGCAGAATGATAACCTAAACAGTTCATCTGCTTTTATAAGATCCTTACATCCGTCTTGGGGTACCCTGACACAGACTGTTCCATTTTCAAGGAATCACACATTTGTACTGCTTTACTAAATTCATTGATGTATTCATTATTCAATAAATTGTGGAGAGAAAAAGCCTATGGAGGGGGCGGAAAACACTTCAAAGCAGAGAGAGACTTTCACAACACAAAGCTGGGTTATCAGGAATTATTATCCAGCTTTATTCTGACAGAAATGACTCATTTGCTGCTGTAAATTGCCTAACATCTGTCTCTCTCCTTCTCCTCTCTCCAGTTCATTGTAAATTAAAACAGCTCATGTACAGGACAAAATCACTCAGATAAAGAGTAAAGCCAGGAGTCAGGCTCCGCGCACACGACTATGTACATTATCAGTGTGCTAGCCGTGTTTTTCTCGGGGTTGTGCCGTTAAGGACGCTCATTTTCAATGGGCATGCATGACCAGCACTCCAATCACTTCTATGGGGCTTCTCGGACAGATCTAATCTCCAGAAGTGCACTTGATTCACAAGGAGACTTTAGGGACTTTTGGTACCCCGTTCTCTTGATCTCCGGGGAACCCAGTGGTCAGAACCCCAGAGAATGGACACTTATCCCCTGTGCTGTGGATCAGGAATAAGTGTCCTTAACGGCATAACCCGTTTAAAGAGGACCTTTCACCACCTTCACCAACTCCAACTCTTTGCATGAATCAATAGGTGATGTTCTCCACTCATTATACTGAGTGAAGGGGCCACTATGTAACATTATACTATGTGGAGGGTCCACTATGGGACATTATATTGTGTGCAGGGGCCACTATGGGACATTATACTGTGTGCAGGGGACACTATGGGACATTATACTGTGTGCAGGGGACACTATGGGACATTATACTGTGTGCAGGGGACACTATGGGACATTATACTGTGTGGAGAGGATACTTTGGGACATTATACTGTGTGGAGAGGATACTTTGGGACATTATACTGTGTGGAGGGGCCACTATGGGACATTATACTGTGTGGAGGGTCCAATATGGGACATTATATTGTGTGCAGGGGACACTATGGGACATTATACTGTGTGGAGAGGCCACTATGGGACATTATACTGTGTGGAGGGGCCACTATGGGACATTACACTGTGTGGCGGGTCCACTATGGGACATTATACTGTGTGGAGGGGCCACTATGGGACATTATATTGTGTGCAGGGGACACTATGGGACATTATACTGTGTGGAGGGTCCACTATGGGACATTATACTGTGTGCAGGGGACACTATGGGACATTATACTGTGTGAAGAGGCCACTATAGAACATTATATTTTGTGCAGGGGACACTATGGGACATTATATTGTGTGCAGGGGACACTATGGGACATTATACTGTGTGGAGGGTCCACTATGGGACATTATATTGTGTGCAGGGGACACTATGGGACATTATATTGTGTGCAGGGGACACTATGGGACATTATACTGTGTGCAGGGGACACTATGGGACATTATACTGTGTGGAGAGGATACTTTGGGGCATTATACTGTGTGGAGAGGATACTTTGGGACATTATACTGTGTGGAGGGGCCACTATGGGACATTATACTATGTGGAGGGTCCACTATGGGACATTATATTGTGTGCAGGGGACACTATGGGACATTATACTGTGTGGAGGGGCCACTATGGGACATTATACTGTGTGGAGGGGCCACTATGGGACATTACACTGTGTGGCGGGTCCACTATGGGACATTATACTGTGTGGAGGGGACACTATGGGACATTATACTGTGTGCAGGGGACACTATGGGACATTATACTGTGTGAAGAGGCCACTATAGAACATTATATTTTGTGCAGGGGACACTATGGGACATTATATTGTGTGCAGGGGACACTATGGGACATTATACTGTGTGGAGGGTCCACTATGGGACATTATATTGTGTGCAGGGGACACTATGGGACATTATATTGTGTGCAGGGGACACTATGGGACATTATACTGTGTGCAGGGGACACTATGGGACATTATACTGTGTGGAGGGGCCACTATGGGACATTATACTGTGTGCAGGGGACACTATGGGACATTATACTGTGTGGAGGGGCCACTATGGGACATTATACTGTGTGGAGGGGCCACTATGGGACATTATACTGTGTGGAGGGGACACTATGGGACATTATATTGTGTGCAGGGGACACTATGGGACATTATACTGTGTGGAGGGGCCACTATGGGACATTATATTGTGTGCAGGGGACACTATGGGACATTATACTGTGTGGAGGGGACACTATGGGACATTATACTGTGTGCAGGGGACACTATGGGACATTATACTGTGTGGAGGGGACACTATGGGACATTATACTGTGTGCAGGGGACACTATGGGACATTATAGTGTGTGAAGGGGACACTATGGGACATTATAGTGTGTGCAGGGGACACTATGGGATATTATACTGTGTGGAGGGGACACTATGGGATATTATACTGTGTGGAGGGGCCACTATTCTGTCACAGGGATCTTTGGTGTGAATGGAGCACTTTCTTTACAGCCCGGAGCCTATGGTAACTTTACTCCGGCTTCTATCACACTATAACAGATCTCTTAGTGGTTAGCACTGTTGCCTTGCAGCGCTGAGGTTCTTGGTTCAAATCTGAGTAAGAACAACATCTTCACAGACTTTGTATGTTCTCCCTGTGTATGTGTGGATATCCTTCCAAAAATACACTGATATTGGCTTCCTGTAAAAGAACTGTCCCTTGTGGACATCGGGGATGAGCTCCTGTATGGCAGCCACTGACTCCATAACATCCCTGTTACAAATTATTGTCACATATTTCGTATTGGACATGTTCACACAGTCCAGTCAGATTGCATCTTTTTGCTGTAATTACCACAAAAGTGTGACAAAACCGCAGTATTTTCCCTCAGAAACAAGGTAAATCCGCCATAAAACTGCACTGTGTGAACAGGAGCAGTAACTTTGCAGGTTTTCTTCTCCTCAGGTGACACGTCACAGGACTGTACGTCTGTACATCTGGCGCATCAGGTATAGAATGCGTCACATATTTTCTGTCAGAAACGTGAACGGGATTTTTACTATAATCTCACAAAACCAGTCCCCGAGGACTCACCACAGGTCACTCACTTTTTTTTAACACCTTCCCTCCTGAACCTGAAACACAAGTGCAGACGTAGCGGCCCTGCACACCAGTCAATTCTGGATACGAAAACAACCAATCAGCGCCGCAGAATCTACGGGGGCGGGCACTACGGACAGATTGACGGTGCGGCTGACCAATCGGAAGTCGCTATGGGGGAACACTGGGGAGGAATGTGACGCAGCCATTGGGCGGGAGAAGCTTTTCAAACCAAACGAATAGTTGGCATCTTCTACCCCTGACTGAAGTCCCGGAAACAGGCGGAGAGAGCCGGGCTGCGCTCTGTACATCTCTAACGGGGCGAACAAGCGGACATTACCGGCTCTCGCTCTGCCTGCTCGTCTCCATGGCCGTGTAACATACGTCACTGTGGTTCTCGGATAAGTAAGTACTTCTAGAATTCTCCGCGGGCGGGCGGGCCGGTGTTCTTATTCCTTTTGTGTTTTGTTTCTTGCGCCCTCCCGTTCAGTTATTTCCTAATGGAAAATACTTCTTTGTAGCAGGGGGAACCATTATTTACCTCCTGGGTGCTGTATGGCTGTGGCTCACCAGATGTTGTGGGACTACAACTCCTAGCATGGCGCACACATGCATGAGGGGAGTTGTTGTACTACATCTTGTCCTTGCATGTAGTTGTGTGTCCTGGCTATGACATGGGGGCCGGTGTGTAGGTGCAGCCTCACAATTGGTTTGTGTTACCGTAATGGTGTGATGTTTGGGGTTGTCCATCTGTAAACAAATTGAAACTGGCTCAGAATGGGTTAAAGCAATACGATATCGGGATAGGGTTGTATGGCGGATTTGGTTGCACGATGGGTGTCGCGGACAAAGATATTGGAGGGGCTTCATGCACACCTTGTGCCATCTGAGGGCCTTACAGGCTGTGTGGTCCAATATTTTTAGAGCAGGTCCTATTTGGATCCAGAAAGGACACACAGACCCTAAAGACGGTCATAAAGACCTGGATAGCGTACCCAGTCGTGTGCATGAAGCCTAATGCGTTGTTCGTGTTGCGGCTTACAAGTTACCCCGATGCAATGTGGCGGCGACCTGCAAGTTGCAATGCAGCTGTTGTCACTTTCCTAAACTGTGACAAACGCAGCACTACCCAGTGACCATTAGGCTACATGCACATGACCGAGTGTGCATGTTAAAGGGGGACTGATTTCATAGTGGAATGCACTTGGATGACATTCGGGTGACTTCTTTTCCTTTTGACTTCAATGTTCTGTTCCACTTCGATGCCCCGGATAGGACCTTGTCTTTAATCATCAAGGGAGACTCTGTCGTGTGCATGAGGCCTAATACAGTGACAACTATCGTGCGACCAAGATTTTAAGGCTGCACTGCAACGCCTTCATTAATGTTAGACAATGGCGTCAGGTTGCAAACTTAAGGGTACCACGGCTTCTAATCGCAAAAAGAGCTAACACTGTAACCCGGCGATCTTTGGGAGTTGCAGCCTAAGTCACCGTGTAACCCCAGTCATTGGCTTGAGTGCCATGTATCCCGTGGCCTATAGCCCTAGCCTTATAAGTTCCTTATTGCTTGACCTTCCTGATTCCCCGCCATTCTCTGTACTTTCTGGTTCACACATTTGACCACTGCACTGCGGTGATCTTGTGTCTAGGTCAGGACATTATAGCTGCAGCAGAAAGTGCAGAGACCAAAGGGGGAAGAGTAAAGTGAATATGGCTTTTTATTATATTAACCCATTCTCCTGATGTATACCGTGGAGGGATGCTGCAGAACATAGTGTAAAAGCTGCCTAAAAATTCAGATCCTTAAAGGGTTACTCTCATCTCGGCAAATTGCTGCCAAGATG
Source organism: Leptodactylus fallax (assembly GCA_947044405.1). Taxonomy (NCBI): domain Eukaryota; kingdom Metazoa; phylum Chordata; class Amphibia; order Anura; family Leptodactylidae; genus Leptodactylus; species Leptodactylus fallax. The sequence continues at coordinate 9,769,158 of CAMRHE010000032.1, forward strand.
GGAATAATTGACCCAACTACCATGGTGGGATAGAGCAGCACCGCTTGCCTGTTTCCGTATATATTTGGTTTCCATTACTTGAATGTGAGCTACAGAAACAGCACTACAGAAACAGCATAGCACAGCTGAGCTACACAATTTCCATCCCTTCACTGCTACTGGAGCAGCATAGCTAAAAATGAATTCTGTTCTTTCCGTAGCTCGCATGCATCTCTATGGCGTTACGGAAATGGTACAGGGCAGGCCGCTTTGCGGTTTCCTTAAGTCAAACCCTAGTATTAGGGACTTGTGGCCAGATATTCTTGTCTTGGCAGCAGTTTGCTGAGCTGGGAGTAACACTCTCTGAGCATGCTCAAGTCTTTCCATTCGATTGTATGGGACTTTGGAAAATAGGCAAGAAGGAAACCTTGGTTATTTTTGGGAGTCCTGTAGTGAATGGAGGTACTTGCGCATGCATAGCCCCCTTTGATTTGCTTGTAGCTGCGAACGGTTCTCAGAAGTGGGATCTATATCTATTAGGCACTTGTGGCGTATCCTAGGGATAAAGCCATAAATGTTGAAGTAGGAACACCCCTTTTAAACAGGTCCTTTCATGTCCTCTAACATTGCTGGTATCATATACCGCTGGAAGGCTGACATTGCGCTGAATTTAGCTTTGCAGATATCTGCCCCAGTTTCTGTTAGTTTCAATACCGATATTACTGCATTGTCGGAGGGGGTGGCCTTAAAGTTCAGCGTCATTGCTGGGGGGTGAGGTACGCACCCCTGACAATATAGGGCTATGGAACTGTACCAGGATATAACGTGGCCAGTGTTGAAAGACTTGAAAGGTTCTCTTTAAAGGGCTTGTCCATGGTTTTATTTGTGGCCTATCCTTAAGGTAAGACCACTAATATTTCATCATTGGAGGTGCTGACAGCCGACCCTACATGCACCTCTGAACAGCTGATCTGTGTGGGGTCGGCACTCCATGGAACAGATACTGTAAGGTAAGTATAGTCCTTAAATAATAAAAGAAAATCATGAACAACTCCTTTAAGTGGTAAGTTAGCTCCTGATGTTTACAGCGTCTTCCCTTTTGGGAGAAATGCATTGAGATCTGGTTCTCCTGTGTTACTGCTGACATTTGTTAGTGGATGCACCTGCTGGATACGACTCGCTGGCTTCTACGCCCTACATTTTATTGTTTGCATTCACAAAATTGTGAGGGTGGTGTTATGGTATTGTCATGAGGTTGGGCAGTCTGCTTGTAGACCGGTGATGGGGAAGTTCATGATGGTTTCCTGTATGGCAGGCGAAGGCGTGTAAAGAACAGAAGAAATCTGCTTAACCACAAGCCTTGTAATTCTCAAATCTCACTTCTCGTATGTCGAGGACTTGAGAAGAGTGATAGAAAGCTGACAGGAACTGACAACATTTTAGTTGGGCGTCATACACACAGATGTATTGTACTAATGTTAAACAGCACACAGACCCCCATAGCTCTACTGAGCTAAAGCGCTAACAATAGAGATCTCTGGTGCTGTAGGATTACTTCAGCAAAACCGCACGTCGGGTATTGCATTTAAGGTATGTACTGTTGAAGGGTTTGCCAGGAGATGAATGTTGATAACCTGTCTGACACCTGGGACCCTCACAGATCAGCTGCTTTCACTTCACGGGGCAGTGACTTCACACTTGTCACGTGTGCCAGCCATGCCATTCAATCGCAGCCAGCCCACAACAGTCTGCAAAAGGCCGTCGCTGTATGCCAAACACTTATATTTGGTTGAAATTGTGCTTTTTGCAGTGCTCTATATTTATAGATTTTGGATAATAGAAATGTTGAAGGGATTATCCAGGAGCGCTTGTACAGCTCTGTATACTTCAGGGGCCAGGGAAGTTACCGCAAGCTCAGTCCCATTCAAGTCACTAATCTTGCAGTACTAATTCTTTCCGCTACACGGTATATGGAGTTGTTCGTTGTAATACAATGCAAACATCTAATCTGTTCAGGGAGTTGGACCCTGCCTGCAGCATAGTAGTTCAGACTAGGGATACATGGTGGCTTCCATCACGTGAAGTCAGACCACAATGTTTCTGCTGTTGTAAATAGTATATTATATAGCATTTTGTGACTATTTTTAGTGGTATGATTTGACCAAACTGCAGACATGTTGTAGTCTAATGCTATATTGAGGTTTGAGCCGGCAAAGTTGCGCACGACTTGCAACCTGCAAATAATTTTTTGCATCTGTCATGTTGCAGGAGGCCTGAGGCTTTGTCATGGCAGTACCTGGGGGGGATGAGTATATTGGGTTATAGTTTTAGGTGATTTTCAGCAGGTGAAATCTGCACCAAAATTTGGCGCAATCTTATGTGGGTTTGCTTTCTGTTCTTTTCACTGTGGATTCTTGCAGAATTTCTGCTAAAATCTTTGCAATGTGTGAATTCATCCTTGCGAAGCCGATGCCGCATCAGTCTTCAAATGAAAACCAATGGACTCCTTTGACCTTAATAGGTGGTGTGTCCTGAGCAGTGATGGACTGCTCTATTCTTGACATCAAAAATGACCTAGGAGCAAGGGAATCGCTGTCAGAGGCTCTGAAGGTGAATGTGTACAGGGCCCTACATGCTTCACATGTTTATGTTGTAAAACTTTGGGTGACGTTAATAACCACAAAGTTGGAGAATCTCCTTTAGGTCTTTGTTTTGTCAGATATCTAGGTCACGGGATTACTGTCATGCAGCCATTTGTTTAACTTTAAACTTTTTTTTTTTTTTTCCCTCCTCCTGGCAGGATTAGTTGGCAGGCATAGCCGTTCACTTTCCCCTCCCTCTGTTCAGTTTGTTGACCAGAAAGTAATGTCGTCGGCTCCACATCTAACGGGACTTCTGTCATTTCTACAGGTTCAGCTGCAGGTTTTCCTTGTTTGGAAGTAGCACAATGGACAGAGAAGACATTGCGGTTCTGCGGGCAGAGCTTGATCGTGTGTCAGCTGAGCTGCAGGAGACGACGGAGGAGAAATTCCAGGCTGCTCAGTACGGGCTGGCTGTGCTGGAGGAGAATGCAGACTTAAAGCAGAAGTATTGTGACCTAGAATCTGAATGCGATGCACTGAAGCTGGAGCTAAAGCAGATGAAGGAGGTACGGGGGAGCTGAAGGAATACAGCCCGCCTTTATATAGCCATGTTTGGGGTCTTGGCGTAGGATAGGGGAAAAAATGTAATGTACCGTAGGTTTAACTATGACACCTGGACAATAATAAGGACGCATGTTGACCTTATGTAAAAGCTGGAGAAAAACAGAGCTCAGCAAATCTGTATCAGTAAGTTAAGCCATGTGATTCCTGTTTCCGGAGTTCTTCACTTTTTTTTTTTCTAGATTATAAGTATTTTGTTTGTAAAACTAAGTATTCTCTGGGAGTGTCGGACTTAGTTACAACAGCACTCTGCTAATAGTGACAGCATTACTGCAAATACCTGCTGTATATAATGAGAAAGTGAGGTTATTGGTAGTGCTGGGCAATTATGACCTAAATCACAATTAATTGGACATTTTACCCCAATTACAATTAATGGCAATTTAGGTCACGCCCTTTATAAACTACGTCCCTTTTACAGTATTATGTGCTGGGCAAACCTCACAAGATTTGTCCGGCGTTTTCTTTTGGCCAAATCAAAATTGCTATTATACTTTAAGGTCGAAGTGACCCCAGATTATGGCTGGAGGCCCAGGGGAGGTGATCAAGCATATAAAAGTGTTTACTCACCTTCCCAGGGCTTCAGCATAGCTTCCTACTGTGTTTGGTACTTCTGATTGACATCAGGTACCACTGAGGCCTGTAATTGGACCTCAGCTGTCACATGGGTCATGCAGCGTCGTGACGCTTGTGCCTATGCTTCATGTTGTCACATGATCAGTTGAGGCCCAGTCACATGCCTCAACTGTTCCTGACGTCAGAAGCACCTAAGACAGTAGGGAGTTGTGCCGCAGCCCAGGAGAGGTGAGTAAACACTTTTATTTGCTTGATCACCTCCCCTGAGTAAGGTCGAGGCCCCACGTGCCTGAAAAGCCGTGGAAAAAAAAAAACGCAGTGTTTTACAGTCTGTGTATAGTGAGAGGGGTTCTAGCAAATCCCATCCACACACTGCGTAAAAATACGCACTACGGACTCTGTTTTGGAAATAGCAGCATGTCAGTTATACATACGGTATGATAGAAGCAGAAAGTCCGCAGAGAAATCTCTGTGGCCTTCCTATGAAAAGGACTGTGGGGAAAAACTGCGATGCATTGCCACCATGCTTTTTCCTGCAGCGCTTTTTTGCTGTGGTCTGCTACGTGGGGCCTTAGCCTAACACTCTTTATTATGTTTGATCATCTCCCCTGGGCTTCCATTTATATACTCTTTGGACCCCAGAGTAGAATAGCAATTCTGATTCAGACGTTTCTGGTCCAAATGAATCTACTGGTAGAACCTCGCAAATATTGTAATTGCCAAACCGAAATAACCAACGTTAACAAAATCACATCGGTTATCTCAGTTAATCGGTTTGTTGTTTTTTTCGATTAATCACCCAGCCCTAGTTCTTGGTCAACATTTTGTTCAAATAGTATAAGCCCATCTTGTGTACAAGGTATAATAAATCCTCCCCTTTGTGTTTTGGACACTTTCTAACAGTTTGTGTGCTTCATATGACATGGGTGGGGCTTGTTGGAAAGGGGGTGGGACTTAATATTCTAAACTGTGAGGCGGAAATTGCACAAAATTTTGTATGTTGCACCAAAATTTTGGGCATTTCACCAAAATTTGATCAGAACCTAAGCCAACCAATAAGTGGTGTAAATTTAGACTAGACAGTCTAAAAGTACACCATATTATTAAACACTTGGGAAAATCTGGTGTATTTTAAGACTGTCTAGTCTAACTTTGCACTGTCTAAAAGAGAGCCAGTTTGTTTTCTTCACCAAAATGTTGGGTGAACTGGTTAAACAAATGTTTTACAAAAAACAAAACAAATTCTGGCCTGTTGGCATACTTGGAATACTGTCAGCATAGCAAAAGTTATGAAATATTTCATGACCCCTCCTGCTGTGGGATTGTATGCATACCTGAGAGAGTCCAGTGTTATATAGGGAGCTAATGAGTTATTGTAATGACCTTTCAGTCATGCATGGCGTCCAGGCCTTGTAAATCTTCTGTGACCTGTCCTTGGATTATTCAGGGATTGCTGACATCTTTACAAGTCTCACAGTGTTCTGAATGTAAACAAACAATGATCAAGTTTCTGTGACAATGTCAATTAGGCTTTAGGTTTTCCTGGTCTGTAATGTGTTGTATGTATATTTTTCAGGCGCTAGCTGAAGCTCACAGCAACCAGAAGAGAACCGCTGCCGATGGGGAAAGCAGAGAAGAAACTCTGCTAAAGGAAACTGCCTCAAGGGAAGCAAAATTTACAGGAAAAATAGATGAACTGCAGAATGAACTCCGCCAGATGAAATCTTTCATCACCAATACCTCAGCAGACAATGAGCGCCTCACTCTTGTCATACAGAACCTGAAGAAGGTAAAGTGATGGAATACAGAACGAGTGTGTAATAAAAGGGTATTCCCATAGTAGACATTTATGGTAGGATCGCAAGCATGGTCAGCTTAGAAGTGGATGGTGTTTGCTGCTGGGCACAGCCACTTTTTCGTTCATTCTCCATTTGTATGTAGCTGCAAGTGCAAGCCCAGCTCCTCAGGGGGCACAGGGATTGGGAACCTCTGTTCTGGGTATAGGTCTAGGTGTTGGATCTATCAGACGTTCATTTAAGACAATGGACAATGTTACTATAGGGTCTCATTTATAAAATTGTTGAATAATAAATGATGTATAGTGAAAACTCTCCATTAGACCACCCCCTTGTCCAGAACATCTTTTTTTGTGCCAGATTTTCAGTGTTCCATATTAAGCAGCATCTTTGAGATGACCACTTTTAAAGCAATTTTGGTTGGCTCAAAGAGGTTTCACTGTAAATGTTCTGTCTACCATAGTACAAGGCTTTGGAGTCGGGACCAATTTTGGGTGGAGTCTGAAAAGGTTACTGACACTACTTACTTTTGTTTCCAAACAAAAAGATTAATTTATAAAAATTGTTACAGAATTAAAACTGTGTAATTGGGAAAAGGAGTCGGCATTGGTTGCTTGTTCTCCACAACTCTGCTATAATATTACAGCACCAATGCATGGACCAAACTGTATACCCAAGCCCTGTGCTATAATTTCGGATTTGTACTGCTGTGCGTATTGATTTTGCATTTGTTGTGTCAGCAAAGCAACAAGTTGGCTGTGTGCTCTCCTGATATTTCATAAAAAGGTGTAGCTTCTGTGTAAGCTGAAAGCATTTAACTATTTATGCCATCCTAGAATATATCCGTTATACTACAGCAATACGCATGTAGTAATATATAATCATTTCATCTTGAAGCTGAATTGGCAACATTTTCCCCCACCAAGTCCACGCTGTATTTTCTATCAGAACTGTTTTAGGCCAGGGCCCCACATGGCCTAAACACCGCGGAAAAAATGCGGCGTTTTACAGTCACAGCAAAGTGAATCCCATCACCACTCTGCGGTAAAATACTCCCTATGGACATGTGTCAATCTCAAAAACCATCGCGGTTTTGGAAATCGCAGCATGTCATTTATGCCTACAGAAACGCCGGCGGTTTCCTTCTAGGTATAATTGAAGCAGAAAGTCCGCAGGAGGAAACCTTTGAACTTTCTGTGCAAAGAGCTGCGGGAAGAACCACAATACGCTGCTGACGCGGTTTCTCTACGCAGTGCTTTTTTTGCTGCCGGACACCACATGGGGCCTTGGTCTTAATGATGCTTTTTATTGGACATATTAGCCACACCTAGTTGGTCCAGGCATGAACTGTTTTAGTTCATTCAGTCAGCTGTAGAGGTTTACTGCTGTGGCTTCTTGCATTTTATATGTACTTCTTCAAGTTGGGGTTTGCAAGACTTGTCAGCTTTGTGCTACCCAGAGACGTCTTGGCTGTGCCTAGCATTGTCTATTCTCTCTTCTGTTCATTGTTGTGTAGACACTGCAGAGTCTGTGTGCTGTGTCATGTTTGCAATCACTCTTTCGCAATATGCACAAGTACAGTACAGTAAGTATTTTCATTCTTATGTGCTATTGGTTTCAATAGGCCCCTTTAGTCTTGTCATTGCTGGGAGGCCCAATTACAGATTTCCATCTCTGCTGATGTGACCTGTCTTGACACAGTGTAAGAAAATATGTGAAAGGACATTTGGGAATGGGGTGTACTTTATTAGCATAATTCTGTTCAGAGCATGCAGAATAGAAGGATATTGCACCTTTAAAGGGATAGCTTTTTCGCAAGAGCCTAGAATATTCTGCAGAAGTCCGAAATTCCATCCAATAGTATCGGGTTTTATAACCTTTGATGTAAGAATCGGTAACAAATGAGGCAAGATTTTCCATATGCATCACATCCTTGACCTTTTTTAAGTGGGGGTCTGACACCCGGGATCCCTGCTGGTCAGCTGTTTGGTGGCCACATATGCACAGCTCCTTCTTCTTCTTCTTCTTTTTTTTTTTTTTTTTTTTCTTCTTACTCTCTGTATGAGTTCTACAAGCTGCTGAATGTGTTAGCTGTGATACAGGCCTGAGCCCATAAAGAGTGGTATAGTGTCTAGACAAAGTTGGGTCCCTCTTTAGCTGCCGGTGTGATCTAATAATATCTTGGAAGGCTGTAGATAAACTCTGTTTCCCAGCAGAGACCCTTCAGAACCTTGTAGTGCAAGTATAAGAGGCGCCGGCCCTACCTTTGTGTTGCAGAAACTAAAAATAACAGCATTTGTCTTTAGTCTAGTCTGGTTAGTTTTTGTGGCTGTCTACAGGTGCTGCTATTCTGGGGTTGTTTTCTCTGAGTCTGTAAGGATTGAGAGTTCCCTCTATTATTACATGTTCAATGATGAAATGTCCTGTAACCATGTTATTGTGATGTGAACTGAGCCTTAGCCAGGACAGGTGCGGAGGGGGTGAAGAAAAAAGGTCATTTAGTGTAAACTATAAAATGTATATTCATTGTAATCCTTAGCATTTTGTTTCTTTACAACTCTAGGAATGCCATGATTCGGATAAGGAGAAAGCTCAATTGCGAGAGGAAATAAAACAGTGCAAAATTAGGGAAATGAGACAGCTCCAAGACTTCTCCGAGCTGGAGGAAGAAAATATCTCTCTGTTGAAACAAGTATCTGTATTGAAGGAAAGCCAGGTGAGTATTTTTAATCAGTTTTGATTTCGCACCCCTAGTGGTGGTCTGGTGGAGCTAATAAGGAGATATAATTTTCAAATATACATCATGTATAAATTTCTCATGGTTTTCAGACTTGGGGCCTGTACATACAGCAGAATCTGCTGCTGGTTTTGAGGCAGATTCTGCCCTGAGTTTACCCTCCATTGTATTCAATGGGAGGCAGAGATCAGAGCAGGACGCTGAAAAAATACATTTCCTGCTCACTCTTGCTGCATAGTCCACGGCTCGACCTCCTGCTGATCAGTGGTGGAAAGCCGATGCTCTCTTTGTATTCTGCCGCAGAGAGGAAAAGGCAAGGAATCTGAGGCAGATGTCCACCTCAAATCCCTCAACTTTCCGAAGTATGGACTGGCCCTTAAAGGGTTTGTCTAACCCCTGTCTGTCACGACTTGTTGGTTTCCCCCCCACTAGTCTCTTTACCCTAGCCTTCAGCAGTAATATTCTGGACACAGACCTGTGACTACTGCAGAGGTGTCCTCAGTGGCATCCTGCAGTTGGTGACTGGCTGAAGCCGTCACATGTCCTTGTCTGAACAGATTTGCTAAAAGGCCAGGATGCAGAGACCAAAAAAGAAAGAATCGCTCAACAAACTGTGTATGACTCAGGACTTGGCTTTCATTGCAGCATTGCTGAGTAACCTACATTTATCCCGCAGGTGGACTATGAAGGCATAAAACATGAACTAAAAAGACGAGATGAAGAAATCGACATTCTGAATGGCCAGCTGGACGAGCTGGTGCGGCTAAAGGATATCGCGGAGCGTCAGCTTGAGGAAGCCCTGGAGTCACTGAAAAGCGAAAGGGAACAGAAAAATGAACTCCGGAGAGAACTATCTGGCTACCTCAGCTATGATTCCATAGGGAATCTTCAGACACACTTTGAAGACCAAAATGAAGAAGAATTTGACAGCGGATATAACTCTGGTGGCCTAAACAAGTCAAATGGGGAAATCCTGATGTCTACACCTCGTAACAGCGACATCTTCCATCCCGGCCCTAAACTGGCATCCGATCTGTTCACTGAGCTTAATCTGACGGAAATTCAGAAACTCAAGCAGCAGTTATTGCAGGTATTTCTTGTTCTCTCCTCCCTTGCCAGATGTACTGTGCGCCATGTTTTTAATCGGATAAAGGCTTTGTAGCCCTTTTATGGGTAGTTTAGTGTAATATATTTTCGTGCTAGAAATTACTTGAATCTTTATACATTTCCAATAAAGATCTTTGCTATTGTAAATCTTCAGATCTGTTGGCGTCTGAATAGGGATGGCTAAATGTCCTGTCTCTAGGGACTAAGGACTTGATCTTTTCAAGAGTGTCACATGTTAGTCATGAGGTTTACATCTCTGTGCATGTACTTGAGGGTTATTCTGTCTTATGGCAGGAATCTCTGTAGTCATGTGCAGGATGTGATGTTTTGTAATCTCTTGAAACCACCCTTAGCTTAATAAATAGATGTACAGTCAGTGTACTTTACTGTACAGTCCATTATATACAAGGGTACAGTGCACATTGCGTACAGATCTTGCCATGTAATGGACAAGCCCTTCCAGAAATGGTGAATGCTATTTACTTATACATGTAGCTTGGACAGATCTTTAGGCTTTATTCACATCTGTCTTATGATTTCCACTTAACACAACCCATGGCACAGTGATGAATGTGGAGCCTCACAGATACCCATTGACTTTTAAAGGGTTTTTTTTTTTTTTTTTTTTTTTTTTTAACCCTTTAAGATTGATGACCTATATTTTTGAAACCACTTCAATTGATGACTTGGCCTATCATCGACGGAGCTCCCTGAACCCTACTTCTACTTCAGAGGCCATGTGACGTCACATGGCCTTTGAGCTGCTTGGCCCCATTCAAGTGAATGAGACGGAGCTGCAAAACCTAGCACAGCCACTATACTGAAATCCGAGGCCAGGGACATACATTGTAAAGGGGCAGCAGCACTCGTGCCCAGGCGTCAGACCACCACAGACCTTTCACTGGGGACCTATCCAAAGCATAGATTGTGTAGTAGGGCTGGAATACCCTTTTAATAGATTCCATTATGGTGTCCGTCACTTTGAGGGAAGGAATAGGTGCTGCATGCTATGTTGTGCTAGCTGTCCAATGTTAGAATCTGTGACAGAGGGTCCTGATGGCCAAAGGTTAGGACACAGCAAAAAAGTATTTGAGGAGTCAATCAGAAATAAAGTACGGACTTGAGTCTGCTCTTGCATGTCACTGAGACTTTGCCTGCTTTAGTAGGTATTGCCCAGTCCACCCTAGTAGGGAAATTTGTCTCCTAGTAGTCACAGCAGGCCCTCCGCCAATCATTTCCACAGTAGTCTTACTCCCCACCCCTCTCTACCATGTAGTTGAAGACACAGGCTCATAAAGTCCAACCTATAACCCTACAGTGTTGATCCCGCAGAGATTTTATTTTGCTTACTTCTATAGCTCCGCCATATTTCGAAGCGCTTTAGAGATATTGTCAGCACTTTCCCAAGTAGGGCGTGTTATCTCAGTCAATAGGTCTTTGGAGTTTGGGAGGAAATCAGAGGAAACCCATGCAAAGACTGAGAGAACATACAAACTCCTTGCAGATGTTGTCCTTTGCTGGACAAGGCATCAATGCTAACCAAAGTGTTCACACGCCACCTGTGTGCTATTCTACCATATGCTCTTGGTGGCAGATAACGTCATACAGCTGTATATAGATACCTGCTGTATATGTCTTCCATCATACAACTGTCTCTGTCCAGCTGGTGAGGTTCGTAACCATAACCTTCAGAAAAGTGGAGCTGCCATTGACAGCATCAAACTCCCGCCATTCAGTATATACACAACTTGCTGGGTTCAAAACTGACTATTTCTGTTATCTTAAAGCGGTAACAGCACCATAACAGCGATGCTATAGGATGGGGGAATGATCTTCTGTCTGTGCTATCACATTACTATGAGCATGTTTGCACAGCCGCTGTGCTTCTCCTTAGAGCTCTGTTATCTCTGTGTAAATATTGGTCCTCATTTTGTTTCCTCATGCAAATAAGTAGTGATGGAAACCATAATGTCACTGTGCACATAGGCTCCCCGGGAGACATGATGTAAGTTATAGGCCCGCTCAATGTCTATGTATGTTCTGCACACAACCAGCGAAGCCATATATACTGGATAAAAGATAATCGTAATTCTCATAGTGTATGACAATGAGCAGACAGGATCTGGAGTTCATGGTGAAGAATCTCTGGCTATCGGCATAGAAACCAATCATTGTCACTAAAAATTAATCCTCCATCCTCTATCATTGACCATTAGTTTTTGGCTTACAAACACTGTTGTGTGAATGGACCTTAATAGGCTCTAAGGGACCGTCTGACATAATAAAAGTAACTTCCTAGAACCAAACATCTTAAAGGGAACCTGTCACATTAGAAATGCTATCCGCTCTGCAGAGTTGAGCAGACTGATATACTTTATCTTTATGCATATATCTATATAACTTGTTGTTTATCCATTGAAATCTCTATTTCTATGCTGAGAAGGAAAGGTATATACCGGTTATACTGAATCTTTTCCCACATATCTATAAATCAGTCTGCTCCGCTCCTCCTGCTCTATAACATGCTGACTGCAGATTGCACTGCCTTTTCCATGTGACAGGGTTCCTTTAAGCCACCCACACAAATTTGGTCAATATGTGTATGGGGTCTTTGTTGCTTTCCTAGTCATCCCTTGGCAGAATCCTGATCTCAAAATTCATCCAAATGCAGCCACTTAAAGGGGTGTTCCCAGCTCTCCAATTTTGCATTAATGAATAGTACAGCTTATATCTTATTAAAGATTTTTTTTTTCTCAATATTTGTGTATGAATAGGGGAGGGGATTAGAAAAGACATTCAGGTAGTTGCTGTTGTTACACTCTTCCTTGCTTTAACATTGCTAGGTTGTAGATAAGAGGTTACTAGTGCACACAATGAGGCAATAATCAATTAACCAGCTGACAGGAGAATCCCTCTACACCCCTCTGTTCTCCATAGAGCTGTATTTGTGAGGCTGAATATGGAGAAGACTTATTAACCACTTCCATACCACCCATAGACTATATACATCCATTGGTTGGTTGTCTAGTTCTGCAAGGACATAGCGGTATGTCCAAGCAGAACTCAGTAGCTGCACGAAATCGTACGGCTACTGAAACTGGGAGCCGGCTGTAACTTCAGCTGGAGCTCCCAGAAAGAAGACAGGGAAAGTTTATTACCTTCCCTGCCGCTGTGTATACAACGCTCAGTGATCGCTGTATTCGGCGCTATGGGTGCCACCATCTTGCCGCCACCCTCTGACCCGGCGGTCATGTGATCTGCCAGGTGCAGCGTCTGCAAGAGTTGCTGGGTTCTACAGGACCCAGATCAGCTCTATAGTATCGTTGAAGTAACCGGCAGGAGGCTGTATTCCTCCTGCAGCTGGGGCTAAATGTACCAGCCCCAGTTACAGGGGAAAGCAGCTTCTCCAACAAAAAAAGTAATCAGATGTCCCCAAAAGTCTATTATGACCTTATGGGGACACAATGTTAAAAAAAGAAGTAAAATATGCCAAAAAAAAATGCCCTTATTACAAGTTATAGCCCCACCCCCGACAACACCATAAAAAAATAAAAATTTACGTAACTGAGGAAAAACTATTTTATAAAGTTTTTTAGTAGCACTTTGTGTTTTTTTTTTTTTTTTTTTTAAATGAAGTGAAAAACGGACACATTTTCCCTCGTCTTGTTTATATTTTCCCGGATAAAAAAAAAAAAAAAAAATTAAAGTGCAAAAAGAAACATAAAAATAAAGCCCTATGTGTCACCGAAAACAGACAGATTAGTTGAATAACGCAAATGATAAAAATGTTACAGCCCTCAAAACCGCACATACAAAAAACCCAAAAATGTGACTGGTCCTGGACCAAAAATTGGCCCGGTACTGAAGTGGTTAAACTGTTCTCTTTATCTTCAGTCTCACTGCTTGCTTACATAAGTGGAGAAGGAAACAGATCTCCTCAATAAGAGATATTACAAAGTTTCTTACTTTCACGTGTACTATTAATCTATGGAAAGTTGTTGTAAATGGAGGTACGCTTTGTGCTAGGTTTACACTAGTGCTGGCCCTCCATCGTTCAGGTCCACTGGGGGACTCGAACAGAGAGGTGGACCACTGAAAGAGCGATTACACGTGGAAGCAAACGGACTCCATTAACTATAATGGTGTCCATCGATATGAAACCTAAATGCAAAGTCCATTTAGCTGCTGAGCCCTGATAAGGGCTAGTACAGTGGGCTTGATCAGGGGCTCTGTTACGTCAGTATGTAAGTCTCAGAATACTCTGCTCCTGAAACCATGGAAAGGAGAGCAAATGAAACCTGAGATGGTAAAAAAAAAAACTTTTAGGTCCCTGCAAAATGGAATCTCATCTACACATTGCAGAAAAATATGTGCAGCGGACGCGTTGCGGTTTTGGAAATCGCAGCATGTCCATTATACCTAGGGAAACCGCCGGCGTTTCCGTATAAGTATAAAACCGCCATCGTTTTTCCCGCAGCACTTTTTTTTTTTTTTTTTTTTTTTTTTTTGCTGTGGTCCAGTACGTGGGGCTACAAAATTAAATCTATAGAAAGTTCTTATACTTCTCCCTTCTGCTCAGTCCACTCCTGGCTTTGGGTCATAAAAAAAGCCACAAAATCTGCAACGAAAAAAATGTTTCCGCAATGTGGGGCCGCAGCCTTAAACTGAGTGCCTATATTCTTTCTATAGAGGGAGAAGGGATGGTAACATACTCTAATCTACACATCAGTGTTTTGTTGCCGTCTGTTCACACTCTTGCGCGCGCACACACCTCTGAAGGATGCCAGTATATAGGCATAAAGCGGCATATATATATCTCTGCATCACACATACGTCATTTGGTACATCTTTTTATTGGCTTCCTCTGACTGGGATAGCACAGACAACACTACACCAGCCCAATAATTGCCAGAAGGGCACTCCTTTTTGGCTTTGGTTGGTTGAATGGGGAATAGGGAACACATTTGGCCTATGGGTCTGTAGTTAATCCTAAAAGCCTGGAAGGGCTTGTCTGCCTATGCACCATTGACTGGACAACTCATCAAATCTTTTAAGTCTCTTTAAGGTTCTAAATGTACTCTTTGCTGTCCTGCAGGTTGACCGGGAGAAAACCAACATGGAGATTAACATGCAAGAAATCCGAAAGAATTTGGATGAGATGAGCAAAGATCTATGTAAGGAGCAAAAGAGAAACGCGGAACTAGTTGAACAATTGAAGATGCTTCAGAAAAACAGTAATCCTAGACACCAGCTGGATAATGGAGATGATGTCACTAAATGTACGTGTGGACAAGAAGGGGCAGAACTGTTAAGACTTGAGAGCGAGCTCAAGGAAATAAAGCAGAAATATGAAATGTTTGAGAAGAGGTACCAAGAAGAAAAAGAGGAGTGGGAGATGAACAAGCAGGTGGTGGCCAAGGAGCTTCATACATCTGCAAAATTGGACAATGATGATCGAGGACTCTTGTGTGCTCTTCAGGAGGAGTTAAGGATGGCAAAAAGATTGTACTGTGACTTTCAGAGCAAGCTGACCTTGGCCCAAGACGAGCTCCTATCTTTCATAGAAGAGCTCGCCCATCTCTATAACCACGTCTGCGTGCGCAATAACCTGACGCCCAACCGCGTCATGCTCGATTACTTCCGAGATGGGAAAGGCGCCAAGTTGACTTTTAGAAAAAGAAAATCTTCAGACTTTTTTGGTAAGATTCTAGTAAACCCGGACTTGGAGATAACTGACCTTCACAGTGGTGAGCGCTCGCCTCTAAGTAGCCCCGATTCCTCCATAGGGTCAGATTTTGGTGACTCTTCTAGGGAGCCTCTCAGCATCACCCACCTCATTGCAATTGTTAAAGACCAGGTCAAACATCTACAGGGTGCTCTTTCTGTGTCTTGGCACCACACGTCGCTCGAAACGATCACATCGGAAATGGACAAGGAGAAAGAGGTTCTGGTGGAAGAGATCATGAAACTGAAAGCTTTGCTGAGCACTAAGCGAGAACAGATCGCTACTCTGAGGACTGTTCTGAAGGCTAACAAGCAGGTACATTTTGTCTTAATCGGGGCTCCCGGTTTTATAGTATTTCTTTTTTAAGTGTTCCCGTCATGTCTTGTCATTGTTAGTGTTATGTATGTTTTTATACTTTTTTGATTTATTTAATAAATTAAGTTAGCTCTCCTTTTTAAGATTTGTGTTTTTTATTCCCATATGGTCCTCTAGGTGTGTTTGTATGTGTGGCCAGATAAACTATAGACTGGTGGGGGTCCGATCATTGGCATGCTGCTGCTCCACTCATCTGAATCTTGCCAAGATAGCTGAGCGCTGGGCACAGCTAGTTCCGGCAGTCCCATAGAATGGAGTGGGCCAGCATCATGCCTCTGACCGCGGCTCTATACAGTGGGTTGTCAGGGCATACACTCCTGCTGGTTCTGACCGTGGTTGTGGAGAGGTGCAACACACTGAATGGTTGGATTGTCAAAACAGCCATTGAAACATAGTGAGTTTTGTGCATGGGTCTCATTACTTAGAATAGGACCTGTGTATGATACTCACTGGTAGTCAGAACACATCGTGTCTCTTCATACCTGATGTCAGGTTATGCTAGGGCAACACCTTTTAAGGGATTGGCACAAAAGTAAAAAAAAAAAAACATTTTCTGTGTCCAGAAATAGTGCCACTTGTGTCCAATGGTTGTCTGGTATTGCAAGTCATCCCCATTAGCATGTCCCTGGGGCTTTGTTCCAGCATAGTATGCAATGACACATCATACTCATTCTTTATTATTCAGGACTTGAGAACTTAGTCCAGGTTATTCAACATCTTACTGCTTAAAGGCTGCATAAAAACTTTGCAAATCTTTTGCCTTAATGTTTTGTAAGAAGTTTAAAGGGTTATCCACTGTCTGCTATTGATGGCCTAAGGATTGGCCATCAACATTAGATTTGCAAGGACCCCTGCAGATCAGCTGTACAGAGACGGCACAGCTCCCAATATTATTTACATGCTGTGAGCTGTGCTGGTCACTCGCCATATGATCTGTAGCAGTGGGTCTAGGTACTGCAGCCCTGCTCCATAGACTTCAGTGTAAACAATACCGTAGCTGTTCTGTCTCTGTACTGCTGATGTGTAGGGTCCTGGGTGTCAGACTCTGCAAATCTAAGGATAGGTCATCAGTAGCAGAAACTAGATAATCCCTTTAACTTCCCCTAAGTATATAAACTGACTTAAGTTTTGCTGGATGCCTTTGAGAACAGACAGCACCTTAGCGCTATCCTTTCAGATGTGACCTGGCAAAATCTGTGTACTTGTTGCCCAAGATACCGCAATTTAGCACCATATAAGTAAAGCAATGCTTGGCAACATTAACTAGGGTTGTCATAAAACACTATTCAGATAAATTGCTTTTCTTCTTTGTAAAGTCCTTTATGAATTAGATCACATTTATATTACCGGGAGCCTTGTAGAATATAACATGAGTGATTGTTTAACCATTAAAGCTGTGGACATGCTCTAAATCCCTAATGTACCTTATACTGTTATTGAAGTCCATGGGAGCTGGTCTTTAGGAACTGTGGCTGCAAGTGTGAACTTATTTCCTTCCCACTAACATTGATTTTATGTGCAGGGATGTACTCTTATGGCTAAGGCCCATGTTGCAGAAATGAGAGATAGATAGATAGAGATAGATATAGATAGGATATATATATATATATATATCTATCTATCTCTCTATATCTCTAATATAATTTTTTTTTTTTTTTGGCTTGAGCATAAGGGAAGTATAAGCACTTCCTTCATATTTTCTGTTATTTTTGTGGCAGGTCTTGGGTTTGGCCAAAAAAAAAAAGTAAAATCTGCAACTAAAAGAATCCGCTTTTCTGTTGCATGGGGCCTTAGCCTATGATTTCAGGGAGAAGAGTCAAGTTGGTTGGTTTTCCTGCAAGAGATGATCATTCCCCCTCTCCATATGGAAGATGTTTTCCCATAAACATAATCATATTTAAGTTAAATCTTTTTCTAAATGTAAATTTTTGCAGAGTTTTACAGGTTTTTCTCTAAATTGCTTTGAGGTTACATCAGTTGTCTAGATCAGCTTCCTATGGATACGACCATGAATGCAGGAACTTTCTAAGGTCTGGGACTTGTCAGAATCCGTCATGATGTTCTTATTGTGTCCAGGTTATCTTCTCATACATGTACTGTCCCTCCTAATAACCAGCCATGATGTCCTTATTGTGTCCGGGTTATCTTCTCATACATGTACTGTCCCTCCTAATAACCAGCCATGATGTCCTTATTGTGTCCGGGTTATCTTCTCATACATGTACTGTCCCTCCTAATAACCAGCCATGATGTCCTTATTGTGTCCGGGTTATATTCTCATACATGTACTGTCCCTCCTAATAACCAGCCATGATGTCCTTATTGTGTCCGGGTTATCTTCTCATACATGTAGTGTCCCTGCCTGATAACCAGCCATGATGTCCTTATTGTGTCCGGGTTATATTCTCATACATGTAGTGTCCTCCTGATAACCAGCCATGATGTCCTTATTGTGTCCGGGTTATATTCTCATACATGTAGTGTCCTCCTGATAACCAGCCATGATGTCCTTATTGTGTCCGGGTTATCTTCTCATACATGTAGTGTCCCTCCTGATAACCAGCCATGATGTCCTTATTGTGTCCGGGTTATCTTCTCATACATGTAGTGTCCTCCTGATAACCAGCCATGATGTCCTTATTGTGTCCGGGTTATCTTCTCATACATGTACTGTCCCTGCCTGATAGCAAGCCATGATGTCCTTATTGTGTCCGGGTTATCTTCTCATACATGTAGTGTCCTCCTGATAACCAGCCATGATGTCCTTATTGTGTCCGGGTTATCTTCTCATACATGTACTGTCCCTCCTAATAACCAGCCATGATGTCCTTATTGTGTCCGGGTTATCTTCTCATACACGTAGTGTCCCCTCCTGATAACCAGCCATGATGTCCTTATTGTGTCCGGGTTATCTTCTCATACATGTAGTGTCCTCCTGATAACCAGCCATGATGTCCTTATTGTGGTCGGGTTATCTTCTCATACCTGTAGTGTCCTCCTGATAACCAGCCATGATGTCCTTATTGTGTCCGGGTTATCTTCTCATACATGTAGTGTCCCCTCCTGATAACCAGCCATGATGTCCTTATTGTGTCCGGGTTATCTTCTCATACATGTAGTGTCCCCTCCTGATAACCCGGACACAATAAGGACATCATGGCTGGTTATCAGGAGGACACTACATGTATGAGAAGATAACCCGGACACAATAAGGACATCATGGCTTTCAGACCATAGAAAGTTCCTGCACTCACGGTTGCATCCGTTGGCAATTGATCAAGACAAAAAATATCACCAAGATGGTTAGAGAAAAGCTTTAAAATTTAGCAAAATTATATTTATTTGTGAAAGTGTTTTGAATTCTCTACAAATTTAAAATTTTTGTGGGAAAACCTCTTTAAATGAGTACTTGGCAGCACTAAGTGTGCAAGAGAAATGGCAGCCAAACAAGCATTTGACCCACAGTAAAGGCCCTTATTTACAGGACCCTATAATCTGTCCATTTATCAGTGACTACTGTTCGGGGGACAGAGATTCCCAGTCATTGGCCCGTGTAAATGCTGCATGACTGAATCTTTTATGCAACATATAGTTCATTCAGCAAATAAGTGGGCAATGATGGGGAACAAACTCTTAGAACATCTGTCCCAAGCATTGTGTGCTGGTTCGACCCCTGTAAAAGGGCATTTATGCTGTGTATGGTTGGCTAGAATCTTGCTGATTTGATTCTTGTGATAGTTTGCTACCATATTATGTGATGGACCTGGTTGCAGATCCCTTCAAACTTCTGCGGTCCATCGCAACATCTGCAAACTTAACTCAGGCTGCGTCTGTGCAAGTCCTTGTGGCCATGTGACATGGAGTCCATGGGAATGAATAGTAGTTTAACAATATGATGCGGCCCTTACAAGTGAAGAGTGCAGTAGGTCTTTTATGTGGGGTGTTACGTGATAGTATGGTTTATTGAACCTATAAATGATGGAGCCTCTAATATAATAGTGACTACATATGTTATAGCTTCCTGACTATTCTTTATAGCATGTTGTAGAAACCCTATTGGGGCAGATTCATCAAAAGTAATAAAAGGGATAAGTCGTGGAGTTGTCACTGACCACATTCTACTTCTTCTAAGGCCTTTTGGTAAATGAAAGATGTAACGTGCTCGGTTACTGTATCTGCAGCTCTGATACTTTTCCTTTACAATTAATCTGCAGTCTGGATAAGGAATAACCAAGGTAACAACCATAAAGGTTTAATGCTGACAAGAGGGGGATGCTGTATTGTTCTTTTAAAATATATAGTCTTTCCGCATTATCATTACTAGATCGGCAAGCATGCCAAGTGTCAAAGCCCCACTGATGTAATATTGATGATCTAAGTAGTGCATTGTGGGTAGTCGTCCTAAGGTCCCATACACTCGGAGCAATCCAGTCTGTACATGTGACGTCTGAACCTAGTCGGGAAACAGAACTCCTCCTTCCATCATCATAATCTGGGGCCTAAGGCTATGTCCACACAACTCTCCCCAGGAGTTATATGCAGGTTAGGTGAAATGCTCCATGAAAATACAGAACATAAGTAGACTTCACAGGGACTTAGAAGAGCTTTCACTACCTCCAAGTCCAGCTCTTTGCATCATTTAATAGTTGCCCCCACCATTCCTGAGCAATCATTGCTGTTAGTTTTGGTCCCTGATATGCTATTTAGTCTCTGTACTGTCAGTGTCAGGCAGGAGCAGGCAAAGGGTGTGATTCTGAACGCTGACACTGGCTGCCTCTGAATCACACCCCGCTCCTGCCTGACACTGCCCTTCTGACATTACAGAGCTTAAATAGCAGATCAGGCACCAAAGCTAACAGCATTGATTGCTCAGGAATTGTGGGTGTTAGAGAAGAAATTCCAACTCTGCTTGAATCAGTGACTATTAACAGATGCTCACAACTGGAATGGGTGGAGGTGGTGAAAGGTTTCCCTTCCCCTTTCAAGAACATTGATAAGACTTGGTAAAATCATCTCCATCTACTACTGTAAATGCAGCAGACTTTCCTCCTGCAGTTTTGCGGTGGATAAACTGCAACATATATGTAATGTATGGACATGTCTTTAAGGCCTGGTTCACATGGGCAGAATCAGTCCATGGGATACGGACCAGATGCTGGCCGTATTTGATATGATCTAGTCTGTATCTGTGATCCTCTGACCTGTACATCTCATTGCCTGCTGTTAATGATATCCTCTAATGTGGACTTGACTTCTGTTCAGACAGCGGAGGTAGCCATGTCTAACTTGAAAAGCAAGTATGAGAATGAGAAGTCGCTCGTATCGGAGACTATGCTGAAGCTGAGACACGAGTTAAAAGCCCTGAAGGAGGACGCTGCTACTTTTTCGTCGATGCGATCAGTGTTTGCAAGCAGGTACGGTATACATGTTTGAGGATGTTTGTTTTACTTTGTCAACACAAAATGTTTGTGACATGGAGATGGATGGCCTGTCCTAGGGATAGACCATCAATGGTAGATCCTGGTGATCAGCTGACTGCACAATGAACGTGAATGCTCTGTCATTTCCATGCTGCAGACATTTTATAATGTCCATAGTGTAAGGTACAGCCATGATGAGATGGAAGGTGCAATGTTTGGCGAGGGACAGATGCTGCAAAGCTACAGTCTTTTCACTCACTTGGTCAGCAGGAGATGGACCCCCACCATTCTGGTACTTATGGCCTGTCTTCAGAATAGGTCATTCATTGTAAGGTAAAGGTAAACCTCATTAGGCTAAGGTTAGATGTTGCAGTTAAAGGGAACTTGTCAGGTTGATCTGGGACACTAAACCATCCGCAGGTCCTTATAGACCAGGGGTTTAGTGTCCCAAATCGCCCTGTTTTAAATCCATCAGTGGCCGCAATTGGGAAAAATAAAAAATAAACCTTTATACCTGCCTAGAGTCTCATATGGATGATAGATGGATGATAGATTGATAGATACATTTTTTATTTTTATATATATTTGTGGGCACGGAAGGTTTTATAAGAGGGTGATTTGGGGAAACTAAACCCCCGGTCTATAAGGGTCTGTGGGTCATTTAGTGTCCCAAATCTCCCTAACAGATTCCCTTTAAAAACTGCTGCAGGAAAAAATTTTCATTGAAACTCCTTGCGGTTCTGCAGCTGACGCTAAAATAAGTTGCCCACGTTTTTCAAAAAAGCAGCTTTTCCACAGCTCCCCCCAAAACTCAACGTGTAGAGGAGATTAACCAAAATCTCATTCACTTTGCTGGTTCTGTAAAACACAGCGTTTTTTTGGGGGTTTTTTTGTTTTCTGCAGCAGCCAAAAAACACTGAGTTTCTGCAAAGTGAAACCTTAACCATAGATGTTTTTTTTTTTTTTTTAATGCCATATTTTAAATTATTGCCTTGCTGCGGATGGTCAGTGGGGGGGAAAACGCAGCATAACCACAAGTAGAATTAACTTGCTGCAATTCGAGGATGAGATCAAATAAAATCTCATTTTCTTTGCTGGATCTCTATAATGTATCGTTTTTGGGTTTTTTTTTCTCGCAACATGTGGCAAACACAATCTTTGCATTAGTGCATTTACTAGATGAATGGCTTACAGCTCCTATTGGGCCTGGCCCTTCCTACAGCGGCCACCATTGCCTTACAATAGCATTGTCTCTGTCTTTAGATGTGACCAGTATGTTAACCAGTTAGAGGACATGCAGCGCCAGCTTGTGGTAGCCGAGGATGAGAAGAAGACACTGAATGCCTTGCTTCGGATGGCTATCCAACAAAAACTGGCCCTCACCCAACGCTTGGAGGGTCGAGAAGCGGCTCAGGATACCTCCAAGTCAAGTCGAAGTAAATCTGCAACAAAGGCGAAGACCCGATCTTCGAAATCAAAACTGAACTGGTGCGTAGTGACCGAATGAAGTGCTTAGTGGGTGTGTATTCTGCTCTTTATGTAGGCTCCTGCCATGTGACATTAGATGGGAACACTTTTTTATTTTCTATATACTGGGGTGCAAGTCTCCACTTCAAATTAGGCAATAGCTTGTTTCTTTCTAAATGAGGAGCGGGTGATAAGCTAAGTGCTGCATGTCTGGACATGGAACCACCTCTACATATGGAGAAAACCCAGTGATCGCAGGGTTATACCGATGAACGTGGCTACTTACCTGCATAATCGTGTACTAGAGCACAGCCAGGAACCCCTGGTGAGCAGGCAGTACTGGTGGGACAAGCTACAAGAGACCACTCATCTAGGCTGTGGTTAAATGTGACGTACACACAGCCAGCTAGCCATCTGTAATGTTGCCGATGACCCTCTGAATTGTGTTGGTACTAATGTAGTGGATGAGACTTCACCAGATCTCATGCACATGCTGTGACTAAAACCACCACAGCACAAAATGACCAATGCTACAGGTTTTCAAAGGATGAAAGCCTGGCAGATGTGCCCATGCTAAAACCTTCCCATTTAGTGCAGATTTTGTGGTAGCTTTAAGGAAAACATGCGGCTAGTTTTGCATGATGGCGATGTGCCCACCCCATGTAACTCCAGCCTTATGTTGCAGGTGAAGTGTGGTAGTATGCACGGCTTGTCATTCAGGGCAGGAGACACTTCATAGGCAAACACGTTTCTGAATAATACAGGGGGGGATCCTGATCAGGGGATCCAGTGCTACGTCCTCCATATCTACCAATAGGGAATATTAACAGGGGTTGCCATAATGGCACATCCCCTTTAAGTCCTGCAAGGAAACCCTCATGCCATCTTCTAGCTTAATTTATATACTATAATGGGACCAGCTTGGCTGTTGAACTGAAGCAGACGGCCAAGCCCTTTACATGCAAACAGCGGGGGTGAAACCTCCTTCTGTTAGGACAAACCTGCAAGTGGAGCTGGTTGTAAAAGAAATTTAAAGGTATTGTTAAAGGTGCACCCACCAGAATACTCTAATGCTCCTTTTTTTTTTTTTTTCCTCTCCACAGAAAGTTTCAATTCTTCCATGGTGTCGGCCATGATCTCCTACCCCTCCAATCCTCTGCATGTGACCACCAGCCACAAATACATTCCCTCTTAATGGACTTTGAAGAGGTCCTGCACAGTAACCCGCTGCACCAGCATCCTGCTCGGACCGCATACGATTCTTTCACCTCTTACTAACCTCTAGGTTCTTCATCTGCCAGCAGAAAATTTTTGCTTTGGGAGACACAGATGTAATTTTTTAACTTGAAATATTTTATCGGTTTAAAAAAAAAAAAAAAAATGTATATAAAGTTTTTATTACAGAAAGTGCCTTACATGGTTGAAAGTCGACTAATTTATTTAAAAATCTTATAAAATTACTAATAAGGTTTCTATGTCTTTTTGCAATGTGCTTAATTTTCTTTTTCTAAAAAAAAAAAAATCTAGAATCAAATGTTTAGTTTCTCTAGAAGAAAAACCTTGCACATGTGGGGATAATGTTGCTGAACAGACTAGTCTGGAAATATTTGCCATTGATATGTAATGACCCTAAACTATGATGGGGTTGATAGTATTGGCATTGGATAATGTGGAGCTCTTCTGTTTGGGAATAGGAGCTGAAGTGTAATAGGGCGGCACAAACTCTCTACCTGCTCCGACTCCATACACCATATCAGCTGATCGGCGGTGGTGCCTGGTACGTCACCCCCACCAATCTCATATTCATGACCTGTACAATATTATGGCTCTGCTGTGCCTCCAACTACTTATGACTTCCTGTGGAGGATTGTTCTGTATAAGGCTACCCTATGGTAGCTGCAGGTGGACAAAACACTCCCATATACAGTGGGCAGAGATTTTAAGTATCTGCTTGGCTTAAAAAATCTTCAGATAATGCAATTTTTACTTCACAACCATATGGCTATTATAATGGGGTTTGGTGGGTTTGCACATACTGTAACCCTCCGTGGTCAGCTGTAATCTGTGTGGGAGCCCTGCAGCAAGTATTTAGTATAAAGTTAGTCTTGTAATATATCTGAATGATCAAGGTTTCAGAGGGAGGGATGTTAATTCCAATTAACTAGGTGATTCTTAATAACACAAGCTGTCCTTACAGTATTTAAATAAGATCTCTCACCACCTCCACCAACTCTTTGCATCCTTCGATAGGCAGCGCTCCATTGATTTTTGGCATTGTGGGATTTTTTTTTCCTCCAGCCCCACCGTTCCTGAACAATAATTTCTGTTAGATTCAGCACAATTAGCCTTATTGTCAGATGGGCAGCCCCGGCCAAGGAGCAGACACAGGGACCGCCCGCCTGACAACAGTCCATAATTGTCATGAAACAAACAAGGGAACTAGAGAGAACTCCAACTATACCAGAATCCGTGCAGCGGTGACCCATCTTAGACTTCCATTATAGGTTCCCCCCCAACACCTTGATGTTAAGTGTACAAGTATTATATGAAGCTTGGATCCACAAATAACACCTTGGAAAGCCAGATGTCAGACTTCCATCTGTGCCATCATTTATTTTGGGGCTAAGTCGGAGTCAGAGCTTACATTTTTTTTTTTTTTTTTTTTTTTTTTTTTCCCTCTCCCCCCTCTAGCTGGACCAAGCATAAAAATAGCTGTTGACCTCTGACTGATTTGGCTTCACCTAACACTGAAGCAAATATTTAATAAAATGTAAATTTTTGGACTTAGAAATTTTGTTCTGTCTTTCTTTTATTCTTCACTCCCAGTGACTTCAAGCACAAAAGTGCTGATCCCTGGCTTCAGCCTGGTCCCTTGCATGGTGGCACTCTTACGCATATGTTCACGCTAGTGTCAGGATGTCTGTTGGAGGACCTGAGGAATGAACTGTTAAAATAGCAGACACCAACAGAGCCTGACTGAACCCAGGACTGTTTTTTTTTTTTTTTTTTTTTTTTTTTATATATATATATCTGGTGATTTTAGGCTATGTTCACACAGTTTTTTGCAGGTGGATTTTGACACAGAATCCGCCTCAAAATCCGCCTGCAAAAAATGTCTCCCATTCATTTCAATGGGAGTCAGTAGCAGTTTTTTTTTTTTTTTTTGTGTTTTTTTTCTGCTAGCAGGGAAAAAAAGCGACATGACCTATCTTCAGACGGATTCCGCCTTGAAAAACCCATGGAAATCAATGGGAGGCGGAAGCTTCCAGGTCCATACAGTGTGCTGAAGCAAAAAAAATGCGGCAAAAAAGTGACAAAACGCATCATGTAAAAAAAAAAAAAAAATAAAAAAAAAGCATCAAAAAACCGTTTTCTAATTCCTGAAGCAGATTTTTTTTCAGCTTGCAAAAAACTCCGTGTGAACATACCCTTTAGACTGATACTGTGACGGAGTCTCCAAACTGTGACTTTGATGCAGATGTGAACCCAACCTGATCCACCCACTGAGCAGAGGCTGCTACACCATTCAAGTGTGTATGGGCTGGGTGGTCATGAAGGGCCGCAGCACTTAAAGGGTGCCATGAATTAAACTTCTACTTCTTCACAGGATAGGTGACGTGTCTGATCAGCAAGGCTCCAACTACTAGGAAACCCATTGACCAACAGTAGGGGGACCCTGTGCTTGTTCCATTCGAACAGGGGGTACCTGAAACCCCCATTCTAGTGACTGTAGGGGGTCTCAGCAGTTGGACCCCAAAAAAGGGATAAGTTTAATTTGTGGTACAACCTCCTGCACTGCTGCTTAGTTCTTGAGCTGGTCACAGTTCCTATTGTGCCAGGGTAAGTAGACTGAAGAATCACCTTGTTGCAAGCACAGTCTGCCTACCTATGCCCCAGACACATGCAACTCTCTTCCCATACTGCGGCGGACATCTGCCATTAAAGTGGTATTGAAAGACGACACGGCATCATTTGGCTACTGCATTATGGACACATCTGCATACCCAACATGTGATTTTTGCAACTTATACGCTGCACATAGACGTACATAGTGTGCATTGAGTCTTATGGTCTGTCCAAATTTCTGTAGATGTCTTAAATATAATCCGCAGGTGTCATTTGTTGACATTAGGACTGTATAGCAATATTAGTGGATACAGGATATTTTATTAACCTTGTGTAACTTGCTTTCTCCCATTGTCACACGGTTTCCAGAGACTGAGCACACTTGGGGGTAGTAGTGTGCATTCTGCCCGGAGTACCACATGTAGTTGTAACAGCTGGCACATGACAAGTAAGAATGTGTATGCGAGCTTCCCTCCATGCTGAAGCACAAGAGCTTGTCTTATGTTCTGCCAGAAAATATTTCCGTTGCTTATCACATTGTAGATAACGTAATACAGTATATCTTGTATAACCTGTTAGGGTAGGATCACACGGAGGAATTCCACCCCGAATCTGCTTCCCATTGTTTTCAATGAGAGGCAGAGATTGCAGCAGGACGCAGGAAAAATCAGCATCCGGCTCGATCTTGCCGCGGGTTCCGCAGCCGGGGACTCCCTGCCGATTAGGCCCAGTCATCTGGGCCGAAGCCGCAACGGAATACCAATGCTCTGCATCAACATTCTGTCGCAGCAATCCCATGGCCAAATACAGCGGCAGAAGATGAAGAGGAAGTTCTCTTAATTTTCTGCTGTGTGAATATACCCTTACTGTGGATCAATATTACCTTTTATGTGACGTATTGGACTTTCACAGCTACTGTAGGAAGGTACAGGCTGCAGACCAAAGCTGAGGAGTAAAGAGCTTAAGATTAAAGGGGCTCATTCCCTTGAATGAAATACAATGCAGTCCAGAGGCTGGCAAGTACGGTAGACTGACTCCTACCACAGCTACAGCTGAACTAGACAGGCACATAGTTATAAGGAAAAGCTCGGTGCAGCCTCTCTAACTATACTTAAAAACTTCAGTGTTTTTTTTTGTTTGTTTTTTTTAAATATGGGCCTAGTAACAGGATCCATCAATACAAAACTACACTTCCTAATATATATCCTGTTTAAATTCAACCTCGTTTATCTGATTTATTTTCAAGTCATTGACCTCAGAGTGACGTTTCGTTTGCAAGCGCACTACCCCGTAACTGTCATGTCACAAGTGGGTTTCATTCAGATCAACTACAGCAATAAAATACTATAACATTGCAAATGACGGTCAAATGAGCCACTATGATCTGACAACGGTGTATCTACCCGGTGAACAGATGACATCACAATATGATTCAGGCTAAGCTACTTTGACATTACTAATTTCTTTGTTAGGCATAGTTCTGTGACTTTGCAAGTGAGATAGTTTGGTCAGCTCCTACGACATCATTATTGTGTCTCCATGCAGTAACCACGCTGACATCCCAAGTTTGTTTCCGACAGGTAATATGTTGTGATTCAGACTGGTAATGTGACATCACAAATAGGTTTCTGGCAGGTAATATGATATCTCAAGTGAATTTCAGATGGGTAATCTCACATCACCGGTGGATTTCTGAAAGGTAACACATGACATCACAGACTGGTTTCAGACAGGTAATATGTTGTGACGTCACAAATGGATTTCAGACAAGTAACATTTGACATCACAATCTTTTTCAAACTGTTCGTATGTTTTGCAAGCAGATAATGGTGTTGTGCCTGGTAAACTGCGTAGTAGCCTGAGATGTCACAGCTGCTTATCTCCCAGCTACACTGAAATAACAGTATGGGGGGTAGGGGTAGGCTGTCCTCTTGGAAAAACTTACTCTATTAGTGTACATATTCATGAGATGCTTTTGGCTGCACATTTGCATATTGATCCATGTGGTTTTTGGCCTTGTAACTTGAGAAATGCATGACAGACGTTATACTTATTTGTCTGGGCTTTAACAGGTTTCCGGCCAGCACATCCAGTCCTGGTAATATTAATTCACCAAAGGAAATACACACATTGCTTATGATCTACCCAGTGTATTGAGGCTATGGCTTTGTGTATACCCCCCTCTAGTGGTGAGGTTGTAAATAACAAGTTCTTGGTTTTTTAATATCATGAGCAGCTCATTTTCTGTTTTTATATCTAAAAAAAAATTGTGATACATAGAGCTTTATTTTTGTCATTGTTATTTTTTGCATTCTTTGTTTTTTTTTTCTTTAAATTTCCAGATACATGTAAAAAAAATGGGGGGGGATGTCTCATTTTTGTATATTTTTAGTTTCTGTTTAAATAGCACAAAGTTCTCCTAAAGTTTTTCCCTCTCGGAAATATTTATGTAGGTGACAAAAAAAAAAATTACACTCCCCAGCACATATACACAGTGATGTCACAGTACAGGGAGAACTGAACTTCTTGTGTTCCCTCCATCTACTAACCGACCTAACTCCATTTCTGTCTGTGGTCTTACTATTACCCCGAGGCGGTATGCCCGCTGTCTGAGGGTTGTATTTGATTCAGATCTCACCTTTACCCCACATATTCAGACACTTGCACGCTCTTACGACCTGCACCTCAAAAACATCTCTAGAATTCGCCCTTTTCTTACCGTGGAAACATCAAAACCCCTCATTGTCACTCTGATTCTCTCTCGTCTTCACTATGGCAATTCTCTTCTAATTGGGCTTCTCTTACTAAATTCTCCCCACTACAATCTGTCCTGAATGCGGCCGCAAGACTCATCTTTCTGTCAAACCGGTACACAGACACATCTACCTTGTGTCAGTCACTGTATTGGTTGTCCATCCATCACAGAATACAATATAAAATTATCACACTGACCCACAAATCCATCCATAGAGTTGCGCCCCCCTATATCTCCTCTCTCGTCACTGTCTACCGCCCTAACCGTCCTCTCCATTCTGCCAATGACCTTAGACTTGTATCCTCTGTTATCCAAACATCCCATTCCTGTCTCCAAGACTTTTCTCGAGCTGCACCGGTGCTCTGGAATACTTTACCCAAGACAATCCAATTAATCCCCAACTACAGCAGCTTCAAAACTGCCCTAAAATTACATCTGTATGGTCAGGCTTATGTGACCTGATCACAGTGTAGTGTGCGGAGGTGGAGAACAATAACACCTTTTATCCTTCCTCCTCTGTTCCTCAGATCCTAGCCCCTCCATCTAGAACTTACACTGCACTCCTTGCACTTAGTATCTGTTTATTCACAGATACTGGCTGGTGACTGCTCATACAGCTTCAGTTACACAACCTTTTGTATTAAAAGATGGCTGGACCATGGTAGCAAACAAGCCCTCTGACCTCTTGTGTCCCCCTATATCCTCATAGATTGTAAGCTCTTGTGAGCAGGGCCCTCACTCCTAGTGTGTGATATGTTTATTTGTTTGTCACATTGTAATGTCTCATATTGCCTGTTCATGTGTCCTCTGATTTGTAAAGTGCTGCGGAATATGTTGGTGCTATATAAATAAAGTTATTATTAGAATAAATGCAGTCGTGTCACAGTACAGGGATAATACACACAGTAATGTCACAGTACAGGTATAATATACACAGTGATGTCACAGTACAGGGATGATACACACAGTGATGTCACAGTACAGGTATAATATACACAGTGATGTCACAGTACAGGGAAAATAAACACAGTAATGTCACAGTACAGGAATAATACACACAGTGATGTCACAGTACAGGGATAATATACACAGTGATGTCACAGTACAGGGATAATACACACAGTGATGTCACAGTACAGGGATAATATACACAGTGATGTCACAGTACAGGGATAATACACACAGTGATGTCACAGTACAGGGATAATACACACAGTGATGTCACAGTACAGGGATAATATACACAGTGATGTCACAGTACAGGGATAATACACACAGTGATGTCACAGTACAGGGATAATGGTCACGATAATACTTCCATCATCCATAGTTATCGCTAACTGTACCGTAGGCCCCCTTAGTTGTTGGGCCCCATAGAAGCTGCTATGTCTGCTACCCTGGTAGTTACGCCCATGGACCAATATGTCCTCGGAGAGTTAACCACTGACTGCTTGGATGTATAATGTCAATGGGCAAGTGGATAATACATATTTTATTTATATAGCACCAACATATTTCACTGCACTGTAGTGAATGTCATCACCCACATCAGTCCTTGGAATCTGTTTTCTATGTTCACCTATTAATATACTCTCTTGTATGCTTTTTTTTTTTTTTTTTTTTTGGAGTGCCGGAAAGCCAAAAATGGGAGAACAAACAGAACCACATTAGTGCAAATTCCTATAGATTTGTATGGAAAGGACACGTGTCTGCTCAGCTGTAAGACCACACATAACCTGTGGACAGATGTGGCACTTGTAGAAGGCAGCAGTCATGTTTTTCTAAACCTGAACAACCCCTTTAACCAGCACTCCATACAACTCCGCACCTTCTTAGCCCTTACACTAGAGGAAATGGAAAGAAGCCTAACATGTAGCACATACTCATCACGCACATATATGTTATTCAGCTTTGGACCCCTGATTTTTATATAAATTGCTTTGGGGGCGTGGTTTAGCTTGCCTGGGCTCTGATCTCAGTTCTAGATTTCTGGGCAAAGCACTTTTCCCCTTATTTGCATATGAATAAAATGTCAATTTACAAAAAATGAAGCCCCAAAGCTGTATAACAGTAGAAACACCTCTACAAAGTACTGGGAATAGGCTTAGAACCAAGTGACCGCTGACAGAACTAGACAAGGTGCCAACAACTTTTATCTTCCTGGGATGTTGCTCTTACAGACAGGGCCGAAGTTTCAATAGTCAGAACCCATAAGTAGCTTTCCTGAAACATACTTAGGTTTATTGACTTCCTATGAAACCTGCCCTGCCACATCTATATGTCTGTCAGAGATCGGGAATTAGATTGTGAGCCCTCTGGGCACCGGGACAGATGTGTTCTTGCTCTGAGGCCTGGGGTGAGGCGTGTGAAGCAGCTGCTGACATCACTATGCTTTCCAGCACAGACACACGGCTGCTGACTGAGGTGGGGGACGTCTGAGCTCGCTTTTTTGCCTCTTCCCTTTCTATACATAGTTTTTTTTACAGCAAACCATATGGCTGGTTGACACTTGGAGTGGCCACTGGTACAGCAGCTGCTCACAGATGGTACAGGCCACGCAACGCCGATTCTATACCCCACTGTATACAACTTGTATTTTATTATAGTTTTAAAGGGAGTCTCTCAGCAGAACCAGCATATCACCCCAGATAGATAGGTTAAGGTCACCTGAATCAAAAATTGTTTCCTCCTTGTGAATTGCTGTCCCCGTTACCGAGATTTTGAGATACGTCAATATGCAACTGAACTCTTTGGAGCAACAAGGGTGTTGCCGCTTACTTCTATGGATAGGAGATAACTTTCTAGGATGGGAAAATTCCTTTAACTGCACTGTCTGAATGCACCCTAATTTGAGGGGTAGTCAAATTCAGCAACATTTGCAGAACAGTTTTATGTTATAAAGTCATGATATAAAACCTTGTATTATACCTAAACCTGTCCGTTTCAAGACACCAAAAATGGCCCATAACAGGTCAGGCAGTGTTAAAATTGTTAAATGGGTGTTAGTGAAATGAATCACCCTTCCCCAAAACTCCTGAAGAACATAAGCAGTGATAGAGACAGAGTCGGAAACACGACCACAATTTATTTCAGTATATTATCCGCAGATTGCATACCGACCCATTCATTCTATGGCCCCATACACACTATGGCCACATACACACATCCGTAGCTTTTACTGATCAAGGTCCAGGCCATAGCAACCACCCTGAAAATATGGAGCATGTCCTAATCCAATCCTTATTTGTGACCCATACAAGTGTACGGGATCTGTGGTTGTGGATGACACACTGATGCAATGTGAATGTATCTTTTTGTGGAATATGGAATAAAAACCACTACGGTCATGTGCATGTAGCCTCACACTTCAAGAAGTAAAAAGTCTTATTTATCCCCTACGAGGAGTCAAATAAGATCTATGACAGATCTGCAATATCAGTCCATGTAATGTGCTGGTGATAGGTTTCGGGCAATCTGAGCATTGCCTGCAAGAAGAGTAGTTACGCTACGTTCACACTAGCATTTGGGTCCACATGGGGACCCGAAAGACGTACACCCTACCCGCTTAAAAAGCGGACCCCATAGACTATAATGGGGTTCACCGGGTTTCTGCTCAGAGGAAGGAGGACTTTTCTCCCTGTCGATTTTAAGAAGAATCTGTGGCAGAACCTCCTACAGAGATTCCAACACAGATGTGAATCCAGCTTTAGGCAGATGTGGAGAAATTTAGTATTGCTCGCTATTTTTTTACTGGAAATGTTAGTGGCAGCAGTGATGTAACATGAAGCTCCTGGGCCCCAATGCAAAATCTGAGGCCACTACCTACCTTTTACCCTTCAGAATAGTGGCATACTTTATGTGGCAGAGGGACCTTTGGGGCCCCCTCAGGGTTCAGGGCCCTGTAGTGACTGCTACCCCTACGTTCCCTATAGCTATGACCCTGAGTGTTGGTGCACTACCTTCACAGTGCCAAGTTTCATTCCACATTAAGGCCTTATTCACCATTCGCATGTCATGTACGTGTGACAGCCACATTTTTCCCATTCTTTTCAATGTATTTATTCAGACCAAAGCCCCACAAAAAACCCCATGGAATCATATCCTTTTTTCACTGATGCTGATTCATCACACCGATGAAAATCTGTGTCTGTGAAAAAAAAACAAAAAACTATGACATTTGTGAATGAGGTGTGAATGAGGCCTAAAGGTGGTATAAGGCTATATTACCACAACTATGGAGAGAAACGGCTGTAGAAAACAGACAAAACAATCCATTATTTCAGGGCTTTTCTTCATCCATCAGGGATACGTTTTCATGGATCTCTTATAGAATTCAGTCTACTGAGGCAAGGCATCAATAAACACAGACGTATGAATAGCCAGTCTTTGTCTCTCCTGTGCTGGCAGAGGGTGCACCTCCTCATAAATGTAGAGTATACTTGTGTAAATGATTATGAATGTGGTATGCCACACCCCCTTTCAAAATTAAAAAGTTGACCCTACTTGTACAAAAAAATTGTGACGCTAGCGTTATTTTGCAATGGTTTTTGGAGTGTTTTTTCCATGAAAAAAATCAGCTAGAGGAAATAATCTGCTCCTGACATTGAAGTGGAGTTTTTTTAGGTAGATTTTGAGGCGGATTCTGCCTCAAAAATCCACCTGAAAAAGACTCTATGTAATGTTACCCTAAGCCTGGGGCCCCATGTTACAGAAACGCAGCTTTTTTTGTTGCAGATTTTGCTGCAGTTTTTTTGAGCTAAAGATAGAAGGTAGAAGTATAAGAACTTCCTATATATTTCCCATTCCTTTTGTAGCCATTCTTGGCTTTGGCTAACGAAACTCAGCAAACTCTGCAACAGAAAAATCTGCGTTTCTGAAACGTAGGGCCTTTGCCTAAGACTGACTGTCAGAAATTGTTCCCATATCTGTATATATAGGAGAGTACCCCTAAGCTCCAATCAATACTCACCTCCTCTTAGTTTTCCCACTGCCTAAGGCTAAGTTCACATCTGCGCACGGCTCTCTGTCGTTCAGGTCCGCAGCGGGACCCGAACGACGGAAAGCCGGACCACAAAAACAAGTGGACTATAATGGGGTCCTCCAGGTGTCTGTTGGGTGTCCACCATTTTTTATACTGAAACCAGAGGAGAGAAAAGTCCTCTGTGCAGGACGTTTCTCACTGCTTATTTCTGGCGCAGATGTGAACTTAGCCTTAGAGGTTTAAGATCAGTAGACTCCTCGGTGCGGCAAATCAGAGTTTATTTTAAAACGCCACTTTTTTGTAAAATCATGGAAAAACCACAGAATTTTACCAGGATTTCATAATAGCCCACACTATGACTAAACCATGTGCGTAAACCCATACCGTGTGATAGCCATTCACACAACCGAGCTGACTTTTGGCCGTGTGTTTAGTGGATCTGTTCAGGATCCATTGTTTTATTTCACAGACCCTTTCACTTCTATGGAGGAATCGGGTCTGTGAAAATGGATGTGAGAACGCAATCCATGTCTTTTTTTTTTTCACGGTACCACACAGATGAGAAACTTGGTCGTGTGAATAAGCAGGCCGGCTGCACAAGGGTGGATTAGGTCTATGAGATACAGACCAATCGCTTTATTTCCCACATAGAGCCAAGATCCGGACTCTGAGCATCATTGTCATGTACAATACTAGGGTCACTGCCACTACTGTCCCCTTCTGTAGTCATGTTTTCAATATAGGACAATGGTCGGGTCCTGTCCGAGTGAAGCAGGCCATAGGTAAGAACAGATGGGGTGGTTGTTGTATGCAGCCAAGACCCGTCTACATGTAAAGATTTAGAGAGTAAAGCTGAGATTTACCATTTATCACCATACGTGGGTGATTTTTTTGGCCATGTGTGGCAGCAGCTCCATCTGATCTTACTTTGAAGATGCAGAAACAGATGAAAGTAGTGTTGCTTGTACATAGAGATCATGGCAGATGTGCCCTAGAGAACTGCCCCTGATGTTTACCCCTTGTCCCAACCCATCAGCCAACGGCTCCTGCCATGTTGCTGCTGAGGCCTGGTTCACCTGTGCCTTGTTGGCACCCCCACTGGTACTCAGGAGACATGAACTACCAGCACTGTCCTAGCTATGCCCCTGTTTAGAGGTCACAGAAGCCGTAGATGATAATGGTGCTCCTGTGTGCGGGATCCTGTGCAGACTGGCTGAACAAGTCATCAGCATGACAGAATCCAGTCACCATTAATACAGGTGACGCCTGCAAGCAAATAATTCAATAAACCCAGACAAACAAGTGAATAAAGCACAATGGACAGTCCTTAGAGAGTAATCCCTCGAAAAACAAATGTTAGGTTGCGACTGCTGTCACTAGATGGTCACATGACTAAAGGTGCACGATGAGATTTTTCCACAAATTCCGCAATTTTTTCTTGTGTGTCAGATTTCATTGTAAAGGAGGTAAAAGATTTATCATGACATCAGAGGGCGACTATTGTGCGAAATGGTGCCATACAAAAGTTGGAAAGTTTGGTTGTCCACATCGGCCACATCCAAGATATGAACATCCTGCAGCTGTAGGATCTTAGGCCTGAATTATAGCATGGTCCATAGGTGCAGATGCCTTGGGGTCTTCAGCACCATCCTGTTATTCCCACCACGTGCGTATTCTTCAATTATGCCATGGAGTCGACTGTGGTTTTATTTCAGCACTGTTTAGTACTTGGTTGGATATGGTTTTATTACTGTAGACCAGGGGTCCCCAACCTTTCTTACCTTCATAGTCACATTCAGTGCCGAGATATGGTCGTGAGCCTCGTAGAAGCCATATAATCATGAAAGAACAGGAAAAAAACATTGTCTATGTTTATTAAATCTTAAAGGGGTTGTCCAGCACCTTTCTCTACCCCCAATTTGAGGCTCTGCTGCATATTGGTGGGACAGTTGCCAAGGCAACCATACACCGGCCATGTCCATGTCCTATTAGTCAGTAGACCCTTGCCATAACTGATGTCAGGTTGGGCAAAAGAGAGAGGCGCTGGTCAACCCCTTTGTTTATTGGAAATTTTGCCACGTTTTGTTGCCACTTCCAGTAATATGGTTAAGGCTAGGGCTACATGGCGCTTTTGGCCGTGGCTCCTGTCACACGTCTGAAAATCGCTGGGTCGCCCTGACTCCATTGATATAATGAATGGAACTTCATTGTGACCGCGAGGGTGCTGCAAGCGCTGTGACATCCCACACCATCTTGCATCTTCCCCTGTGCCGTGACTCTGCCTCTCCTACCTCATCTGCTGGTAGAAAGTATTATCTGCTAGACCTAGTTCTAATGTTCTGGGTATAGCAGACACGCGAGCCACAGGTTGGTGAACTGTCCTGCAGACACTTGGGGGTATTTATTAAGACCAGTGCATAGTGTGCCAGTTGTCATATTGGCATCAGTTGCACCAGAATTATTGAGAGGCTCCGACCTCTTCATAGTTCTGCCACACCGTGGAAGGTCCACGTGCCAGAGTTGAAATCTACTAACTGAAATCTACACCAGCCCTGACTGACATAGCTCACACCAGTTATAGTAAATCTGTTGGTACCAGGCTTCTTCCAAAAGTGAAGAGTAGGTCAGAAAATGGACAAAGTAGTGCACTTTTTGGTGCAAATAGCGAGGTGCCAAAAATGTCCCATTTTCATGGCAGGAAACAGGCGTGACCAGCTTAGTAAATTCCACCCACAGTCTTGTGTATGAAACTATTCATTTATATCTTCAACCAGCTGATCTGCGGGGGTCCCAAGTGTCCGACCCTATTTTAAGGATAAGTCCGCCTGTGACAGGATAGGTCATCAGTATGTGATCTGTGTTAGATCATGTGTTCTAGCAGCTTCCAGGTGCCAGTACCTTTGAAGTGGAAGGGCGGCCTGTACAGCATTCCGATCCAGAAGTTGCTAGAACAGATGATCTGTGCCGGGTGGGTGTTGGACCCTGACAGATCACATACTGATGACCTATCATGTGGATTCCCCTCTCCTAAAGCACCACAAAAGATTTTGCCAACATATAAATAAAGTTTATAATTGTTTGAATGGACTTCAAAAACTGGACAAGTTTAGTATTGGCACTGCCCTTTAAAATTTGTAGACCAAACGTATGGCTTCTCCCCTATAAATGGTACATTCCCGGTAGGATGTATGAGGGGTTCTCTCTATTATCAGGGTGTACCGGGGGACCCTGGTGATGCACATGTATCACGTAGCTGCTCTATGGGGCGAGACTGCTAGACCGAGACAACAAAGCGCGATAAACCACGCCCCTTACTAATTGTCTTGTCTTCTATTGGACTGGACATTAGACTCCGCCCACACTGGTGACTCTGAGCCAATGGCAGCAGTGGCAGGAGGCGTGGCCTCTATAAGTTGTTGTGATGTTTGGCTCAGCGTGTGTCAGGGTCTGGCGCTGCTCGGAGATGGCGGTTGTGTTGTGCAGGCTGTTGCGCGGCTCCTCCTGGAGAGCGGCTTCTGCTGCCTATAGCACGGCCCGGGATGGAGGTTCTGGCCCTGCGCCTGCAGCCTCCGCTGCTCCACCCGTCCCACCCTCCTCGGGGTCCTCTCCCCCGACTCAGCCTCATCTGCACCCAGGCAAAGCCTCCTCTCCCGGCCGCCGCTTCGTGTCCTCCTCTACAGCCCCCAACTTCGACAGCAAAACCTTCTTGTGGTCCCGGTATGGGGAGATGAAGAAGCTGGTGCAAGGTATACCCTGTATTATGTGTGTGCATATCATGTGTCAGGGGGCTGCAGCTTATGGGGGAACTACTACTCCCAGCGTTCACTGGCAAGAGTCTGGGAGTTGTAGTCTTACATTGGACTACTGCCTAAACTTTACTACTGAACTAAATATATCCCAACTTTCCATAGACTTTAATGGAAAAACTGTCTATTTTCTATGTGCATTGGCCACCTGGCTGATGCTGATACTTAACCATACGATACTTTAATAACTAGAATGGAAAGTTTATTGAGTTCTTTGGCGGCTTCATGTTTGTGAAACAATACATTTTTGAAAGAGTACGTCCCCTTTCAGTTGCAATTGGTGTAGAAAGACATCTGAAAGGAATCTTCTCATAAACAACCATATTTAAAGTTGCAGATATTAGTGAAAAACTTTCTTTAACCATCTTAGTGGTGACCTCCTTGTCTTGATCGGTTGCCAATGGATAAGACCATGAATGCAGGAACTTTCTATGGTCTGCCAGCCATGATGTCCTTATTGTGTCCGGGTTAATTTATTATGCTTATATAGCGCCATCATATTCTGCAGCGATTTACAGATATTGTCAGTCACTGTCCCATATAGGGGTTGCAACTTATATTCCCTATCAGTATGTCTTTTGGGGTTATCGGGAGGGGACACTACATGTAGGAGAATATAATTGGGACACAAGGATATCATGGCTGGTTATGCTGGGGAGAATGTCTGTAGACATGTACTCAATGTAGTACAGAGCTGTAGCATTTACCAAAGGAAGGGGGTTGGACACTTCATATGGCTTTATCTCTGGTTTTATACTACCTAGATAAACTGTTTTGGTATCTAGAAAACCACTAATTAAAGACAGTTGGGAATTTTAACTTAATATGCAGCAGTTTGTTAATGCTACATAAAATTCCTGACTGACCTTAATTGGTGGTCTCAGATTCTATTATAGCTAGTTCTTCAATCTCTTAAAGGGACTCTATCATTGGGGAAACGTGTTTAACTGAAGCAATGTTGGAGTAGCCTTTATAAAGGCTATTCTACTCCTACCTCTACTTTTCTTCTCCTCGCCACTTTGTCCAAAAAACACTTTATTCTCATATGTAAGTTAAGGTCAGGGAGCACAGGGGGCGTTACCCCTGTTCTCCGAGCACCCTTGCGTCATTGCCACAACCCGCCTCCAACGCTGCTTTTTCACACCCCTTGCATCTTCTCTTCATCTTGCATCTGCTTCTTGCTCCGGTGGCCACTTTTCTGGAGTACGCTGGTTTAAGAAACTAAACAAAAATGGCCGACAGCCACTTTGATTTCAGGCAGAGGCAACTGAGCATGCTTCGTTGGCCATTTTTGTTTAGTTTCTTGCGCCAGTGTACTTCAGAAAAATGGCCGACGGAGCAAGAAGCAGATGCAAGATGAACAGAAGATGATGCAGGGGGCGTGAAAAAGCAACACTGGAGGCGGGTTGCGGAAAAGATGTGAGGGTGCTCAGAGCACAGGGGGAACGCCACTGGTGCTCCCTGAGCTTAATTTACATATAAGAACAATGTTTTGGACAAACGGCAGCGAGGAAAAGTAAAGGTAGGAGTAGAATAGCCTTTATAAAGGCTATTCCAACATTGCTTCAATTAAAAACACGTTTCCCCTATGATAGACTCCCTTTAAGCAGTTCTGAGAATCTCGGTTTTCTTTATACCAGAACCATTTTTTCTAGCTGGTTAAGAAAATGGAGATGCAGCCATATGAAGTGACCATCCCCCCCCCCCTCCCCCTTGGTAAATACTTCAGCTCTGCATACTCACTAGCTGTGTATGGACTAGTAACAGCTCAGTTAGAGGGTTACTAAGGAGAATGTTACAGCCTGCTTTATAATGAAATTTAGGTAGGATAACAAAGTATATTACAGAAATGTTTGTGTTTTGGGTTTTTTTTTTCATAGTAACATGCTAAGCATTACTGATGGTAAAAACTGCATGAACTGGTTCAGGCTCAGGCCACACAAATGTATTTTTTTTTTTTCCTTCAAAACTGAGTTTAACAGAAGGAAGAACAATTCCTTCCTTTGTAGTTCCCATTCCTTCTGAAGCCTCTTGGCACCAGTTTCTGCAATGCGTGGCCTCATAAGGCTGGATTTACACAGTACTTTTTTTTTTTTTTTTTTTTTTTTTTTTTTACTGAACAGCCTGCAGGCTTTAATAGCAGCAATGCTGTATAACACCAGTACATGTGCTAGGCGTTACTGCAATTAAAAACTGCATACTGTTTCTCAGCAAAAAAAGCACAGTGTAAACACAGCTGCAAATAGAATGTCCTACACAGTGTATGCTCAGGCTGGTGTCCGCTGCTGACTTGGATTTTGGATGAATTTATGATGCTGTGGTTTCACATGGATAGTGGCCAACCTAGCTCTGCTCTGCTGCAGGGCAGGAGTCTCTCCTGGGAACTACTCCATCAGCTGTTTGCACTGGCAGTGGTGGAGGGGTCAATAGAAATCACTGGATGTCCATGCCAGCCATTGTTGTCCCTTCTACTCCCAAGGGGAATGATGATAGTCCCTAATAAAATGCTTAGGAATCGATCTGTATAACGATCACCCTACTTAAATGTAGTATGAATTTGCCTAGGGAGCGCTGCATGGCACAAGAACTCACAGACTGCCTGTGTCATAATGCTGTTTGGTGTCAGTGTTGGCCACTTTAAACATTTTTTTTAAAACATTTTTAGGTTTTTCAAAAAAATTAGAACAGTAACAATACTGGCAAGCAGACAAATCCAAAGACTTACTGTTTCAGGTACAAAAGATGAGTATTCTGCAAGGTCCACAGTCAGTGGGCACCGTCCTTGTCTTTCCCATTGGTTGCGTTTCTCCCCACTAATGTGAATTGTCACTTGCACTATATTACACTGCAGTCAGTCCATACTTCAGGCTGGTCAGTAGCCTGCCTGTATCTGTGTAAGGCCTCTGCCCCCTTGGGTGGAAATGTTGTACATGCCATAATATTGGGGTATCTCTAGCGTGGACCCATAGGGTGTATGCTTTTAGGGTGATAGTGTGGCATTTATCACTTGTGCAAAGAACATAACTGCAGAAGTTAGCACATTCAATGGCTGTTTGGGGTCCTCACTTATTTTGGGCACCTGCCTTCTGAATGGGGTGTTCATAGCAGATGACTGACTTTAGTCAATGGACAAATTGGGCAACACAAGTGTAAAGTGTAGTGTTTTATTTCCTTCTCTTTACATTGGTGTTTCAGTGGAACTACAACTCCCAGCATTCCCTCACAAGCAGAGGTTTCTGGAGTTTGCTGGGTGTTGTAGTTTTGATTGGGTAATCTGTATATGGCTTGTTTAGCTCCTAGACTTTGTTGCCAGTACTGAATGCCCCTGTGCCCGCTGCACTCGGTCACCTAATCCTATACTGTGGACACGTTCAGGCACAGATCTGGCAGGGGATGCTCTGGCTACATTGCTTGCAGCACGTATGGGGCGGGACAGTGTGCATTCAGATCCAGGGGAGAGAAATCTGTGGCTGAGTCATTGTCTGCACCTTTATGCTGGAGTTGTGTGCTGACTGCGCTCTCCTCCTGCTTGTTACTATAATTTTGGTTTATTATAGACTTGTGATCTGCACACACAGTGATACATTGTTACAATAGAAGAGAACTTCCTTGTGACAAACATCTTCTAGTTACATTTGTAGGATTTGACCATTTGATTGCTTTAGTTTGCATTAGCTGCAAACTGAATTGATGGTGTAAAACTTAATGACTTTATACGTAAGTGTGTGTAAACTTTTTTATATACAAATCAATCAGAGCCACTTACATCAACTCTGATTCACAGTGGATGCCAGTCTGGCATATGCTTTAGTTTTCCCAGGGTTAAGAAAACCTGAGCGCTTTGGAAGGAGTTGGACAGTGACTTGGTCTACTGACTTCAGTCCTAGATTCCCCCCACATGACTAGAGCAGCTAGTATATATTTTACTTGTATAGCGCCATCATATTCAGCAAGTAGGGCTCACAATCTACATTCCATATCAGTATGTCTTTGGTATGTAGGATGTACCTGGAGGTAACCCAAAAAACTTAGAGGTTTTGTCATTAGACACAGGATATGGGATAAGATTACTAGGGGTTTACTTGATGCTGTCAGGTGAATGGGGGGCCTGAAAGTCCCTCTGAATCTTTCATGTGACTGAAGGGTCTGCGCTTTGCCAGATGGCACTCCATTACCTTCTATGGGGCTTCTGGGACTGTAATCTCCCCATAGAATTGGAATCTTTTTTGCACCCCACATCCGTAGATCATGTTCACTGAAATGTGGCTATATGATGGATCTGTCCCTATAACGGAGGATCTGGATTTATTGATGGCAATAATGGATCTGCAGACACTTACTCCTGCCATATAACACCTTGTGCTAGGTTCACACCTGCATTAGGGTTTCCATTCAGGGGTTCACTTGGGGATCCTGAACAGAAACCTAATCTGTTTAAAAAAGCAGTTGCCTGCTGAAACCTGCAGACCCCATAACTGTAATAGGGTCCATCAGGTTTCCACCCCAAAAGGGTAAAAAATGCAGCCTTAGTGAATTTTTTTTTTTTGTCTTCATGCAGTATATTTTACAAGTAAATGTACTGGCTTCCTTTGCCTTAAGACAAGGCAGTGTAGATCCCTGCCCATAACTAATGAAGGGGTACAGGCCAGATGGGTGTTTAAACTTGCTCTGTTTTTGACTTTTTGGAAGGACTAAATGTTCCCTTCTTAGGTTTCCACAGGCTGACTTTATACAGTATTTTTTTTTCTCTTGAGCTGATGATGTGGCAGTCCCTGTAGACTGGCAGTGACGCAGGGCGATCTGTATCGCTGTACTGCCAGAATCCACAATTGTTTACCGTCCTACTGTGCCCTCTGCTGCTACTGCAGCTTTATCATCTCGGGAAAGTTGTGTTAAAATTGCTGAATGTACATTGCACAGCAGCTGGGAGGGTGGGGGATGTTATGACGTGTGCATGTATATTGTGAAGGCAGGCATGCTCAGCACATGCACTATGTCATCCCTGCTCCTGATTATTTCACAATTTTTTAACTTATTTTGTATAGAAAACCTGTGTATTGTACTGTAGGAGGGCACTTATAAGGTATTAGGATTGGTGAACGTTGTTTATTGACATAAATATAATAAACTGATACATGTGCAACCAGGGCTGTGGAGTCGGTACGCCAAAGCCCCGACTCCGACTCCGGCTCCTCAATTTCCCCTGACTCCGACTCCACGACTCCGACTCCACATCCCTGGCACTGCTAAACCTTATAGGTTCACTCAGAACTCAGTCCCATCATTATATGAGGAATAGAACAGACCTTTACAGGACATTTCATCATTTT
Source organism: Leptodactylus fallax (assembly GCA_947044405.1). Taxonomy (NCBI): domain Eukaryota; kingdom Metazoa; phylum Chordata; class Amphibia; order Anura; family Leptodactylidae; genus Leptodactylus; species Leptodactylus fallax. The sequence goes on from CAMRHE010000032.1 coordinate 9,812,261, forward strand.
CAACATTTCATCATTTTCCCAAATTCTTATGAAAATATATTCAGCACATACTGCATTGTACTACTAACTGTACCAATTTATTATATATTTTGGGAGTCGGAGTCGGTCCATTTTATACCGACTCTGACTCCACCAAAATAGGCTCCGACTCCACAGCCCTGTGTGCAACAACGTTAGCTCTGCAGGGTTCTACCACTTTTTAGTGATATGTGCTGTACTGACCCCATTTCCACTGCCCAGAGGGCTCTATTATAACCTATTATGTTAAGGTAGTCCATGAACTATAGAAAGTTGTTTGTGCTTTGGGCGGACACATGGTTCCCATTATCCTGATGTACTGATCTGCACCCCCTCCCCCTCCGCCACTATGCAGTTTTTTTTGCTGCTAGATCAGACTGGGTGTAATGAATGGGACTCAAGTAATTCAAAGGAATTTCAAGAAGTCAGAGTATTCCCCTGTGGAGTCCACTTTCTAGGAGGAATTGGCACTGTAGTGCAGTAACTTCTGTTCTTGTAGAAAATGACCTGCTAAAAAAACTCCAAATGACTTCCATACAAACCAGTGGCTTCTCTTCATGAGTCTACTCCTCTTATGTGTCTTCTCTTTTGTCTGCAGATCTCTTACCTCCTGGAGTGTGTAACCTCCTGAATTCTTCTACAGTCTATGCGAATAATGAAGTTTGTCTTGGAGATATAGAAATTTATGGCTTCGACTATGACTATACTCTGGCTCTATACTCCAATGCTCTGCACTCCATGATCTTCAACACCGCCAGGGACATTCTGGTGCAGCAGTACAAGGTACGCTCAAAAGCAGGGCTATGGAGTCGGGAAAGCTGCCAACCCTGCTTTCAGAATAAAAGAACATTAATTATATTGTACTATTATATGGCTAGTGTATAGTTGTATGCTAACTTTGATGGGAATTTATGCAGTGGCATATGTTTCCCATACACCTTCCATAGCAGTAGGTTGATGGGTATTCCTTCCAACCCCTCCCGCTTTCCTTATTTTTACTTGCTCACTGGCCAGTGGTGTATAGAGAAGGCCATGGTTTCAGGTGGTGGCTTATGTCAAAAAACAGGCATTGTATTTCAACACTGAATTCCTCCAACCCCCCTCCCCCTATACTTGTAAATCTGGAAAGCCCCCATAGCTTACTGGTGCAGCCATCACTGGGTTTGGTTGACTTTTTTTTCTTCAATGTATATAGGGGACCTTAATATGTGAATTGAGTAACTGAGGATATCTAAATGGTAAATATACAAGGCAGTAATCAGGTAGATTTTTGCGTGCCTGTTCTGTGTAGGGCTGGCCACCTCCCTACTGGACAATTGTACACAGAGGTGGAACCGCACTCCAATTGAAGTTATGCTTCAAACACTTTATTTTTATTAATGCAATGTTTCGTGCATGTGCCATTCATCAGGCATTTAAGTGTGTAGTGTGCAAAGGATCATTTACTGATAACATGATGTGATAGTCCAAGGTATGCTGATTCCCAGGCGATAGGGCTGGTGAGCTTAAATGACTATTACTGCCAGGTCGGCTAGGACGCTGGTGCAGACTTGTCCTAGCCGACCCGGTGGTAAGTCATTTAAGCTCACCAGCCCTATCGTTGCATTAATAGTGTTTGAAGCATAACTTCGATTGTACACAAGAAGAGATGGAACCACACTCCAATAATCTAAATGGTAGTGATGGTGATAAACAGCTGTCTGATGTGTCTGGTGCACCCTTATCTACTAGAAAAATTACATAAAATGTCTGTTGGGTTGCCAGACCATTGACTGTCTATCACTGGTAGGATCTGCTTATACTTGTGGTCACCATACATCTTAGATAACATGATAGAGTGCATTATGATACTTCAGAGGTCAGTGGTTTCTCAGAGCTTCTTGGTGGTGAACCTTGCTGGTTAGGACTTCTAGACCGCAGTTTACGGACGTCTTCGATGTTCCTTATCTTATGTAACTGTGAATGATCAGAGGATGATGGTAACTTCTATCTTATTTTTACAACCTAGTACCCTGAAGGAATCTTGAAGTATGAGTATCTGCCCAACTTTGCCGTCCGAGGTCTGCACTATGACATGAATAAGGTAACTGCAGCTTATCTGTATGGGTAGGATCAGATAAACATAAATGGAGCTCATGACTTTGGCCACAAAGCAATGTTTACCCTTCCTCCATGTTGTCAGATGCTACTGTTCACAAGATGGCAAACACATCTTAGAGGTGCCAGTTATATACTCAACATGTGGGCCAGACATTTCAGGGACATTGGTAGGCCCAGTGCAAAAGTTTAGAGCACCACTAATCAATAAATGCATACCTCCAGATCAGACTAAACATACACACCGCTCCCCAGACCCTCAAACACCCTCATGGAGAAGACTTCTTCAGTTCAAGATAAAACCTAAATACAGACCCCAGGCACTTGTATAGATGCTCCTCCTGGTTTGAGGACCTGCACAGATAAGGTTGTGTGACAACTGCTTTGCAGGTCCTTCAGCAATCCTCCTTGCTCTCATTACTGTTAATCACTTGTACTCTTCTGCTGCGCTGCCTGTTGGTTGACAATGGTGGAGGGTTGAAGATATACCAGTTGCCCTGCAAACATTGATATTAAAATCTAACTTCATACCAGACATTCACATGGTCGTTCCATGTAGTGTTCTAGGGATTTCATAAGGGCTCTGACTGTTCCTATACATAAATATAATGAATGTTTTATAATCTTGTATCTGAACCTACTTGTACCTGTTTTGGCACAGGGACTACTTATGAAGATAGATGCCTACCACTACATCGAGTTGGGCACAGTGTACAGGTAAGAGTATAATGTATAGTTTCTATAATGTACTGTTCTAATGCAACCAAGCTTTGGAATCTTAAGGGTCAAATGTTCTATATGTAACAACTGCATATGACCATGTTGCATTTTGAGGGCGCACTTGCAGGTCTTGAATGGCTCATGTATCGGTTCCCCTGTATAGAAATACCCATGTTGTTGGGCCAGTGTTGTCCCTCTTTTAGTGTGGTGTGTTCACCTTTCATACTTGGACATTAACCTGATCTGCCTCCCTCCCCATTCACTAGGGGCCTCAAGCCGGTCCCAGTTGAGGAGGTGATGGAGCTGTACCAGGGAACACACCACATCCCACTTCACCAGGTCAGCGGCTTCTATGGCAAGGTAAGGAGCCTCTGTAATGTGTAATTTTCTGAGACTGGTATGTTCAGTTTGCCAACAAGAGACTGGTTTGACTAGACTGACCAGATCTCTGACCAAGCGGTTTTCAGTTTTTCTTTCTATGTCTCATATTTGTGACTTTTCTGAGTATATTGATGTCCTGGATTCAGCAATTGTCGCTATGATTTGAGTCTTGGATCCCTCAAAGTGTACCCCACCAGTTAAGCAGTTTTTTGTGAATGAATAGTACAAGTAAATATTAATCTTTGTAATGTAGCATTAAAGAAAAATGCTGCTTTCTCCATTTATCAGGCAGTTCTAACATAGTCTATGGATGGGAGCAGGGCTGTGGAGTCGGTACGCCAAAGCCCCGACTCCGACTCTTCAATTTCCCCTGACTCCGACTCCGACTCCACCAAAATAGGCACCGACTCCGACTCCACAGCCCTGGCACTGCTAAACCTTATAGGTTCACTCAGAACTCAGTCCCATCATTATGAGGAATAGAACAGACCTTTACAGGACATTTCATCATTTTCCCAAATTCTTATGAAAATATATTCAGCACATACTGCATTGTACTACTAACTGTACCAATTTATTATATATTGTCGGAGTCGGTCCATTTTATACCGACTCCGACAAAATAGGCACCGGCTCCGACTCCACAGCCCTGGATGGGAGGCTGCTGGCACATTACAGCTACTAAAACTGCCAAACTTGTAGTTCCTTTTACTGTATATCTAGCTAGAGAATGCTCTAGCACAGTACATGTGGAAATATATAGGTTACTAACTGTCAGCAGCCTTCTCCTCTTCCCCTCTTAGACATGTATAACTGGCTACTAGATGCTATTTGCTTGTACGGTTTTTAGTTTTACAATTGGTCATTTTACGTATGCCTTTAACATTCCAAACCAAAATGTCACTTTTTCCAGTGTCCTTTCTTCTCTCCATACCATCCATGGACCTCAATCGATTAGTGTTGGTGTTAAATGCCAGATCTAGATCACCCATAGGATAGAGCACTAGAATGTGCCCAGTCCAGACAACCAGGGATGACTTTGACTTGACGTTTTAGTGGCTCAACAATAAGAACTTCATAATATTCTCTAAGCCAACCCCAATAAGAGACCATTGGCAGATTTCAGAACTTGTTTCAACCATATCTCTTGTTGTAGAATTCATGACACATCTCAGTCAGAACAGTCAAAGGTACAAGCCATCATTCCTGGTAGTTGTCCCATGTAAAGACACTTGTTGGATGCATCTTTTGTGCAGACGTGAAGCCTTGTTGGCAGCAACACTTCTACTCGTATGAACGGGAGGTCCTGTATGGCTATACTTGCAATGTTTGGCACATGTTACAGGAATATTGTTTTGACCTGGTGCTCTCTTCTGACAGGGTCCTGCAGTCAAACAATACATGGACATCTTCTCTCTTCCCGAGATGAACCTCTTGGCTGTGGCCAATGACTTCTTCCTCAGCAATGACATAGATTATGATCCTGTCCATCTCTACAAGGATGTCACAGTAAGTATTCTGGCTCAGTCTGTATAATATCTACCACTGATATTTCTGATATCCAAAAGTTAGAAGATTTCAGATGTTAACCATGTATATAATTGGTATTCCCATCTGAGGTTTGGGGCATATCTTCTGGATAGGGCTGAGCAATAAACTGAACATCAAAAGGGTTACCAACATGATTTTCTGCAAGTCAGTTAATACAATATTTGCAAGGTTCCACCTGCAGTATCAGTCAGACTGAACATGTCCAAACTGAAATTGCTATTGTACTCCAGGGAAAATCGGCAAACAAATGTTACTCGCCTCTCCTGGGCTCTGACACAACTACCTGTTCTCCTAGTCTTTGGACTGACATCAGGGACCATTGAGGCCTCTGGTCACAAAGCGGTGCAGCACTTGTGGCTGGGCCGCAGTGATCATGTAGAGTCATGACGCACAGTTGGACCTCACTGATCCCTGACTTCAATCAGAAGGCCCAAAGAGGACATGGATTTGCGCTGGAGCCCAGGAAAGTGAACTAACGCCCATCCCTGGACCTCTACTTATTTATACTCTGGTTTTACAGTGTAATAGCTGTTTTGGTTCAGCCTGGCCAAACCTCAAGACCAATCTTGCAAGGTTTGCCTAAAGCATACTCCTACTTTCAAAGGGGCAGGACCTAAATCTCCATTAATTATAATTGAGGTAAAATGTCCAATCACGATTTTGACTTATCAGCCCTACCTCTGGATTTGTTAGATGTGGACACAGAGCTAGGCCCACATCTCTTGAGGACTTGGATACCTTGACCTCAGAGAATGGTAACCAGGCAGCTTTGGCTATATTCAGAATTCCCATAGACTTGAATGGAGACCGTGCATGTGTGGTCATGTCTCCATGCTGAGTGAATAAGTGTCAGATACTATACAGTTGCTGACTATCCGGAGTATTGTGGCTCAGCACATCACTGTATATTTTGTTAAACACTGTAGGGATGTGAACTGTTTGCTGTGGGGCAGGTGGGTTATTTCAACCCTCCTTGTTTCACACCAAAAAAAAATATTCTGACTCCAACCAGCAGAGACTGGAAATGCTGGTGGGGGTTTAGAGGAAGCTTCTCGTAGTTTTGGTTTGCTGTCACCCCCTCCTCCCTGCAGTACTTGTGCGGGTTAATGTGCCTCAGAAGAACATCTTGTGCCAGAACGTGAGCCGTGTGATGTCAGCGTCCCACAGATGTTTATCGCACCACTGAAGGGAGACTCAGTGGGAGGAGGTGTGATAAGGGCTAGTGCAAGCATAGCGGCTGTGTGCAGTGCATACTGTACTATATAACGGAGTATTATCTATAATCTGTGCTCACAGGCTCTTACCAGTTGCAGAGCAGCCAAATATACAGCTGCATATGGTGTTATGGCCTTTGAGGGATTGACAGGGTCAGGGATTCTCTACACTTCTCGCCCTGGGCAATGGCTTTGAGGTGGGAGAGGATCTAGTTACATTCACACCTGTGGCCTTCTAAGTGTTTGCCCTGACAAACCTCATAATACATTGTGTCCTGCCTATTGAGCCTCCAGCAGTGGATAAGGGTTAAAGCCAGCTCTAGAGCCTGGGGGTGATTTATGGGCTCTGTGACCTTGTCAGAGGATCTTACTATTTGTTCTTTACTCCAGGTACGTCTTGGGATATTTGTTCTAGCAATTCACTTTCCTAGAAGTTAAAACATGTCTTGAGGTATGGGTTCTCCACCTTTTGTAGTATTGCATCAGGGGTTTAATACTCATGGTCTGAATAGGCAGCACACATGGAAATAACAGGTCTTGATGGAACATGAATTGTAGACTTATGGGGTCCGTTGTAGGGCAGGCTTGGCGCAGTGGTGGAGCTTAACTTGAAGTGTTATCTAGAGGCTTAACGGGTGTGTGTGTGTGTATAGAAGTATGTATGCCTGTGAATATAACCAATTGGAATACTGTACTTTAACCCATTCTGAGCTATATACACCCTATAGATCTACATGCCCACTGTTTCAATCAGCCATTTCCTAGGTGCCAAGGTGGGCTGTGAGGCGTAGAAAATTATATAAAACATGTACTGTATCTTAAAAAATCTCCCCTCCTCACTCAGAACACCATTTAAAGGCTGACTAGTACCCTTTAAGTCATATAATTTTTATTTTTTCTATGTAAACTTTTTAGTGAAGCCAATAATAACTTTTGCTGTGAACGTTTATTTTGAACAAACAGGAAGTGTCTTGGAAACTACATAAAAGTTCTTGTCTTGGTGTTTAGCTGGGAAAGGGCCGGGTTATGGTTTGGATCTGTGACTTCAGGAGGTTCTTGTATAGTCGTGATTTATGTCATACTGCCGGCCGAGCAGATCCAGGGATTGGCAGACTATCTGCATTGAAGGCAGCTTTAGGGGGTTTTGTGCTTTCTGTAAATGTTAAGACTTGGCGAGTAAGTCTGTATACACAGTGCACTTATTGGTGAATCATGGGTGTCTTGTTAAAGGGGGTTCCTTAACCACAACACTGGCCATATGCCCTCTTAGGACATATAGATGTTGAGGGGTGGTCATGCACATTAGTATTGGACGAATCTGCCATGTAATTTGTATAGACTCCTAACTCTTCCCTGAATTGTTCAAAGCTAAATGATTAGGCTGTTAACTCAACTTTGGCTATCAATGACTTGCACACCTATTAAATGTAGGGCAGAGGATGTAAATTCAGGAGGACTGGGTGTAAAGCCAACCGCTGCTACATTGGATCCTACAGTGTTATATTGTCTATTTTCAAGTTGGTGGTCTGCAATGACTCTTGGCCACAGATGTGTACAGTCCATATACTGTGATAAGTGAACAAGCATATTCCTTTAACAATCTTTTCTTGCAGGATGCAATCCGTGATGTACATGTTAAGGGATTTATGTACAAGTGGATCATGCAGGATCTCGGTAAGTGACTATAATGTAAATTGGCCCCAAATGACCACCTTTAGTATGTAAAGTAGGAGGTTGTGTATACTGAGATAGCAGAGCTAAAGCTGATGTTGCCTGATGAGCCCCTTGGTATAGCAGATTTCCCGGGTTCACTACCTCTCGCCATTAAATGTGGCTCCTACCTGATGTCTTTCCCTCTGGGTTTTATTCTTTGTAGTCCGTATTAGCTATGTAATGGGAACCAGCCCTCCATGTACAGACATCTGTGAGCCTGCTTTGATCTGTACAAACTGCATTGTAAATCATGGGGGGGAGAACAGGCAGGAGAATGGACTTGTAGTCATCAATTGGATGGACAGCAAATGTTTAAGATCTTAAGTAGACGCCAACATTAGTCATGCCACAGGTTATCCTATGTAAAACCCGTCTTAACACATATAGGTCCTAGTGCAGCCTTGCCTTGTGCTTGTTTACATGTACTCTGTAGGCAGCCAACTTCTTGGGTATGGTGGGCTGGATGATGGTCTTAAGGGGGATGGGAAATATTTGCTAAATCCTTTAAACAATGTCGTCTTTCACAAACACGTGAACCTAAACTCCTTTGCTTGGTCCTCTCAAGGGTTGAGCATTAGTCCCAAGGCTAACCCTTTCATCTGCTGAGGGTCACTAATACTCCCAAAGTAAAAGTTCAGTTTTCCTGCATTCTTGTATGTTTGTATGCGCTCCCCACCCCCAGCCCATTAAATGTCAGTGCTGAGTGATGGGCTTATTCAAGTGACATGACTGCCGTGAGAGCTAGAATATTATACTGGGGAGATCTTTACTAGGGGGCAGTATGACATTACAGCTCCAAAGGCCTTGCATCCAGCTTTCCAGCCTCCTCATCTACCCATTTCTATAAGATACATCCCTTCTTCCCATATTGGTGCACATGTCTATAGATGTGCTGTGCAGGGTTCTAGGAAAGCAGGGTGACCGCTTTTTTGTAATGTGTTAATGTTTAGAACTGCAGAATAGTGAAGGAATTCAATAAAACTGCAGAAGGAAACCCAGTCTTAAAGTCCCCAAATGGTGCAAGTCCCACCTGAATAAGCAGCTCTAGCCTCTCGGGTATGGGAATGTGCGCCAGTCAGGGCCTGCTGTAGACTTCATGTATAACTCATGCTAGTCTTCTGGCAGGAGTTGTAATAAATTGGGCAGAGGCCTCTTGGGACTCGCCTTGCTTGCCAACCTGATCCCCACACTTCTACAAAGAGGCGGTAACTTGGCCCATCTTTAGTACAAGATGGGTAGCTTCAGCCATCTAGCTCAAGAAATGGCATAGAAGGGCTAACACCCTCAGTCTTACTCCATAGAGCTGCAACATTAAGTTTGTAGGATTTTTCTTTATAAGGCTACATAATGGTTTTAACTGACAATGTAAATTGATCTAAAATTTCATGTTTTTAGAAAAATACATCATTCGTGGGGAAGAGACTTACGCAGTCCTGCAGCGCTTGACCTCTCAAGGCAGGAAACTCTTCCTCATCACCAACAGTCCTTTTAGTTTTGTGTAAGTTAACATCTGTTCATGTTTATGAAGCCAGCCATATGCTGTAGGTAACTGGCCTAATGGCGTCTTGTGACTACTTTATACACATGCATGCTTGGCACAGCTAACTGTTTTCTGAATAGGTAAAACTGCTTGTAGACACCCCATCCACAGCTTATCTTCCTCCAAACAAAACTGGGTATATTAATATAAAACTGATTAGTTCCTCCACCATCAGTGAGGGGGGCCCCAATAAATTAGTCAGGAATCTTTGTCAGGCGTCTGAAGTCTGTGGCCAGCTTTACACTGTTTATATTGGCTTAAAGGGCATGTGCTGCCTGACTAGGCTAATATTGTGGGTTTCTGAAATTCGGTAGGTGATCCCTCTAAGTGGCTCTTATGGGGTCAGTCTAGTCTGCTGTTGTCATGTGGGCCTCTATTCGCCCAAAGGACTCTCACATGGGTTCTCATGTGGCTTCCCAATACTTTTAGGCCCAGTCTGAGCCACTTAGTCAGTGCACCCACTTATTACTTTTAGTGGAGGAATCCTAATAAGGGAGCTTTAATAGGATGTTCTTTAATGTGATCAGTGGGGGATTGATCTCTGGAATCCTTGCCAATCACAAGAATGGAGAGATCTAGTTCCCTTCTGTTTCTATTGCCTCTAAAGGAGTTGTAGTGCTCATTGCATCTTCGTCCTAAGGACTGTGGGGTTTGTGGCCATCAGACCCCATAACCAGGCTGGCCATGCACATAAGTTTGGTCGATGGCTGGAATGTTTGTCCGAACAATCCTACTCTAAACTAAACTGCCTGACTTGTCATGGTGGCTGGTTGTTGTATTTTAGGAAAGGTTGTCAGCTGGCTAAAGCCTAATCTGTACATCAGCTTTAGAGAAGACCTATCCTAATGAAATACCAGAACTTACCTTCTTGGCAAAGACTTCACAGCTTATTTTGACATCTTTAATTTCCCTTGCAAGCAAGTGGGCTCTTATAATTTTTCGTAAATCCAGCAGCCACGACAACCCCAAAACTGAATTTGGTCTTGTCTACTGAGCTGGTATTGCATATTAACCCATTCTCTCCTGTTACCAGAGACAAAGGGATGAGGTACATGGTGGGCGATGACTGGAGGGACTTCTTTGATGTTGTGATTGTACAAGCCGACAAGCCCCATTTCTTCAATGACTGCATCAAGTAAGTTCTCGCTGAGCACTACTGTAGGGAAGAAATTGACGTGTCTTAGGTTTAACTCCGTGATGCCCTCATGTGCAGCCAAGGATGGGTCTAGAAATGACAATGTATGGCATCTGGATGGGGGCCATGAGCGCCAGCTATACAGGTTTTTCTGGTTAAAATCAGGCTTATTTGTACAGTGGAAAGATTTTGTTCATGGGTTTTGAGATCTTGTAGTCAGTGGAGGGGAGCGGTCATTGTTCAAGATCTATTGTGGTCATATGATGGACATACAAAGTACAAATATAGCTGTGTCCTGTACACATGACAAGATTGATTTTTGTCCCACTCATGACTGCAAGCAGTGATCTTGGAAGCCTTGAGGGATTGCTGCACAAAAGTTATATGTAACTGCAGAACTTCTCAGTGAATTGTCCTAATTCCTTAAACTTGAGACCCCTGTCAAGCTGTACGACCTGACATCAAAATCCAGCCTGGTCTATGGCAGTCCATCAGAACTCTGCCATGGGAAGCTTGGCCCACCCCTGTATCCCATTCTACTATAGGAAGAAAATATATATGCAGGTTCAACAATATAAAACTATAGCCCCCTGAAGAGCAGATTTGCCTGATTCCTGGTGAACAATTTCCCGTAATATAACACTGGATAAGTGCAGTGATTGAACATTCCTCAAAGATCGCTACCAATTCACACACACACTTTCTCTAGCTGAGACATTTTACCTCCTATTCACTTCAATGGGTGTTATTGGGCAGGAACCACCTGAAGATCCTCCATGATGCTTATTGTGCTAGATGAAATTTAGCTAGAAGAATTGGCATTTATTTAAATTGGAAGATTTCAGGTGGAATTTGGAGCTGATTTAGAGGAGCAATATGCCTCAAGCTGTGTGAACATGCCCTTAGTACGAAGATACTAAACTGCTTAAGTAAAGGACCCAAGCTTTTATTCATATAGGAAAAGAATTCAGTACATGGGCTATCATATCTCTGGTAGATGGCACAGGAGCGGGTTAGGCAGTCTGACCTTAGCTCTTCTGTCTTGTCAATGCTGCTACTAAGAATTGCTCTAAATGACACTGCAACCCCTGCAGCTGCCAGTCAGCACACAAACTGCCTTGAATAGAAAGTCAACAGTGGCTTCAAAAAATAGTAACTTTTGTTGAATTTGGATAGCAACTCCATTTATAAGAGAATTGTGCAATGCCTAACTTCTCCAGTGGGGGTGCTGCAGAGAATTTGAACACTTCATGACAAGGTCCTGTGGACAATCCAGCAGATTCTTGGATGTGCCAGTAGTAGGGCACCCTGTGAGCTGCTTTTTGTCTGGGGTGAGACAGGATAATGTATGCACGAGGAGTCAAGTCTTTTGTACAGACTAATACGTAAACGTCTGATTTTTCTCCTGTCTGATGCACACTTACTGTTACTGGCATGACTCACTGATATTTTCCATGCCCTTCAGATCTGACTTATATCCAATGTTGATGTCGGAGCGTGTTGTTTGGGTAACTTGCATCACTGGTTCAGTTGCTTAAGCTGCAAACGTGAGGTTACAGTATTAACCCCTGCAGCGGTTACCACATACTGTGACTGTCATCGCCTATGACACATTAGATCAGACTTACTGTGCAGTCCCTGCCATGAGGCTTTGCAACTGATCTGTGCTGGACATCATACTATTTAATCACCCACGTGGTGCCCGGCCTCATATCTCCTCACTGTATGATCCTTCAGTGCCAGTAGACAATGTCTTGTCTGCTAACTGGATTTGGCGCTGCTGATCTCTGCCAGGATTAGGACGTGTTTCCTGCTCACATCTTCATAGCTTCAGTCTAGACGACAGGGGAAATGTTTGACATCTAAATATAGGGATGGAGTCTTGAGTGTGAATACATTTCCTTACTGAACTAACTGAAAAAATTTTTTGTAGACCCTTCCGACGAGTGGATGGAAATGGAGACCTAAAGTGGGACAGGATTACTAAACTGGAGAAAGGGGAAGTCTACAAACAGGTACGGTGTCCCCCTAGAGTAGGGGTCGACCTATGGTAAATTTTTAAAACATGGCAGATATTGACCTCTTGGTTTAACCCTTTGCCTTAACACAATTTCCTGCTATTGTCCTAAATAACTTACAAAATATTGATTTGAGCCTGGTTTACTAGATATTCCCTGTCAATGGCAAAGGGGATAACTCAGATGGATGTGGATCTGACTGCTGAGACCCCTGCCCTACCACCAGAATAGGGGTCACTTGTACCCCCAGCTGAATGTAGTGGGCACAATAGCCTGTGCATTTATCTGCTCTTGGCTTAAAGGGAATGGTGAATGCCAGGCCTCCTACCAGACAACAGTGATCCGGTGTGTGTCTGTCTAGCTGAATGGAGCAGTGGTCAGGCAGAGGTGTGTGGCTACTCTATATATCTATGGGACTGCCAACGCTGGTAAAGTTCAATGCTTGGCAGTCTCAGTCCCATAGGGTTGAATAGAGCAGCAGGGTGCCAACACTTAAACTTGAGGGGGTTTTCCTCTAATGCCCTAGACTTGGATCAGATATTCAGGCTGCATCCAATCCACATAGTATATAGTGTACAGATCTGGAGGCCAATGGCTCTGTACACTGTGGCAACAATTACGTATTTGCACTCAGCTTAAAGGTGATGTCAATGGGAGCAAAAGGATAGCCAAAAGGCCAACTCATTTGACTGACCAATATCTCTTGGCTTCCTGTGAACCTACACTATATCACCTTGTTCAATCTTTGATGTTTTTCATTGCAGAGGGGAAAGAAAATTGTCAGAACTGATATTGCTCACCTAACAATACATCCTCCATTAAGCCCGATATACCCCATATCATTGGACACTGACTGATAAACTAGTTACAATGAATAATTAATTCCAGCCTGTGTAGTCACCCATTGAGCACAATGAGACCCCTCCATTCACCTATTTCTGTGGGATGTATTCTAAAGCTTTTCCAATTCTTAACTGCAAAGGGCTTTTAGAACTTTTTTTAGCATATATTTTGCACCCAGGGACAGACTACTATAGGAGCAGTAAACCATCAATAATCTGCCCTGCTTAAGTCAATGACCCCATTCATCGGCGCACAAGTGCCAAGTCACATGTCTGCTCTGCAGTGTCAGCAGAAGTTACAGCTTCACCTCCCAGCTCTAACACATGCCCCCATGCTATTTTGGCATGGGGGCATCCTCAGGGTATAGGTCTGCATCCTGCTCTTCACACCCTGCAGGAAATGGACAGCTCTGCATACGTGGATGTGCGGTCGTCCATGGTGCAGTTTCTCTATATTACAGGATGTCTTGTTTCTCTTGGGATTGACAAGCCAAGTAGCTTTGGCCACAGTCCAGACCTATAGAGCTCACTCCAGTCACTGCTGGGGAAGGGGGAATTGGCCATTGGATATAGCGAATGTAGTGGGCTAAGCAAGTTCACAAGTTTAGAGCTGTTTTGGGAGCCAAACCATGGAATGGAGTAGAACTGGTATCTGTCCTGTCTAGTTCTGTCCAGACCCTGGGCGTGTGACCACTTCCTAAGGCTGGTATTTCATGTAGCATGTGAGGGGAGCCTGGTATTCAGCAGAAGACTGCTCCGTCCTGGTGCGCTCTTCAGATGAATGTGACTTCCACATTGACACTAAATTCCTGGCACGCCTCAACTGAGCACTACATGGAGACCCAACCATAACTGCTAACAAATACAAGATCAATACACTGATCTCGATTGACCAATGGTCCAGCTGCTACAAGAACACCCCAAATATATGGCAGTTTAAGAGTTCCACCAGGTCCAAACAAAGACATGTATCCTTAGAGACTGAGCTCTGTACTCTCTCTCCAGTATTTCAAATACGAGATCAAGTCACATAATGTTCTGAAATGGAGGTAATCCTTGTGTACACACGGTTGTTTGTTCTGAATAGTACAGCAGGTATAGCTTATACCTACAGCTAGATAGCAAAACATCAGAAGGTGTCTGTCTTGGACTTGTACTGTCAGGCTGCATATGGGTGTGCCTGCAGATCCGGGTAGTTGTTTTGCTGACATGGTTGAGGGGCTTGGAATTTACCATGCTGCTCATGTCAGGCTCCTCGCCCCCCCCCTCCCCTTGGTCCGCAGAACACTGTCACTTTGTTTACCCTCGTATGAGTAAAGTCTCCATCTGTCAAGTGACTGCGGCGTTGCATTGTGCATGCAAATGTCTACACAATGTCTTCACCATTGCTGCACAGAGGGGGTGAGCAGGCTGCCCTCTTTGTCACTGCTCTATTTGCTATGTCACCACCTTTTTAGCTTTTTCCCTCACTGCCAGTGCAGGCTACGTGACTTCTATAGAGGCCAGCAGAACAATAGCCTTGTTTGTACTGCAGCTGCATGTGAACTTGGGCTTTGACTAGATGCCCTGCAATCCTCCGCAGTCATCACTTTGCATGGTGAGACTTGGCATAGAAAGTGTTAACCTCACACAAGCTGCAAAAATGGAGTATCGGAAGTAGCTGAGAAAATTGTAGTGTTCTCCATTGGATTTCACTTTACAGAGAAATTTTCCTCTGAAGAATAGTAGATTTGCTAAGTCAATGTAAACTTATACTAGATGGTCTTATACTTCACCAGGTTTATTACAGTGACTAATGCGGGATGATGGGTAGTATACAGATATATGGCACAGATTTATTAGTTTGCTACATTGTGCTAAAGTTTTCCTCCAGAATTGCTCTGCTATTCTGGCAGTGTCTTATCCTAAGCCTTGACTTTTTCTATCCTACCCTATCAAAGCTTATAAAACTAGGTGTGTTTTGCACCAGAAATAGCACAAAATTGATTCAACAGAACTGTTGAAGAAATAGTAAATGTGGGTCATGCCTCTACAGGAACACATCTCCCTATGGTGTCATTGAAATTCACCCTTCACATTGACATGGAGGTGTGTAGCCATAGGGATTCCATATTCTGCCCTGCAGGCACATGCACATTGCTCTACCCAAACTTATTTTAGCTGGTGCTTGATAACATAGGCCTTGGCTGCTGGGCAATGCAACCAGATCTCTGTGCACTTGTGGACATCTGACTGTCACATTCATACAGGGCTGGTGCACATTCAGATCACCTCCAGGGTGTCTGGGGGGAGGAACATGGCAGCTAGCAGTTTGGGAAGTGGCAAATCGTGTTGTCCTATAAGGGATTGAATTGCTGTATTATGTACAGCCAGATGTGCAGTATAACTTTATTCCCTGTCACCTTATCTCCCTGCACTGGATGTGCACACAGGAGTCGGCTGTAGAACTGGAAGAGCTTTAAAGACTTTCTGCATATATTAGTTTTACAAAGTGCAGGAAGGAAACTCTTCAAGGAGTGTCTTGTGCAATAGTCAAGAGGATGCAATCTCATAGGAAGTTCAAGGAGCTCTGTTGTGCAGAAGGAGGAATCTGTGCCAAAGATTGTCTATTGGTGAAAAAGTGGATATTTGTAGCTTGGAAATGGATTTTCTTGAGTCTGTGGGGAGATCTTGTAAATAATTTTTTTTTTTTTTTTTTTTTTGTAATGCTTGGTCTCCTGATTTAGTGTGCTGAGCATCTCAGTGTGGGCATGTCCATAGTGACTGGTCTGGAAAACAAAAAAATCTACACTTAAATCTCTAATCTAAATTTTAAATTTGGTTTTTGTCCTTCAGGGTAACTTGTTTGACTTCCTGCGACTGACAGGCTGGCGAGGCTCCAAGGTGCTGTATTTTGGGGATCACCTATATAGTGACCTGGCGGTAAGTAACCTCACCCTCTTCCCTGTGAACAATTGAGTTGAGACTTCATGAATAGAATGTTTTATACTAAAATGGTCCTTTTGCAGGACCTGATGTTGCGTCATGGATGGAGGACTGGAGCAATTGTGCCAGAATTAGAGACTGAAACCAAGATTGTTCATACAGAGCAATACTCTCAGTCCTTGACTTGGATGCAGGCACTTACTGGACTGGTTGAGCGTATGCAGGTAAGGAGGGGAACCAATGCAGTCTGACCTTCATGTTCATCATGCATCCATTCAGCCACAAATTCAATCCAGGTATAGTTTTGTGTATTTGGCTTGAAGAACCTGTACCCCAAGTGAGATTTTTTTTTTTTTTTTTTTTTTTTTTTTTTTTTGGGGGGGGTGCTCACAGCAAGTGTATCTCCAGTTTAGTTGCTAAACTAAATGACCTATGTTTACTACCCATAGACTCACTCATACAATAGATCAGATTGGTGGAGGGATGTTGTACACTTTAGAGGGTGTCCCCAATTAAAAACCCTCGAGGAGCCATTGTTCACACAGCCAGTCCATAGGTTTCATTGGATGCATTTGCCTACTAGCTGTTCCCAGCAGTCAGATATAAACTGCAACTAAAGTGGTTTCCACATATTTGGTAAGTAATCCACTACCCTATGGGTAGGGGGCAACTTGCTGTCAGTGGGGGTCCAAACTATAAGGAGCAAGGGGGAGTTTAGTCCTTTGTTCTGAATGAAGCAGTCTGGCAGTTGTCTGGACCCCCACCGATCCTTATGGCTAGGGGATATCTTACTATGATGCAAAAACCCCCTTTAAACCCAAACCCTTGCCGTGAATTTGCAGTGGGTGCCATTTTCTCCATATATACAAATGTAACTAGTTTTGGTAAATGAGTGCACATCAATACAAAAACTAAAAACTTGGCGTTTTAGACTTTAACTTGAAGTTCTGGGAGTCCTTAATCTCTTCCTCTTCACACTTGAGTGCTTTGCGAGTGGGTGGCTGTACTAGGATTCCTTTGAAGACTGGTCACATGAAGGGGTGTAGGGTTAACAAATAATCTAACTCTTGTTCTTAACAGAGTTTCCATGATCCGGAGTCTCAGCAGATTCTACAAGACTGGATGAAGGAGAGGCAGGAGCTCAGGTATGAATGTTGAAGTCTTCTCTCCATTCACATTAGTTGGCTGGCTTAGTCTACATCACTCTAAGGCCTCATGCACACAACAGTATAAGCATGTCTCCTGGTGTGATCGAATGTCACATGGGTGACATCTGTCTGTGCTTCTATGACCCCCAACTGCAAAACAGACAGAAATGGGACCTGTCTTGAGTTTTGCCCCAGACTCATGATGTATGGGGTTATAGAAATGAATGAAACACGGCTACCACACTAAGACTGTGCTTGAAGCCGAACACCTAAACAATGTCCTCTCCTAAACACATTGGATAAGTGAACAGTAGGTGACGTGCTGTACCCTTTACTTTCAGAGCTGTGACCAAGAACCTCTTCAACCCTCAGTTTGGCAGCATCTTCCGCACCTGCCACAACCCCACGTACTTCTCCAGACGACTTTGCCGCTTCTCCGACCTGTATATGGCCTCCATCAGCTGCCTCCTCAACTATGACCTGAACTACACCTTCTTCCCTCGCCGCACCCCATTACAACATGAGGCGCCTCTCTGGATGGACCAGCTCTGCACTGGCTGCATGAAGACTCCATTCCTGGAAGAGATGGCGCACATCCGCTAGACATGGCGGCGCCTGCTCTACACCTATGACTTGATGTTATACCTGAACTTTAAAGCTAACTTTTTAAAAAACTTTATCAATTCCAGTGCTGTTTGCACAAAGGAGTGTACTGGGTCTTCCTGGAAACATGGAAGGATTTTTTTTTTTTTTTTTTTTTTTTTTTTTTTACTTTTCCAGTGGGTGCATTACAGGGTATCAGGGTGTACAGGAACTTTCTAAAGATCTGTTCTTCCTGTCCAAAAGGCTCTTTACTCCTCCTTAAAGGGGTTGTGCCTTTCCATACTTATCCCCTATCCTCAGGATAGGGGATAGTGTCAGATCGCTCAGATATGACCACTGGGACCCCTGGCGATCACAAGAGCAGGGAACAGTCTCCTGTACCACCCTGTAAACAAATCACCACTGCTTGTCCTGGCGCTCCATTCACTTCTATGGGGCTGCCGGTGACTGACTGCCATCCTAATAGCCCCATAGAAGTGAATAGAGCAGCGGTCATGCATTGCACTGGTGCTGTATTCAAATGGAGGATTTGGGGCCCCTTTTCTTCTGATTTCTGGGGGTCCCAGTTGTCAGCCCACTAGCTATCTGATATTTATCCCCTATCCTGGAGATAGGGGGTTGATATATGTAATGGCACAACCTCTATAATCTTAATCTGGCTCATTTGAGCACAATTCTGCCCATAACGTTAGGTCATTTTTTTTTCTTTTATACTAAAAAGTCATTCCCACACTGCAACATATACGCCAGAGCATGTTCTGTCCTCCCCAGCGACTAAAGACACCCCCCCCCCCCCTAGCCCCCATAATTCAGGACCAGATTAACAGTCTTTCCTCAAGCTTTTTGCTGACAGGAGGCTGAAGAGCTGCACATGTTCCTGTGGAGGTGTGAAACCTTTCGGAATCTGCCATCTGTTGTCCGGCATCTGCTTTTACTTTTGCCACCTCTTTGGGACTCTCCGACTAACAAATGCTGAACAAAAGTCCAGAGCCCCATGGCTGCCATGTTTGAGGGGCGATGTCGAGGAGGATCTGTACTGCTCTGGCGTCATGTATGGATTAGTAGGGATCAAGGGACTTGACATGAGAAACTATGGAACAACTTTTTTTTTTTAAGTTTAAACGCACAATTTTTATTTTTTGAAAAATTTACAGCATTTTCCTCTGAATGTATTACAAAAAAATCAATCTGTTATTAACCCCTCATATCAATATTGCCAAATATGGGTGACAGCACATGTCCCTTGGTTAAAAGAAATTTGGGATTGAAATGGTGCCGCTCTTGTTCACAGGTTGCACCTGGTATTGCAGCTCTGCCTCAATGACTGGTGTCACAGCGTGGCTTCTTGGAGTCAGTGGGGCTGAGCTGCAATACCAGACACAACCTTACAATAGGGTGGTGCCGTTCCTAGAAAATCTGACCCCTTTTCAGAAAAATGACCATCTATTGGCTATAGAGACATTTACAGGGGTAACTTTTGTGGAGGAAAACTTTCATAAGGTGGGCAGATTTGTTCTCTAAGGCAAAATGGTTGTAGCTTTAAGGAAGTAATGAATGTTATATATCGGGTGGAACCATTCAGGGCATGCTGTTACCATGTTAAGGGCGGACTCACATTAAGTGTTAAGATTGTAAGTGTCGCTCTGATCCATAGGCAGTGTCTGGTATTGCAGCTTTCTTCAGTACTTGAATGAGCTGCAATACCACATACTGCCTGTAGACAAGAGTGGCACTGTTTCTTGGAAAAAAAATTTCTAATCCTGAAATCTAACGTCCGCCTTGCATGCAGTGTACTAATGACTGATCTCTATATGGATGCAGTTCAGGGATTGCTATCCTGACAAGTAAGTGATAAATCATGAGATGTGGAAGTGACGCTCTGCAGACTAGGTATTGGGTTAATGCATTTGAGGACCTGCCATATTTTTTTTTTTTTTTAAATTTTTTTTTTTACTGTTTTTATTCTCTGGGATAGATTTCCCATGAAGAATCATGAATTGAAAGTTTTTGTCCTGTGCAGCAGTTGTCACCCGATTTTGGGGTTATTACAGACTGGAGAGAGCTGTGCAGCAGGAAGCGCCAAATAAACTTTCAGTAAACTGACTTGTGGTGTGTGCGTCTTATCTGAAGTCCTGGAACGGTCTGGAAAAATCACACAAAATTATTCATAATGGAACATGATAGAAGTAGCGGGAACAGAATGTTTCTGGCGGGTATTTGTGTGGTGGGTTAAAGGTGCCTGTGCTCCCAGGAGATGCAGAAAGTAGAGCCAAAATGTAACTTTCCATTTGTGTCAACATGTTATGTTTAATACCAAGAACTAACAAAAATTGGGGTGAAGGTCTAGATCTGGGGAATTTAAATAGGGTTCTCTGTTCTGAGAGGTGATGGGTCAGACCTTTCATCTACTAGCCACAGTGGCTACAAAGTGTACCTCTGGAGGACCCAATATGTGCCTGCAATACATGGCCGGCTAAGGAGTTGTAATTCCTCACTTCTCCTGTGGTGGTGCTGCAGAGAAACAATGGCTGCTAAATGCCCCTACTGATTGCTCAATCAGAGGCTTTACCCCCCCCTGAAAACCCATCATGGGACCCTCAAACACTTGAAGAGGTTGCCAACTTTAGAAACACCATTGTTCAATCAGGTCTGGTTACATGAGGCACAAATTTATAAGGGTTTTCTAGGCTTGATCCTTGATCTATCCTGTAGGATAGTTAACTGATTAGCACAGGTCTGACAGCCCAGACCACTGTAGATCAGCTGTCTGATGTGGTAGCAGCACTCATTATAGTTTAACTGTCCTGTTTGCAGCAGTCCTACTCAAGTGAATGGGACTGAGCTGTGATGCCAAGCACTGCCACTATACAATGCACAGCGCTAGGCTTTGGTTTTGTGATGAGGCTTACTGGCGGATGTCCCAGGCATCGGACCCTACAGTCTTCACTTGAGGACCTTTCCAAAGGCTGGGTCATCACTTGATGTTCATAAACCCACCTCCCACCACCCCCTTCAGTACACCAGTTTTCTGGCATGTGAAAAGTGACTAAATTTTCCACTTGCCACATCACTATTGGCATGACTTATACCTGAAATCTATGGCAGCTCAACTTCTCCCCCCCCCCCAACTGGAACACTGCTTTTCTGTATACCCTGTAGTACACCCCACCCCATTCTGCACCTCACTCGCCACTTCCCACAAAAGCTGTGGAGGGCCAGGCCTTGGCATTTATTATAAGTCATGGCGGTTTTACTGGTGAGTTATACAGATTTCTATTAACAGTTCCTGACCAGCGTACACTTCTGTTCTGATGCCTGGGCATGTGCCCATTTACAGCACAAGCCTGTTTAAGGGCTTGTGCTGTTCTGGACACTTATCCCAAATCCACAGGGAAGTGATCAGGAGGACTGAGCCCCCCCCAAAGGCCTCGTGAATGGAGCTCCATTCACTCCTATAGGGCTGTTGAGACTAATCTCTGGCAGCACCTTCAGCCCCATAGTAGTGAATGGAGGGCCGGTCACAGGCAGGCCTAAGGGGAGCTTTTGGTCTCGTCCCCCATCCTCATCACTGGAGCACGCAGCCATAAAAGGGACAGCCCTGCTAATGGTCTAGTGGGTTGTGCATATTTACTACCAAGCACTTGATAGATTTTAGGGTGGCCATGCAGCTCCTGCCCCTGTACATATCTGGTTGGTTCTTTTTCCTGACACTAGAGAAATTAGTTACAACACCCCTGTAAGCATCAGATACTTGGTCGGCCTTACCGAAATGTGTCTAAGCATCTTTAAAATGGATGTGGGGCCAACCTGAGACCTCTACCAGTCACAATGATCTCTGGCTGTCCCATCAATGCAATGTCGGTGCATGCGTGACCAGTGCTAAAGTCACAGGACCCCTGTGTAGTAAACAGCGGGGCCCCAGCAGTTGGATGCCTCATGAATCAGACCCTTCTCCTGTACTGCAGCAATTGTCCTACATCCACGGGTTCATTGTGAGTATTTCAGCAGCAGCCGGGGTTTGCGGTGTGATCATGGCCATAGCATGCTGACCTCTAACCTGCACCTGACCTCAGGTCTTGCCCTGTCTGTTGGGAACCCAGCTGTGACGGGTCAGGTAATGGCAGGGCAATGCTGTGGTCACATCTGCTTCTGGTATCCGCCTGTTGCAAATACAAGAATTTTTTTAACTCATTCTGTGCATGTGCAGAGAAGAATGAAGGAAAAAATAGATTGCAAAACAGACTATCAGTTTGTATCTGCTATCCACAGATCTCAATGTTATAACAAAAAAAAATTATATTGTCCGCGTATCCTTATTTTGTTTGGATGGAGCAAAAATGTTGCAAGTTCAACTTTTGTCTCTGTACAACAGAGCGGAAATGCTGCAAACGCACATCTGGGGATGGTTTTAAAACCCATTGAAGGGGATGACCCGCTCTAATCTGTTTTTATATCTAGACGGATGGCAGAAACTGATTCTATGCGGAGACAACCCTGGTGTGAACACAGCCAAATACCACTGTATAGGCCATTCAGCTGGACTTGTGGTGGACATTACACCATCTGCAGAACTTGGCTGACCTCACCATTACTACCTTATCACTTTTGGGACTCAAATCCCCCCCCGAAAAAAAAATTCCATGAATTTCACCAGTAAATACAATGTGTCAACCTGATCCATCTGAATTTTTCTTAGTGACATTTGGTAAAATCCTTTACAAAAAAAATTTAAGGCGTATCCTCAGGGCCTGCCATCAATATCTGATAGATGTGGGATGCCCTATTATCTGTAAAAGGAACCCCCACCACACCCTGTCCCTACTGACAACCAAATCCAGATGGTCAACAACGGTCAGGTATTATGGAAGGTTGGTAGCTTTGAGAACGGCAATGTTTCTATAAAAGCCAACCATTGTAGTGACCCGTGTCTGGTCTGATATTAGTGCTAGGGATAAATGCCAATTTTGGCAGAGACCAGAAACCTAGAATAGTCGCAATTTTCTGACCCCCTTCCCCTGAGTTGTGTATGGGCAATGTCATGTGTACAAATTTGTTTAGCTGTGTTGCAGAACATTGCACTGGGGATTAGAGAGCCCAAGTTCAAGTTCCCTTGTGCGACAGGTAGAAAAAAAAATATTTTTAAAAATCCACATTTTAATAAAAAAAAAAAAAAAATAGGGTATACCATGTGCATAAAGTCCTGACTATCCAAAAATAGTGGTGTTGCATACAGTGCGCGGTGTAAAAAAAAAAATAAATAAAAATCAATGCGCAAACGTATTTTGGTCACTTTACTTCCCCCAAAAAATATCAATAAAAAGTGATCAAAATGTCCTACATACCAAACATTGGTAGCAATAAAAACTACAACTTGCCCTAAAGAACCCTGACATATCTCCATAAAAAAGTTACAGGCATCAGAATACGGTGAGCCCATGAACATCCTTCAGGTTCCAAAAGTGATGTTTTATCAGTAAAACAAAAAAAAATAAATCTGGTATCGCCCTAATCGTAATGACCTGCCGGACAAAGCTGCCAGGACGCCGCTGAGAGGACGCCGTAAGAAGAAAATGATAGAATTGTGTTATTTCACATGGACCCCATTAAAAATATT
Source organism: Leptodactylus fallax (assembly GCA_947044405.1). Lineage (NCBI taxonomy): Eukaryota > Metazoa > Chordata > Amphibia > Anura > Leptodactylidae > Leptodactylus > Leptodactylus fallax. Next base: position 9,835,780 of record CAMRHE010000032.1, read on the forward strand.
AAGATAATCAAAACGTATGTACCCCAAAATGGTGCCAAATGAAAGTACAAATCATCACGCAAAAAATAAGCCCTCACATGGCTATGTAGTCAGAAAAATAAAAAAGTGATGACTTTTGGAAGGCAGGAAAGGAAAATATGAAAAAAAAAGTCACTATTAAAATACAAACTATCCTGCGATCTTAAAGGGGTTGTTCAAAATGAGATGTTAATGGCCTCTCCTTACAATAAGTCATGAGTATGAGATTGGTGGGGTCTGACATTTACCCCTTCCATATATATCCGCTGATATCTGCAGAGCCAGAAGCTGCATATTCATGCACTATGTAGTGACCCTGTTGGATTATTTCAGTTTATAAAGTCTGCAAAAGGGCATAACTAGAATTCATAGGTGGGCCCCATAGCAAAATAAGATGGACCACCTAGTACAGGAAGCTGAAGCAGCCGCAAAATATTTATAGGAATTTAGTATCCTACAGGGACAGCCATGATGTGTTGTCACCACCTAGTGTTCCACTGCCAGTACTACATGCATCTGAATTAAAATCTTATTAAAACAAGAACATTTTTTATTTTATTTTTTTAAGAATTCTATCATGTTAATATCAATATCTGTGTCCAAATATTAAAGGTTATAGTTTACAGAAAAAAATCACATCTAATATTTATTTTAATAAAGCCTTTTCATTGATTTACGGATCATTGAGAATATTTTGCTAGACTATTTCGATGCGTTGAAGCCCCCTCGGGTGAGACTCTGTTGAAGTGACGTCGACTTCTGAGTTTCCTGTGGATTAGAAACAATCGTAGCTACTGAATAATTTACAAGGACTGACAACAAGAGCCAGAAATGAGAGCAGGTCAGGATCTGCGGTGACGGGGCGTCCAGACAATCCACTGCGTCCTGTCTGGAGGGTCCCGGGATCGACTGGTGATGTCACAGACCCCAGAGGAGCAAAGCCACACCAAGACCATGTAAGACTCCTAAACTTTTACAGTCTCCTAAAATTTCTAGAAAATAGAACTTTATGTTAATTTTCAGAATATTAGAAAATTCTATGTAAAAAAATGGTTCGGACTGCCCTTGACAGAGTTAGATATTGCATACTAGACTTGTCCTTTTATTAGTATCTAATATGGAGACCAGTGCCTTGTATGAAGTTGTATAGTTGATGCTTGTCTGGTATTGTTAGAAAGAAAAAAATGCTAGAGGGGTTGTATATTGTTAGGAAAATATGGCTGCTTTCTTCCATAAAACAGCGCCACACCTGGACAAAGGCGGTGTGTGGTATTGCAGCACTGCCCCATTTACCCATTTAGTTTAATGAAACTGAGTTGCAATACCAGACACAGCCAGTTAACAGGTGTGGCACTCTTTCAGGTACAAAGCAGTGACCGCACCATGTAACTGCTATGGGGTGCGTCTGCGTCCACCAGGGGTAAAACTTTCTTCAACGCAGCTGCATTCACAACAGCGCGAAACACCCTGGCTCAGGATCATGGGGGTCTCAGTGGGCAGACCCCCATCAATCGGCCCTTTACGCTATATCCTATGGAGACAGCTCCCCCTAGTGGTGACTGCAGGCAATCAGAATTTTATTATTTCAAGGCTTATTACCGTCTTGCAAATACAATACTTTATGATCCGTGGTGGTCTGATGTCTGAGACCCCCACTGATCCTGAGACTGGAGGAGCCACAATACTGACTTAGGGATGCGTCCTCTTTGCTGTTTTCCATGCACAGTAGTTTATTGAGAACCTGGCTGTGCGGGGAACTGCAGTTTGACTCCATTGCAGTGGATGGGACAGTCCCTTGCACAGTCGGGTGATCTGGAGTGCTGCTCTACAGAGAGGATGTAGAGGCTGGATCAATAAATCAAAGCTGTCCTTTATTCTCAGGATCGGTAGTAGTCTAAGAGGTCGCCCCCTACTGATCATAAAGAGAGATTTCCTATATATGTGAATATTAGGCAACCCCTTCCCCTATAAAGATATATCAGGACATTTTGATGGACCATCCCATTTAGAATATTTCGCATACAAGTGGTTACAGCGTGGAATGCTTTCCCATTGGGACTGGGATTGGCAGACACTGTGAATATGTAAAACTGGAAGATTTCCTAGAAAAATAGAGCAAAGTTACCGGCACTGACCAGCAGAAATAGGCCTGATGATATGGAAAGTTGCCAGATTGCCAGTGGGTGGGGGAATGTTGTCAGATTATTGTTTATGGCCAGATGAATCTGATGAACCTATAGCCATGACGTACAGTGGGGAAAAAAAGTATTTAGTCAGCCACCAATTGTGCAAGTTCTCCCACTTAAAAAGATGAGGCCGGCCTGTAATTGTCATCATAGGTAGACCTCAACTATGAGAGACAAAATGAGAAAACAAATCCAGAAAATCACATTGTCTGATTTTTAAAGAATTTATTTGCAAATTATGGTGGAAAATAAGTATTTGGTCACCTACAAACAAGTAAGATTTCTGTCTCTCACAGACCTGTAACTTCTTCTTTAAGAGGCTCCTCTGTCCTCCACTCATTACCTGTAGTAATGGCTCCTGTGTGACATTGTTATCAGTATAAAAGACACCTGTCCACAACCTCAAACAGTCACACTCCAAACTCCACTATGGTGAAGACCAAAGAGCTGTGGAAGGACCAGAAACAAAATTGTAGACCTGCACCAGGCTGGGAAGACTGAATCTGCAATAGGCAAGCAGCTTGGTGTGAAGAAATCATCTGTGGGAGCAATAATTAGAAAATGGAAGACATACAAGACCACTGATAACCTTCCTCCATCAGGGGCTCCATGCAAGATCTCACCCCGTGGGGTCAAAATGATCACAAGAACGGTGAGCAAAAATCCCAGAACCCCACGGGGGGACCTAGTGAATGACCTGCAGAAAGCTGGGACTAACGTAACAAAGGCTACCGTCAGTAACACACTACACCGCCAGGGACTCAGATCCTGCAGTGCCAGACGTGTCCCCCTGCTTAAGCCAGTACATATCCGGGCCCGTCTGAAGTTTGCTCGAGAGCATTTGGATGTTCCAGAAGAGTATTGGGACAATGTCATATGGTCAGATGAAACCAAAGTAGAACTGTTTGGTAGAAACACAACTCGTCGTGTTTGGAGGAGAGTGAATGCTGAGTTGCATCCAAAGAACACCATACCTACTGTGAAGCATGGGGGTGGCAACATCAGGCTTTGGGGCTGTTTCTCTGCAAAGGGACCAGGACGACTGATCCGTGTACATGAAAGAATGAATGGGGCCATGTATCGTGAGATTTTGAGTGCAAACCTCCTTCCATCAGAAAGGGCATTGAAGATGAAACGTGGCTGGGTCTTTCAGCATGACAATGATCCCAAGCACACCGCCAGGGCAACGAAGGAGCGGCTTCATAAGAAGCATTTCAAGGTCCTGGAGTGGCCTAGCCAGTCTCCAGATCTCAACCCCATAGAAAACCTTTGGAGGGAGTTGAAAGTCCGTGTTGCACAGCGACAGCCCCAAAACATCCCTGCTCTAGAGGAGATCTGCATGGAGGAATGGGCCAACATACCAGCAACAGTGTGTGCCAACCTTGTGAAGACTTACAGAAAACGTTTGACCTCTGTCATTGCCAACAAAGGATATATAACAAAGTATTGAGATGAACTTTTGTTATTGACCAAATACTTATTTTCCACCATGATTTGCAAATAAATTCTTAAAAAATCAGACAATGTGATTCTCTGGATTTGTTTTCTCATTTTGTCTCTCATAGTTGAGGTCTACCTATGATGTCAATTACAGGCCGACCTCATCTTTTTAAGTGGGAGAACTTGCACAATTGGTGGCTGACTAAATACTTTTTTTCCCCACTGTATATAAAGGAACGCTGATCCTAAAGCCTGCAGCCATAATGGTCTGCTCGTATCCCTCATAGATATACACTCAAAAATTACACAAATTGCTGCTAAACTCGGAATGTAGCTATGTTTAAGGCTGTTATGTAAATGATTACATATGTGGTCTGAACAGGCACTGGGTCCTGCCACAAGAGGGCGCAAAAGTGCTTCCCCCACTACTGTATAAAAAGAGGCTACTTTTGGGTAGTGTACCTCTTGGTAAGAGATTGTTGACTGCTAGATGTGTCTCTATGATACAATCAAATATTTTGCCTTTTTGACAGACTTTGAAAGGGGGCACATCATTGAACTGTGAAAAGTAGCATGGTCATTTTGAGGACTTGCCATTCTGGCCTAGCTATTAGGAGGCGAGCAGTAGTTATGTGAGGGCATGCACATGACCCGGACAGACGACCATTACAGAGGATTGTTTGATCCGCTGACAAGCACCAGCAGCTCCCGCAGTTCCCTTGCCCGCCATCCAGACACAGGGGGCACCTTCATTACACCCCCCTGTCTCTGCCTTGACCATTTCCAGGTAATTAGTGGAAGGAAATTTGATGTCAAAGTGCCCTTCCTGTTCACCAGGTTTGACTATGTATAGGGGTTGCTCAGGATTTTATTATTTATATGGCCTATCTATGGATAGTCCATAGATATCTAACCATTGTGGGGGTGACAGCTAGCTCCCACGCTAATCAGCTTTTCGGGGTTGCATCCAATCTCCATACTATACAGTGTATGGAGTCCATCTAAGCAGGGGCCGGCTGTCGGCTCCCAACCATGAGTTACTTAAGTCCTATGTTAAGGATAGGCCATAACAAATCCAAGCGCCTGTGTCACTGACATATGACACAGTAGTCTGTTTAAGCAATACAGTCTGCAAATATTTTTTTTAAGTGGAACCCCGGACCACCTCCTACAAGTTCCTGCTAACTCCCCCCTGTACACCTCAGAAATCTTAGATAATTCTGTGTTTCACTTGTGGCCCCCTTTTCTGATCTTGAGAACCACCTCAACATGCATAGTAGTCCTGGGTATACTTTCAACCAGGGTAAAGATTCGGTTCAGGTGCCAGGGTCTGTTGTACTGACTGTATATACATCGTACATCTAGTGTCTTGTCTGGTCATCGTCCTGCTGTAGAAGCCGCTGATCCATAGCAATGAAACTAGAGAGCGGAGCTGCCAAATCCATTATTAAACATCTGGATGAGGTTTCCTAGACGCAGACACTGTAGTAGATGAATGGCTATTGTAATGTCGTGGGCACAGACGGAGAGGTGCCCCACGTGTATGCAAATCTGCCCTATGACTAGTTTGGTTCTAATATACTGTATATATATATATATATATACACCTTAGTGCTAATTCCCTGTTTTTCTGCATATGTGCCCCATACAGAGACCAGCAGTGGAGAATGAATCCCCCCATCCCACCGCAGTGCAGGTAATATAGACATATACAAATGTTGTACTAAGTTTTTCTGAGCCTCATGGTCAAAGCTTGCCTCGGGGCCTCTGCCATCTGGGGTCTCCACTGCCCTCCTCAAGATGATTCACAGTAGGATCCAACCAGCCAAAAAGAGGAGACCCCATAGCAATATGAGGCCACCTATTACAAAGGCAGGTTTTGCCATCCAGGACGTGTTTTTTTTCCCCTTTTCTCCATTTTCATGACCCTTGGGCAGAGGTGTAACATGAAGATCCTGGGCCCCAATTCAAAATATCTAATGGGGCCCCACTTACCATGTGTTATCTTTAATACTGGTATCATCTTATATTGTAGAGAGGTCGTGGGCCCCCTGAGGCTCTGGCACTGGTAGCGATTGCTACCTCTGCACCCCCTATAACTACACCCCTGCCCTTGGGACAATGTAGGAGAGTATTACACAGGTTCCCACCAATGAGTAGCAAAGGGGATAGGACCAAATAGCACTGGGCATTGTATAGCGGTATTATAAGCGACTGCCCTAATGTACATTTACCCCTCTGCCAGTCGCCACACATTTGCTCCCTTCGGAGATCTGTGATGTTATTATCCTGTATTTGGCAGGATATCTCAGGAATTATGGATGTGGGCCAAATGTCAAGTCTTGTCCTCATTGCGTATGCCCTTTGGAATTGGAACCAGTCTGCCAGTTCTTAAAAAAGGTGGGTGAAGCTTCAGTTTTCCTCTATAGCCCAATTTACAACATTCCTATGGGAGGTCGTGCGAGGTTTTCATAGCAATAGCCAATAAACAGCCCTCATATTGATAAATGGGTCATTAACCCCTTCATATCCAGGACATTTTTCCCAGTTCCTGATCAGGCACATTTGCAGGTTTTTTGGTACATGTGGCTTTGAGACCTATAACTTTTTCAGGTTATTCAAATAATTTTTCCACATTTTTTCGGCACATATATAGTCAATGGGCGGTCAGCAACTGGTTAAGAAAATGTACTGTATATTTTACATTTTTATACACCTATTGTCTAAATATCTTCTTAGAACTCTACAATGTGATGTGCCTCTTGTTATTCCTCCTAGAAATGTATGACTAAATTGGCAAATGAGTGTTCTCATTTCCCATGGCAATAAGGCAGGTCACTATGCTTAGAGTCCAACTATGTAGACATGTACCCAATTGACAGGGTGAATAGTGACACCCAGTTTTTAATTTATGCAAACATTTCCGGGAGGAATAACACAGGAAAAATCTCTGAAGAACACTTGGGACTATCAGTATTGCTGACATCTACTCCTTGTATTTCTTTAGCTGCAGGTAAAGAAGGATCCTGTGACTCGATGCTGTCCAAGAGCATGCCTCCCTACAAACCTGACAACCCCCTGAAATCCTCACGAACCCACCAAGAACTGCATCGAGAGCTGCTGCTTACATACAAGAAGTATGTAAAACTGTATGAACAGTTTATGAAAAGTTTAGTCAAAAGTCATGAGATTGATGGAGGGGATAGTCTTTCAAGGGTGCTTCCTAGAATGCCATTATCTTATGTATAATCACTCACAGTTCTGATGCTTCTTGATCCCTTTCTGGCCTACTTCCTGGTCCTTCTTGAGACACAGGAAATGACTCTTCCTCAGATAACTGGCTGCAGCAGTAACCCACCTCAGCTGCTGCGGCCAGTGATTCTCTCAGGAGCCATGTCCTGCGTGTCGAGAATGACCATAAAGGAGAGACTGGTGGGGAACCTGGAAGTGTCAGAATGGAATTGGCAGGGGGTTGGTAAGGAGAGTGTGACTTTTTGTGGGGGTTTATTAGAAGGTTTTCTAAACCCGTTGAACAATAGTTTGATCTATTTTGTCCATGTAGAGGCCTGGTCCTACACAGTAAACCTGAACTACTGCGCGTTTTGGAGAAGAGAAGGTCTCAGTGGCAGGAAGGTCAGAAGACAAAGACATCTCATTGTCCTCTACAGCAGGAACTGCACAAATGGCAGCTACGAAGAGAAGAGGTATATATCCAAACATGTCATGGAACTGGTACCCATCCTCAATGGCGTATGACACATCCTATTCAGATTTCACATATTTACACCAAAAATGTCATTGTTTAATAGACAAAATTGGATTTTTTTTTTCCGAAGACAGTTAAGGATTTTCGGCCAAATAAAGTTGACCTCACCCATTCCCAGTAATTGCTGAGAAAAGGGTTTTTCTTAGGACTACACATTTACAGTATACCCTAAGAAAGGGCTATACATGTGTGATCAATGAGGTCCAAAGCCAAGGACCCCAGCAATCAGTGAGTGGTGGGGTCCCTTCAGCCTGCCCATTACAAAATGGCATCACCAATTTTTTCATTTATTTATTAGAACCAGATAGTGAAAAATATCCCTATATGTGATCTGTTTTTATTTTCAGATTGTAGATTTTTTTATTCTATTTTCTGTACATGATTATGGGGGCGGCCATCTTGCCTAATCTTACTCTCTGCCCTCTTAGCATTTAGTGATACGCTTTACAGCGTAGTCAGCAATAGTTTTCAGCTGACTCATTGAAGTCTATGGGAGAGTTTTCTATACCTGCTCTGTGCAGGGAGAGGGAGGAGATAAGTTGTGACATCATCTATTGTCAGTAGTGATGTAATGATGGGTCACTATGGGTGTTATCTTAGTGGTATAATCTTCTATGGTGATCCTGTCTGTCTTTTTTGTGATGCACATGAGTTGACTGCTGCAATGAAAATCCCTGGAGAAATGTCAGGTGTCAGTCTTATTATTAGGCCAGAGTGAACTTTGCAGGATATAGTACTTTTTTTTAAAATGTAGATAGTGACATTTAAAATTAAAAATAAAAAAAAAATAAAAAATTCCTAAAAAAAAAATGATGGGATGAGCCTTAGACCAGGAGCAAAGTTTAATGATCTCTGTGCCCTACTGTAGGTAGGGCATTAGGGGAAGCTCCTGATGCAGCCAGTTGTCTTACAGCCAGGCACAGGACAGAGAGGGGAGGGGGCATGACTTGAGTTCTTGCAACACATAGTGAAGATCTAAGGAAACTAAGTGAGTGAGGGAAGATTTTCTGGAGTTTTTTAAATTTTTTGTGCATTTCAGAGAGAGCAGAAATCAACTGAGAGTGAAGCTCCAGCCATCCACGAGTTCCTCCGCGTGAGAGAGAACCTCCGGAAATCCTCAACAAGAGATGTCCAAAGTCCATCACCACCCGTCAGCTGAATACCATCTACAACAATGGACCTGTCCAATCACAACATATCATTGACACTGGCCCATTGGGGATGCTTTGCAGACTGTTCGCTCCACCCTGTGTTCTGATGGTCATGACTATGGGAATCAAGCCCAGGACATCCTATTTTAATATATCTTTGGTAGCAGAGCATGTCCAGAACATCATTACTGAAAGCTTTGTGGAGGACCTTGGTATTCCAAAAAATAGAGAAGAGATGAGCTTTGATAAAAAGAAAAATCTATTTAACTGCTCTTGGGTGGGCCCTCTTAGTCAGTGGGTGGAGCTACGATCACCATTGCGAATGATATATGATATGTAATTACTACTTCTTGTCTATTGCACTACAATTATGGTCCAATCCTCTAAAGTTGTCCAATGTGAAATTCATTGCGTAAAAGAGACTTCCAGATATCCACCAACTGGAATCTCAATAAAGATGGTCAATCCGACCCATAAGGGTTAAATATACCATATAGTCTTAGCATTTTATTCATCTGGATTGAATTGGGTTCATATTTAACCCTCTGTAGTCAGAAATATCCTCAGATGGTTACAGCAGCAGGAAATGAGTGACATGATTTTGCTGGAGGCAGTGACCTGATATTGAGGTCTGAACTTTATGTGGCAGTAATATTCTATTGTGTAAGGAGGGTATGCAGGTACCATCATAGGCACTGAAGGAATTATTGGTCACCATTAAACTTGTAATATGGAAGCGAAGGTCATACTTGTGTTCTCTGACTTACTGCACTGGTTACAACCATGTAATATTGTACTTGGGCCCCAATGCAGAATCTGTAATAGGGCCCCTACCTACTTTGTACCATTTAGAATATTGGTATATTTTATGTACCTTTGGGGCCCTCTCAGAGTCAAGGGCCCAGGTAGCGACTGCTACCGTTGCACTCTCTATAACTACACCTCTGGTAAGAAATATATTTAATGCAAAATTATGGCCTATCATTAAATATTACTTCTACCATACAGGCAGGGGCAGACTTTTAATTTCAGGGGTCCCAAGCAAAATTATGCCTGGGGGCCCCCCTAATTAAACTTTTTAGGCCACACCTCCTCTTTACCGAAACTGTCCCCCGTTTGTTGGTCTAAAATTCCCCCTTTACTGGCCCCCCGCAAAATAGAACACCCTCTACTTCCTCCCATACACTATATTGCCCTTTTTTTTTTTAGCCTCCACAAAATATGTTGCCTTTATTTTGCCCCCCACACAGTATACTGCCCCCTTATTTTTGGCCCCCACACAGTATACTGCCCTCTTTTTTGTCTCTCATACAGTATATTGTCACCTTTTGATGGCCCCTACACAGTATACTGCCCTCTTTTTTTTGGCTCCCATACAGTATACTGCCACCTTTTTATGGCCCCTACACAGTTTACTGCCCTCTTTTTTGCCCCTCACACAGTGACACATTAGGCCGCTATCTATTGGACTATTTCAACAGGTAGCAGCCAATATTTTACTCACCAATCCCGCCTCTGCTTCTGCCTTCAGGGGGCGCTGTATAGTACAATCTGACGCTGAAGAACATTGAAATAATCCAATAGGTCGCAGCTAATTACAAAAAAAAAAAATAACATAACCCACCAATGCAGGGCCCCCTGATCTCCGTTGCTTTATGCCCCTGCATATAGGCTTAAAGAGCTGTACCACCTGGATGTATCTCTAGAAAGATGTTCACTAGGACAGGGGCACACGTGGTGTACTCACAGTGGGTTAGACGCTGCAAAATCAGTGGCGGCTAATACAGCATCAGTGTAAGCAAAACCTATCCATACACTGCAGAAAAAAACCTGTAGCGTAAAGTGATTTGTGCTGCCGGTTCTGAACACACAGCAGGTCAATTATTCCTGGGTGTTTGGCTGCGGTTCTCAATGCTTGTCAGCCGGGCCAGCCACCTAGGAATTGTGGCTGAAAGTAGTGGGGAAAACCAGATGATTTTGGCATTTTTTTTTTCTTTTTGCAGCGGGCAGGTCTCCTACGGGATGTACACTGCGGATCTCCTACAGCGGACCCAATCTGTGTGGGTCCTACCCCTAAAGCTGAGATCCCATGTTGCAAAAATGCAGAATTTTTTGTTGCAGATTTTGATGCGGCTTTTTGAGCCAAAAGTCAAAAATGGCTACAAGAGGAATGGAAAATATATAGGAAGTTCTTAATCCACTCCTGGCTTTACCTCAAAAAAATGCAACAAAAAATGCTGTGTTTCCACATTGTGGGACCTAAGGCTAAGGCCCCACATAGCGAAACGCAGTTAAAAATTGCTGCGGAAAAGAACGCAGCAGATATGTTTTTCATCTACGGATTTTCTTCCTTTATTAAACCTATAGGTAAAACGCCAGCGTTTCCGCTGGTATAATTGACAAGCTGTGATTTAAAAAAACACAGCTTTTCCACTGCTAATTTTTTTCTGCAATATGTGGATGGGGTTCGCCAGAATCTCATTCATTTTGCAGGTACTCTAATACACAGCGGTTTTTGCCGCTGCATTTTCGCAACGTGGGGATTTAGATTTTGTCCACAAATGCAGTGTATTCCGTGTCCAGAAATGCCGAATTTCTCCTGCAGCTACCCGAATAGGGGTTGTCAAAACCAGAAAAATCCTTTGAGGATAGCTTAAAAAAAAAAAAAAAAAAAAAAAAAAAAAAACTGCTAAAAAGCTGCAGCTTTCTTTCCACCAGTTTTTTCGTTTTTGCTATTGGCTCAAAATATTCCAGTAAAAACTGTCAAAAACATTCTAAAACCACATTTAGCGAAAGGCAGCTAAAAAATGCTAGAGAAAAAAATGTAGCGTTTGTTTTTCCTTTTTTGCCTCTCCCATATAAGTCTATAGGGAAAACGTTGCGACTTTGCTGTCAGGCAGGAGCAAACAAGGGGTGTGATTCTGAGCCCTGACACCGCTGCCTCTGATTGGAGCTTTAAACCACACCCCGTGTCTGACCCCGCCCTTCAGACATTACAGAGCCTAAATAGCACATCAGGTAGCAAAACTACCTGCACTTATTGCTCAGGAATGGTGCGGGCTAGAGAAAAAATTTCAACTGTGCTGGAATCAGTGGCCTATTCACAGATGTAAAAACTTGAATTGGCGGGGGTGATGAAAGGTGATCTTTAAGGTGAGGCCTCAGAGAGCACTTGCAGGAGTGGTATGTGGTAAAATAAAAGGTCTTTCAAGACTATTAAGTATTAACAGTAAAATCATCCAAAAGCCATGATTAACCATATCCTACCCGGCACTGTCAGCAGTTTTGCATGGCATTGTCCATTTACAGACCTTCATTATATGTGTAATACAGTGCTATTTAGTGACGCCATATGAGGCACACAAGGCTCTGTGTATACGTTTCTGTAGGTACTATGGTTGTGCATTTATGCTTGTACTATTTGGCAGGGGCCCTTTAAGGCTTTCCCTCTGCTCCTGATTTTCTTAACACTCAGCATTTACTCTCTCAGTATGTGTAACTTGTTCCCATGAATGAATCACATGATGGGGAGTCTGCTGACCCTCGCTGTCGTCCTCACCACTGATTTCCTTCCTCAGCTGCAGAATTCACAGCAGACGGGGAGTTGTGAGCACAGAATATAGGAAGAAATCTCTCCGACAGAGAGGGGGCATCCTAGAGAGTCAGGGGGGCACCCAATCTGTGGTACAGGGAGACGGGCAGAGCCCTGACTGGTTGTTTATAGCAAGAAAAGAGGACCCAGAAAAGTTCTAGCATGGGTGAAAAAAACCGCCTGCAGCAGTGGAGAGACCAGATCAGCACCGAACTGGACAGAGTCATGGATTTCTGGATTCAGCACTCCGAAGACAAGGAATATGGGTAAATATCATTTATATAGCACCGACATATACCAAAGTGCAGGAGCAGAGACTGATCAGATCACTGCTTAAAGGGGCTTTCCATGAACATAAATATATATATATATATATATATATATATATATATATATATATCTCAATTAGTAGACAGTTAAAAGTTAAATCTTTTTGTGAATATAAGTCATTCAAAAATTTTGCAGAATTTTAGAGATTTATCTGCTAAATTTGTGTCCCTGTGCTTGACGTTGTCAGAGGTTTCTTCACGTGCCTTGGTCGGGATGGAGCGGTGTATGATCAGCTGAAATACATCTGGCTGCAGGGCAGACAGGTACGGAGACGCATTGCCTTTTTTTTCCCGCAGCGTTTTTCATTGAGTTTTTGTTGTGCTTTTTCTTCGCCTATTAAACATATGGGGAAACCGTACGCCAATTTGGCACCCACAGCATGTCTATTAATGCTGCGGATTTCTCTTCAAGCTTTCAACCTTTGCAATGCTTACAAGGGTTAAACCCACAAGCGAAATCCGTTGTTGTTTTTTTGCTGCAGACGGGTCTTCTGTGGATATGTGACCTCAAACCACCACACGTGGCCGTAGCCTTAAAGTGTTTTTATAGGTAAAAAAACATTAATGGACTATCTTTTTAAGGTGTATTGTGTGCCCACACATCTATAATATGGACCTGTAGACACTCCATGTGATGCTGCATAGGTTCTATGGATATAGCAATATTGTGTAAATGAACAATATTATGTATATAGGTATGGACAGAATACATATATTCTCCCGTGAGCATGACCACTACTGTTTTCTGCTTAATCTAGGTTTGGATGTATTGCCGTCTTTACAGGAAGATGCACAGGTTCCACCGAGAGGAACTGCTTAATTCTGCCATTGCAGGTAAGTTTTAGGTTCTTAAAGGGCTTTTTCAGAAATGGGATAGGCCATCAATGTAAGATCAATGGGATCTCTCAGTACCACCGCCGATCAGCAGATTAAAGGGACTGAGGTGTTCTGCCAAGTGCTGCATCCCCTTCATTGTTTACTGGGAACAGCGCCATGCTTATGATAGTGGCTGTCCATGGTACTGCAGCTCAGTTCCATTCACTCAACTGGGACTGAACTGCACTACTAATAGTACAGTGTAACAATACAGATCTGTTGCAGGTTGACTTTTAATTTATAGAAAAGAAAGATTTACTGAAATGAGAAAATATGCTGAATATTTTGTGATTTATTTATTTATTTTTTCCCCACCATTATGTAGGGGGTGAGTTCCTTATTGCTCATGCTCGTTCGTCATCTGACTCCCTAAAATGTGCTTTTGTGGTGACCTGTGATGGTCGAGCGGTGAAGATCCAGCGCACTATTTTCAGTGAGTGTTTCTACATCATGGCTATGGATGAACTATGGAGGACAACTCATAAGGAGAAGTACAAGGTGAAAGCCTGCTTACTAAATAAAAGGGGCTCTTGTCGGGGTCGGACTGGACCGTCAAAGTACCAGAGGATCCTCCGGTGGGGTCAGTCTCTGACGCAATAATGAGCCTCACAGGTCCAGTATAAGCCAACCAAGTTTGGTGGCTAATGGGGTCTATTTCCTTGGGGTAGGCCCCCATTGTATATGGTGGGGTCAAAGAACCCCAGACTGACATTGGTACTAGTCATACTTTTATAATACTTGCCAATAGTCCAAAATTTACCGGTATTGTCATGTATTTTTAAACAATTCCAGCAAATTTTACTTGCCCTGGGTAAATTCTGCCTGGAAAGGGGCGGGTTTATGCAAAAAATATCCAAAACTTGGGGTCTCTGCAAACACAGTGAGTATAAAGTCCTTATAACCAAATCTTCTGGTCAAACAAACTGCAGATTTAATTAAAAAAAAAAACAAAAAACAATCTGCACTACCAGCTATGACCACTAGACTGTTATAAAAATAAATGTATGCCTTTTGATTTCTAAATGATTGTATAAGCTCAGTGATCCCTATTTTCAGGATATTGTCTATTTTTCTGACATTAGCCAACATGTTCCTAGCTTAGTCTGTGTTCCTTAGAGAGAGGCGTGTGAGATGATGGATCAGATTGTTCACTGGGTGCGAGTAGATTCATCTGGTTTAGGGAGATCGGAGCTGCCAGGGGCTGAACCAGTGAACTCTATGGCAGTGCCAATGATGCTGCTGAACCTGGTGGATCAGTTATGTGAGGATGATGAAGAGGCGGCAATGAAGTACGCGGAGTTGGGAGCCTGGAGTGTGGAGAGAATCCTGCAGCACCTACAGGTACTATATACAATAAATGATACGGTGGGTATGGCAGATACTGGATATGGCTGCGCCAGAACACGTGACATACTGCCATGACGAAGGCAGAGGCTAAAAATGTCATTCACAACTAATGCCCCAATGTTGTGTGGCGATACCAGAGAATAGAGCAGTTATGGCTGTCTGTAGACAACTCAGGCCCCGCCCCCAATGCACTTGCAGACTGATTTGCATATCCATAAAAAGATGGCTAGCTCTACATTACTTCATCAGCCTGAGACCATAAAAGTTTGTTTCTGTTCCTATTAAAGGCCCTTATGTGGCACTATTATTGGTTTGGGAGGAACTTTAGACCTGGCAGACGCTCTTTAATAGGGTATTTCAGAATGTATTTCTAAACTGGGACCCCTTTAATGTGAACCTGAACATTTTGGGCCACTTCTGAATCTTGCCTACATGACTATTTCTTAATATTCTTCTGCAGCGTGACGGTCAGGCAGTTTTGGAGAATGTTTCTGAAGTTGGAAAGGAGCTCCCAGGATGCATGGGCCGGCACCAGAACCCCGGTATGGCCAGTTGACACTTTGATGCTGAGATGTATGGCTGTTGCTCATTCCTCGAATCTAATCTTCTATGTCATTCACAGGACATGCCATTGAGGCAGGCTGGTTTCTTTTACGTCGAGCTTTCATAAACACTGACCATAACCTGGGTAAGACCGCTGTGGAAAAGTTTGTACTTCTACCCTTTAAATCAGGATGGGACCAGGAGTATGGCGGACTCTTTTCTTTCCAAGATGTGGATGGACATTGCCCTACACAGGTGAGTAATACCATCATGGCAGATCCAAAGTCTTGGCTCATACTAGCAATGTTGGGCTGTCCCACCAAAGTACCAGAGGATCCTCCATTGGGCCGAGGCTCTAACACAATAATGGTCCAGCATAAGACTCCCAGTTGAAGGGTACTATGGTCTATTTCTTAGGGGGTTGTTGGATGGTGGGCCCCAGAATCATTTTATCTGATTGGGCCCAAGAAACCTCAGTCCGACCCTGCATCTGTAAGCTGAGTAATGGTCACTAGAAGATCTGTGTATTTTGTGAATACTTAGGAAACGGGACCACAGGCAATACATAAAGAAAGACACAAAATGTCATAGAGAATAACTAGCATACAATGCCAAATACTTCTATACAATGCCCACAAAATAATGCCATTCAGTACCCAAAAAACTGCCATACAGTACCTAAATAGTGAAAAGATTATCAGTTAGGATAGGTCATCAATATCAATATTGGTGAGGGTCCGAAACCCAGGAACAATTGTTCAAAGGGGCAGTGTCCAGGGGCAGTTCTCCAGTGAGAACCACTTTACAGACTATGTAATCTCACGTTTATCGGGCACATGGTCTGTTTGCAGCTCAGTCCCATTCTAGTGACTGTGCTTGGCAGGTAGTAAAAACTTACAGTGCTAGTCCGAATGCTGCAGTCTCTTTGTAGAGCTGATTGGTGGGGGTGTCAGATCCCCACCAATCTGATATTAATGACCTACCATAAGGGGCTATGATTTAGGGTTCTCTAGCAAATGGGGCTGTGCCCAGTTTGCCATTCTCTAAACTGGTCCTCATGAGATCACAGGTATTGAATCAACTAGACTGAAATGCAAAATCGGAAACAGAGCCCCAAATGGCTTGTTCCATTTATAATGCCGGTGTCCTCTTATTGGCAGGGGGGCTATTATGTCCGCTCAGGCATCTAAAGAACTCGGGCGCGATTGCATGCTCTGTACCCCCTATAGTTATGCGCCTACATAGAACCAAAACTAGCAAATGGAGTCTACTGTGTTCTATATAGCCTGTTACATTGTAATAGTCAGATGCAGTATATACAGTATAGAAGATGATTTTATTATCCATAGTATGTATAGTCGTAAGGTATCTTTTCCAGCTGGAGTGGAGTATGAAGCTGTGGTGGCCACACACAGAAGCTCTCATTGCCTTCTTGCTTGGCTATATGGAAACCAAGGATCCAGATCTGCTTGACAACTTCCAGAAGGTCTTCGATTACGTGTTCAGCCGGGTTAGTAGAATGTGGAGTGATTACTTTTCACAAATAGCGGTGGTACAGATATACAGTACAGCCATTTGTAGGCCGGATTATCACATTAAAGGGGTTTTCTGGCCCAAAATGCATTTTTGATACTGATGAACTATCCACATGACACGTCTTCAGTATCTCATCTGTGGGTGTCCGATACCTGGGCCCTACATGGTTCAGCTGATCTAACTGCTTCCAAGTTGTGGCACTATAGCAATGGAAAGAAGGAAGCAGCTCACTTCCAATTCAGGTAAGAGTAGTGCCACTGCATGAGAGTGAATGGTCACCATCCATAGTATATTGATGGCGCCGGGGAACTGCTTCCACTCCCTGTCCACTGCTGTAGCTTCCACTGCTTGGCGGCAGTCAGATCACAGCAAGATCTGGGTGTCGAACCCCCACAGGTCAGATATTCATGACCTATCCTGTGGGGCTGGAAAACTTCTTTAAGAGGTTATTACATAGACAATCCTTATTAAGGTATATGGACATCATAGAGGAGGGTCTACAGCTCATAAAAGCATATGGAGCACCCAAAATAATCATGTTATAGATGGTCTGCCCATTCACGTAAACGGGCGCCATGTAATACCACATCTCCGTTGGGTGTAACCACCATCAGCATCAAGTGAGTTATCACTGTATCCCCTTGTTTCAGTTTTTCTCTATTCCTTGGCATCTTGGTGCCCTGTATTTCAGGATCACTCTCTCTCTCAAACTTCTCCCATTTTCTAGAAGCTGTAATACAATTCTGAGACCCCTTTAACAATGGAGACAAATATATCATCTACTGGGCAACATCGGCCAATGGTCCACACATATACAAGGGTGGCCAGTTAGTTAACTATTGACCTTGTGGATCCCCTATTACACAAGCTACCATGGTAGTCACATCGTTGTTCCTGCGTTATGTTGGTCTCCTACATGTCAGTTCAGCCATGCCTTGTTTGGACTAGTAAATATGGCTAATACTTGGACCTTTTTCCCAGGCCATACGCAGTTGTCCTTAATTCCAATACTTCTACTGTTTTGTCTTTGGCAGTCACTACTGCAGTTGGTTTGGACAATGGATGACAATTTTTTGGGCGTCTATTAAACTAGGATGTTAGGATGAATGATGATATTCTCACCAAATGTCCATTTCTTCTTCTAAATTCAGTTTTCAGACCCAGAACAAGGAGAATGGTTTGGTTATTTGACTCAAGAAGGGAAGGCGGCACTCTCCATCAAAGGAGGGCCCTTCAAAGGTAACCAAGATCGCTTTGGATGGTCTGTGATGTTCAGGAGGTTAGGCTCACCTGGATGTAACGCCTCTGATGCTGAGATATTCATCTATTTCAGAATATGTAAATAAGCAATATAGAGCACTGAAGGCAGCTTTGTTGCTCTAAACTGCTATGTCCCATACTGCCCAGGAATGCCCTCCATCCCCCTTTCCTTCATTGGGTGACAGGGCCAGGGAGCTAAGGCGAAATCCTGCCTGGCCCTGTCGGTCAAAGAAGGAAGGGGTAAGGAAGACATTCCTGGACAGTGTGGGGCATAGCAGTTTAGAACATTGGAGCTGCCCTGGATGCTCCAGACTGCTCATTTGCATATTGTGAAATTATTGAGTATCTCAGCAACAAACACATGACTTTTCAAGGGGAAAAAAATGTTACATTCAGGTGAGCCTGACCTATCCAACTGTGTTGCTGGTTTCACATGCTTCAACCTGATGACAGGCTCCCTTTAAGACATTTTCGTAATAATATCACCAACTCCATCTTCCTACTGGGGTGATTCTAGTTTGACATGATACCGTCTTGAGATGGTAAGTATGTTTTGGTGTAGCTTCCTTTGATGTCCTAGGTAGGATCCATAACCAATGTCATGGCAGAGCCTCCTCCATTGATGTTCTAATGTGTATCCATAACTAATGTCATGATGGAGAATCCAGCATTGATGTTCTAAGTGGGATCCTTAAACAATTCCATTGTGGAGTTTCCTGCTTTGTCCCAAGTAGGATCCATAACCAATATCAAGGTGGAGCTTATTTAATACCTAGCTCAGAAGTTCCAATGGCTTCTTGCTACTTGGTAAAGAAGTCTCCTCTGCCTAAAGCACTGTAGACTTACAGACAGATGATATCTCCTTCCGACTAACATATACATATGTTCTCTTTGCTTTCCTACATGTGAGTGAATATACATCTACTGTTTTTAGGATGTTTCCATGTGCCTCGATGCCTGTACATGTGTGAGGAGATGCTAACCAAGCTGATAGAAGAGGAAGACAACAAAGCAAGATCCCAATGAGCTGACAAGACATTTACTTACCTTGTACTATTAAAAACTAATTTTCTAGTATATGATCAAGGATGACACAACTATTATTGATATATACCCAACATATGCCTTATCTGCTTTGGTGATCCTCTCCTGTTATTTGATCAGGGCACTGACAGCAATGGAAAAGAGAAGTAACAAGGGTGTCTAGGTAGCATAAAAACCTTCTACAAGTAGTCGAGCTGCTGCTGATGGATCTTATTACAGCTTTAGTATTATACTCCTTACAGCTTGTGTACCACACAACTGACTGAGTGTGCTTCCGATGTGGGGCCGAGTTTGCAGCGGATGCACTTGGATGATACTCGGAGTGTCATCTGAGTGAAGTCCGTAATGGATTCAAGTCTATGGAGGCTTCCGATCCATTCCAATGACATGGAGCAGGATATGACATGCTCTATAGTTATGCAGTTTTCCAATGGGTGCAGTCTAGCAAATGCAATAGCAGTGATGTATTTCTTGGGCTCTCAGCCGAGGTGTATGCTTGCCCTGCGTAGCCTTACACAGTGCCAAATAAAACCAGGCTCTCCATGTGGCTTCCTTCGTGGCTCTCCATGTAATGCACAGCCACCTGTGGTCCTCTAGAGTGAGGCTTGATCTTTTTGCTATTAAATGGGGGTTCCCATTCGCAAGTCCACCTTTTAGTGACCCCAATGAATAGCTTATCAAATCCATATTGATTTATTGTTGGTTACACAATAAAAATTAAAGATAAAACACTTCAAGATGGTGCCTACTTATTACAGGGGTGGGCATAGACAGTAAAGGGCCCCTGAACACTCCAATAAAACCAGGCACTGAACTATAGGGAGCTACCTTCCAAAAGGTGGCGCTAGAGTGAGTTTTCTATTTCCCATCAAGTAAATCTTATTTATACACAAATATAAAAGAGATGCAGACACAGAATGGCTCAGTGTATAGCAGGACACAGATACAAATGGCATATATTCTGGGAGCTTTTGCGGTGCCATTGCCAAATGTGGTTCACAAATGTAAAGTGAACAGAGACCTAAATGTATTTAACCTTCTCAAAAACCCCATCATTGGCTTGATATCTGATTACAAGAACTAGCAGGTAAGTGTGTGTGGTATGTTTATTTACAAAGGTGGCATACTAGCCAACACCTAAGGTTGGGTTCACCTGCGCTTGTATGCCTTTCGGGGTTTCCGTCCCCGAATCCACTTGGAAAATGCAGAGAGAAAAGTCCTACAAGCAGGACTTTTCTCTCCGCATTGTTCAGGCGGAAACCCGGGTGACTCCATTATAGTCTATGGGGTTCCGAAGGTTATCACGGATTAGGTTTCCGTTCTTTGGGTCCCCAAGCAGACCCGAAGAACAGAAGCGCAGCTGTGAACCAGGGAGTCAGGGAGATTCAGGTCCCTATTTATATAGACCCTAGAACAGTCATCTCAGCTATCAATACACTCCCCCAGCCTAAATCTCCCTCCTCATCTATATAGATCACTAACCACATTCCCATCAATACAGACACCAGACCAGATGCCCCATCTATACAGATCTCCACTCCACCCCCATCAATACAGATCTCAGACCAGATGCTGAATCTATACAGCCCTCCAAACAGATTCTCCATCAAACAGACCCCTGACCTCCACAGATTACAGACCAGCTATACAAATCCCAGACCAAACCTCTCCATCAATACAGTCTCCAGACCAAATCAACTGATATCAATACAGACCCTAGACTAGACCCCTGCCATCTTACCCATGTACTGAGTTGATCCTTCACTGCTATGACATCACCCATCCTACTTGAGCAGCAAGAGCAGTGCTCCAGGGAACTGAAGGCCCGCCCCCAGTGCACCAGCTGCCTCATTTGCATAAGATGTCAAAGCTGTTTTTCTCCAAATCTACAAAAGTGACCTACATAACAAAGGTATATTATTTATCACTATAATGCATTGTAACACAGTGGTGACAGTTGAATATATTTGGGGAAAGTGATAGACTCCCCTTAATATAGACCTCGATGGATACAGATCCCAGACCAGACACCCCTCCCGCCTATACGGATCCCAGACCGGACACCCCTCCCGCCTACGGCCCAGACCGGACACCCCTCCCGCCTATACGGATCCCAGACCGGACACCCCTCCCGCCTATACGGATCCCAGACCGGACACCCCTCCCGCCTATACGGATCCCAGACCGGACACCCCTCCCGCCTATACGGATCCCAGACCGGACACCCCTCCCGCCTATACGGATCCCAGACCGGACACCCCTCCAGTCTATACGGATCCCAGACCGGACACCCCTCCCGTCTATACGGATCCCAGACCGGACACCCCTCCCGTCTATACGGATCCCAGACCGGACACCCCTCCCGTCTATACGGATCCCAGACCGGACACCCCTCCCGTCTATACGGATCCCAGACCGGACACCCCCTCCCGTCTATACGGATCCCAGACCGGACACCCCTCCCGCCTATACGGATCCCAGACCGGACACCCCTCCAGGCTATACGGATCCCAGACCGGACACCCCTCCCGTCTATACGGATCCCAGACCGGACACCCCTCCCGTCTATACGGATCCCAGACCGGACACCCGTCCCGTCTATACGGATCCCAGACCGGACACCCCTCCCGTCTATACGGATCCCAGACCGGACACCCCTCCCGTCTATACGGATCCCAGACCGGACACCCCTCCCGTCTATACGGATCCCAGACCGGACACCCCTCCCGTCTATACGGATCCCAGACCGGACACCCCTCCCGTCTATACGGATCCCAGACCAGAAACCTCTCCTATCTATACAGATTACGCTAGGTTCACTGAGCTGGGCTCTCCGTCATTTGGGTTTGCTGGTGGACCCCTAAAACAGCAGTTACCCATGTACACCATTGACTATAATGGGGTCCACCATTTTCGTACTGAAAGCGCCGGAGAGAAATGTCCTCCGTGCAGGTCTTCAGGTCTTTACTCTCTGCTGATTTCTGGCTGTTTCTGTGGTACAGTCTCCAATGGAGACTCCGGCACAGATGTGAACTTAGCCTTAAAGAACAAACAGCCTTTCCCACATGTCTCCAGACCCTCATTTATATAGGACCCACCACCCACACAAAGAAAATACACCCACAAAGGTTTTTACTATTATTATTTAGCACAGTGTGTACTAAGCCTGAAGATGCGTCAGGAAAGCTTGACAACTCTTCCAGAGGTTCAGGGGGTCTCCCTCTCTCCCGGACCCTCCAGTCTAGCTATACATCTCAGTAATAACATGAGAAGGCTGACATGTGTCAGGAAGTGTATTCTGCAGTAAAGCGACAGAAACATCAATCTTACTTTACGACATGTCAATCACCTGCGATAGACCCGCCTGCACTGGATTCATTGGTCTACTCCCGAGTCAATTACAGTAACTGCAGCGTTGATTGGTCCGGCTTTCAATAGGAACCCGCCCACACATATTGCTTTATGATTGGCTGACTCTCTTAGTAACCGGCTTGCGATTGGCTGTTCAGCCTTGCGTAGTGATCGCTTCTGCGCTTGTCCGAAAAGAACGTGAGACCCTGAGACCTGCGCCATGAATATCCGGAACGCACGGGTAACCGGCAAATTAGGGGTGTATTGTTATCCAGGGTGGGGGTACGAGGAGGCCGTGTGAGGGCTGACACCGGGGACGGGGGGGGGGCTGTCTGAATAATTCACTGTCATTACACCGGGCCCGGGACTCCGTCGGGTTGAGGTTATAGAGGGTTATGGCTGCATTTCCCATAATGCACTAGGCGGCTTGTCACGGTGCCTTGTGATTGGCAGGGCATTATGGCACTTGTAGTCCATTATAAGTAGTGTGAAAGACGAGGAAGCGTTGAATCAATGAATCATGGCTGACTTTCCCATCATGCATTGCCCTGGCTGTGTAATGGCCTCGTTCACACGGTGCTGTTTATAGGTTTCCTACTAATAACATTTATTCTGTATCCACAAGTTAGTGAATAAATCACTGTTGGGACCATCTAAATGAGAATGGGGACTCTTAAGTGCCCATGTGGGTGTATGTAAGACCGACACTCCCTGCTCTTCTATGGGACTGCCAGAGAGAGGCGCCCTAGAGGTTCCATGGAAGTGAATTGATATACTGGACGAGCATGCACACAGCTGCCCTGTCCACATGGGGCAGTAGTGGTCCCTGTTCGCTTGATCACAGTGATCAGACTCTTATCTCCTATCCAGTGGGTAGCGGATAAGTGTATATTGTGCAGATCCCTTTAAAGGGGTTTTATAGGACTCCGGCTCCGTTCACATTTGTGCTGAGACCCCATCACAATATCTGCCTGAAATCGACGAATGAAAAATTCCTGCACACACAGCTTTTTTCCTCCGCTGGCTTCTTTTTTTAAACAACGAACACCCGGAGGACCCCATTATAGTCAGTGGGGTCCGCTGGTCTCTGTGTGTAACCGCTAGTTTAGCTATTTGCCTGTCTGACAGACCAGAACAATGGACAGGCGACGGCAGTGTGAACTTAACGTAAAAGTTGATAACCTATCCTTGTCATAGTTCTCCAATATTATATTGGCAGGTGTCTGACACCCAGGACCCCCACGAGGAAGAGAGAAGCTTCTGCTTCACAGGCCGTGGGACGTAAGTTCTTCAGACCCATGGCCTGTTTGCAGCTAAGTCCCATTCAAGTGAATGAGGCTAAGCAGCAATACCAGTCACAGCCACTATAATGTATGGTGCTGCACTTGGTAAGTAGTGAAGAGACCACAGTGCTTGCCTGAAAGCTTTGGCCTCTTTAAGCAGCTGATCAGTGGGAGTGCCGGGTGTCAGACCTTTACTAATTTGATGTTGATCACCTATCCTAAGAATCGGTCATCAATATTTTAGTCCAGGAAACCCCTTTAAGGCTGAGGCCCCACGTTGCGGAAACGCAGCTTTTTTTGCTGCAGTTTTTTGAGCCAAAGCCAGGAGTGGATTGAGCAGCAGGTAGAAGTATAAGAGCTTGATATATATTTCTCATTCCTCTTGTAGCCATTTTTAGCTTTGGCTCAAAAAACTGCAACAAAAAAAGATGTTTCTGCAACGTGGGGCCTCAGCCTTAAAGGGGTTATCCACCTTTGTAATAATCCTTATGATAGGCTATCAATATTAGATCTGCGGGGGTTTGACACCCAGACCGCTTCAGATCAGCTGTTCGCTCCTGGAGATATTTACATGTTGTCTGCCGAGCTGCTCTCACTGTACAAAGTATAGCGCCGTCTTTAGATATACTGCAGAGCTGTCTCACACACTTCAATGGGGCAGCGCTGCCGTACCTAAATCCTGTGTGTCCGCAC
The DNA here is from genome assembly GCA_947044405.1 of Leptodactylus fallax. NCBI lineage: Eukaryota > Metazoa > Chordata > Amphibia > Anura > Leptodactylidae > Leptodactylus > Leptodactylus fallax. The sequence goes on from CAMRHE010000032.1 coordinate 9,860,195, forward strand.
GAGACTGAAATGCTGCTGATTTTCTGTGTGGGAAATTCTGCAGTGTCTTACAGTAGCAGCAGACAGGAGGAGGTTTGTAGAGGGAACTTGTCATCTAAATTTGGGACACTTCAGCACCAGCAGTTCCTTATGGACTCCAAATATCTGGAGAGAATCACATCAAAATCAACTTGATTAATGTGGATTTGTCACAGATTCCTTGAAAGGGGTGAAATCCTCCTTGAGAACTTGCAGCAGAACTTTGTGCACTGCAGGTTAATTCCTTTGCAGATTTGCCAATGTTTTTCCACACTGTGTGGAAGGGGTTTAATAAAAATCTTACTACTGTTAACATTACAGATACACTGAGGATTTTCCCCCACAGAACTCCCAGTATCTGTCCTATGTGGACGTATCATTATGGTTTCCTTCTGTGTCACTTATACCCTGACTCTTTGACCTCTTGTGTTTCCGCAGCCCGAGGACCTGATGAATATGCAGCACTGCAATCTGCTGTGCTTGCCAGAAAACTACCAGATGAAATATTACTTCTACCATGGACTATCCTGGCCACAGGTGGGCGTTGCTCGATCTCTTGTGTTAGAGGTGCACTAGTGTCATGGCTTCTGCTTATAACAGAGCCATGACAACCATGTTAGGTGTGTTTGTAAATGGCAAATCCTGATGGGTATTTTGGGTGCTACAGTAAAGCTCAACGGATACAACAGGAGACCCCATTGAGTCTAGTTTCATCCACACTGATGGAATACAGTGCAGCTACTGATCGGCAGCAGATTTCCCTGTCATCAGGATCTTGTTTTTTATAGTTCACCATTTTTTGTTTTTTTTCCCAAGTTGAAAAAGTGGTGGTATTTTTATTTAAAGGGAGTCTGTCACATCTGGAATTCCTTCAAACCAATAATAGTGCCATCTAGAGGCCTTTAATAGGAGCACAAACATTCCTTTTTGGCCACAACCCAGTGAAGCAATGCAATGCAGGTTTGCAACAGTGATGCAGGTAGAGACTAAAAATGTCAATCACAGCTAAAGGACAGTCATTGGTCATCCATTCCAAAGCAGAGCCAGAGCATTTGCAACTAACTGCAGTCAAATCAGGCCCCGCCCCCAGTGCACTTGCAGGCAGATTATCTCTGCATTGCTTCATTGGTTTGTGGCCACACAGCTTGTTTCTGTTCCTAGTAAAGGCTCCTGCATGGCACTATTATTGGTTTAGGAGGCATTATGGACCTGATAGACTCCCTTTTAAATTAGCTTTACTGTATTCCATTATAATACTCCTAAATATACCCCTGTGTGTCCATATGTTTACCCTGCATGGTTGTGTAAATAGGGCCCTAACTTTTCCTTTTTCTTGTCTTCTCACAGCTGTCATACATCGCAGAAGATGAAAACGGAAAAATTGTTGGTTACGTCTTGGCAAAAATGTGAGTTTTACACAGTACTTCTACACTTGGTTCTAAAACATTTTGCTCAGTTAATTCCTTTTCCTATCTGGGGAAGTTATTTGCTATTCATACAATAGAGGATAAATACTTGATCTGGGGGTCTGACTACTGAGGCCGAGAATAGGGGGGGAATTGAATGAGAGCACGTATACATCCTGTCTAGAACAGGCACGCCTACATTCACCTGGTGGCAGTAGACAAGCTGAATGCACAATGGGGTAAAACACTCCTCTTCTCAGCAGTCAGACCTCCACTTTATCCTCTGTCCTATTCTTTGTGCCATAACCCCTTTAAGGAGCAGATTTTCTGTTAGTTACGGTCATCAGTGTATGGCAGCTTCCACCCACTAGCTCAGGTAGAGCCTGCAGAGGGGAAAAGTGCTAAAAAAAAAAAAAAATGCAGAATACTGTCATAATGGGCAAAAATAGTGTAACTCCTCATGTACACACACAGGGAAAAGTCACTTGAAATAGGAGGTATGGCTTAATCTAATAAGGGGCCATCCTGACGTGAAAACCATCTATAAGTAGTAGTTACTATTGGGGTTGACATTATAGACCTGCATCTGAAATATTCCTTTAATGTTTTATGTCTTGTGCAGGGAGGAAGATCCCGATGACGTCCCTCATGGCCATATCACCTCCTTAGTAAGAGACCCTTTATGTTCTTTATGATAGCCTATATCTGTGTGTCCGTCTGGTAGCTCTGTGTAAGATTATAAGGCACAGTCATTACTGCATCAGTATAATGGTTCTTTACGTATACCCAGGCTGTAAAACGCTCGCACAGAAGGCTAGGCCTGGCTCAGAAGTTGATGGATCAGGCTTCCCGAGCAATGATTGAGAACTTCAATGCCAAATATGTGTCTTTGCATGTGCGGAAAAGGTAGGAGACTGGTGATTTATCTGTGTCAGTATTGCATGGAGGGTAAATATCATTGAGTCTTATGTACTTGTACTGTACTAAACTTTTCCCAGGGTTACCAAACTATATATTACTGTGTGAAATTCTGCAGTGTATTCTGCAGAAGATGTTTTCCTTCATTGATGTCTCAGTAACCCATCTCTTTGTGACTTCACTTTACAGCAATCGAGCGGCTCTGCATTTATATTCTAACACGTTGAATTTCCAGTAAGTAGTTTTCTTCTTTTAATTGAAGTATATACATAATATCGCCATTCTGTGCTTCATGGCATTCAGGCTAAATCTTTAGAATTGTCACCAGCAATTCCATCTGTACTCTCTGGCAGATCTAGAGCAGGGCACTGAGAAATCGGTACATAATCAATAGATAATGGGATCTGCCTATTCTAGTCAATGGGATCTGTTGGACTCTGTTAGTGTCCCTGACTCTGATTCCACAGCCCTAGTGACATACTGATATACTTTCCCTAGTGTGTATGCCTGATATAGGAGAAACTAGACCCCTAAATCTATTGTGGACTGCTAAGTAACCAGTGATACAATGTAGAAGTTATATGTTCTCACAAGTCACCCTAGAGCTACCCCTTTTCTCACTTTTAGCATGTCTGTTGTCACAGGATCCCTCATACACTCTTCCACCACACTCTTGCAGAGGTTCCCATTCTTAGCTATTGAGCAGGAATAGCATGAACTGATTTTTATGGGGGAGTTGGAAATAATCATACTTTCTCATTTGACTGTGGAGTCCATTCAACTCTATGGAGACAGACCATATATATTTGTGCTACAGAGTGATTTAATGTTGCAGTGTCCTGCTACCAATTGCAGGTCATGATCATGAATATGGTTAGGAAGAAATCCAGCTTGGCTATTTTGTTGCAGTAGTTTACGTGTTGCAGGGCTACTGCCAATTCTAAGGACTAGAGGATCTCACACCACGGCCCATATAATAATATGTTGTGTACTAGGACATATGGACTGGTTGCTTTCTTGCAATTTAAAGGTTCCTTATCTGATTCACATAATAGCTACATTTCTTTACAGAATAAGTGAGGTGGAGCCCAAGTACTATGCTGATGGTGAAGATGCATACGCTATGAAGCGAGATCTCACTCAGATGGCTGAAGAGGTGAGTTGGTGTTGTCAGTCAGAATAGTAGCATGTTGTAGCATATGTCAGGACTAGATGTTCAGCATTCTTCCCTCCTGTACAAAGCAATTGAAGTAGCCTCTGTAGATGCTACTGTACCAAGTCACTCTGGGATAAGATACAAAAATACAAGAGTAGTGCCCTTTAAAAAAAAAAAAAAACTTTTAATCCAATGCTGGCATAAAAAGACAATACACCCAATAAAACATATACCACGTATCAAAATATATAATAAAATATAACATAATACATGTATGAAAAAGCTACGTCCTCTTAACCACGAGATCATTGTGATGGCTGCAACTGCAGATCACATATTACAGTCCAGTGGATCTACGTGCGTCGATGTTGCCGCCTCTAGTGGATCCCTGTGTTCATGCGCTGTTGCCATCTTCTCAGATGCACTGGATGCAGAGTTGTGTAGTAATCTCCTAGAGCTGTGGCATAGGCCCTGGGGATCCCTAGATATCCCTAACACAGGTCTATTGTCTCCCTAAGGGAAGAGAAATCTAGTTAATGCCATTTTTGGCTAAAACAGTGTTTTTCCGCCAGCCTTGCCACTTGCCATCCCCGGCTCCACATTGATCCTTCTCTTACCTGAGAGGTCAGGCCCTCAGAACAGATCGCCATGTGTGTCTACTATATTTCCTGTTTGTCTCTCTCTCGTACAGCAGTTGAGGAAACAGATGGAACTGAAGGATAAAAGTCGGCCGCAGCCCCTGAGTTCAATAGAAAATAAATCTGACAACAGATCCGGGCACGTGGGGGACTGCTGCCGGGATGAGAAGTGTATAAGTAACGCTGGCAAGCGTGATGGCACCGAGGACAGCGGCGACAGCAAGGATGTTAGTGAAGTCAGCGAAGCCACAGAGAGTACTGACGTCAAAGACAGCTCCGAAGCTTCAGACTCGGCCTCCTAAGGCTATATTCACACACAGGTCAAAAATGGCTGTCACACACATTGACTTCAGTGTGTCTGCTCATGTGTCCATATTTTGATGGTCCTTTTAACACAGTCAAAAAAAAAAAAAAAAAATGCCCTATCTTGGTCCTTTTTCATGGATCCCTCAGTAAACTGTCTGAGGGATCCGTGAGAACTAGTCCCAGATGGATGCAGAACGGCCATAAAATAACAGACTGTTTCATCTGTTTTTCACTTTTTTTTTTTTTGCAATGTTTGTGTGAATGTAGCCTAAGAGGGACATCCACTGGTTCTCATTTACATAAATGAACAAGAAACCTTCCTGTACCCACTCTCACACCATTTTATTATGAACCTTCCCAGCGCTGCACAAAAGAAGGCAATTGACTGAATCCGATGTGTCCCAAAAATCACAAATTTGTAAATACAAAACGATATTAAAATGTCTGACCTCTAATTCCATAGTCGCTGACTATTGAACAAAATGTCGGTTTTGATATATCCTTTGGCATAGTTGTTTGTAGAGAGAATTTATAGGGGCTTCCTGGGACTCTGATATTGGTGACCGACCCTTGGTAAAGATCATCAGTATCAGATCAGTGGGGGTACAAAACCAGGCACCCCGCTGCTCAGCTGTTTGAGGTCTTCTCATCTTAGACCAGTGATGTCACTTTCATACTAGAGCTCCTGAGATTGAACTGCAATGTCAAGCCAAGGTTACAGTGTGAGATTAGAAAAACATGGCTACTGTCTACCTGAAGGACGCCATACTTAGGTGGTGTGTGGTTTTGCTGCTTACCTTTGAAGTGGAAGGGTTTGAGTTGCAATATCAAATAGAGACTATGGACAGTGGTGGCGCTCGTTCTGGAAGAAAACACCAATGTCTTTATCTCCCCAGGTTATTATAAAACTAAGTGATAACCAATATTGTCCTCCACCCTGATTCCTGTACAGCTTTATAGCTACAAGGATTTGGTAAATTGTAGATATAGTAGAGCTGAGTTTGTCCCAACTCATTGCTACCATTACAGCAGTGCAATATCTGTAGTTTTCCCCATAGACTATCACAGTACCCAGGAGAAGTTACACAATGATCTTGTGTCTCTGTAGCTGGTAAGTGACCCTAAAACTACTATTGGGTCACACTTAAGGTCTATAAGGACTCCATTTCCTTCTGCCATGCATACCATGATGGGTGTTAGTGGGGTTCCAGGAAATTAAACAATATGTCCATTCTTTGTTACAGACAAGTAACATCCTTGATCATTGTGGACTTTGCCTATAGGACATCATTCTGACCTGTATACCATGATAGATATTAACCCCTTCCCGACATCCACCATACTAGTGCGGCCACAGCCACCGGGTCTTTGCGGTAATGTACGGCAGAGATCCAGAGCTAATACCTGCGAGCAAGAGTTCACTCTGATCTCAGACATTGCACTTAATGGTGGTCCCAAAGTTTAAAAAAAAAATGTCCCTGAGGGGCCCTACCATGCAGTATAATGTCCTTGAGTGGTCCCTACATGACTAAAATCTTACAATGTATCATTCAGCCGAACCCGATATTTTGGGGGGGGGTTTATTAGTGCGATCTTCACTTATAGGTCCCCATATTCTTCTTACGTGAATACCATGATAGGTATTGATGGGGCCACAGGAAATTATGCACAATGTCTATTCTTCCATACAAATGTGTGATGTTATATATCACTGTGGTCTTCACCTATAGGACCCCAATTTCTCTTGACATTTAAACCATGATCCGTATTAATGGGGTCCCAGAATATTAAAAGGGTTGTCCGGGATAAAATAGGAATTGACCCCTAAACTAAACCCCCTCCCCCTGCCTAACTTCTAATTTACTTCTAGTTAAAAAAAAAAAAATCTATAATTACCCATATTCCTTGGGCGGTCATGTGCCCAGGGACACATTCTGATAATCCAGTGACATTCCGTGTCACCGCTTCCGAAACAGAACCTCACCAGTACTCTCCACCCAACCCATCAATACTTGCATGACTTCCTGTCCTGGAACGGCTCCTCCCCTCTTCCTCTCCGCAAATGCTTGCGCAGTCTGCAGGTGCCTGAGACACATGTGCAGTAGAGATGGCACTCCATCTCTACTGTGCAGGCACCACTGGTACTTTCGGTCTGTGCATGGGCTAGGAGAGTGGAAGAGAAATGTCTCCTGCCTGCGCACAGTGAAGGAGAAAGGAGGAGCCATCTCCCAGAGAGGAAGATAGGCAAGTATGATACTACAGGGGGGATAGTAGTGGGCAGGATAACTTAGCTAGGGAGGGCGGGGGGTCGGAGTTAGCAGTGGGAGGGATAGCTTAGCTAGGGAGACAGGGAGCGGGGTGTAACGGAGTGAGAGAGGAGGGGGGCAGTGAGAGGGAAGTAGTGTGGAAGGTACACAGGAAGCTACACAGCAGGAAGTTAGACCATGTAAACAAATGCAGAAGATGCCAGGAGCTCCCACAGACACCCAGAAATCATTCATAACACTGCTAACCCATTACTAACACTAACAATCATTTAAAAAAAATAAATAAATTTTTCCCAGAAAACCCCTTTAAACACAATCTCCATGTGTCCTTATGGATATATGATCTTGTTGATAATTGTGGTCTTCACCTATAGGACCCTTTTTTTCTACTGACATTTATACCATGATAGGTTTTAATGTGGTCCCAGGAAATTATACACAATGTCCATGCGTCCATACAAATGTGTGACGTTATATATCATTATGGTCCCTCTATGCAGTATAATGTCCCTGATTGGCCCCTCCATGCAGTATAATGTCCCTGATTGCCCTCTATGCAGTATAATGTCCCTGAGGGGTCCAGTGACCCCCTCCATGCTGTATAATATCCTTCAGTGACCCCTCCATGCAGTATAATGTCCCTGAGGGGCCTCTGCATGCAGTATAATGTCACTGAGGGACCCCTTCATGCATTATTATTTCATGTGTAACTATCCTTACTCTACAAATTTAGAGAAAAATATTGGACCCAGCTGGTCTGATGCCTCATGAGGTTTCTTGCAGTTCAGAAGTGAAGTTGTGATCATTGTGGTCTTTACCTATAGGTCCCCATTTTCTTCTGACATTTATACCATGATTGATATTAATGGGGTCCCAGGAAATTATACACAATGTCCATGTTTCCATACAAATGTGTGACGTTATATATCATTGTGGTCTTCACCTATAGGACCCCATTTTCTTCTGACATGTATACCATGGTAGGTGTTAATGGGGTCCCAGGAAAATAAACGCAATGCCCATGGCCCACTAGTAAGTTAACCCCTCCAAAACAGCCCCCTGAGCTATCTCACTAGTAACAGTGACCCCTCCAGTTCTGCCCCCTAAGTTACCACACTACTAACAGTGACCCCTCCAATACTGCCCCCTGAACTACTCCACTAGTAAGTTACCCCTCTAATACAGCCCCCTGAGCTACCCCACTAGTAACAGTGACCCCTCCAGTTCTGCCCCCTGAGCTACCCCACTAGTAAAAGTGACTCCTCCGATTCTGCCCCCTGGGCTACTTCACTAATAACCAGTACCCTCTCCAAAACTGCCCCCTGAGCTACCCCACTAGTAACAGTGATCTCTCCACTACTACCCCCTGAACTACTCAACTAGTAATAGTGACCCCTCCAGTTCTGACCCCTCCAATACTGCCCCATGAGCTATCTCACTAGTAACCGTGATCTCTCCAATACTGCCCCCTGAACTACCCCACTAGAAACAGCGACCTCTCCAATACTGCCCCCTGAGCTACCCCACTAGTAACAGTGACCTCTCCAATACTGCCCCCTGAGCTACCCCACTAGTAACAGTGACCCCTCCAATACTGCCCTCTGAGCTACCCCACTAGTAACAGTGACCCCTCCAATACTGCCCCCTGAGCTACCCCACTAGAAACAGCGACCTCTCCAATACTGCCCCCTGAGCTACCCCACTAGTAACAGTGACCTCTCCAATACTGCCCCCTGAGCTACCCCACTAGTAACAGCGACCTCTCCAGTACTGCCCCTCTGAGCTACCCCACTAGTAACAGCGACCTCTCCAATACTGCCCCCTGAGCTACCACACTAGTAACAGCGACCTCTCCAATACTGCCCCCTGAGCTACCCCACTAGTAACAGTGACCTCTCCAGTTCTGCCCCCCTGAGCTACCCCACTAGTAACAGCGACCTCTCCAATACTGCCCCCTGAGCTACCACACTAGTAACAGCGACCTCTCCAATACTGCCCCCTGAGCTACCCCACTAGTAACAGTGACCTCTCCAGTTCTGCCCCCCTGAGCTACCCCACTAGTAACAGTATTCCTTCTAGTTCTGCCCCCTGAGCTACCACACTAGTAAGTGACCCCTCCGATACTGCCCCCTGAACTGCCCCATTAGTAACAGCGACCTCTCCAATACTGCCCCCTGAGCTACCCCACTAGTAACAGCGACCTCTCCAATACTGCCCCCTGAGATACCCCATTAGTAACAGTGCCCTCTCCAATACTGCCCCCTGAGCTACCCCACTAGTAACAGCGACCTCTCCAATACTGCCCCCTGAGCTACCCCACTAGTAACAGCGACCTCTCCAATACTGCCCCCTGAGCTACCACACTAGTAAGTGACCCCTCAGATACTGCCCCCTGAGCTACCCACTAATAAGTGACCCCTCCAATACAACACCCTGAGCTACCTGACTAGTAAATGACCCCTCCAATACTTCCCCCTTAACTACCCCACTAGTAACAGTGACCCCTCCAATACTGCCCCCTGAGCTACCCCACTAGTAAGTGCCCTCTCCAATACTGCCCCCTGAGCTACCCCACTAGTAACAGCGACCTCTCCAATACTGCCCCCTGAGCTACCACACTAGTAAGTGACCCCTCAGATACTGCCCCCTGAGCTACTCCACTAATAAGTGACCCCTCCAATACAACACCCTGAGCTACCTGACTAGTAAATGACCCCTCCAATACTTCCCCCTTAACTACCCCACTAGTAACAGTGACCCCTCCAATACTGCCCCCTGAGCTACCCCACTAGTAAGTGACCTCTCCAATACTGTCCCCCTGAGGTATCCCACTATTTACAGTGACCCCTCCAGTTGTGACCCCTCCAATACTGCCCCCTGAGCTACTCCACTAGTAAGTGACCCCTCCAATACTGCCCCCTGCTGAGCTATCCAACTAGTAACAGTGACCTCTCCAATACTGCCCCCTGTGTGAAAGCCTATCTCCATGTGTATAGTGTGAGTGTGTTTACATATGTATAGAAAGTGAAGGTCCCACAAAATCCTTGTAAAACCAGATTATTATTAACACAAACACAACACAGGGGGGGGGGGAGGTTCATCAAATGCGTCATCTACTAAACAAAAAATTGCACAAATTCATCAAACTTTTACAAAAACTTGATGAATTTGGTGCAATTTAGAAAAAGGTCTTTCCTTTGAATACTGACGTAAATTCTCATTACCATTTATCATTTGGCACAGCAGTGGTATGGTGATCTTTTTCAGGCACATTTATTAACCCTTTCCCCCCAAAGGAATATTACAATTTCCATTTATTACTCCCCCCCTCCCAAACCCCAAAAATTTTTTTTTTTTTTTGTAAAAGGCCCTATGGGTGTACATTTTTCTTTTTAAAAATAAAATTTATAAAAACGGTAAGGAACCCTTCCTTGGGGCCCGGCTAAAAAAAAAAAATTTCCTTTTTTCGTGGGGGGGGGAAAAAATAAAAGAAAAATGATTTTTTTTTTTTTTTTTTTTTTTTATTATTTTTTTTTGGGGGGGGCCTCTTTGGGGGGTGTAATAAAAGTAAAATTGGGGGGGTTTTTTGAAATTATAATATTTTTTAATTTTTTTTTTGTTTTTTTTTTTTTTGTGGGATGTGTTTTAAAAAGGGGGGGTGTGTGTGTGTGGGGCGCCCCCCTTTGTGGATATATTTTTTTTTTTTTTTTTTTTTTTTTTTTAATTTTTTTTTTTTTTTTATATATAAAAAGATAATTTTATTATTTTTTTTTTTTTTATTTTTTTTTTTTTTTTTTTTTTTTTTTTTTTTTTTTATATTTTATATAAAATATAAAATTATAATATATTAAAAAAAAAAATAAAAATTTTTTTTATTTTTTTTTTTTTTTTTTTTTTTTGTGTTCAAATCCTATGAAAAAGTATAAATACTGGATCAGAAGAATAAAAAGGATCCGACAGATCCCAGAACTCCAATACCCCTGACCCTCTTCTCATAGGAGAAATCTATTAAGAGCCAGATAGTTCCAAAAGCAAAGTTACCGCAATTGGGCTGCCAAATAAATAAGAAAAGAAATCAAACAATGGTGGTAAAAAAAACACCCATCATAAATGGGAACAATAGTTTGGTGTATCTGATGTGGGACGCTTGTCCGCCATACTAAATCATTGGCAATCAACATTTAGGTAACTAAACACTAAAGGTAATCCAAGTATGAGGGGGCTGAACACCCCCCCACCACACAAACACACGTGCCCCGGGATATGACAAAAAAGGGGCCCCCCCCACTCCCCCCCCCCCCCACCAACCAAACACAACAGCCAAAAAAAAAAAAAAAACCCCCCCAAACCCCCACCAAAAAAAAACCCCCCCCCACCACAAAAAAAAAACAAACCAACCCCCCACCCCCCCCCCCCCCCCCACCCTTCCCCCCCCACACAAAAAACAACCACACCCCACCAAACAAAAAAAAACAAAAAAAAACAAAACTAAACCCCCCTTTTGTGTTTTTATATTAAAAAAAAAAAAGATAATATCAAAATATAAATAAATATAATATACACTAAGAAGTACAGTGCTTATAGAAAACGAAATGTAATACCAAGACATAAATACAAGGAAGCAGTATATAAAATAAAAGGGAATAAATTAATGAACAAACCTCTTACAAGCTTGGATGTGGAGCTCGGCAGGAGTTGGACAGACGACATCTCCAGGCAGGTATCTGACAAAGGGGGCCCTGTCCATCCTCCATTTATATAGGACGGATAACCCTCCCCCCCTTTTAGGACCTCCCACCTGAGACCTGGGCTGGAGAATTACATGCGCCAAATCAGGAAAGATATGATCTGTTATGGAAATATGCCATACCTCTGGGTGGGTAACTCATATAGGTATGATATGCCAAGCAAGTGATGCCAAATGCTTTTACAAGTCTGGGCATACCAAATATGAAGATAAAATCATAATCCCTTCCATAGATAGCAAATGAAATAACAGTGGACAAAAGGGGCAACCCTGCTGGGAGTCTGAGGGTGCAGAGGAGGAAGGGGACGCCCGACTACCCATTCCTATCCCAGGTCCAGCACTAAAATAATACATTTAATAAATTGTAATAAAATTTGAACCAAAACCAAATTTACCCCTCAGAGAAATCCCCTCTGTACTGGGAGGTGCTGTATGTGTAAACGTGTGTGTGAAAGCCTATCTGCATGTGTATAGTGTGAGTGTGTTTGCATGTGTACAGTCATGGCCAAAAGTTTTAAGAATGATACAAATATTAATTTTTACAAAGTCTACTGCTTCAGTTTTTCTAATGGCAATTGCATATACTCCAGAATGTTATAAAGAGTGATCAGCTTAACAGCAATTACTTGCAAAGTCAATATTTGCCTAGAAAATGAACTTATCCCCCAAAACACATTTCAACATCATTGCAGCCCTGCCTTAAAAGGACCACCAACACGTTTCAGTGATTGCTCCATTAACACAGGTGTGGGTGTTGATGAGGACAGGGCTGGAGATCAATCTGTCATGATTAAGTAAGAATGACACCACTGGACACTTTAAAAGGAGGCTGGTGCTTGCCATCATTGTTTCTCTTCTGTTAACCATGGTTATCTCTAAAGAAACACGTGCAGTCATCATTGCACTGCACAAAAATGGCCTAACTGGGAAGAGTATTGCAGCTAGAAAGATTGCACCTCAGTCAACAATCTATCGCATCATCAAGAACTTCAAGGAGAGAGGTTCCATTGGTGCCAAAAAGGCTCCAGGGCGCCCAAGAAAGACCAGCAAGCGGCAGGACCGCTCTTAAAAGTGTTTCAGCTGCGGGATCGGGCTACCAGCAGTGCAGAGCTTGCTGAGGAATGGCAGCAGGCAGGTGTGAGTGCACTGCATGCACTGGAGGCGGAGACTCTGGAGCAAGGCCTGGTCTCAAGGAGGGCAGCAAAGAAGCCACTCTCTCCAGAAAAACATCAGGGACAGACTGATATTCTGCAAAAGGTACAGGGAGTGGACTGCTGAGGACTGGGGTAAAGTCATTTCTCTGATGAATCCCCTCGATTGTTTGGAACATCTGGAAAACAGCTTATTCGGAGAAGAAGAGGTGAGCGCACCACCAGTCTTGTCTCATGCCAACTGAAAGTATCCTGAAACCATTCATGTGTGGGGTTGCTTCTCAGCCAAGGGAATCGGCCTCTCACAGTCTTGCCTAAAAACACAGCCATGAATAAAGAATGGTACCAGAATGTCCTCCAAGAGCAACTCCCCAACCGCCAAGAGCAGTTTGGCGCCAACAATGCCTTTCCAGCATGATGGAGCACCTTGCCAAAAGCAAAGGTGATAACAAATGGCTCAGGGAACAAAACATAGAGATTTTGGGCCATGGCCTGGAAACTCCCCAGATCTTAATCCCATTGAGAACTTGTGGCAATCATCAAGAGACGGGTGGACAAACAAAAACCAACAAATCAGACAAAATTAAAGCATTGATTCTGCAAGAATGGACTGCTATCAGTCAGGATTTGGTCCAGAAGTTGATTGAGAGCATGCCAGGGAGAATTGCAGAGGTCCTGAAGAAGAAGGGTCAACACTGCAAATATTGACTTGCTGCATTAACTCATCTAACTGTCAATATAAGCTTCTGTTACTCATAATATGAATGCAATTCTATTTCTGTATGTGATAAAAACATCTGACAAACACATAAAAACCAGAGGGCAGCAGATCATGTGAAAATAGAATATTTGTGTCATTCTCAAAACTTTGGCCATGACTGTATAGTAGGAGTTCCCCTATGTATAGAAAGTGAAGGTCCCACTAAAACCTGGTAAAACCAGAAAAACTATTAACAGAGACACAACACAGGGGTTGGGGGGAGGTTCATCAAATGTGTTTAAAAATGACGTAACTTACTACTTCATCTAAACAAAAAATTGCACAAATTTATCAAACCGTCACAAAAGCTTGATGAATTTGGTGCAATTTAGAAAAAAAAGGTCGGTCCTTTGAAAACTGGCGTAAATTCTCATTACCATTTATCATTTGGCACAGCAGTGGTATGGTGATCTTTTCCAGGCACATTTATTTAACCCTTCCCACCGCAGGAATATTTTGATTTCCGTTTATGACTCCCCGCCTTCCAAACCCCATACTTCTGTTATTTTTCTGCTTACAGACCATATGAGGGTACTTTGTAATGGTAACATTTAATATTCTGTACAACATACAGAATCCCATCCATTAGCACGGCTAGAAAAGACAAAATTCCCTCACCCAGGATAATCACAACCAAAAATATATTCTGTAAGAATCAGAATTTTCCATAAACTATAACCTTATACACAACATACATCTATATACCTGACTTATCCATGGACCAAAGAGTTGAACACTAAATAAAATAACATTTTTATAAAATCTCCAAATGGCCAGAAGTAATAATAGAAGAATCACTTGTATCTGAACTTTACTCTTAAGTATTATCAGTCACAGAGGAATCTCCTAAGAAGTGTAACATAACAGCAATATGGGCCGGTATATGGAATACTAATACAGTCTAATACTTGTCACCAGTATAGATGTAACTTGGGACATGTCCATAAAAGATGGACCAAGTCTGTGTCTGGAGCACCGCACTTAGGACATACATCAGTCACTCTGTATCCGATATGGAATAACTTCTTAGGTCTATAATGTGAAAACAGAGCCATTAATAACCCCATTGTCTAATACATGTGAAAGTTGTGTTATTCCAAATTTACCCCCAAAATATTTCTTATGCAAAGTGTAAAACTATTTTAGAGGGAAGGAAATTCTAAACTTCCAGAATGATCCATCTTACTGTTAGAGACCTGACAAATCCTATGATAAAGTATAAATACTGGATTAGAAGAATAAAAAGGATCCGACAGATCCCAGAACTCCAATACCCCTGACCCTCTTCTCATAGGAGAAATCTATTAAGAGCCAGATAGTTCCAAAAGCAAAGATGTCGCAATTGGGCTGCCAAATAAATAAGAAAAGAAATCAAACACACTTTAGTGTTCAACTCTTTGGTTGATGAAGAAGTCAGGTATATACAGGCACATCTCAATAAATTAGAATATCTGTGAAACATTCATTCATTTCAGTGATTCAGTAATACAATCCATAATCAGCGTCTTCCATGATTGTGTGTCCTACTGAACCAGACTGAGGGACCATTTAAAGGCTTAGGAAACCTTGGCAGGTGACACACTGAATTTACAATACTGAACTTTTTCACAATATTCTAATTTTCTTAGATTTGGGTTTTCATTACCTGTAATCCATAATCAACATTTACAGAAATAAAACACCTGAAACAGAAGACTCTGTGTGTAAAGAATCTAGAAAATATAGGAGGTCACTTTTTAGTTTAATTACTGAAATAAGGACTGTCACAATACAGACCTTTTTCCAAATTGCACCAAATTCATCAAATTTTTGTAACAGTTTGATGAATTTGTGCAATTTTTATTTAGTAGATGAAGTAGTATGTTACGTCATTTTTAGACGCATTTGATGAACCTCCCCCACCCCCTGTATTGTGTTTGTGTTAATAATAATCAGGTTATACCAGGTTTTTGTGGGACCTTCACTTTCTATACATATGTAAACACACTCACACTATACACAGATAGGCTTTCACACAGGGGGCAGAACTGGAGGGGTCACTGTTACTAGTGGGGTAGCTCAGGGGCAGTATTGGAGTGGTCACAGTTACTAGTGGGGTAGCTCAGGGGGCAGTATTGGAGGGGTCACTGGTTATTAGTGGAGTAGTTTAAGGGGCAGTATTGCAGGGGTCACTTACTAGTTGGGTAGCTCAGGGGGCAGTATTGGAGAGGTCGCTGTTACTAGTGGGGTAGCTCAGGGGGCAGTATTGGGGAGGTCGCTGTTACTAGTGGGGTAGCTCAGAGGGCAGTATTGGAGGGGTCACTGTTACTAGTGGGGTAGCTCAGGGGGCAGTATTGGAGAGGTCACTGTTACTAGTGGGGTAGCACAGGGGGCAGTATTGGAGAGGTCACTGTTACTAGTGGGGTAGCACAGGGGGCAGTATTGGAGGGGTCACTGTTACTAGTGGGGTAGCTCAGGGGGCAGTATTGGAGTGGTCACTTACTAGTGGGGTAGCTCAGGGGGCAGTAGTGGAGAGGTCACTGTTACTAGTGGGGTAGCTCAGGGGGCCGTATTGGAGGGGTCACTGTTACTAGTGGGGTAGCTCAGAGGGCAGTATTGGAGGGGTCACTGTTACTAGTGGGGTAGCTCAGAGGGCAGTATTGGAGGGGTCACTGTTACTAGTGGGGTAGCTCAGAGGGCAGTATTGGAGAGGTCACTGTTTCTAGTGGGGTAGCGCAGAGGGCAGTATTGGAGGGGTCACTGTTACTAGTGGGGTAGCTCAGGGGGCAGTATTGGGGAGGTTGCTGTTACTAGTGGGGTAGCTCAGGGGGCAGTATTGGAGAGGTCACTGTTACTAGTGGGGTAGTTCAGGGGGCAGTATTGGAGAGGTCACTGTTACTAGTGGGGTAGCTCAGGGGGCAGTATTGGAGGGGTCACTGTTACTAGTGGGGTAGCTCAGGGGGCAGTATTGGGGAGGTTGCTGTTACTAGTGGGGTAGCTCAGGGGGCAGTATTGGAGAGGTCGCTGTTACTAGTGGGGTAGCTCAGGGGGCAGTATTGGAGAGGTCGCTGTTACTAGTGGGGTAGCTCAGGGGGCAGTATTGGAGAGGTCACTGTTACTAGTGGGGTAGCTCAGGGGGCAGTATTGGAGAGGTCGCTGTTACTAGTGGGGTAGCTCAGGGGGCAGTATTGGAGAGGTCGCTGTTACTAGTGGGGTAGCTCAGGGGGCAGTATTGGAGAGGTCGCTGTTACTAGTGGGGTAGCTCAGGGGGCAGTATTGGAGAGGTCACTGTTACTAGTGGGGTAGCACAGGGGGCAGTAGTGGGCCCATTGCTTATAGATGATGTTGTGGGGGTGCACAGTAGGACATCTCAGGTCAGTGATATCATTTACACCCAGGACTGTATCTGGACATTCTCTACATCTCTAGAGCAGTGAAGATTATTACGCTGATATAGAAGGGATTCTTTGCTGTAAGAGCAGTGAGATTACAGAGATGTCTGCCCGAGGAAAGTGTCATGGAGAACTCACTGGAAGAACCGAAAAGTCAGTGCTGCAAAATTTGTTACAATTTATTAGTGTAGGTAAGAGCTATCAGCCTGGAGCCAGGAGGACTATGCTGCAGGGTTTGTTACAATGTATCAGTGTAGGTCAGTGATCCCCAACAGTCCAGATAGGACATGGCCGCATATTCCCTTGTAACTATATTGGTATCCTTACGCTAAGTTCACACCTGTGTTCAGATTTCCATTCTTCCAGTCTGCTTGGGGACCCGAAAAACAGAAACCTAATTTGCATTAAAAGCAGTTACCCATGGAAACCCCCGAACCCCTTAGATAGACTATAATAGGACCCACCCAGTTTCCACCCGAGAAAATGCGTAATGAAAACACTGCTTGCAGACTTTTCTCTCCGCATTTTTCAAGTGGAATGGGGAACAGAATCCCTGAACGGAGACAGCGCTAGTGTGAACCCCGCCTTACAATGTATCGGTGTAGGTACTAGTAGTTATCAGCAAGAGCCGCTTTAGTTGACCCCCCCCCTCCACAAAATTTTTGACGAATACTCATGAGGTTTGGCCCTCTGGTTCATTTCAATGCCTTAATTGGAGGGCCAGGGGAGTTGAGAGAAAATAACACTCACATTGCCTCGCCTCTCCTGGGCAATCTCGCTCAGTCCCTCTCTCTCCAGCATCCTCATGTGGAGCGTAATGATGTCAGCCTGCCCCACGTGACCGCTGAGGCCCAGTCACAGACCTCTACAGGGACCCCAGGGTGTGTGACATCAATCACAGGCCAGAAGAACCCCTAAAAGAAGTCCCGGACAGGTGAGTATAAGTGTTTATTTTTATTCCCCTCCCCTGGACAGGCTTCTATTGGAAAGGGGCCCGGCAGCATGTACATACATCACATAACGCCGGGCCCCTTTCCATTAACTAGATCTATATTGGAGATGGCAGATAGGGAATCAGGCTTTCCCTGACTGCTATCATGGTGCTCCAGCTGGCCGCAGGCCCCGTACCCCTACAGGCCCGGTTGCACCCCCTGCGACCGCGAACGTTACGCCACTGCCATGTACATATTATGCTCTTTTTTTTTCTCACTCTTTCGAAAAAATCTGGGAAACTAATGGCCACTACATCCCTGGATGAATTCTTTGAGAGGTGCAGTTTTCTAAATGGGGTCACTCCTTAGGGGATTCCACTTTTCTGGTAACTTAGATGTTTCATTAATTTATTTTAGGACAAATTGTGTAACAAACTGTGGGGTGTTTTTTCTCCTTTAACTCCTTGTGGAAATGAAAAGTTTGGGGATAAAATGACGTTTTAGTAATTTTTCATTTATACATTCCAATGTTAATACAATCTGTGAAACAGCTATGGGGTCAAAATGCTCACTATACCCCATGATGAATTCTGTGAGGGGTGTCATTTCCATAATGGTGTCACTTTTGGAGGGTTTCCATTGTATTGGTGCTCTAGGGGCTCTGCAAATGAGACATGGCACCATTCCAGCAAAATCTGCCGCCCAAACATCACATGTGGGGGATTTCTGTGCTCAGGGAAAATTGTGTAACAATCTGTGAGAGGTATTTTGTCCTTTGACCCTTTGTGAATGTGTTTTAGGGCTAAATGAATGGACTATTGAAAAAAAATGAAATGTCTAAATTTCACCTCCATATTGTTTTATTCCTATGAAATGCGTAAAGGGTTAACAAACTTCCTAAATGCTGTTCTGAATTATTTGAGGGGTTCAGTTTTGAGAATGGGGTGATTTATGGGGGTCTCTAATATATAGGCCTTTATAATCCCCTTCAGAACTGAAGTGTTCCCTAAAAAATTAGTTTGGAAAATCTTCTTGTAAATCTGGAAAATCGCTGTTACACTTGTAAGCCTTATAATGTCCGAAATAACTTACAGGACGATTAAAATATGATAAAGCAGAGATATGGGAGATGATATTTATTAATGTATATGGGTGGGATGACTATCTGATAAGCAGAGCATTTCAGATATTGAAAATTGCAATTCCCCCCCCCCCCCCCTCATATTTCCATCAAAATTTCTTTTTTTATAAATAAATACAAAATAAAAATAACATGAAGTACAATGTGTCATGAAAAACCTTAAAGGGGTTGTCCGGGATAAAATGATCTTTCTACACTAAGTTAAACACTCTTCCCCTGCCTAACTTCTAACTTAGTTTACAAAAAATGTATATTTACCCAGATCGCCCGGGTGTCCTAGGCACATTTTCTGATTTTCCGGGGATGTTCCATTTCCCTGTTTCCAGAAACGGTACATCACCAATACTAACCACCACCCCTGACCCCCCCATCCCATCATACTTACCTGTCTTCCTGTCCGGATTTTCTGTGCACAGGAGATCACTCCCTTCTGTGGGGACGGCTCCTCCTCTACTTGACGTCTGCCTGTGCCTGCACAATAGAGCCGGAGTTCCGGCATTGCACTGTAGCCGACACTCCGGCTCTATTGCGCAGGTGTGGGAGGCTGGCAGAAGTCAAGATGAGGAGGAGCCAGCAAGGGAGGTGGAAGTGATCTATCATGCCCAGAAGATCAGGAAGGCAGGTAAGTATGATGGGATGGGATGGGCTGAGTTAGTTGGGAAGGGCTAGTAGTGGGCGGGCTAGATAGGGAGGGAGGGGAAGGGAGTGAGAGGGGGAGGTAGTGTGAGTCAGCCCTGAGTGAAGAGCAATGCATCATGGTAGTTGTAGGATAAAAGAACAGATAGTTACAACTGTAGAGGATGCCAGGAGCTCCCAGACAAACCCAGCAATTGCACCCAAATACATTTAGCAGTGTTTTGAGTGCTTATTAACCCTTTAATAGCACTAACAGACCTTTTTTTAAAAAAAAAGATTGTTTGCCTGGAAAACATTTAGGTACTTTTAGGCTGGTCTTAAAAGGGGTTAAAATAAAATACAGAGAAGATCTGATCTGAGCCTTGTATGTAGCGTCACTGTCTCGTCTGTTGTCAGCCTGGTGTACCTACCTGTACTGATACTAACCTGCCACCCTATCTAATAACTATTATCTGTCTATGTATATATCTGTCTGTCTCCTATCTATGTATCTGTCTGACATCTATCTTTGTTTCTTTGTCTGACATCTCTCTCTCTCTCTCTCTCTCTCTGGGGCTTGGTATAGACTGGGCGCCCCCTATAGGTGTGCAGTGGTCAGAGCATGAGGTGCAGAAGTGTCCCATGAGTGATGTCTCTGGGTGCCTGAACTCCCTGGGATCTTTTCAGGTTAAGGAGCCCTTATGGGTGTCCTTCCTGGAGGTCTGAGGAAGGGTTCTGTGTCCTTCAGGTTTCTTATTCCCTTCTGGAGAAGTCCAACCTCAACTTCAGCTCTTGGTACATTCTGGGGTGGCAGCAGGATGGACTCTCCCTAAGCTTTAGTAAGACGAGGCAATTCTTCAGAGGGGCATACCTAGAATATAGGGGGCAAAAATGTGACCACTCCATCTTTAGGTAGCCGGGGTTTGGTGTTTGTCCACTGGATTCACACCATGGTGATGGACAGATGATGGGCCCCCTCTCCAATGCATCGTAATACCAACACCTTGGACACCACACGTAGATTTATTCCTTCTCTGGGTGTGGGGCAGTTTCTATGACATCACAGAAATGGCCCTGCCCCTTATTTGCATATTTAAATATTACAACTTTTTTTTTCTCTTTTGCAGGTAAATGAAAATTAGGACAGAATTTTACATCTCTCATTAAATTTCTCTGAAATTCTTTAGTTTTGGTTGGATAAAGAGATTGTTGTCATGACAGCGCCCCCTACAGGATGCAGCCAAAGAGAATATTGTATTTCCTTCACCATCTGCCTTATCTAAGTAAACTTCCTGTGTGGGCCTGGTTGTTATAGGAGGGGCAACAGGGCCATTGCCTCTGGGGTTCCACCACCAAGTTGACTACATCTGCTCCACCTTACCCCATGAGCTGACTATACAGTGCACCGCCCTGAACATGGCCTCTGGATCCCACTGTGTCTAATATGAGGACACCACCACTGCAGGGCTTGTAATGAGTGTAGGTTGGTTGTTGATTTGGGCACTATATGGCAGTATTATTTAGGCACCATAGGGCGGTATTACAAGGACACATAATGTGTAGCGCTGTTTTATTAACACTATAAAGTGCAACATGGGGTTCTATGAATCTACTGTATTATACGGCACTGTGTAACACTGCTATATGGATGCCTATGTCATCTAGACAGTGATGGCACTGTGTTGCAGTATTATTTGGCTATGTATGATACGTAATGATATTTTATTTGGGATTGTATGGTGCTGTGAGTTGGATTTGTGTGTCAGTGTTATTTGGCACTGTATGGCGGGGGGGGAGCAGCTCAGAGGGCTGGAGGTGGTCAGGTTGCCATCACTCGTGGCACCCAGGACACAAGACTATGCCATGGCCAGGCTATTTAGTTGCAGGGATAGGGCAGCAAACAATAAAGCCTAGCTACAACTCTCTATGACACATGCTATATGGATGTACTTCACAGTGTCATAGCACTATGTGGCAGTGTTATGTGAACACAGATCACAGACATATATTAGAGATTTTCTGTGCTTAGCCATTACATGAAGCTGTCACCTTTGTCTTGTTGTGTTATGGAAAAAAAAAAAAAAACTGACAAATATGCGGTAAGCAGACACCATCATCCCTGTCATACTCACCTCTATTTACAGGGACTTTGGGGGGAATGTGTAATGTTGTACAGATGTAAGGTGACAGACTCTGGGGACACTCCGCTGTGGTTTACTTCACTGTATTTTGTAGTACTCAGAGCAGCGCTTAGACTGCTACAAGTAAGTAAATCAGCCGTTATGTCTTCGAACACACAACTTCGGGGAGGGAGTCTCCCTCTCCTCCCGCATGAAGTCTACTAGAATAACCTTGGCACCTCTTTGCAGACAACATGTACAGCAGAAAGTCACTTAATTGAATGACTTGTTAGAGAGAACTTTTCACCACTTTTACTAACTCCAACTCTTGGCATTCTTCAATAGATGTTGCTCCACTGACTAAATTTTCCTCTAACCCCCACTATTCCTGAGCAATCAGTGCAGTTAGGTAAGCGCACCACTGTCAGTGGGCAGTCCTGAGCTGGATCAGACAGATAGGAACCACCCACCTGACAATAGAGAGCATAATTGGGCTGAAACTACCAGAAATGATTACTTGGGAACAGTGGGGGCTAGAGAAAATATTCAACTGCCCCAGAATCAGTGGAGGGGGGCTCCTTTTGAAAGAATAAAAAATTGGGTGTTGGTAGAAGTGGTAGAAGGTTCCCTTTTTAAATTTGTTTTTTTCAATGCACAGTGAATATGATGTGCAGGTGTAGTGGTGACAGACTCCGGAGACGCACAGCTTTGGGTTATCACAGTTTACGAGAAAGTCTTTTAATGTACACAGAGCAGCACATATAACTGCTGATTAACTCTTTTGTAGCAGCTGACTTTGGCAGCACACCTGTGGGGTAGCAGTTTCCCTCTCTATCCACACTTAGGTTGAAGCCCCATGTTGCAGAAATACAGCATTTTTTTCTTGCTGCGGAATAAAAAGCAGCGTTGTGCAGTACCAGCAAAGTGAATGAGATTCTGAATAATCCCATCCACACGTTGCAAAGAAAAAAAAAAGCTGCGGAAATGGTGGCATTTTCCTTATAGGCTTAATAAGGGAACACAATCTGCAGAGGAAAACTCAGCATAAACGCAGCGGAAAAAATTTGATACGTTTTAGCTGCATTTTTAAAAAATATTTTTATAGCTGCGTTCCACAATGTGGGTTCTTAACCTTGGCAACTCCTTACAGACAACATGTACAGCAGAAAGCATCTTTAATGAACGACTTGTTAAACTTGTTTTTTTCAGCACTATGCGCTGGTGATATTTGGCTAAACAATAAACAGTCTGTGATCTCACAAGACAGGAGGACACTGTGCACACAATGCAGCAACATTAGGCTTAAACTTGAAACTGGCAGACTTAGTTTTTTATTCACTTTTTGCATCCTAAATACCTCCTTACTTTTTAGCACAACACCATGGCTTCCTCTTCCTCTGTCAAGGTGATGCAAGACTCTGGCTCTCTGATCAATAACTGCAACTAATGTGACAGAAGTTATGTGTCCCTTTAAGTAATCCCTACGATCAGTGATCTGTGTTACCATTACCAGCTGGAGAACAGGATGATGGCCAGCCAGGGGCATATAACAGGGCATGTGGACAGAAGAAGTCCATGCTCCTGGTGCTGAGCTGTAGTTCCTTCTGACATGGACCGCCTACCTGGCAGCCATTTTGAATAATTTAGCTCTGTGAAGTATATTCTCCAATAGAAACAGACATTGTCGGCATAATTTGCATAATTTCCCAGAAGCCATTGCCTGGAACTCTCCCTGAGCTTAATGAATGGTGTAAAGTATAAATCAAATTAAGAAAAATATCATGAAGTATGGCGTACTGCTCTGTGCTGCTGTGGTCTGGAGGGATGGGCGAAGACTCTTGTCTGCCGGCTTATAATTTGGTCCAATCAGAACATGGATGTGGGATTGTTGGGGGAGGAGTCCTGTGGCTGAAATTCTTTTAAAATTTAGATAAAAAAAAAATTTGAATGCATTTGAATAAAATTGTACATTTATTCCTTTAATGATTTATTTATAATTTAATATATATTTATATAATATCTATATATATTTATAACATAAATTCATCTTTATAATATTTTATACATAAAGCCTCAGTCACTTCATCATAGAAGTAATGGAGGGCATAAAGAACATCTGACACCACTGCCTGGCCTTCTACCGCCACTCACGCAAGGCCTCTAGCAGTAGGTAGACCTGTTCTAGCCCACGGGCACCTCATGAGTGCAGAATTCATTCTACATCTTTATAACCGCATCCTGACAGGTATAAACTCAGTGCAACATTCATTTAGCTTAGGGAGAGTCTCAGCAGTGCATTATGGGAATTTGTGCAAATCAAAAGGGCTGAAGGTATTTCTGTTGTAATCTTATTACTGAGAAGGAGTCACAAGGGAGGAGCATCACATAACTCCTCCCAGTACATCTCATTACTTATGGTCCTTCTGAGGTGCAGCACATAGGTAGAACCAATGACTCTGACTATAATACACCCTTCTTGTGCTCCTCTTTAGAGAACAGTTTCACTTTTAGAAGTTTCAAACCATACTTAGACAAATCTTGATAATTTTCTGGACTGTGCAGCTCAGGAGGACCATGTTGCGCACAACAGCTGTCTGTCATTAGGTCAGCCCCCAAATCAGTGAGCTGCACAAACCATCTCCCAAGTGCATAGTAACAACAACAACATCCCAGCAGCCTCATACACGGATAACTTCAGTGGGACATCTATTTAACCTAAGGAGAGTTGTTATGGGCAATGCACCATGGGAAATTATGCAAATGTGAACATGGGAGCATGTAAGGGTTAACTATATTCTACAACAAGGTATAGAGAGAGCACAGGGGATGAAATGTTATGAAGACAGACTGCATAGTTTATAGACAAAATACAGACTCGAAGTCTGGGAAGAAATGTCAACAGCTCTGCTGTTCTCAGCAGAACTACTACTCTCAGGAAGATAAGGAGGACATTCAGATAAGGTGAAAAGGAAAACATCTGGGGTGATGGGAAACTGAACAAATTTGTCTGGTAACGGAACCGGAAAGACCATATATGTATATTGATCACATGATTGTTATGTAACTGAGCTTGCTTTTAAAACTGTATTGAACTACGTAATAAAGTAGAAACTGTTCATACACGATACCTGTGTACGTCTTGTTTCCCGAGCGCTCGAAACTGGTTATTTATTTAATTAGGCTTACGGTGACATCCATCCCAGGGGAGATTAACCCCCGACAGAGCATATATCTTTTGTCATCATGCTCCAAGTCTGTGCTTATCTCACTTCCATTCTAGAGAGTGGGGAAGGAGCAGCGAAGCACATTAGGTGATTCTACATGGTGACTTCAGCTGCGACTCCCAATGTGTGATCAAAAATTGTCGAATAGCCTGTGACTAATGTAAGTAAATAGAGTTTACTGTGACTACTAGTCAAAAAAAAAAAAATCCATCAATGCTTGTTCATTTTACAACTAGAAGTCACAGTTGCAGCGACCCTGAAGGTTACAATGTGGCCCCATTCACTTACATTAGTGAAGGAGTCACAAGATACCCTGAAAATCATAAGTTGTGTGAAAAGTGTTGTGGCCAAAGTCACCATGTGGCCTTATCCTTATACTAAAACTATTAACAGTCTCTTCACCATGGGAATGAATGGGCAGTTGTCACAGCTTCCTCCAATCCTTCTGACTCTTCATGTAACCCCAGACAGACTGGATGATGTTGAGATCAGGGCTCTGTAGGGGCCGTATCATCACTTCCAGGACTCCTTGTTCTTCTTCACAATGTTCTTGATGACATTGGTCGGATGTTTGGGGTCGCTGTCCTGCTGCAGAATTCATTTGGAGCCCTGATGGTGTTGCATAATGGATAAGTATCTGCCTGTATTTCTCAGCCCCAAGCTTGCAAGGACCCTCCATCATGAAACACAATATATTACCGTCATGCAGAATACACTGTAGTCAGAGAATAGAATTTCATGACACAAAATATACTTTTCTCACTCATAATAACATAATGTCGGACAGAAAACACTTGTGCAACACAGAATACGCTATTGTCACAGAATACATTGATGTAACGCAATACGCTACAGTCACACTGAGTACACTACAGCCACACTGAGTACACTACAGTCACACTGAATATACTACAGTCATACTGAATACACTACAGTCACACTGAATATACTACAGCCACACTGAATATACTACAGTCATACTGAATACACTACAGTTATACTGAATACACTACAGCCACACTGAATACACTACAGTCACTGAATATACTACAGTCATACTGAGTATACTACAGTCACACTGATTACACTACAGTCACACTGAATATACTACAGTCATACTGAATATATTACATCACACTGAATATACTACAGCCACACTGAATATACTACAGTCATACTGAATACACTACAGTCATACTGAATACACTACAGTCACACTGAATATACTACAGTCATACTGAATACACTACTGTCACACTGAATACACTACTGTCACACTGAATACACTACAGTCATACTGAATACACTACAGCCACACTGAATACACTACAGTCACATTGAATATACTACATACTGAATACACTACAATCATACTGAATACACTACAGCCACACTGAATACACTACAGTCACACTGAATATACTACATACTGAATACACTACAATCATACTGAATAAACTACAGCCACACTGAATACACTACAGTCACACTGAATATACTACATACTGAATACACTACAATCATACTGAATACACTACAGCCACACTGAATACACTACAGTCACACTGAATATACTACAGTCATACTGAATACACTACAATCATACTGAATACACTACTGTCACACTGAATACACTACAGTCACACTGAATATACTACAGCCACACTGAATATACTACAGTCATACTGAATACACTACAGCCGCACTGAATATACTACAGTCATACTGAATACACTACAGTCATACTGAATACACTACAGCCACACTGTATACACTACAGTCACACTGAATATACTACAGTCATACTGAATACACTACATCACACTGAATATACTACAGCCACACTGAATATACTACAGTCATACTGAATATACTACAGTCATACTGAATACACTACAGTCACACTGAATATACTACAGTCATACTGAATATACTACAGTCACACTGAATACACTACAGTCATACTGAATATACTACAGTCATACTGGATACACTACAATCATACTGAATACACTACAGCCACACTGAATATACTACAGTCATACTGAATACACTACAGCCACACTGAATATACTACAGTCATACTGAATACACTACAATCATACTGAATACACTACAGCCACACTGAATATACTACAGTCATACTGAATACACTACAGCCACACTGAATATACTACAGTCATACTGAGTACACTACAATCATACTGAATACACTACAGTCACACTGAATACACTACAGCAGGGGTAGGCAACCTTTTGTGTTCAGCGTGCCGATTTTAATAAAAAAATAAAAGATGAAGTACTCGGAGTGCCGGTCAATAATTGTAAGTCTGACGACACCTAAACTAAACTCATATACCACAAACCATAACACAGAAGTGCTGCCACCAGATGCTTTAGGACACATGCATTTACTGCTATTTCCTGGGACGCTCCTGTACTTTCTGATTAGAAGCAATGAAAGTCGATGTGCAGCTTCCAATTAGTGGTAAATGTGTCCAGGAGCACTGTATGGCAGCATCCTTATGGTCAAAACACACTATGTATCTGGATGCAGCTATACTCTTAGGCCACTGGAACTTTTTCATTCGATGTAAAACTGGTGCATTTTTGCACAAAAAAAAAAACAAAGCCTGAGTTTTCTGTGCAAAAACACGTCCTTAATATAGAAAACACACCGTTATACAGAATAATGTCCCATAGTGGTCCCTACACTGGTATTATGTCCCACAGCCATAGCAGTCCCTGCACACGGTATTATGTCCCATAGCGGCGCCTGTACACAGTATTATGTCCCATAGCGGCCTCTGCACACGGTATTTTGTCCCATAGCGGCCTCTGTACACGGTATTTGTCCCATAGCGGTCCCTGCATACGGTATTATGTCCCATAGCTGCCTCTGCACACAGTATTTGTCCCATCGCGGTCCCTGCACACGGTATTATGTGCCATAGCGGCCCCTGCATACGGTATTTGTCCCATAGCGGCCCCTGCACACAGGAATATGTCCCATAGCGGCCCCTACACACAGTTATATGTCCCATAGCGGTCCCTGCACACGGTATTAGGTCCCATAGCGGCACCTGTACATGGTATTTGTCCCATAGTGGTCCCTGCACACGGTATTATGTCCCATAGCGGCCCCTGCACACGGTATATGTCCCATAGTGGCCCCTGCACACGGTATATGTCCCATAGCAGCCCCTGCACACGGTATTATGTCCCATAGTGGCCCCAGCACACTGTGTTAGCCTCCAAAGTAGCCCCTGCACACGGTATAATATTCTAACTTTTATAATATTCCAATTTGTGCCACTCACTAGCTATTATTATACTGTGGGGTCTCTTCAGACCCCAGAGTATAATAAGTGGAGGGCAAAGAGAGGTGATGAAACATAAAAAACAATGTTACTCACCATTCCACGTTCCGCAGCCGCTCTGTATCTTCGGGCGCTTCTGCCTGTAGTCAGCGACCGCACATTGAGTCTCAGGGGTCACGTCGCGTCATTATGCGTAATGACGTCAGACGCAGACGCGACCCCTGAAGCCCTGTCAGCTGACTTCGGAGAGGGTAGAAGCGGCCCGAAGAGTACACAGCGGCTGCGGAGCTTGGAATAGTGAGTAACATTGTTTTTTATGTTTGATCACCTCCCGGGGCTGGGGCTTATTATACTCTGGGGTCTGAAGAGATCCCAGAGTATAATAATAATAGCAGTTTAGTTTCGGACGTGTTTGGTCCGATCGAAACTGCTGGGTGAGGAGTCCGCTGCCGTGCCAGGGGAATAACACTCGCGGCCACCTACGCGGAGGTGCCACTGGGCACGCGCGCCAGGGCTGCCAACCCCTGCACTACAGCCACACTGAATATACTACAGTCATACTGAATATACTACAGTCATACTGAATACACTACAATCATACTGAATACACTACAGCCACACTGAATACACTACAGTCACACTGAATATACAGTCACACTGAATACAATACAATCAGTCTGAATATACTACAGTCATACTGAATTCACTACAATCATACTGAATACACTACAACCATACTGAATACACTACAGCCACACTGAATATACCTACAGTCATACTGAGTACACTACAATCATACTGAATACACTACAGTCACACTGAATACACTACAGCCACACTGAATATACTACAGTCATACTGAATATACTACAGTCATACTGAATTCACTACAATCATACTGAATACACTACAACCACACTGAATACACTACAGCCACACTGAATATACCTACAGTCATACTGAGTACACTACAATCATACTGAATACACTACAGTCACACTAAATACACTACAGTCATACTGAATATACTACAGTCACACTGAATACACTACAGTCATAATGAATACACTACGTCACACTGAATACACTACAGTCATACTGAATACACTACAGTCACACTGAATACACTACAGTCATACTGAATACACTACAGCAACGAACCCAAACACAGTCATACTGAATACACTACGTCACACTGAATATACTACACACCACCGTCACACTGAATACACTACAGTCACACTGAATACACTACCAGTCACACTGAATACACTACAATCATACTGAATACACTACGTCACACTGAGTATACTACAGTCATACTGAATACACTACAGTCACACTGAATACACTATGTCACACTGAATATACTACAGTCATACTGAATACACTGCAGTCATACTGAATACACTGCAGTCATACTGAATACACTACAATCATACTGAATACACGATACAACTCATACTGAATACACTACAGCCACACTGAATATACCTACAGTCATACTGAGTACACTACAATCATACTGAATACACTACAGTCACACTGAATACACTACAGCCACACTGAATATACTACAGTCATACTGAATATACTACAGTCATACTGAATTCACTACAATCATACTGAATACACTACAACCACACTGAATACACTACAGCCACACTGAATATACCTACAGTCATACTGAGTACACTACAATCATACTGAATACACTACAGTCACACTAAATACACTACAGTCATACTGAATATACTACAGTCACACTGAATACACTACAGTCATAATGAATACACTACGTCACACTGAATACACTACAGTCATACTGAATACACTACAGTCACACTGAATACACTACAGTCATACTGAATACACTACAGTCATACTGAATACACTACGTCACACTGAATATACTACAATCATACTGAATACACTACGTCACACTGAATACACTACAGTCACACTGAATACACTAAAGTCACACTGAATACACTACAATCATACTGAATACACTACGTCACACTGAGTATACTACAGTCATACTGAATACACTACGTCACACTGAATACACTAAAGTCACACTGAATACACTACAATCATACTGAATACACTACGTCACACTGAGTATACTACAGTCATACTGAATACACTACAGTCACACTGAATACACTATGTCACACTGAATATACTACAGTCATACTGAATACACTGCAGTCATACTGAATACACTGCAGTCATACTGAATACACTACAATCATACTGAATACACTACGTCACACTGAATACACTACAGTCATACTGAATATACTACAATCATGATGAATACACTACAGTCATACTGAATATACTACAGTCATACTGAATACACTACAGTCACACTGAATATACTACAGTCATACTGAATACACTACAGCCACACTAAATACACTACAGTCACACTGAATATACTACATCCACACTGAAAATACTACAGTCATACTGAATACAGTACAATCATACTGAATATACTACAGTCACACTGAATACAGTCATGGCCAAAAGTTTTGAGAATGACACAAATATTATATTTTCACATGATCTGCTGCCCTCTGGTTTTTATGTGTGTTTGTCAGATGTTTTTATCACATACAGAAATATAATTGCATTCATATTATGAGTAACAGAAGCTTATATTGACAGTTAGAATGAGTTAATGCAGCAAGTCAATATTTGCAGTGTTGACCCTTCTTCTTCAGGACCTCTGCAATTCTCCCTGGCATGCTCTCAATCAACTTCTGGACCAAATCCTGACTGATAGCAGTCCATTCTTGCAGAATCAATGCTTTAATTTTGTCTGAATTTGTTGGTTTTTGTTTGTCCACCCGTCTCTTGATCATTGACCACAAGTTCTCAATGGGATTAAGATCTGGGGAGTTTCCAGGCCATGGACCCAAAATCTCTATGTTTTGTTCCCTGAGCCATTTAGTTATCACCTTTGCTTTATGGCAAGGTGCTCCATCATGCTGGAAAAGGCATTGTTGAGCGCCAAACTGCTCTTGGACGGTTGGGAGAAGTTGCTCTTGGAGGACATTCTGGTACCATTCTTTATTCATGGCTATGTTTTTGGGCAAGACTGTGAGAGAGCCGATTCCCTTGGCTGAGAAGCAACCCCACACATGAATGGTTTCAGGATGCTTTACAGTTGGCATGAGACAAGACTGGTGGTAGCGCTCACCTCTTCTTCTCCGAATAAGCTGTTTTCCAGATGTTCCAAACAATGGAAAAGGGGATTCATCAGAGAAAATGACTTTACCCCAGTCCTCAGCAGTCCACTCCCTGTACCTTTTGCAGAATATCAGTCTGTCCCTGATGTTTTTTCTGGAGAGAAGTGGCTTCTTTGCTGCCCTCCTTGAGACCAGGCCTTGCTCTAAGAGTCTCCGCCTCACAGTGCGTGCAGATGCACTCACACCTGCCTGCTGCCATTCCTCAGCAAGCTCTGCACTGCTGGTAGCCCGATCCCGCAGCTGAAACACTTTTAAGAGACGGTCCTGCCGCTTGCTGGTCTTTCTTGGGCGCCCTGGAGCCTTTTTGGCACCAATGGAACCTCTCTCCTTGAAGTTCTTGATGATGTGATAGATTGCTGACTGAGGTGCAATCTTTCTAGCTGCAATACTCTTCCCAGTTAGGCCATTTTTGTGCAGTGCAATGATGACTGCACGTGTTTCTTTAGAGATAACCATGGTTAACAGAAGAGAAACAATGATGGCAAGCACCAGCCTCCTTTTAAAGTGTCCAGTGGTGTCATTCTTACTTAATCATGACAGATTGATCTCCAGCCCTGTCCTCATCAACACCCACACCTGTGTTAATGGAGCAATCACTGAAACGATGTTAGGTGGTCCTTTTAAGGCAGGGCTGCAATGATGTTGAAATGTGTTTTGGGGGATAAAGTTCATTTTCTAGGCAAATATTGACTTTGCAAGTAATTGCTGTTAAGCTGATCACTCTTTATAACATTCTGGAGTATATGCAAATTGCCATTAGAAAAACTGAAGCAGTAGACTTTGTAAAAATTAATATTTGTATCATTCTCAAAACTTTTGGCCATGACTGTACACTATAGCCACACTGAATACACTACAGTCATACTGAATACACTGCAGTCATACTGAATACACTACGTCACACTGAATACATTACAGTCACACTGAATATACTACAGTCATACTGAATACACTACGTCACACTGAATACACTACAGTCACACTGAATACACTACAGTCATACTGAATATACTACAGTCACACTGAATACACTACAGTCATACTGAATACACTACAGTCACACTGAATACATTACAGTCACACTGAATATACTACAGTCATACTGAATACACTAAGTCACACTGAATACACTACAGTCACACTGAATACACTACAGTCATACTGAATATACTACAGTCACACTGAATACACTAGTCATACTGAATACACTACAGTCACACTGAATACACTACGTCACACTGAATACATTACAGTCACACTGAATATACTACAATCATACTGAATACACTACAGTCATACTGAATATACTACAGCCATACTGAATACACTACAATCATACTGAATACACTACGTCATACTGAATACACTACAGTCATACTGAATATACTACAATCATACTGAATACACTACAGTCACATTGAATGTACTACAGTCATACTGAATACACTACAGTCATACTAAATATACTACAGTCACACTGAGTACACTACAGTCACACTGAATAACATTTCATGCCACTTTTGTCACACAAAATTCGCTATTGTGTCACAAAAAAGTTTGGGGCGATTGGGCAGCTCATAAGAAACCACAATAAAGTGCATATTTAATGATTACATTTATACAATGACCTATACTTTTATTTCTCCATATCATATCTGTATAACTTATTGGTGGCGTGGACATCTCCCTTAATAACAGTATGGGTAAGGTGGGGGCCCTCACTCAATAAGCTAAAATGGAGAGAGCTCTCATAACAAAGTATAGGTAGGGCAGGCGGGACCATCACTCAGGGAGCACTATTACTGTAATAGTGCCCCCCACAGGTAATATTACCCATGTGTGGGGTGGGGTATGGCTATTACATGTAGCCATCCACTAATTACTGTTATTAATTGTGGGGGAGGGGACACTATACCTGTAATAGTGCCCTAATAGTGCCCCTCACACACACACAGGTAATGTTATTAACTGGGGTGCACTATTTCTGTAATAGTGCAATCACAGTGACCCCTACAGGTAATATTACCTGTGTGTGTGACTATTACCTGTGGGGGGCACTTTTAGGGCACTATTACAATAATAGTGCCCCCCGTTAATAACATTACCTCAGTGTGAGGGGACTCTTAACCAGCAGATCACTCTCAAGAATGGGTCCTCTGGACACTTACCAAGTGTCGGCTGATGCTCGAACGCTAAGTATTACACAAGGTTTGTGACTGGGCCACCTGCGGTCATATGGGCACACAGGTCGTCATGATGCTCGGTGTTCCCAGGTTACTGCTGAGGCACAATCAAAGGCCTCGGCGCTGAGCCCGTACCGATGGCGTCACAGAAGAGCGCCAGATGACGCGAGGAGGCCCAGAAGAGGTAATGGAAGGTGAGTATGAGTGTTTTGTTTTTTTTTTTCACTTTTTTCACTGAGATTCCACCTGTTATACTCTGGGTCTGAAGGGACCCCAGAATATAATGCGGCAGCCATTTTATATCGCACAAGAGGAATCTTCATTTGTTTAGGTTTGGTAAAAAAAAAAACCAAAAAGACAAACAATTTGTAATATAATGGTTACGTGCCTATTTACCCATCTCTAGGATTTTCTTCAACTCGGTAGTGGCATCAGCCATCTTCTTTGGAGTGGCCTGCTGGGGGAGCAGTATATCAACCAGGGACAGAAATAAACTTGACAAGCTGATTAGAAAGGCCAGCTCTGTCCTGGGGAGCCCACTGGACCCAGTGCAGGTGGTGGGTGACAGAAGGATACTGTCCGTGGTGAGCTCCATGCAGAAGAAGAAGTCCCATCCCATGCATGAGACTGTGATCGCGCTGAGCAGTACTGTCAGTGACCGACTGCTCCACCCTAGGTGTGAGAAGGAGCGCTATCGGAAGTCTTTCCTCCCCACCGCGGTTAGGCTGTACAACCAACACCGACCTAAGCGGAGATCATTACACACAGAGAACTGAAATATCTTTCTGCCTGTTATATCCCCCCCCCCTCCTCCTCTGCTACTTCTTATCTGTCTGTCTACTATTAATGTAATGCCTCTTACCTTGGAACATTCCTGTACATGTTGTATTTGTATCTGCTTATCTTTGATGCTGTAACACACTGAATTTCCCCATTGTGGGACTATTAAAGGACTATTATTATCATTATTATTATTATTATTATTATTATTATTAGTACAGACCCTAAACCCCAAAATAAATTCAGACTCCAAAGTAAAACTATAGGTTTTGTTTAATGAATGAATTTTGTATGTTTTTTACAACCATAATTTCTACATAAATCTATTCCTTCCCCATTGCTGTCCTCAGACCTGGGGTTCTCTTCTGTTCTCCTGGGCTAGATCTGGCGGTATAACATCTGCATGGACAGTTGTATTTGTATAGTCTTCAGCCCACGCAGGACTCACAAAGCCGATGTTCTTGAAGTGAGCCTGGTCTATTTCTTTTCTGCCAGTCCTGAAGACTTCGCTGTAAGGCAGAGAAATGTCTCTAGTCAGAAGGTCCTTCAGGTCATCTACAGCCAATACTAATGGGGAGTCTGTTCTTCCGGTCTCTAGGTTTGTCCAGTTGATCGATGAAAAAAATGGCTGCTGACGGATATTGCCATTCATGCCGAGCCTCAGGCAAACCTTTTTGCACAATAGTTTTTTTAAGATGTCTGTGCTTTCCTCACCAAGGCCTGTATACGGTGGTTCTTCTATTATGACAGCTAGGCGGGTCTTTGCAACACTTCCTCTGAGAAAAGGGTGAGTCTTTGTCAGCATTGTGTATAACGTAACTCCAAAGGAAAACCAGTCTACGCTGGAATTATATGGTCGGTGCAGTATTATCTCTGGGGCCATGAACCCTGCTGTGCCACATCTTCCAGTTGTTTTCTCATTGCCAAACATATTACAGTGGGCAAGACCAAAATCAGATATCTTTATGTGTCCATTTTGGCTGAGGAGGATGTTTTCCGGTTTGACATCACGGTGGACAACCCCATGTGAGTGTAAAAATTGAAGTCCACAGACCATTTCAGCAGCCAGGAACTTGATGGTGCTGAGATCCATCTTGGTTGTCTTATCCATATAGTCATCAAGACTTCCACCTCTGGCCAACTCCATTACATAGTAAACATAGCTGGTTGTGTGGAAGACTCCATACCCGTGGACCAGGAAGGGGCACTTATTAGACAATTTTAGGACATAGCTTTCAACAACGTGGTACATTACTGGCTTTGACTTGGCTAGTATCTTTATTGCCACTTGCTCTTTTCGGATGATATCCGTTCCTAGCACCACTTTACCGAAGGCGCCCTGTCCAAGTACGTGGTGGTATCTAAACTTGTCCACGGTCATAGGGACAGAAACTCTCCTCTGGCTGGTGGAGGGCAGGCTGAGGTCTGTCACAGGATTCTCAATTTTAATTTTTTTCCTTGGCTGGTTTCCTTCTCCACCAGTTTTGGTTCCATCCAGCTGATCACTTGAATGCTTACTTTTCAGCAGTGGTGATCTGGACGGCACTTTATCTTGTTCCTCTTCTTTGGTTCCTCTTCTACGTTTCTTATAAGGTGGAACTTCATCAAGATCTTCCTTTGTCTTTCTCTTTCTGGATCTCATTGTGAATGAGTCCAATGAGTAAAGCTGATCACTTGACCGCTTTCTTATCAGAAGAGGTGATCTGGATGGCACTTTATCTTGTGCCTCTTCATTGGTTCCTATTCTAGGTTTCTTATAAGGTGGAACTTCCTCCAGATCTTCATTTGACTTTCTACCTCTCTTTCTGGATCCCATTGTGAATGAGTCCAAAGAGTCAAAAAATGTAAAACAAAAAATAAAATCTATAGCTAAACTTGCATATAACACAAATGTGTCGCGCTAGTTTGACGTGTCTGGTAAGACTGAGCATCGTGGTTCTTAGAACCTTTAAAATAACTATATGATGTCACTGACTATTGTGATGTCATATTGAAATGACTGGTCCAGTACTGGTTTGTGATGTCATCATATTTACATATTCAGTGGGAAGAGCCAGCACTTGATTGTACAATATTTATGTGAATAAGAACGCTTATAAAATAAAGGACTGCAGCCATGTTGTCATCTAAACTGATTGGAATGGTGTCAGATGGGTATAATATGGTTGCTACTGAGTGTCCCCTTTTTGACCACAATGACTGGATTGAATTTAGATGACCATAAGCTTCTATGTGTGATGGTATTTAACAGGGACAAATGCAAGGTCCTACATCTAGGTAACAGAAATGCAAGAAGCATATATAGTATGGGAGGAATAGAACTAAGTGATAGTACAGGGGAAAAGGATCTGGGCATAATAATAGATCACAAATTCAACATGAGTCAACAGTGCGGTGCGGTGGCTAAAAAGGCTAATAAAATTCTAGGATGTATCAAGACGAGCATTGAAGCTAGATCAAGAGAGGTAATTATTCCGCTGTACTCTGCCCTGGTCAGACCCCACCTGTAATACTGTGTACAGTTCTGGGCGCCCCAATTTAAGAAAGACATCGATTTATTGGAGCAGGTCCAGAGAAGAGCTACCAAAATGGTGGAAGGTCTACAAACCATGTCCTACGAGGAGAGGCTAAAAGAATTGGGACTGCTTAGTTTGCAGAAGAGAAGGCTAAGGGGAGACTTAATAGCGGTATTTAAATATCTGAAAGGTTGTCACAGTGCAGAGGGATCTACCCTATTCTCATTAGCAGAAGGAAGCACGAGAAGTAATGGGATGAAACTAAGGGGAAGGAGATTCAGATTAGACATTAGGAAAAACTTTCTAACAGTAAGGGTAGTGAGGGAGTGGAATAGGCTGCCACGGGAGGTGGTGAGTTCTTCATCAATTGAAATCTTCAAGCGGAATCTGGATAGGTATATAGCTGGGATGATCTAGGAATTCCTGCTTTTGCAGGGTGTTGGACTCGATGGCCCTTGAGGTCCCTTCCAACTCAAACAAAAGAAAGAAAGAAAGTGTACACAATATGTGATCTAGGTTCGGTTCAGCAGGGCTGTGGGTTTTACCACCATAAAGCAAATGTTATCTGAAACTGGCCTAATATTGGACGTGAACAGTCATATCACTATGGATCAAGCATCGGTGTGCACCATATGGGGAAGTGTCATAGTAATGTAAGGGGCAGGAAGCGCTTACAAGGAGGTTTACAGAGGGCTCACAGTCTGCCGTAGTCTACTAGGAAATTGGGCAAACAGGGTCGTATATACAATCCTGCATCGTCTGATTCATGTTTGGGGTTATATTAGCTTCTAAGATTTGCTCTTGCCGGCTTCACTGGTATCGGTGGGATATCCTTCTGTCTTGGGATTCCCTATGTACCCACTTTTTATATGTGTCCCATAAACTGGTGGCGTTGATTTATGCACAGTGGTTTCTATGGCAACTGTTCCACCGATCACACAAACGGAGGTCCCAAATCTCCTTATTTGAATGGTGCAGTGGTCTCTCATGTGCACGGCAGCTCCAGCCATCTCTATGGGATTGAGGAATAGAACCCAAGTACAGTGACTACTGCTATATTGAAATGGGGGAACTCAGGATATCTGTTTGTATGATCTGTGGGGTTTCTAGTAGCCGCATCCCTACTTAAATACTAGCAGATATCTTGTTATTAAAGGGATTTTTCACAGATAAAACGTTGATGACGTATCCTTAAGAATAGGTTATCAATATCAGATTGGTGGGGTCCGACACCCCCATCCATCAGCTGTTTGAAGAAAAGGCAACATTCGGATGAGCACCGCGGCCTTTTTACTACTAACCATGCACAGCTCCATAATTGTATAGTGGCCGTGCTTGGTATTGCAGCTTAGAACCATTCACTTGAAAGGGGCTGAGCTGTAAATAGGCCATGTATTAAATTAATGTGTCATCACATGACCTGTGAAGTGGAGGCTGCGATCAGCTGATCTGTGGGATCCCAAGTGTCAGATCCTGCTAATCTAATCTAATCTAATCTAATCTAATCTAATGGTCTAAGGTTAGATACTATCCTAGGCCATTACTATGTGTCTGCAGATGTCACCCAGCTTTCCACATGTCCTGAACAGCACATGCAATGTGCCACCCTTTCTATTTACTGCCATGGCTATGTATGTGTCAGTCTTAACAGTAGCTCTGGAATTCTATTCATCAACCAAGAAGCTCTGGATTGTGGGGGAGCAGGGAATTCTATGAGAGAATGTTTTTATATTTTTTTCTATTATTATAAATGGGAATAAACTGAATTCTATCATTTTATTATAAATCTATTTCACAATTTTCTCCATACATTATATTCAGATAAGATTTTCTACTGGTGAATGTTATAAACTATTATCAGGCACTAACATTGTCAGTATTGTTAGACGGCTGATAAGAGAGAACAATAGCTTGATGTGACATCTAGTAGACCTGACTGTGGCCGCCAGCGCTGCTCCATTCCTGTGTGTCTTTTCCCCTTCCCTTCTGTTGGGGGTCAGATTCGGTCATCTGGAGACACAATAAATAACATGGTACAATATGCTGTGGTGGGGTTGGGGGGGGGCAGTTGCGGTTCTGTTTTGGTCGCTGACTACAGGTTTGTATCCACTATGCAGCAGATAAGCATGGTGTTGTACTTTAAGTAGTAGCTCCTTGAGGTCTGTAATTTAAAAGGGGGGCAGCCGCTGACGATGATCATGTCATTCACAGGCTGCGGGGTGGAGACAGACATGGTGCCTAGAGATGGGCGAACCAATTTACCAGTTGCGAGCTGGGTTCAACCTGAATATTCCAAATTGTTTGGAAACCGAACAAATGGTGAATCATCTTAGACATACTAAAATGGCTGCCACCAGGAGACACGTGTGTTGTGAGTCTCTCTGATGTTCTGGCGCCACCTGACAGCCACTCAGCCAATAGTCTGTGGTAGGTGGGCACCTTATAGTGCTGACATCATATACACTATATAAGGTGCTGTAAGCATGAACACGAGGCATTAGCAGTAATGGTGGAGATAGTGTAGGGTCTGTGATTCATCTCACTACAGAGCACTCATTTCTGATAAGCTTACAATTACAAGCAACAGAGTTAGAAAATTTTAGGAATAGGAGAGTTTACAGTCGGTTCACACCTGTGATGGTGTTTCCGTTCTTCGGGTCCGCTTAATGGAGTCCGCCAGGTTTCCGTCCGAAAAATGCGCATTTTTCAAGCGCAATGGGGGACAGAATTCCCGAACGCTGATCAAACTCAGATGAGAACCTAGCCTTAGTCAGATCAATTACAGGCAGATTACTGATGGAAAGCAAAAATATTCGGAATGGGGAGAATATCTGTTCTGTTGTGAGCCTGACAGCACAGCATCCTGCACTAATACGCAAAGGACAGTTAACCCCGTCATTGCCAATAATCTAATCTTGTCCAAATCTGTTGGGTAATAGCAGTTTCATCTGTATATAGAGTGTTTAACCATAGTTTTAACAGATAGTCAGTCCTGTTAGTGAAAAATCTTTTGTTAAGTTTTTTTTGGGCAACAGTTTTATTTTTTTCATTAAATATATAGAAACTTCTTTAACAGCAAAATGCTGATTCCATCTGCGTTAATCTGAAAAAAATCTCAGTTACTTATGCAAGTTTTTTTTTTGTTCACCTAATATACAGTCTTGCACCCTGCACTAATTTAAAAAAAAACTCTTTGTTTAACTTTTCTTTTCTGCAATTCTCACCCAATACACAGTGTGACAGATTATTCTTATATGAAAAATATATTTGTTTTTTAATTGTTTTTTTTTGCTCATATATACAGTCTTGCAGCTTGCACTAATCTAAAAAATATCTTTTTTTTCTTCTTTTTTTTTTGATACTCAGCCAATGAACAGTGTGAGACAGCCTGCTAATCTGAAAAAAATCTTCGTTGGTTAAGGGTTTTTTTTTGGCTATCCAATATACATAAAAATAAGCCACCATTTTAATGGTAAGAAAAAGATACAAGCTGACTGATGCAGTTCTAGTCTAATACTTACTGACCAGGTCACCCTTTTAGTCCTTTGCTTTTTTTTCTTGAAATAGTTTTTTGTAAACAAAAAATATACACATTCTCAGAATTGTCAATTACTATTATAATTAAGCAGTGAGCAGTAAAATGACTGGAAATAAACTGGGAAAAGGACAGGCAAAAGGAGGGGGGAGCAAGAAACACTTGTGCAAGTACCAACGATAACAATGTGGCTGGCAGCAGCAACACTACTTCTGGTCTTGACCTGAAGAGACAGAAGGATTGGAGTAAGCCTACAGGTGCATCTCAATAAATTATAATATCTTTTAAACATTTATTTATTTCAGTAATTAAATTAAAAAAGTGACCTCCTATATTTTCTAGATTCTTTACACACAGAGTGTTCTATTTCAAGTGTTTTATTTCTGTAAATGTTGATTATGGATTACAGGTAATGAAAACCAAAATCTAAGAAAATTTGAATATTGTAAAAAAGTTCAGTATTATAAATTCAGTGTAAACATAAAACGTAATGTCACTCACCTTCCCTGGACTCTGGTGCGGCTTCCTGTTCTCTTCAGTGCTTCTGCCTGATGTCAGAGACCACTGACTGACGTAACGTCTGAGGCCCTGAGTCATGACACATAATGATGCCAATATGACTCTTGAGGCCCTATCACCGATCGCTGACGTCAGGCAGAAGCGCTGAAGAGAACAGGGAGCCGCGCCAGAGTCCGGGGAAGGTGAGTGACATTACTTTTTATGTTTGTCACCTCTCCTCGGGCCTCCGCTTATTATACTCTGAGGTCTGAAGAGACCCCACAGTATAATATCAGCTCGTGAATGGCAAACCCCAAAAATTTAAATTTTTGGAAAATTCAACGGGACCACTATTATACTGTGTGAAGGGACCGCTATGGGACATTATTCGGTATAGTGGTGCATTTTTGCACAAAAATGTAGACAGTTTTCCAATAATTGAATACACTACAGTCACACTGAATACACTACAGCCACACTGAGTACACTACAGTCACACTGAATATAATACAGTCATACTGAAAATACTACAGTCAAACTGAATACACTACAATCATAGTGAATACACTAAGTCACACTGAATACACTACAGTCACACTAAATACACTACGTCACACTGAATACACTACAATCATAGTGAATACACTAAGTCACACTGAATACACTACAGTCACACTAAATACACTACGTCACACTGAATACACTACAATCATAGTGAATACACTACAGTCACACTGAATACACTACAGTCATGCTGAATATATTACAGTCATACTGAATACACTACGTCA
Source organism: Leptodactylus fallax (assembly GCA_947044405.1). Classification (NCBI taxonomy): domain Eukaryota; kingdom Metazoa; phylum Chordata; class Amphibia; order Anura; family Leptodactylidae; genus Leptodactylus; species Leptodactylus fallax. The sequence goes on from CAMRHE010000032.1 coordinate 9,901,851, forward strand.
CACTGAATACACTACAATCATACTGAATACACTACAGTGACACTGAATATACTACAGTCATACTGAATACACTACGTCACACTGAATACACTACAGTTACACTAAATACACTACAGTCACACTGAATACACTACAGCCACACTGAGTACACTACAGTCACACTGAATATACTACAGTCATACTGAATATACTACAGCCATACTGAATACACTACAATCATAGTGAATACACTACGTCACACTGAGTACACTACAGTCACACTGAACACACTCCGTCACACTGAATACACTACAGTCATACTGAATATACTACAGTCATACTGAATACACTACAGTCACACTGAACATACTACAGTCATACAGAGTACACTTCGTCACACTGAATACACTACAGTTACACTGAATATACTACAGTCATACTGAATACACTACAGTCATACTAAATATACTACAGTCACGCTGAATACACTACAGTCACACTGAATACACTACAGTCATACTGAATACACTACAATCATACTGAATATACTACAGTCACACTGAATATACTACAGTCATACTGAATACACTACGTCACACTGAATATACTACAGTCACACTGAATACACTACATCACACTGAATATACTACAGCAACACTGAGTACACTACAGTCACACTGAATATACTAGTCATACTGAGTACACTACAATCATACTGAATACACTACGTCACACTGAGTATACTACAGTCACACTGAATACACTACAGTCACACTGAATACACTATGTCACACTGAATATACTACAGTCATACTGAATACACTGCAGTCATACTGAATACACTGCAGTCATACTGAATACACTAAAATCATACTGAATACACTACGTCACACTGAATACACTACAGTCATACTGAATATACTACAGTCATACTGAATACACTACAGTCACACTGAATATACTACAGTCATACTGAATACACTACAGTCATACTAAATATACTACAGTCACACTGAAAATACTAGTCATACTGAATACAGTACAATCATACTGAATATACTACAGTCACACTGAATACACTATAGCCACACTGAATACACTACAGTCATACTGAATACACTACAGTCATACTGAATATACTACAGTCACACTAAATACACTACAGTCATACTGAATATACTACAGTCACACTGAATACACTACAGTCACACTAAATACACTACAATCATACTGAATATACTACAGTCACACTGAATACACTACAGTCATAATGAATACACTACGTCACACTGAATACACTACAGTCATACTGAATACACTACAGTCACACTGAATACACTACAGTCATACTGAATATACTACAGTCATACTGAATACACTACGTCACACTGAATACACTACAATCATACTGAATATACTACAGTCACACTGAATATACTACAATCATACTGAATACACTACGTCACACTGAATACACTACAGTCACACTGAATACACTAAAGTCACACTGAATACACTACAATCATACTGAATACACTACGTCACACTGAGTATACTACAGTCATACTGAATACACTACGTCACACTGAATACACTAAAGTCACACTGAATACACTACAATCATACTGAATACACTACGTCACACTGAGTATACTACAGTCATACTGAATACACTACAGTCACACTGAATACACTATGTCACACTGAATATACTACAGTCATACTGAATACACTGCAGTCATACTGAATACACTACGTCACACTGAATACACTACAGTCATACTGAATATACTACAATCATGATGAATACACTACAGTCATACTGAATATACTACAGTCATACTGAATACACTACAGTCACACTGAATATACTACAGTCATACTGAATACACTACAGCCACACTGAATACACTACAGTCACACTGAATATACTACAGCCACACTGAAAATACTACAGTCATATTGAATACAGTACAATCATACTGAATATACTACAGTCACACTGAATACAGTCATGGCCAAAAGTTTTGAGAATGACACAAATATTATATTTTCACATGATCTGCTGCCCTCTGGTTTTTATGTGTGTTTGTCAGATGTTTTTATCACATACAGAAATATAATTGCATTCATATTATGAGTAACAGAAGCTTGTATTGACAGTTAGAATGAGTTAATGCAGCAAGTCAATATTTGCAGTGTTGACCCTTCTTCTTCAGGACCTCTGCAATTCTCCCTGGCATGCTCTCAATCAACTTCTGGACCAAATCCTGACTGATAGCAGTCCATTCTTGCAGAATCAATGCTTTAATTTTGTCTGAATTTGTTGGTTTTTGTTTGTCCACCCGTCTCTTGATCATTGACCACAAGTTCTCAATGGGATTAAGATCTGGGGAGTTTCCAGGCCATGGACCCAAAATCTCTATGTTTTGTTCCCTGAGCCATTTAGTTATCACCTTTGCTTTATGGCAAGGTGCTCCATCATGCTGGAAAAGGCATTGTTGAGCGCCAAACTGCTCTTGGACGGTTGGGAGAAGTTGCTCTTGGAGGACATTCTGGTACCATTCTTTATTCATGGCTATGTTTTTGGGCAAGACTGTGAGAGAGCCGATTCCGTTGGCTGAGAAGCAACCCCACACATGAATGGTTTCAGGATGCTTTACAGTTGGCATGAGACAAGACTGGTGGTAGCGCTCACCTCTTCTTCTCCGAATAAGCTGTTTTCCAGATGTTCCAAACAATGGAAAAGGGGATTCATCAGAGAAAATGACTTTACCCCAGTCCTCAGCAGTCCACTCCCTGTACCTTTTGCAGAATATCAGTCTGTCCCTGATGTTTTTTCTGGAGAGAAGTGGCTTCTTTGCTGCCCTCCTTGAGACCAGGCCTTGCTCTAAGAGTCTCCGCCTCACAGTGCGTGCAGATGCACTCACACCTGCCTGCTGCCATTCCTCAGCAAGCTCTGCACTGCTGGTAGCCCGATCCCGCAGCTGAAACACTTTTAAGAGACGGTCCTGCCGCTTGCTGGTCTTTCTTGGGCGCCCTGGAGCCTTTTTGGCACCAATGGAACCTCTCTCCTTGAAGTTCTTGATGATGTAATAGATTGCTGACTGAGGTGCAATCTTTCTAGCTGCAATACTCTTCCCAGTTAGGCCATTTTTGTGCAGTGCAATGATGACTGCACGTGTTTCTTTAGAGATAACCATGGTTAACAGAAGAGAAACAATGATGGCAAGCACCAGCCTCCTTTTAAAGTGTCCAGTGGTGTCATTCTTACTTAATCATGACAGATTGATCTCCAGCCCTGTCCTCATCAACACCCACACCTGTGTTAATGGAGCAATCACTGAAACGATGTTAGGTGGTCCTTTTAAGGCAGGGCTGCAATGATGTTGAAATGTGTTTTGGGGGATAAAGTTCATTTTCTAGGCAAATATTGACTTTGCAAGTAATTGCTGTTAAGCTGATCACTCTTTATAACATTCTGGAGTATATGCAAATTGCCATTAGAAAAACTGAAGCAGTAGACTTTGTAAAAATTAATATTTGTATCATTCTCAAAACTTTTGGCCATGACTGTACACTATAGCCACACTGAATACACTACAGTCATACTGAATACACTGCAGTCATACTGAATACACTACGTCACACTGAATACATTACAGTCACACTGAATATACTACAGTCATACTGAATACACTACGTCACACTGAATACACTACAGTCACACTGAATACACTACAGTCATACTGAATATACTACAGTCACACTGAATACACTACAGTCATACTGAATACACTACAGTCACACTGAATACACTACGTCACACTGAATACATTACAGTCACACTGAATATACTACAGTCATACTGAATACACTACGTCACACTGAATACACTACGTCACACTGAATACACTACAGTCACACTTTATATACTACAATCATACTGAATACACTACAGTCATACTGAATATACTACAGCCATACTGAATACACTACAATCATACTGAATACACTACGTCATACTGAATACACTACAGTCATACTGAATATACTACAATCATACTGAATACACTACAGTCACATTGAATGTACTACAGTCATACTGAATACACTACAGTCATACTAAATATACTACAGTCACACTGAGTACACTACAGTCACACTGAATAACATTTCATGCCACTTTTGTCACACAAAATTCGCTATTGTGTCACAAAAAAGTTTGGGGCGATTGGGCAGCTCATAAGAAACCACAATAAAGTGCATATTTAATGATTACATTTATACAATGACCTATACTTTTATTTCTCCATATCATATCTGTATAACTTATTGGTGGCGTGGACATCTCCCTTAATAACAGTATGGGTAAGGTGGGGGCCCTCACTCAATAAGCTAAAATGGAGAGAGCTCTCATAACAAAGTATAGGTAGGGCAGGCGGGACCATCACTCAGGGAGCACTATTACTGTAATAGTGCCCCCCACAGGTAATATTACCCATGTGTGGGGTGGGGTATGGCTATTACATGTAGCCATCCACTAATTACTGTTATTAATTGTGGGGGAGGGGACACTATACCTGTAATAGTGCCCTAATAGTGCCCCTCACACACACACAGGTAATGTTATTAACTGGGGTGCACTATTTCTGTAATAGTGCAATCACAGTGACCCCTACAGGTAATATTACCTGTGTGTGTGACTATTACCTGTGGGGGGCACTTTTAGGGCACTATTACAATAATAGTGCCCCCCGTTAATAACATTACCTCAGTGTGAGGGGACTCTTAACCAGCAGATCACTCTCAAGAATGGGTCCTCTGGACACTTACCAAGTGTCGGCTGATGCTCGAACGCTAAGTATTACACAAGGTTTGTGACTGGGCCACCTGCGGTCATATGGGCACACAGGTCGTCATGATGCTCGGTGTTCCCAGGTTACTGCTGAGGCACAATCAAAGGCCTCGGCGCTGAGCCCGTACCGATGGCGTCACAGAAGAGCGCCAGATGACACGAGGAGGCCCAGAAGAGGTAATGGAAGGTGAGTATGAGTGTTTTGTTTTTTTTTTCACTTTTTTTCACTGAGATTCCACCTGTTATACTCTGGGTCTGAAGGGACCCCAGAATATAATGCGGCAGCCATTTTATATCGCACAAGAGGAATCTTCATTTGTTTAGGTTTGGTAAAAAAAAAAAACCAAAAAGACAAACAATTTGTAATATAATGGTTACGTGCCTATTTACCCATCTCTAGGATTTTCTTCAACTCGGTAGTGGCATCAGCCATCTTCTTTGGAGTGGCCTGCTGGGGGAGCAGTATATCAACCAGGGACAGAAATAAACTTGACAAGCTGATTAGAAAGGCCAGCTCTGTCCTGGGGAGCCCACTGGACCCAGTGCAGGTGGTGGGTGACAGAAGGATACTGTCCGTGGTGAGCTCCATGCAGAAGAAGAAGTCCCATCCCATGCATGAGACTGTGATAGCGCTGGGCAGTACTGTCAGTGACCGACTGCTCCACCCTAGGTGTGAGAAGGAGCGCTATCGGAAGTCTTTCCTCCCCACCGCGGTTAGGCTGTACAACCAACACCGACCTAAGCGGAGATCATTACACACAGAGAACTGAAATATCTTTCTGCCTGTTATATCCCCCCCCTCCTCCTCTGCTACTTCTTATCTGTCTGTCTACTATTAATGTAATGCCTCTTACCTTGGAACATTCCTGTACATGTTGTATTTGTATCTGCTTATCTTTGATGCTGTAACACACTGAATTTCCCCATTGTGGGACTATTAAAGGACTATTATTATCATTATTATTATTATTATTATTATTATTATTAGTACAGACCCTAAACCCCAAAATAAATTCAGACTCCAAAGTAAAACTATAGGTTTTGTTTAATGAATGAATTTTGTATGTTTTTTACAACCATAATTTCTACATAAATCTATTCCTTCCCCATTGCTGTCCTCAGACCTGGGGTTCTCTCCTGTTCTCCTGGGCTAGATCTGGCGGTATAACATCTGCATGGACAGTTGTATTTGTATAGTCTTCAGCCCACGCAGGACTCACAAAGCCGATGTTCTTGAAGTGAGCCTGGTCTATTTCTTTTCTGCCAGTCCTGAAGACTTCGCTGTAAGGCAGAGAAATGTCTCTAGTCAGAAGGTCCTTCAGGTCATCTACAGCCAATACTAATGGGGAGTCTGTTCTTCCGGTCTCTAGGTTTGTCCAGTTGATCGATGAAAAAAATGGCTGCTGACGGATATTGCCATTCATGCCGAGCCTCAGGCAAACCTTTTTGCACAATAGTTTTTTTAAGATGTCTGTGCTTTCCTCACCAAGGCCTGTATACGGTGGTTCTTCTATTATGACAGCTAGGCGGGTCTTTGCAACACTTCCTCTGAGAAAAGGGTGAGTCTTTGTCAGCATTGTGTATAACGTAACTCCAAAGGAAAACCAGTCTACGCTGGAATTATATGGTCGGTGCAGTATTATCTCTGGGGCCATGAACCCTGCTGTGCCACATCTTCCAGTTGTTTTCTCATTGCCAAACATATTACAGTGGGCAAGACCAAAATCAGATATCTTTATGTGTCCATTTTGGCTGAGGAGGATGTTTTCCGGTTTGACATCACGGTGGACAACCCCATGTGAGTGTAAAAATTGAAGTCCACAGACCATTTCAGCAGCCAGGAACTTGATGGTGCTGAGATCCATCTTGGTTGTCTTATCCATATAGTCATCAAGACTTCCACCTCTGGCCAACTCCATTACATAGTAAACATAGCTGGTTGTGTGGAAGACTCCATACCCGTGGACCAGGAAGGGGCACTTATTAGACAATTTTAGGACATAGCTTTCAACAACGTGGTACATTACTGGCTTTGACTTGGCTAGTATCTTTATTGCCACTTGCTCTTTTCGGATGATATCCGTTCCTAGCACCACTTTACCGAAGGCGCCCTGTCCAAGTACGTGGTGGTATCTAAACTTGTCCACGGTCATAGGGACAGAAACTCTCCTCTGGCTGGTGGAGGGCAGGCTGAGGTCTGTCACAGGATTCTCAATTTTAATTTTTTTCCTTGGCTGGTTTCCTTCTCCACCAGTTTTGGTTCCATCCAGCTGATCACTTGAATGCTTACTTTTCAGCAGTGGTGATCTGGACGGCACTTTATCTTGTTCCTCTTCTTTGGTTCCTCTTCTACGTTTCTTATAAGGTGGAACTTCATCAAGATCTTCCTTTGTCTTTCTCTTTCTGGATCTCATTGTGAATGAGTCCAATGAGTAAAGCTGATCACTTGACCGCTTTCTTATCAGAAGAGGTGATCTGGATGGCACTTTATCTTGTGCCTCTTCATTGGTTCCTATTCTAGGTTTCTTATAAGGTGGAACTTCCTCCAGATCTTCATTTGACTTTCTACCTCTCTTTCTGGATCCCATTGTGAATGAGTCCAAAGAGTCAAAAAATGTAAAACAAAAAATAAAATCTATAGCTAAACTTGCATATAACACAAATGTGTCGCGCTAGTTTGACGTGTCTGGTAAGACTGAGCATCGTGGTTCTTAGAACCTTTAAAATAACTATATGATGTCACTGACTATTGTGATGTCATATTGAAATGACTGGTCCAGTACTGGTTTGTGATGTCATCATATTTACATATTCAGTGGGAGGAGCCAGCACTTGATTGTACAATATTTATGTGAATAAGAACGCTTATAAAATAAAGGACTGCAGCCATGTTGTCATCTAAACTGATTGGAATGGTGTCAGATGGGTATAATATGGTTGCTACTGAGTGTCCCCTTTTTGACCACAATGACTGGATTGAATTTAGATGACCATAAGCTTCTATGTGTGATGGTATTTAACAGGGACAAATGCAAGGTCCTACATCTAGGTAACAGAAATGCAAGAAGCATATATAGTATGGGAGGAATAGAACTAAGTGATAGTACAGGGGAAAAGGATCTGGGCATAATAATAGATCACAAATTCAACATGAGTCAACAGTGCGGTGCGGTGGCTAAAAAGGCTAATAAAATTCTAGGATGTATCAAGACGAGCATTGAAGCTAGATCAAGAGAGGTAATTATTCCGCTGTACTCTGCCCTGGTCAGACCCCACCTGTAATACTGTGTACAGTTCTGGGCGCCCCAATTTAAGAAAGACATCGATTTATTGGAGCAGGTCCAGAGAAGAGCTACCAAAATGGTGGAAGGTCTACAAACCATGTCCTACGAGGAGAGGCTAAAAGAATTGGGACTGCTTAGTTTGCAGAAGAGAAGGCTAAGGGGAGACTTAATAGCGGTATTTAAATATCTGAAAGGTTGTCACAGTGCAGAGGGATCTACCCTATTCTCATTAGCAGAAGGAAGCACGAGAAGTAATGGGATGAAACTAAGGGGAAGGAGATTCAGATTAGACATTAGGAAAAACTTTCTAACAGTAAGGGTAGTGAGGGAGTGGAATAGGCTGCCACGGGAGGTGGTGAGTTCTTCATCAATTGAAATCTTCAAGCGGAATCTGGATAGGTATATAGCTGGGATGATCTAGGAATTCCTGCTTTTGCAGGGTGTTGGACTCGATGGCCCTTGAGGTCCCTTCCAACTCAAACAAAAGAAAGAAAGAAAGTGTACACAATATGTGATCTAGGTTCGGTTCAGCAGGGCTGTGGGTTTTACCACCATAAAGCAAATGTTATCTGAAACTGGCCTAATATTGGACGTGAACAGTCATATCACTATGGATCAAGCATCGGTGTGCACCATATGGGGAAGTGTCATAGTAATGTAAGGGGCAGGAAGCGCTTACAAGGAGGTTTACAGAGGGCTCACAGTCTGCCGTAGTCTACTAGGAAATTGGGCAAACAGGGTCGTATATACAATCCTGCATCGTCTGATTCATGTTTGGGGTTATATTAGCTTCTAAGATTTGCTCTTGCCGGCTTCACTGGTATCGGTGGGATATCCTTCTGTCTTGGGATTCCCTATGTACCCACTTTTTATATGTGTCCCATAAACTGGTGGCGTTGATTTATGCACAGTGGTTTCTATGGCAACTGTTCCACCGATCACACAAACGGAGGTCCCAAATCTCCTTATTTGAATGGTGCAGTGGTCTCTCATGTGCACGGCAGCTCCAGCCATCTCTATGGGATTGAGGAATAGAACCCAAGTACAGTGACTACTGCTATATTGAAATGGGGGAACTCAGGATATCTGTTTGTATGATCTGTGGGGTTTCTAGTAGCCGCATCCCTACTTAAATACTAGCAGATATCTTGTTATTAAAGGGATTTTTCACAGATAAAACGTTGATGACGTATCCTTAAGAATAGGTTATCAATATCAGATTGGTGGGGTCCGACACCCCCATCCATCAGCTGTTTGAAGAAAAGGCAACATTCGGATGAGCACCGCGGCCTTTTTACTACTAACCATGCACAGCTCCATAATTGTATAGTGGCCGTGCTTGGTATTGCAGCTTAGAACCATTCACTTGAAAGGGGCTGAGCTGTAAATAGGCCATGTATTAAATTAATGTGTCATCACATGACCTGTGAAGTGGAGGCTGCGATCAGCTGATCTGTGGGATCCCAAGTGTCAGATCCTGCTAATCTAATCTAATCTAATCTAATCTAATCTAATGTCCTGAACAGCACATGCAATGTGCCACCCTTTCTATTTACTGCCATGGCTATGTATGTGTCAGTCTTAACAGTAGCTCTGGAATTCTATTCATCAACCAAGAAGCTCTGGATTGTGGGGGAGCAGGGAATTCTATGAGAGAATGTTTTTATATTTTTTTCTATTATTATAAATGGGAATAAACTGAATTCTATCATTTTATTATAAATCTATTTCACAATTTTCTCCATACATTATATTCAGATAAGATTTTCTACTGGTGAATGTTATAAACTATTATCAGGCACTAACATTGTCAGTATTGTTAGACGGCTGATAAGAGAGAACAATAGCTTGATGTGACATCTAGTAGACCTGACTGTGGCCGCCAGCGCTGCTCCATTCCTGTGTGTCTTTTCCCCTTCCCTTCTGTTGGGGGTCAGATTCGGTCATCTGGAGACACAATAAATAACATGGTACAATATGCTGTGGTGGGGTTGGGGGGGGGCAGTTGCGGTTCTGTTTTGGTCGCTGACTACAGGTTTGTATCCACTATGCAGCAGATAAGCATGGTGTTGTACTTTAAGTAGTAGCTCCTTGAGGTCTGTAATTTAAAAGGGGGCAGCCGCTGACGATGATCATGTCATTCACAGGCTGCGGGGTGGAGACAGACATGGTGCCTAGAGATGGGCGAACCAATTTACCAGTTGCGAGCTGGGTTCAACCTGAATATTCCAAATTGTTTGGAAACCGAACAAATGGTGAATCATCTTAGACATACTAAAATGGCTGCCACCAGGAGACACGTGTGTTGTGAGTCTCTCTGATGTTCTGGCGCCACCTGACAGCCACTCAGCCAATAGTCTGTGGTAGGTGGGCACCTTATAGTGCTGACATCATATACACTATATAAGGTGCTGTAAGCATGAACACGAGGCATTAGCAGTAATGGTGGAGATAGTGTAGGGTCTGTGATTCATCTCACTACAGAGCACTCATTTCTGATAAGCTTACAATTACAAGCAACAGAGTTAGAAAATTTTAGGAATAGGAGAGTTTACAGTCGGTTCACACCTGTGATGGTGTTTCCGTTCTTTGGGTCCGCTTAATGGAGTCCGCCAGGTTTCCGTCCGAAAAATGCGCATTTTTCAAGCGCAATGGGGGACAGAATTCCCGAACGCTGATCAAACTCAGATGAGAACCTAGCCTTAGTCAGATCAATTACAGGCAGATTACTGATGGAAAGCAAAAATATTCGGAATGGGGAGAATATCTGTTCTGTTGTGAGCCTGACAGCACAGCATCCTGCACTAATACGCAAAGGACAGTTAACCCCGTCATTGCCAATAATCTAATCTTGTCCAAATCTGTTGGGTAATAGCAGTTTCATCTGTATATAGAGTGTTTAACCATAGTTTTAACAGATAGTCAGTCCTGTTAGTGAAAAATCTTTTGTTAAGTTTTTTTTGGGCAACAGTTTTATTTTTTTCATTAACTATATAGAAACTTCTTTAACAGCAAAATGCTGATTCCATCTGCGTTAATCTGAAAAAAATCTCAGTTACTTATGCAAGTTTTTTTTTGTTCACCTAATATACAGTCTTGCACCCTGCACTAATTTAAAAAAAACCTCTTTGTTTAACTTTTCTTTTCTGCAATTCTCACCCAATACACAGTGTGACAGATTATTCTTATATGAAAAATATATTTGTTTTTTAATTGTTTTTTTTTGCTCATATATACAGTCTTGCAGCTTGCACTAATCTAAAAAATATCTTTTTTTTTTCCTTTTTTTTTATACTCAGCCAATAAACAGTGTGAGACAGCCTGCTAATCTGAAAAAAATCTTCGTTGGTTAAGGGTTTTTTTTTGGCTATCCAATATACATAAAAATAAGCCACCATTTTAATGGTAAGAAAAAGATACAAGCTGACTGATGCAGTTCTAGTCTAATACTTACTGACCAGGTCACCCTTTTAGTGCTTTGCTTTTTTTCTTGAAATAGTTTTTTGTAAACAAAAAATATACACATTCTCAGAATTGTCAATTACTATTATAATTAAGCAGTGAGCAGTAAAATGACTGGAAATAAACTGGGAAAAGGACAGGCAAAAGGAGGGGGAGCAAGAAACACTTGTGCAAGTACCAACGATAACAATGTGGCTGGCAGCAGCAACACTACTTCTGGTCTTGACCTGAAGAGACAGAAGGATTGGAGTAAGCCTACAGGTGCATCTCAATAAATTATAATATCTTTTAAACATTTATTTATTTCAGTAATTAAATTAAAAAAGTGACCTCCTATATTTTCTAGATTCTTTACACACAGAGTGTTCTATTTCAAGTGTTTTATTTCTGTAAATGTTGATTATGGATTACAGGTAATGAAAACCAAAATCTAAGAAAATTTGAATATTGTAAAAAAGTTCAGTATTATAAATTCAGTGTAAACATAAAACGTAATGTCACTCACCTTCCCTGGACTCTGGTGCGGCTTCCTGTTCTCTTCAGTGCTTCTGCCTGATGTCAGAGACCACTGACTGACGTAACGTCTGAGGCCCTGAGTCATGACACATAATGATGCCAATATGACTCTTGAGGCCCTATCACCGATCGCTGACGTCAGGCAGAAGCGCTGAAGAGAACAGGGAGCCGCGCCAGAGTCCGGGGAAGGTGAGTGACATTACTTTTTATGTTTGTCACCTCTCCTCGGGCCTCCGCTTATTATACTCTGAGGTCTGAAGAGAACCCACAGTATAATATCAGCTCGTGAATGGCAAACCCCAAAAATTTAAATTTTTGGAAAATTCAACGGGACCACTATTATACTGTGTGAAGGGAACGCTATGGGACATTATTCGGTATAGTGGTGCATTTTTGCACAAAAATGTAGACAGTTTTCCAATAATTGAATACACTACAGTCACACTGAATACACTACAGCCACACTGAGTACACTACAGTCACACTGAATATAATACAGTCATACTGAAAATACTACAGTCATACTGAATACACTACAATCATAGTGAATACACTAAGTCACACTGAATACACTACAGTCACACTAAATACACTACGTCACACTGAATACACTACAATCATAGTGAATACACTAAGTCACACTGAATACACTACAGTCACACTAAATACACTACGTCACACTGAATACACTACAATCATAGTGAATACACTACAGTCACACTGAATACACTACAGTCATGCTGAATATATTACAGTCATACTGAATACACTACGTCACACTGAATACACTACAATCATACTGAATACACTACAGTGACACTGAATATACTACAGTCATACTGAATACACTACGTCACACTGAATACACTACAGTTACACTAAATACACTACAGTCACACTGAATACACTACAGCCACACTGAGTACACTACAGTCACACTGAATATACTACAGTCATACTGAATATACTACAGCCATACTGAATACACTACAATCATAGTGAATACACTACGTCACACTGAGTACACTACAGTCACACTGAACACACTCCGTCACACTGAATACACTACAGTCATACTGAATACACTACAGTCATACTGAATATACTACAGTCATACTGAATACACTACAGTCACACTGAACATACTACAGTCATACTGAGTACACTACGTCACACTGAATACACTACAGTTACACTGAACATACTACAGTCATACTGAATACACTACAGTCATACTAAATATACTACAGTCACGCTGAATACACTACAGTCACACTGAATACACTACAGTCATACTGAATACACTACAATCATACTGAATATACTACAGTCACACTGAATATACTACAGTCATACTGAATACACTACGTCACACTGAATATACTACAGTCACACTGAATACACTACATCACACTGAATATACTACAGCAACACTGAGTACACTACAGTCACACTGAATATACTAGTCATACTGAGTATACTACAATCATACTGAATACACTACGTCACACTGAGTATACTACAGTCACACTGAATACACTACAGTCACACTGAATACACTATGTCACACTGAATATACTACAGTCATACTGAATACACTGCAGTCATACTGAATACACTGCAGTCATACTGAATACACTAAAATCATACTGAATACACTACGTCACACTGAATACACTACAGTCATACTGAATATACTACAGTCATACTGAATACACTACAGTCACACTGAATATACTACAGTCATACTGAATACACTACAGTCATACTAAATATACTACAGTCACACTGAAAATACTAGTCATACTGAATACAGTACAATCATACTGAATATACTACAGTCACACTGAATACACTATAGCCACACTGAATACACTACAGTTATACTGAATACACTACAGTCATACTGAATATACTACAGTCACACTAAATACACTACAGTCATACTGAATATACTACAGTCACACTGAATACACTACAGTCACACTAAATACACTACAGTCATACTGAATATACTACAGTCACACTGAATACACTACAGTCATAATGAATACACTACGTCACACTGAATACACTACAGTCATACTGAATACACTACAGTCACACTGAATACACTACAGTCATACTGAATATACTACAGTCATACTGAATACACTACGTCACACTGAATACACTACAATCATACTGAATATACTACAGTCACACTGAATATACTACAATCATACTGAATACACTACGTCACACTGAATACACTACAGTCACACTGAATACACTAAAGTCACACTGAATACACTACAATCATACTGAATACACTACGTCACACTGAGTATACTACAGTCATACTGAATACACTACGTCACACTGAATACACTAAAGTCACACTGAATACACTACAATCATACTGAATACACTACGTCACACTGAGTATACTACAGTCATACTGAATACACTACAGTCACACTGAATACACTATGTCACACTGAATATACTACAGTCATAACCACTGAATACACTGCAGTCATACTGAATACACTGCAGTCATACTGAATACACTACGTCACACTGAATACACTACAGTCATACTGAATATACTACAATCATGATGAATACACTACAGTCATACTGAATATACTACAGTCATACAGAATACACTACAGTCACACTGAATATACTACAGTCATACTGAATACACTACAGCCACACTGAATACACTACAGTCACACTGAATATACTACAGCCACACTGAAAATACTACAGTCATACTGAATACAGTACAATCATACTGAATATACTACAGTCACACTGAATACAGTCATGGCCAAAAGTTTTGAGAATGACACAAATATTATATTTGCACATGATCTGCTGCCCTCTGGTTTTTATGTGTGTTTGTCAGATGTTTTTATCACATACAGAAATATAATTGCATTCATATTATGAGTAACAGAAGCTTATATTGACAGTTAGAATGAGTTAATGCAGCAAGTCAATATTTGCAGTGTTGACCCTTCTTCTTCAGGACCTCTGCAATTCTCCCTGGCATGCTCTCAATCAACTTCTGGACCAAATCCTGACTGATAGCAGTCCATTCTTGCAG
This sequence comes from Leptodactylus fallax, assembly GCA_947044405.1. Lineage (NCBI taxonomy): Eukaryota > Metazoa > Chordata > Amphibia > Anura > Leptodactylidae > Leptodactylus > Leptodactylus fallax. Next base: position 9,917,047 of record CAMRHE010000032.1, read on the forward strand.
AATCAATGCTTTAATTTTGTCTGAATTTGTTGGTTTTTGTTTGTCCACCCGTCTCTTGATCATTGACCACAAGTTCTCAATGGGATTAAGATCTGGGGAGTTTCCAGGCCATGGACCCAAAATCTCTATGTTTTGTTCCCTGAGCCATTTAGTTATCACCTTTGCTTTATGGCAAGGTGCTCCATCATGCTGGAAAAGGCATTGTTGAGCGCCAAACTGCTCTTGGACGGTTGGGAGAAGTTGCTCTTGGAGGACATTCTGGTACCATTCTTTATTCATGGCTATGTTTTTGGGCAAGACTGTGAGAGAGCCGATTCCCTTGGCTGAGAAGCAACCCCACACATGAATGGTTTCAGGATGCTTTACAGTTGGCATGAGACAAGACTGGTGGTAGCGCTCACCTCTTCTTCTCCGAATAAGCTGTTTTCCAGATGTTCCAAACAATGGAAAAGGGGATTCATCAGAGAAAATGACTTTACCCCAGTCCTCAGCAGTCCACTCCCTGTACCTTTTGCAGAATATCAGTCTGTCCCTGATGTTTTTTCTGGAGAGAAGTGGCTTCTTTGCTGCCCTCCTTGAGACCAGGCCTTGCTCTAAGAGTCTCCGCCTCACAGTGCGTGCAGATGCACTCACACCTGCCTGCTGCCATTCCTCAGCAAGCTCTGCACTGCTGGTAGCCCGATCCCGCAGCTGAAACACTTTTAAGAGACGGTCCTGCCGCTTGCTGGTCTTTCTTGGGCGCCCTGGAGCCTTTTTGGCACCAATGGAACCTCTCTCCTTGAAGTTCTTGATGATGTGATAGATTGCTGACTGAGGTGCAATCTTTCTAGCTGCAATACTCTTCCCAGTTAGGCCATTTTTGTGCAGTGCAATGATGACTGCACGTGTTTCTTTAGAGATAACCATGGTTAACAGAAGAGAAACAATGATGGCAAGCACCAGCCTCCTTTTAAAGTGTCCAGTGGTGTCATTCTTACTTAATCATGACAGATTGATCTCCAGCCCTGTCCTCATCAACACCCACACCTGTGTTAATGGAGCAATCACTGAAACGATGTTAGGTGGTCCTTTTAAGGCAGGGCTGCAATGATGTTGAAATGTGTTTTGGGGGATAAAGTTCATTTTCTAGGCAAATATTGACTTTGCAAGTAATTGCTGTTAAGCTGATCACTCTTTATAACATTCTGGAGTATATGCAAATTGCCATTAGAAAAACTGAAGCAGTAGACTTTGTAAAAATTAATATTTGTATCATTCTCAAAACTTTTGGCCATGACTGTACACTATAGCCACACTGAATACACTACAGTCATACTGAATACACTGCAGTCATACTGAATACACTACGTCACACTGAATACATTACAGTCACACTGAATATACTACAGTCATACTGAATACACTACGTCACACTGAATACACTACAGTCACACTGAATACACTACAGTCATACTGAATATACTACAGTCACACTGAATACACTACAGTCATACTGAATACACTACAGTCACACTGAATACACTACGTCACACTGAATACATTACAGTCACACTGAATATACTACAGTCATACTGAATACACTACGTCACACTGAATACACTACGTCACACTGAATACACTACAGTCACACTTTATATACTACAATCATACTGAATACACTACAGTCATACTGAATATACTACAGCCATACTGAATACACTACAATCATACTGAATACACTACATCATACTAAATACACTACAGTCATATTGAATATACTACAATCATACTGAATACACTACAGTCACATTGAATGTACTACAGTCATACTGAATACACTACAGTCATACTAAATATACTACAGTCACACTGAGTACACTACAGTCACACTGAATAACATTTCATGCCACTTTTGTCACACAAAATTCGCTATTGTGTCACAAAAAAGTTTGGGGCGATTGGGCAGCTCATAAGAAACCACAATAAAGTGCATATTTAATGATTACATTTATACAATGACCTATACTTTTATTTCTCCATATCATATCTGTATAACTTATTGGTGGCGTGGACATCTCCCTTAATAACAGTATGGGTAAGGTGGGGGCCCTCACTCAATAAGCTAAAATGGAGAGAGCTCTCATAACAAAGTATAGGTAGGGCAGGCGGGACCATCACTCAGGGAGCACTATTACTGTAATAGTGCCCCCCACAGGTAATATTACCCATGTGTGGGGTGGGGTATGGCTATTACATGTAGCCATCCACTAATTACTGTTATTAATTGTGGGGGAGGGGACACTATACCTGTAATAGTGCCCTAATAGTGCCCCTCACACACACACAGGTAATGTTATTAACTGGGGTGCACTATTTCTGTAATAGTGCAATCACAGTGACCCCTACAGGTAATATTACCTGTGTGTGTGACTATTACCTGTGGGGGGGCACTTTTAGGGCACTATTACAATAATAGTGCCCCCCGTTAATAACATTACCTCAGTGTGAGGGGACTCTTAACCAGCAGATCACTCTCAAGAATGGGTCCTCTGGACACTTACCAAGTGTCGGCTGATGCTCGAACGCTAAGTATTACACAAGGTTTGTGACTGGGCCACCTGCGGTCATATGGGCACACAGGTCGTCATGATGCTCGGTGTTCCCAGGTTACTGCTGAGGCACAATCAAAGGCCTCGGCACTGAGCCCGTACCGATGGCGTCACAGAAGAGCGCCAGATGACACGAGGAGGCCCAGAAGAGGTAATGGAAGGTGAGTATGAGTGTTTTGTTTTTTTTTTCACTTTTTTCACTGAGATTCCACCTGTTATACTCTGGGTCTGAAGGGACCCCAGAATATAATGCGGCAGCCATTTTATATCGCACAAGAGGAATCTTCATTTGTTTAGGTTTGGTAAAAAAAAAAACCAAAAAGACAAACAATTTGTAATATAATGGTTACGTGCCTATTTACCCATCTCTAGGATTTTCTTCAACTCGGTAGTGGCATCAGCCATCTTCTTTGGAGTGGCCTGCTGGGGGAGCAGTATATCAACCAGGGACAGAAATAAACTTGACAAGCTGATTAGAAAGGCCAGCTCTGTCCTGGGGAGCCCACTGGACCCAGTGCAGGTGGTGGGTGACAGAAGGATACTGTCCGTGGTGAGCTCCATGCAGAAGAAGAAGTCCCATCCCATGCATGAGACTGTGATCGCGCTGAGCAGTACTGTCAGTGACCGACTGCTCCACCCTAGGTGTGAGAAGGAGCGCTATCGGAAGTCTTTCCTCCCCACCGCGGTTAGGCTGTACAACCAACACCGACCTAAGCGGAGATCATTACACACAGAGAACTGAAATATCTTTCTGCCTGTTATATCCCCCCCCTCCTCCTTTGCTACTTCTTATCTGTCTGTCTACTATTAATGTAATGCCTCTTACCTTGGAACATTCCTGTACATGTTGTATTTGTATCTGCTTATCTTTGATGCTGTAACACACTGAATTTCCCCATTGTGGGACTATTAAAGGACTATTATTATCATTATTATTATTATTATTATTATTATTATTATTATTATTATTAGTACAGACCCTAAACCCCAAAATAAATTCAGACTCCAAAGTAAAACTATAGGTTTTGTTTAATGAATGAATTTTGTATGTTTTTTACAACCATAATTTCTACATAAATCTATTCCTTCCCCATTGCTGTCCTCAGACCTGGGGTTCTCTTCTGTTCTCCTGGGCTAGATCTGGCGGTATAACATCTGCATGGACAGTTGTATTTGTATAGTCTTCAGCCCACGCAGGACTCACAAAGCCGATGTTCTTGAAGTGAGCCTGGTCTATTTCTTTTCTGCCAGTCCTGAAGACTTCGCTGTAAGGCAGAGAAATGTCTCTAGTCAGAAGGTCCTTCAGGTCATCTACAGCCAATACTAATGGGGAGTCTGTTCTTCCGGTCTCTAGGTTTGTCCAGTTGATCGATGAAAAAAATGGCTGCTGACGGATATTGCCATTCATGCCGAGCCTCAGGCAAACCTTTTTGCACAATAGTTTTTTTAAGATGTCTGTGCTTTCCTCACCAAGGCCTGTATACGGTGGTTCTTCTATTATGACAGCTAGGCGGGTCTTTGCAACACTTCCTCTGAGAAAAGGGTGAGTCTTTGTCAGCATTGTGTATAACGTAACTCCAAAGGAAAACCAGTCTACGCTGGAATTATATGGTCGGTGCAGTATTATCTCTGGGGCCATGAACCCTGCTGTGCCACATCTTCCAGTTGTTTTCTCATTGCCAAACATATTACAGTGGGCAAGACCAAAATCAGATATCTTTATGTGTCCATTTTGGCTGAGGAGGATGTTTTCCGGTTTGACATCACGGTGGACAACCCCATGTGAGTGTAAAAATTGAAGTCCACAGACCATTTCAGCAGCCAGGAACTTGATGGTGCTGAGATCCATCTTGGTTGTCTTATCCATATAGTCATCAAGACTTCCACCTCTGGCCAACTCCATTACATAGTAAACATAGCTGGTTGTGTGGAAGACTCCATACCCGTGGACCAGGAAGGGGCACTTATTAGACAATTTTAGGACATAGCTTTCAACAACGTGGTACATTACTGGCTTTGACTTGGCTAGTATCTTTATTGCCACTTGCTCTTTTCGGATGATATCCGTTCCTAGCACCACTTTACCGAAGGCGCCCTGTCCAAGTACGTGGTGGTATCTAAACTTGTCCACGGTCATAGGGACAGAAACTCTCCTCTGGCTGGTGGAGGGCAGGCTGAGGTCTGTCACAGGATTCTCAATTTTAATTTTTTTTCCTTGGCTGGTTTCCTTCTCCACCAGTTTTGGTTCCATCCAGCTGATCACTTGAATGCTTACTTTTCAGCAGTGGTGATCTGGACGGCACTTTATCTTGTTCCTCTTCTTTGGTTCCTCTTCTACGTTTCTTATAAGGTGGAACTTCATCAAGATCTTCCTTTGTCTTTCTCTTTCTGGATCTCATTGTGAATGAGTCCAATGAGTAAAGCTGATCACTTGACCGCTTTCTTATCAGAAGAGGTGATCTGGATGGCACTTTATCTTGTGCCTCTTCATTGGTTCCTATTCTAGGTTTCTTATAAGGTGGAACTTCCTCCAGATCTTCATTTGACTTTCTACCTCTCTTTCTGGATCCCATTGTGAATGAGTCCAAAGAGTCAAAAAATGTAAAACAAAAAATAAAATCTATAGCTAAACTTGCATATAACACAAATGTGTCGCGCTAGTTTGACGTGTCTGGTAAGACTGAGCATCGTGGTTCTTAGAACCTTTAAAATAACTATATGATGTCACTGACTATTGTGATGTCATATTGAAATGACTGGTCCAGTACTGGTTTGTGATGTCATCATATTTACATATTCAGTGGGAGGAGCCAGCACTTGATTGTACAATATTTATGTGAATAAGAACGCTTATAAAATAAAGGACTGCAGCCATGTTGTCATCTAAACTGATTGGAATGGTGTCAGATGGGTATAATATGGTTGCTACTGAGTGTCCCCTTTTTGACCACAATGACTGGATTGAATTTAGATGACCATAAGCTTCTATGTGTGATGGTATTTAACAGGGACAAATGCAAGGTCCTACATCTAGGTAACAGAAATGCAAGAAGCATATATAGTATGGGAGGAATAGAACTAAGTGATAGTACAGGGGAAAAGGATCTGGGCATAATAATAGATCACAAATTCAACATGAGTCAACAGTGCGGTGCGGTGGCTAAAAAGGCTAATAAAATTCTAGGATGTATCAAGACGAGCATTGAAGCTAGATCAAGAGAGGTAATTATTCCGCTGTACTCTGCCCTGGTCAGACCCCACCTGTAATACTGTGTACAGTTCTGGGCGCCCCAATTTAAGAAAGACATCGATTTATTGGAGCAGGTCCAGAGAAGAGCTACCAAAATGGTGGAAGGTCTACAAACCATGTCCTACGAGGAGAGGCTAAAAGAATTGGGACTGCTTAGTTTGCAGAAGAGAAGGCTAAGGGGAGACTTAATAGCGGTATTTAAATATCTGAAAGGTTGTCACAGTGCAGAGGGATCTACCCTATTCTCATTAGCAGAAGGAAGCACGAGAAGTAATGGGATGAAACTAAGGGGAAGGAGATTCAGATTAGACATTAGGAAAAACTTTCTAACAGTAAGGGTAGTGAGGGAGTGGAATAGGCTGCCACGGGAGGTGGTGAGTTCTTCATCAATTGAAATCTTCAAGCGGAATCTGGATAGGTATATAGCTGGGATGATCTAGGAATTCCTGCTTTTGCAGGGTGTTGGACTCGATGGCCCTTGAGGTCAATTCCAACTCAAACAAAAGAAAGAAAGAAAGTGTACACAATATGTGATCTAGGTTCGGTTCAGCAGGGCTGTGGGTTTTACCACCATAAAGCAAATGTTATCTGAAACTGGCCTAATATTGGACGTGAACAGTCATATCACTATGGATCAAGCATCGGTGTGCACCATATGGGGAAGTGTCATAGTAATGTAAGGGGCAGGAAGCGCTTACAAGGAGGTTTACAGAGGGCTCACAGTCTGCCGTAGTCTACTAGGAAATTGGGCAAACAGGGTCGTATATACAATCCTGCATCGTCTGATTCATGTTTGGGGTTATATTAGCTTCTAAGATTTGCTCTTGCCGGCTTCACTGGTATCGGTGGGATATCCTTCTGTCTTGGGATTCCCTATGTACCCACTTTTTATATGTGTCCCATAAACTGGTGGCGTTGATTTATGCACAGTGGTTTCTATGGCAACTGTTCCACCGATCACACAAACGGAGGTCCCAAATCTCCTTATTTGAATGGTGCAGTGGTCTCTCATGTGCACGGCAGCTCCAGCCATCTCTATGGGATTGAGGAATAGAACCCAAGTACAGTGACTACTGCTATATTGAAATGGGGGAACTCAGGATATCTGTTTGTATGATCTGTGGGGTTTCTAGTAGCCGCATCCCTACTTAAATACTAGCAGATATCTTGTTATTAAAGGGATTTTTCACAGATAAAACGTTGATGACGTATCCTTAAGAAAAGGTTATCAATATCAGATTGGTGGGGTCCGACACCCCCATCCATCAGCTGTTTGAAGAAAAGGCAACATTCGGATGAGCACCGCGGCCTTTTTACTACTAACCATGCACAGCTCCATAATTGTATAGTGGCCGTGCTTGGTATAGCAGCTTAGAACCATTCACTTGAAAGGGGCTGAGCTGTAAATAGGCCATGTATTAAATTAATGTGTCATCACATGACCTGTGAAGTGGAGGCTGCGATCAGCTGATCTGTGGGATCCCAAGTGTCAGATCCTGCTAATCTAATCTAATCTAATCTAATCTAATCTAATGGTCTAAGGGTCTAGAGGTACTAGATACTAGGCCACACTAGGCCATTACTAAGTGCCCCCAGATGTCACCCAACTTTCCACATGTCCTGAACAGCACATGCAATGTGCCACCCTTTCTATTTACTGCCATGGCTATGTATGTGTCAGTCTTAACAGTAGCTCTGGAATTCTATTCATCAACCAAGAAGCTCTGGATTGTGGGGGAGCAGGGAATTCTATGAGAGAATGTTTTTATATTTTTTTCTATTATTATAAATGGGAATAAACTGAATTCTATCATTTTATTATAAATCTATTTCACAATTTTCTCCATACATTATATTCAGATAAGATTTTCTACTGGTGAATGTTATAAACTATTATCAGGCACTAACATTGTCAGTATTGTTAGACGGCTGATAAGAGAGAACAATAGCTTGATGTGACATCTAGTAGACCTGACTGTGGCCGCCAGCGCTGCTCCATTCCTGTGTGTCTTTTCCCCTTCCCTTCTGTTGGGGGTCAGATTCGGTCATCTGGAGACACAATAAATAACATGGTACAATATGCTGTGGTGGGGTTGGGGGGGGGCAGTTGCGGTTCTGTTTTGGTCGCTGACTACAGGTTTGTATCCACTATGCAGCAGATAAGCATGGTGTTGTACTTTAAGTAGTAGCTCCTTGAGGTCTGTAATTTAAAAGGGGGGCAGCCGCTGACGATGATCATGTCATTCACAGGCTGCGGGGTGGAGACAGACATGGTGCCTAGAGATGGGCGAACCAATTTACCAGTTGCGAGCTGGGTTCAACCTGAATATTCCAAATTGTTTGGAAACCGAACAAATGGTGAATCATCTTAGACATACTAAAATGGCTGCCACCAGGAGACACGTGTGTTGTGAGTCTCTCTGATGTTCTGGCGCCACCTGACAGCCACTCAGCCAATAGTCTGTGGTAGGTGGGCACCTTATAGTGCTGACATCATATACACTATATAAGGTGCTGTAAGCATGAACACGAGGCATTAGCAGTAATGGTGGAGATAGTGTAGGGTCTGTGATTCATCTCACTACAGAGCACTCATTTCTGATAAGCTTACAATTACAAGCAACAGAGTTAGAAAATTTTAGGAATAGGAGAGTTTACAGTCGGTTCACACCTGTGATGGTGTTTCCGTTCTTCGGGTCCGCTTAATGGAGTCCGCCAGGTTTCCGTCCGAAAAATGCGCATTTTTCAAGCGCAATGGGGGACAGAATTCCCGAACGCTGATCAAACTCAGATGAGAACCTAGCCTTAGTCAGATCAATTACAGGCAGATTACTGATGGAAAGCAAAAATATTCGGAATGGGGAGAATATCTGTTCTGTTGTGAGCCTGACAGCACAGCATCCTGCACTAATACGCAAAGGACAGTTAACCCCGTCATTGCCAATAATCTAATCTTGTCCAAATCTGTTGGGTAATAGCAGTTTCATCTGTATATAGAGTGTTTAACCATAGTTTTAACAGATAGTCAGTCCTGTTAGTGAAAAATCTTTTGTTAAGTTTTTTTTTGGGCAACAGTTTTATTTTTTTCATTAAATATATAGAAACTTCTTTAACAGCAAAATGCTGATTCCATCTGCGTTAATCTGAAAAAAAATCTCAGTTACTTATGCAAGTTTTTTTTTGTTCACCTAATATACAGTCTTGCACCCTGCACTAATTTAAAAAAAAACTCTTTGTTTAACTTTTCTTTTCTGCAATTCTCACCCAATACACAGTGTGACAGATTATTCTTATATGAAAAATATATTTGTTTTTTAATTGTTTTTTTTTGCTCATATATACAGTCTTGCAGCTTGCACTAATCTAAAAAATATCTTTTTTTTTTTTCTTTTATACTCAGCCAATAAACAGTGTGAGACAGCCTGCTAATCTGAAAAAAATCTTCGTTGGTTAAGGGTTTTTTTTTGGCTATCCAATATACATAAAAATAAGCCACCATTTTAATGGTAAGAAAAAGATCCAAGCTGACTGATGCAGTTCTAGTCTAATACTTACTGACCAGGTCACCCTTTTAGTGCTTTGCTTTTTTTTCTTGAAATAGTTTTTTGTAAACAAAAAATATACACATTCTCAGAATTGTCAATTACTATTATAATTAAGCAGTGAGCAGTAAAATGACTGGAAATAAACTGGGAAAAGGACAGGCAAAAGGAGGGGGAGCAAGAAACACTTGTGCAAGTACCAACGATAACAATGTGGCTGGCAGCAGCAACACTACTTCTGGTCTTGACCTGAAGAGACAGAAGGATTGGAGTAAGCCTACAGGTGCATCTCAATAAATTATAATATCTTTTAAACATTTATTTATTTCAGTAATTAAATTAAAAAAGTGACCTCCTATATTTTCTAGATTCTTTACACACAGAGTGTTCTATTTCAAGTGTTTTATTTCTGTAAATGTTGATTATGGATTACAGGTAATGAAAACCAAAATCTAAGAAAATTTGAATATTGTAAAAAAGTTCAGTATTATAAATTCAGTGTAAACATAAAACGTAATGTCACTCACCTTCCCTGGACTCCGGTGCGGCTTCCTGTTCTCTTCAGTGCTTCTGCCTGATGTCAGAGACCACTGACTGACGTAACGTCTGAGGCCCTGAGTCATGACACATAATGATGCCAATATGACTCTTGAGGCCCTATCACCGATCGCTGACGTCAGGCAGAAGCGCTGAAGAGAACAGGGAGCCGCGCCAGAGTCCGGGGAAGGTGAGTGACATTACTTTTTATGTTTGTCACCTCTCCTCGGGCCTCCGCTTATTATACTCTGAGGTCTGAAGAGACCCCACAGTATAATATCAGCTCGTGAATGGCAAACCCCAAAAATTTAAATTTTTGGAAAATTCAACGGGACCACTATTATACTGTGTGAAGGGACCGCTATAATAAAAAAAAAAAAAAAACCTTTAATAGCCCACAATGGGGTTCGTGTGCAGCCAAAAAAAAACAACAAAACAAAACAACGTACACAGGATAATGTTCCAAGGTAGAGTGGCATTCCTTATAATAGTCCCAGACAGATGGGGAGATAGGGCGTAGCACAGGGGGGGGGTGGTATCAGGCAGCAGCAAAGATAAGTTAAGGTAAGCAGCTGTGTGTAATGATCTCCGCTTGGGGGGGTGGGGGGTGTGGGGCCTACCCGGGGGGGGGGGGGGGGACCTCCGGGGGCGCCCCCTCTCACACCGAGGGGGGGGGGGGGGGGCCTGCCGGCCGGCCCGGCGGGCACAGTCACACTGAATGGGACATCTACTTGTACTGGAGGAATGTTCTCACCAGGGACAGTACACTACAGTCACACTGGATATAGTGGCTCCTCAGACTGAATCTAATCAGCTTGTCAAGTTTATTTCTGTCCCTGGTTGATATACTGCTCCCACGCAGGCCACTCCAAAGAAGATGGCTGATGCCACTACCGAGTTGAAGAAATTTCTAAGAAGTGCCCCCGGGATCCAAAGGGCCCTAAGTTTCTTAAGGGGGAGGGGGGGGGGGGGCGGCTTTTGGGGGGGGGCCCTGTGAGGGGCCCGGCCGGCCGGGTTTTTAGGGAGGAGCCCAGGGGGGTTTGGGGGGGGTGTAAACTCGGGGCGGCCCCCCGGGGGGGGGGCGGGGGGTGGGGGGGGGGCTGCGGTGGGGGAGGACGCCCACCTCCTTGGGGGTGTTCGGGGTTTGGTGTGGGGGGGGTTGGGGGGGGGGGCAGTCCACAAAATGCTGGTTCAGTTCTCTGTATTCCCTGTCATCATCATCTGTGACCTAAGTCCCACTGAATGCACAGAGTCACACTAAATCACTAGGTAGCAGCTGGATGAGTTGCACCTAAAATCTGAGTGTACACTACAGTGACACACTGAAACGAGTACAGTCATGCTGAGATGCCCCCATATTACAGATCACGGTACCTGACACACAGTCTACGGGCTCACACGGTGGGGGGGGGGGGGGCCCGGGGTCCCAAGGGTGAATACACTACAATCAAACTGAGATAGGGCACTACAGGGTGACACTGAATCTCTCCAGATCATAGTGGGATGACAGTGCTACAGGTCTGTAGTCGTTGAGGTCCATAGGGCGGGGTAGGACTTTGGAACTGGTACATGGGACATTATTCGGTATAGTGGTGCATTTTTGCACAAAAATTTAAAAAGTTTTCCAATAATTGAATACACTACAGTCACACTGAATACACTACAGCCACACTGAGTACACTACAGTCACACTGAATATAATACAGTCATACTGAAAATACTACAGTCATACTGAATACACTACAATCATAGTGAATACACTAAGTCACACTGAATACACTACAGTCACACTAAATACACTACGTCACACTGAATACACTACAATCATAGTGAATACAATAAGTCACACTGAATACACTACAGTCACACTAAATACACTACGTCACACTGAATACACTACAATCATAGTGAATACACTACAGTCACACTGAATACACTACAGTCATACTGAATATATTACAGTCATACTGAATACACTACGTCACACTGAATACACTACAATCATACTGAATACACTACAGTGACACTGAATATACTACAGTCATACTGAATACACTACGTCACACTGAATACACTACAGTTACACTAAATACACTACAGTCACACTGAATACACTACAGCCACACTGAGTACACTACAGTCACACTGAATATACTACAGTCATACTGAATATACTACAGCCATACTGAATACACTACAATCATAGTGAATACACTACGTCACACTGAGTACACTACAGTCACACTGAACACACTCCGTCACACTGAATACACTACAGTCATACTGAATACACTACAGTCATACTGAATATACTACAGTCATACTGAATACACTAGTCACACTGAACATACTACAGTCATACTGAGAACACGTCACACTGAATACACTACAGTTACACTGAATATACTACAGTCATACTGAATACACTACAGTCATACTAAATATACTACAGTCACGCTGAATACACTACAGTCACACTGAATATACTACAGTCATACTGAATACACTACGTCACACTGAATATACTACAGTCACACTGAATACACTACATCACACTGAATATACTACAGCAACACTGAGTACACTACAGTCACACTGAATATACTAGTCATACTGAGTACACTACAATCATACTGAATACACTACGTCACACTGAGTATACTACAGTCACACTGAATACACTACAGTCACACTGAATACACTATGTCACACTGAATATACTACAGTCATACTGAATACACTGCAGTCATACTGAATACACTGCAGTCATACTGAATACACTAAAATCATACTGAATACACTACGTCACACTGAATACACTACAGTCATACTGAATATACTACAGTCATACTGAATACACTACAGTCACACTGAATATACTACAGTCATACTGAATACACTACAGTCATACTAAATATACTACAGTCACACTGAAAATACTAGTCATACTGAATACAGTACAATCATACTGAATATACTACAGTCACACTGAATACACTATAGCCACACTGAATACACTACAGTCATACTGAATACACTACAGTCATACTGAATATACTACAGTCACACTAAATACACTACAGTCATACTGAATATACTACAGTCACACTGAATACACTACAGTCACACTAAATACACTACAGTCATACTGAATATACTACAGTCACACTGAATACACTACAGTCATAATGAATACACTACGTCACACTGAATACACTACAGTCATACTGAATACACTACAGTCACACTGAATACACTACAGTCATACTGAATACACTACAGTCATACTGAATACACTACGTCACACTGAATATACTACAATCATACTGAATACACTACGTCACACTGAATACACTACAGTCACACTGAATACACTAAAGTCACACTGAATACACTATAATCATACTGAATACACTACGTCACACTGAGTATACTACAGTCATACTGAATACACTACGTCACACTGAATACACTAAAGTCACACTGAATACACTACAATCATACTGAATACACTACGTCACACTGAGTATACTACAGTCATACTGAATACACTACAGTCACACTGAATACACTATGTCACACTGAATATACTACAGTCATACTGAATACACTGCAGTCATACTGAATACACTGCAGTCATACTGAATACACTACAATCATACTGAATACACTACGTCACACTGAATACACTACAGTCATACTGAATATACTACAATCATGATGAATACACTACAGTCATACTGAATATACTACAGTCATACTGAATACACTACAGTCACACTGAATATACTACAGTCATACTGAATACACTACAGCCACACTGAATACACTACAGTCACACTGAATATACTACATCCACACTGAAAATACTACAGTCATACTGAATACAGTACAATCATACTGAATATACTACAGTCACACTGAATACAGTCATGGCCAAAAGTTTTGAGAATGACACAAATATTATATTTTCACATGATCTGCTGCCCTCTGGTTTTTATGTGTGTTTGTCAGATGTTTTTATCACATACAGAAATATAATTGCATTCATATTATGAGTAACAGAAGCTTATATTGACAGTTAGAATGAGTTAATGCAGCAAGTCAATATTTGCAGTGTTGACCCTTCTTCTTCAGGACCTCTGCAATTCTCCCTGGCATGCTCTCAATCAACTTCTGGACCAAATCCTGACTGATAGCAGTCCATTCTTGCAGAATCAATGCTTTAATTTTGTCTGAATTTGTTGGTTTTTGTTTGTCCACCCGTCTCTTGATCATTGACCACAAGTTCTCAATGGGATTAAGATCTGGGGAGTTTCCAGGCCATGGACCCAAAATCTCTATGTTTTGTTCCCTGAGCCATTTAGTTATCACCTTTGCTTTATGGCAAGGTGCTCCATCATGCTGGAAAAGGCATTGTTGAGCGCCAAACTGCTCTTGGACGGTTGGGAGAAGTTGCTCTTGGAGGACATTCTGGTACCATTCTTTATTCATGGCTATGTTTTTGGGCAAGACTGTGAGAGAGCCGATTCCCTTGGCTGAGAAGCAACCCCACACATGAATGGTTTCAGGATGCTTTACAGTTGGCATGAGACAAGACTGGTGGTAGCGCTCACCTCTTCTTCTCCGAATAAGCTGTTTTCCAGATGTTCCAAACAATGGAAAAGGGGATTCATCAGAGAAAATGACTTTACCCCAGTCCTCAGCAGTCCACTCCCTGTACCTTTTGCAGAATATCAGTCTGTCCCTGATGTTTTTTCTGGAGAGAAGTGGCTTCTTTGCTGCCCTCCTTGAGACCAGGCCTTGCTCTAAGAGTCTCCGCCTCACAGTGCGTGCAGATGCACTCACACCTGCCTGCTGCCATTCCTCAGCAAGCTCTGCACTGCTGGTAGCCCGATCCCGCAGCTGAAACACTTTTAAGAGACGGTCCTGCCGCTTGCTGGTCTTTCTTGGGCGCCCTGGAGCCTTTTTGGCACCAATGGAACCTCTCTCCTTGAAGTTCTTGATGATGTGATAGATTGCTGACTGAGGTGCAATCTTTCTAGCTGCAATACTCTTCCCAGTTAGGCCATTTTTGTGCAGTGCAATGATGACTGCACGTGTTTCTTTAGAGATAACCATGGTTAACAGAAGAGAAACAATGATGGCAAGCACCAGCCTCCTTTTAAAGTGTCCAGTGGTGTCATTCTTACTTAATCATGACAGATTGATCTCCAGCCCTGTCCTCATCAACACCCACACCTGTGTTAATGGAGCAATCACTGAAACGATGTTAGGTGGTCCTTTTAAGGCAGGGCTGCAATGATGTTGAAATGTGTTTTGGGGGATAAAGTTCATTTTCTAGGCAAATATTGACTTTGCAAGTAATTGCTGTTAAGCTGATCACTCTTTATAACATTCTGGAGTATATGCAAATTGCCATTAGAAAAACTGAAGCAGTAGACTTTGTAAAAATTAATATTTGTATCATTCTCAAAACTTTTGGCCATGACTGTACACTATAGCCACACTGAATACACTACAGTCATACTGAATACACTGCAGTCATACTGAATACACTACGTCACACTGAATACATTACAGTCACACTGAATATACTACAGTCATACTGAATACACTACGTCACACTGAATACACTACAGTCACACTGAATACACTACAGTCATACTGAATATACTACAGTCACACTGAATACACTACAGTCATACTGAATACACTACAGTCACACTGAATACATTACAGTCACACTGAATATACTACAGTCACACTGAATACACTAAATCACACTGAAAAAACTACAGTCACACTGAATACACTACAGTCATACTGAATATACTACAGTCACACTGAATACACTAGTCATACTGAATACACTACAGTCACACTGAATACACTACGTCACACTGAATACATTACAGTCACACTGAATATACTACAATCATACTGAATACACTACAGTCATACTGAATATACTACAGCCATACTGAATACACTACAATCATACTGAATACACTACGTCATACTGAATACACTACAGTCATACTGAATATACTACAATCATACTGAATACACTACAGTCACATTGAATGTACTACAGTCATACTGAATACACTACAGTCATACTAAATATACTACAGTCACACTGAGTACACTACAGTCACACTGAATAACATTTCATGCCACTTTTGTCACACAAAATTCGCTATTGTGTCACAAAAAAGTTTGGGGCGATTGGGCAGCTCATAAGAAACCACAATAAAGTGCATATTTAATGATTACATTTATACAATGACCTATACTTTTATTTCTCCATATCATATCTGTATAACTTATTGGTGGCGTGGACATCTCCCTTAATAACAGTATGGGTAAGGTGGGGGCCCTCACTCAATAAGCTAAAATGGAGAGAGCTCTCATAACAAAGTATAGGTAGGGCAGGCGGGACCATCACTCAGGGAGCACTATTACTGTAATAGTGCCCCCCACAGGTAATATTACCCATGTGTGGGGTGGGGTATGGCTATTACATGTAGCCATCCACTAATTACTGTTATTAATTGTGGGGGAGGGGACACTATACCTGTAATAGTGCCCTAATAGTGCCCCTCACACACACACAGGTAATGTTATTAACTGGGGTGCACTATTTCTGTAATAGTGCAATCACAGTGACCCCTACAGGTAATATTACCTGTGTGTGTGACTATTACCTGTGGGGGGCACTTTTAGGGCACTATTACAATAATAGTGCCCCCCGTTAATAACATTACCTCAGTGTGAGGGGACTCTTAACCAGCAGATCACTCTCAAGAATGGGTCCTCTGGACACTTACCAAGTGTCGGCTGATGCTCGAACGCTAAGTATTACACAAGGTTTGTGACTGGGCCACCTGCGGTCATATGGGCACACAGGTCGTCATGATGCTCGGTGTTCCCAGGTTACTGCTGAGGCACAATCAAAGGCCTCGGCGCTGAGCCCGTACCGATGGCGTCACAGAAGAGCGCCAGATGACGCGAGGAGGCCCAGAAGAGGTAATGGAAGGTGAGTATGAGTGTTTTGTTTTTTTTTTCACTTTTTTTCACTGAGATTCCACCTGTTATACTCTGGGTCTGAAGGGACCCCAGAATATAATGCGGCAGCCATTTTATATCGCACAAGAGGAATCTTCATTTGTTTAGGTTTGGTAAAAAAAAAAACCAAAAAGACAAACAATTTGTAATATAATGGTTACGTGCCTATTTACCCATCTCTAGGATTTTCTTCAACTCGGTAGTGGCATCAGCCATCTTCTTTGGAGTGGCCTGCTGGGGGAGCAGTATATCAACCAGGGACAGAAATAAACTTGACAAGCTGATTAGAAAGGCCAGCTCTGTCCTGGGGAGCCCACTGGACCCAGTGCAGGTGGTGGGTGACAGAAGGATACTGTCCGTGGTGAGCTCCATGCAGAAGAAGAAGTCCCATCCCATGCATGAGACTGTGATCGCGCTGAGCAGTACTGTCAGTGACCGACTGCTCCACCCTAGGTGTGAGAAGGAGCGCTATCGGAAGTCTTTCCTCCCCCACCGCGGTTAGGCTGTACAACCAACACCGACCTAAGCGGAGATCATTACACACAGAGAACTGAAATATCTTTCTGCCTGTTATATCCCCCCCCTCCTCCTTTGCTACTTCTTATCTGTCTGTCTACTATTAATGTAATGCCTCTTACCTTGGAACATTCCTGTACATGTTGTATTTGTATCTGCTTATCTTTGATGCTGTAACACACTGAATTTCCCCATTGTGGGACTATTAAAGGACTATTATTATCATTATTATTATTATTATTATTATTATTATTATTATTATTAGTACAGACCCTAAACCCCAAAATAAATTCAGACTCCAAAGTAAAACTATAGGTTTTGTTTAATGAATGAATTTTGTATGTTTTTTACAACCATAATTTCTACATAAATCTATTCCTTCCCCATTGCTGTCCTCAGACCTGGGGTTCTCTTCTGTTCTCCTGGGCTAGATCTGGCGGTATAACATCTGCATGGACAGTTGTATTTGTATAGTCTTCAGCCCACGCAGGACTCACAAAGCCGATGTTCTTGAAGTGAGCCTGGTCTATTTCTTTTCTGCCAGTCCTGAAGACTTCGCTGTAAGGCAGAGAAATGTCTCTAGTCAGAAGGTCCTTCAGGTCATCTACAGCCAATACTAATGGGGAGTCTGTTCTTCCGGTCTCTAGGTTTGTCCAGTTGATCGATGAAAAAAATGGCTGCTGACGGATATTGCCATTCATGCCGAGCCTCAGGCAAACCTTTTTGCACAATAGTTTTTTTAAGATGTCTGTGCTTTCCTCACCAAGGCCTGTATACGGTGGTTCTTCTATTATGACAGCTAGGCGGGTCTTTGCAACACTTCCTCTGAGAAAAGGGTGAGTCTTTGTCAGCATTGTGTATAACGTAACTCCAAAGGAAAACCAGTCTACGCTGGAATTATATGGTCGGTGCAGTATTATCTCTGGGGCCATGAACCCTGCTGTGCCACATCTTCCAGTTGTTTTCTCATTGCCAAACATATTACAGTGGGCAAGACCAAAATCAGATATCTTTATGTGTCCATTTTGGCTGAGGAGGATGTTTTCCGGTTTGACATCACGGTGGACAACCCCATGTGAGTGTAAAAATTGAAGTCCACAGACCATTTCAGCAGCCAGGAACTTGATGGTGCTGAGATCCATCTTGGTTGTCTTATCCATATAGTCATCAAGACTTCCACCTCTGGCCAACTCCATTACATAGTAAACATAGCTGGTTGTGTGGAAGACTCCATACCCGTGGACCAGGAAGGGGCACTTATTAGACAATTTTAGGACATAGCTTTCAACAACGTGGTACATTACTGGCTTTGACTTGGCTAGTATCTTTATTGCCACTTGCTCTTTTCGGATGATATCCGTTCCTAGCACCACTTTACCGAAGGCGCCCTGTCCAAGTACGTGGTGGTATCTAAACTTGTCCACGGTCATAGGGACAGAAACTCTCCTCTGGCTGGTGGAGGGCAGGCTGAGGTCTGTCACAGGATTCTCAATTTTAATTTTTTTTCCTTGGCTGGTTTCCTTCTCCACCAGTTTTGGTTCCATCCAGCTGATCACTTGAATGCTTACTTTTCAGCAGTGGTGATCTGGACGGCACTTTAT
The DNA here is from genome assembly GCA_947044405.1 of Leptodactylus fallax. Taxonomy (NCBI): domain Eukaryota; kingdom Metazoa; phylum Chordata; class Amphibia; order Anura; family Leptodactylidae; genus Leptodactylus; species Leptodactylus fallax. The sequence goes on from CAMRHE010000032.1 coordinate 9,936,152, forward strand.
CTTGTTCCTCTTCTTTGGTTCCTCTTCTACGTTTCTTATAAGGTGGAACTTCATCAAGATCTTCCTTTGTCTTTCTCTTTCTGGATCTCATTGTGAATGAGTCCAATGAGTAAAGCTGATCACTTGACCGCTTTCTTATCAGAAGAGGTGATCTGGATGGCACTTTATCTTGTGCCTCTTCATTGGTTCCTATTCTAGGTTTCTTATAAGGTGGAACTTCCTCCAGATCTTCATTTGACTTTCTACCTCTCTTTCTGGATCCCATTGTGAATGAGTCCAAAGAGTCAAAAAATGTAAAACAAAAAATAAAATCTATAGCTAAACTTGCATATAACACAAATGTGTCGCGCTAGTTTGACGTGTCTGGTAAGACTGAGCATCGTGGTTCTTAGAACCTTTAAAATAACTATATGATGTCACTGACTATTGTGATGTCATATTGAAATGACTGGTCCAGTACTGGTTTGTGATGTCATCATATTTACATATTCAGTGGGAGGAGCCAGCACTTGATTGTACAATATTTATGTGAATAAGAACGCTTATAAAATAAAGGACTGCAGCCATGTTGTCATCTAAACTGATTGGAATGGTGTCAGATGGGTATAATATGGTTGCTACTGAGTGTCCCCTTTTTGACCACAATGACTGGATTGAATTTAGATGACCATAAGCTTCTATGTGTGATGGTATTTAACAGGGACAAATGCAAGGTCCTACATCTAGGTAACAGAAATGCAAGAAGCATATATAGTATGGGAGGAATAGAACTAAGTGATAGTACAGGGGAAAAGGATCTGGGCATAATAATAGATCACAAATTCAACATGAGTCAACAGTGCGGTGCGGTGGCTAAAAAGGCTAATAAAATTCTAGGATGTATCAAGACGAGCATTGAAGCTAGATCAAGAGAGGTAATTATTCCGCTGTACTCTGCCCTGGTCAGACCCCACCTGTAATACTGTGTACAGTTCTGGGCGCCCCAATTTAAGAAAGACATCGATTTATTGGAGCAGGTCCAGAGAAGAGCTACCAAAATGGTGGAAGGTCTACAAACCATGTCCTACGAGGAGAGGCTAAAAGAATTGGGACTGCTTAGTTTGCAGAAGAGAAGGCTAAGGGGAGACTTAATAGCGGTATTTAAATATCTGAAAGGTTGTCACAGTGCAGAGGGATCTACCCTATTCTCATTAGCAGAAGGAAGCACGAGAAGTAATGGGATGAAACTAAGGGGAAGGAGATTCAGATTAGACATTAGGAAAAACTTTCTAACAGTAAGGGTAGTGAGGGAGTGGAATAGGCTGCCACGGGAGGTGGTGAGTTCTTCATCAATTGAAATCTTCAAGCGGAATCTGGATAGGTATATAGCTGGGATGATCTAGGAATTCCTGCTTTTGCAGGGTGTTGGACTCGATGGCCCTTGAGGTCCATTCCAACTCAAACAAAAGAAAGAAAGAAAGTGTACACAATATGTGATCTAGGTTCGGTTCAGCAGGGCTGTGGGTTTTACCACCATAAAGCAAATGTTATCTGAAACTGGCCTAATATTGGACGTGAACAGTCATATCACTATGGATCAAGCATCGGTGTGCACCATATGGGGAAGTGTCATAGTAATGTAAGGGGCAGGAAGCGCTTACAAGGAGGTTTACAGAGGGCTCACAGTCTGCCGTAGTCTACTAGGAAATTGGGCAAACAGGGTCGTATATACAATCCTGCATCGTCTGATTCATGTTTGGGGTTATATTAGCTTCTAAGATTTGCTCTTGCCGGCTTCACTGGTATCGGTGGGATATCCTTCTGTCTTGGGATTCCCTATGTACCCACTTTTTATATGTGTCCCATAAACTGGTGGCGTTGATTTATGCACAGTGGTTTCTATGGCAACTGTTCCACCGATCACACAAACGGAGGTCCCAAATCTCCTTATTTGAATGGTGCAGTGGTCTCTCATGTGCACGGCAGCTCCAGCCATCTCTATGGGATTGAGGAATAGAACCCAAGTACAGTGACTACTGCTATATTGAAATGGGGGAACTCAGGATATCTGTTTGTATGATCTGTGGGGTTTCTAGTAGCCGCATCCCTACTTAAATACTAGCAGATATCTTGTTATTAAAGGGATTTTTCACAGATAAAACGTTGATGACGTATCCTTAAGAATAGGTTATCAATATCAGATTGGTGGGGTCCGACACCCCCATCCATCAGCTGTTTGAAGAAAAGGCAACATTCGGATGAGCACCGCGGCCTTTTTACTACTAACCATGCACAGCTCCATAATTGTATAGTGGCCGTGCTTGGTATTGCAGCTTAGAACCATTCACTTGAAAGGGGCTGAGCTGTAAATAGGCCATGTATTAAATTAATGTGTCATCACATGACCTGTGAAGTGGAGGCTGCGATCAGCTGATCTGTGGGATCCCAAGTGTCAGATCCTGCTAATCTAATCTAATCTAATCTAATCTAATCTAATCTAATGTCCTGAACAGCACATGCAATGTGCCACCCTTTCTATTTACTGCCATGGCTATGTATGTGTCAGTCTTAACAGTAGCTCTGGAATTCTATTCATCAACCAAGAAGCTCTGGATTGTGGGGGAGCAGGGAATTCTATGAGAGAATGTTTTTATATTTTTTTCTATTATTATAAATGGGAATAAACTGAATTCTATCATTTTATTATAAATCTATTTCACAATTTTCTCCATACATTATATTCAGATAAGATTTTCTACTGGTGAATGTTATAAACTATTATCAGGCACTAACATTGTCAGTATTGTTAGACGGCTGATAAGAGAGAACAATAGCTTGATGTGACATCTAGTAGACCTGACTGTGGCCGCCAGCGCTGCTCCATTCCTGTGTGTCTTTTCCCCTTCCCTTCTGTTGGGGGTCAGATTCGGTCATCTGGAGACACAATAAATAACATGGTACAATATGCTGTGGTGGGGTTGGGGGGGGGCAGTTGCGGTTCTGTTTTGGTCGCTGACTACAGGTTTGTATCCACTATGCAGCAGATAAGCATGGTGTTGTACTTTAAGTAGTAGCTCCTTGAGGTCTGTAATTTAAAAGGGGGGCAGCCGCTGACGATGATCATGTCATTCACAGGCTGCGGGGTGGAGACAGACATGGTGCCTAGAGATGGGCGAACCAATTTACCAGTTGCGAGCTGGGTTCAACCTGAATATTCCAAATTGTTTGGAAACCGAACAAATGGTGAATCATCTTAGACATACTAAAATGGCTGCCACCAGGAGACACGTGTGTTGTGAGTCTCTCTGATGTTCTGGCGCCACCTGACAGCCACTCAGCCAATAGTCTGTGGTAGGTGGGCACCTTATAGTGCTGACATCATATACACTATATAAGGTGCTGTAAGCATGAACACGAGGCATTAGCAGTAATGGTGGAGATAGTGTAGGGTCTGTGATTCATCTCACTACAGAGCACTCATTTCTGATAAGCTTACAATTACAAGCAACAGAGTTAGAAAATTTTAGGAATAGGAGAGTTTACAGTCGGTTCACACCTGTGATGGTGTTTCCGTTCTTTCGGGTCCGCTTAATGGAGTCCGCCAGGTTTCCGTCCGAAAAATGCGCATTTTTCAAGCGCAATGGGGGACAGAATTCCCGAACGCTGATCAAACTCAGATGAGAACCTAGCCTTAGTCAGATCAATTACAGGCAGATTACTGATGGAAAGCAAAAATATTCGGAATGGGGAGAATATCTGTTCTGTTGTGAGCCTGACAGCACAGCATCCTGCACTAATACGCAAAGGACAGTTAACCCCGTCATTGCCAATAATCTAATCTTGTCCAAATCTGTTGGGTAATAGCAGTTTCATCTGTATATAGAGTGTTTAACCATAGTTTTAACAGATAGTCAGTCCTGTTAGTGAAAAATCTTTTGTTAAGTTTTTTTTGGGCAACAGTTTTATTTTTTTCATTAAATATATAGAAACTTCTTTAACAGCAAAATGCTGATTCCATCTGCGTTAATCTGAAAAAAATCTCAGTTACTTATGCAAGTTTTTTTTTGTTCACCTAATATACAGTCTTGCACCCTGCACTAATTTAAAAAAAACCTCTTTGTTTAACTTTTCTTTTCTGCAATTCTCACCCAATACACAGTGTGACAGATTATTCTTATATGAAAAATATATTTGTTTTTTAATTGTTTTTTTTTGCTCATATATACAGTCTTGCAGCTTGCACTAATCTAAAAAATATCTTTTTTTTTCTTTTTTTTTTTATACTCAGCCAATGAACAGTGTGAGACAGCCTGCTAATCTGAAAAAAATCTTCGTTGGTTAAGGGTTTTTTTTTTGGCTATCCAATATACATAAAAATAAGCCACCATTTTAATGGTAAGAAAAAGATACAAGCTGACTGATGCAGTTCTAGTCTAATACTTACTGACCAGGTCACCCTTTTAGTCCTTTGCTTTTTTTTCTTGAAATAGTTTTTTGTAAACAAAAAATATACACATTCTCAGAATTGTCAATTACTATTATAATTAAGCAGTGAGCAGTAAAATGACTGGAAATAAACTGGGAAAAGGACAGGCAAAAGGAGGGGGAGCAAGAAACACTTGTGCAAGTACCAACGATAACAATGTGGCTGGCAGCAGCAACACTACTTCTGGTCTTGACCTGAAGAGACAGAAGGATTGGAGTAAGCCTACAGGTGCATCTCAATAAATTATAATATCTTTTAAACATTTATTTATTTCAGTAATTAAATTAAAAAAGTGACCTCCTATATTTTCTAGATTCTTTACACACAGAGTGTTCTATTTCAAGTGTTTTATTTCTGTAAATGTTGATTATGGATTACAGGTAATGAAAACCAAAATCTAAGAAAATTTGAATATTGTAAAAAAGTTCAGTATTATAAATTCAGTGTAAACATAAAACGTAATGTCACTCACCTTCCCTGGACTCTGGTGCGGCTTCCTGTTCTCTTCAGTGCTTCTGCCTGATGTCAGAGACCACTGACTGACGTAACGTCTGAGGCCCTGAGTCATGACACATAATGATGCCAATATGACTCTTGAGGCCCTATCACCGATCGCTGACGTCAGGCAGAAGCGCTGAAGAGAACAGGGAGCCGCGCCAGAGTCCGGGGAAGGTGAGTGACATTACTTTTTATGTTTGTCACCTCTCCTCGGGCCTCCGCTTATTATACTCTGAGGTCTGAAGAGACCCCACAGTATAATATCAGCTCGTGAATGGCAAACCCCAAAAATTTAAATTTTTGGAAAATTCAACGGGACCACTATTATACTGTGTGAAGGGACCGCTATGGGACATTATTCGGTATAGTGGTGCATTTTTGCACAAAAATGTAGACAGTTTTCCAATAATTGAATACACTACAGTCACACTGAATACACTACAGCCACACTGAGTACACTACAGTCACACTGAATATAATACAGTCATACTGAAAATACTACAGTCATACTGAATACACTACAATCATAGTGAATACACTAAGTCACACTGAATACACTACAGTCACACTAAATACACTACGTCACACTGAATACACTACAATCATAGTGAATACACTAAGTCACACTGAATACACTACAGTCACACTAAATACACTACGTCACACTGAATACACTACAATCATAGTGAATACACTACAGTCACACTGAATACACTACAGTCATGCTGAATATATTACAGTCATACTGAATACACTACGTCACACTGAATACACTACAATCATACTGAATACACTACAGTGACACTGAATATACTACAGTCATACTGAATACACTACGTCACACTGAATACACTACAGTTACACTAAATACACTACAGTCACACTGAATACACTACAGCCACACTGAGTACACTACAGTCACACTGAATATACTACAGTCATACTGAATATACTACAGCCATACTGAATACACTACAATCATAGTGAATACACTACGTCACACTGAGTACACTACAGTCACACTGAACACACTCCGTCACACTGAATACACTACAGTCATACTGAATATACTACAGTCATACTGAATACACTACAGTCACACTGAACATACTACAGTCATACTGAGTACACTACGTCACACTGAATACACTACAGTTACACTGAATATACTACAGTCATACTGAATACACTACAGTCATACTAAATATACTACAGTCACGCTGAATACACTACAGTCACACTGAATACACTACAGTCATACTGAATACACTACAATCATACTGAATATACTACAGTCACACTGAATATACTACAGTCATACTGAATACACTACGTCACACTGAATATACTACAGTCACACTGAATACACTACATCACACTGAATATACTACAGCAACACTGAGTACACTACAGTCACACTGAATATACTAGTCATACTGAGTACACTACAATCATACTGAATACACTACGTCACACTGAGTATACTACAGTCACACTGAATACACTACAGTCACACTGAATACACTATGTCACACTGAATATACTACAGTCATACTGAATACACTGCAGTCATACTGAATACACTGCAGTCATACTGAATACACTAAAATCATACTGAATACACTACGTCACACTGAATACACTACAGTCATACTGAATATACTACAGTCATACTGAATACACTACAGTCACACTGAATATACTACAGTCATACTGAATACACTACAGTCATACTAAATATACTACAGTCACACTGAAAATACTAGTCATACTGAATACAGTACAATCATACTGAATATACTACAGTCACACTGAATACACTATAGCCACACTGAATACACTACAGTCATACTGAATACACTACAGTCATACTGAATATACTACAGTCACACTAAATACACTACAGTCATACTGAATATACTACAGTCACACTGAATACACTACAGTCACACTAAATACACTACAGTCATACTGAATATACTACAGTCACACTGAATACACTACAGTCATAATGAATACACTACGTCACACTGAATACACTACAGTCATACTGAATACACTACAGTCACACTGAATACACTACAGTCATACTGAATATACTACAGTCATACTGAATACACTACGTCACACTGAATACACTACAATCATACTGAATATACTACAGTCACACTGAATATACTACAATCATACTGAATACACTACGTCACACTGAATACACTACAGTCACACTGAATACACTAAAGTCACACTGAATACACTACAATCATACTGAATACACTACGTCACACTGAGTATACTACAGTCATACTGAATACACTACGTCACACTGAATACACTAAAGTCACACTGAATACACTACAATCATACTGAATACACTACGTCACACTGAGTATACTACAGTCATACTGAATACACTACAGTCACACTGAATACACTATGTCACACTGAATATACTACAGTCATACTGAATACACTGCAGCATACTGAATACACTGCAGTCATACTGAATACACTCAATCATACTGAATACACTACGTCACACTGAATACACTACAGTCATACTGAATATACTACAATCATGATGAATACACTACAGTCATACTGAATATACTACAGTCATACTGAATACACTACAGTCACACTGAATATACTACAGTCATACTGAATACACTACAGCCACACTGAATACACTACAGTCACACTGAATATACTACAGCCACACTGAAAATACTACAGTCATATTGAATACAGTACAATCATACTGAATATACTACAGTCACACTGAATACAGTCATGGCCAAAAGTTTTGAGAATGACACAAATATTATATTTTCACATGATCTGCTGCCCTCTGGTTTTTATGTGTGTTTGTCAGATGTTTTTATCACATACAGAAATATAATTGCATTCATATTATGAGTAACAGAAGCTTATATTGACAGTTAGAATGAGTTAATGCAGCAAGTCAATATTTGCAGTGTTGACCCTTCTTCTTCAGGACCTCTGCAATTCTCCCTGGCATGCTCTCAATCAACTTCTGGACCAAATCCTGACTGATAGCAGTCCATTCTTGCAGAATCAATGCTTTCATTTTGTCTGAATTTGTTGGTTTTTGTTTGTCCACCCGTCTCTTGATCATTGACCACAAGTTCTCAATGGGATTAAGATCTGGGGAGTTTCCAGGCCATGGACCCAAAATCTCTATGTTTTGTTCCCTGAGCCATTTAGTTATCACCTTTGCTTTATGGCAAGGTGCTCCATCATGCTGGAAAAGGCATTGTTGAGCGCCAAACTGCTCTTGGACGGTTGGGAGAAGTTGCTCTTGGAGGACATTCTGGTACCATTCTTTATTCATGGCTATGTTTTTGGGCAAGACTGTGAGAGAGCCGATTCCCTTGGCTGAGAAGCAACCCCACACATGAATGGTTTCAGGATGCTTTACAGTTGGCATGAGACAAGACTGGTGGTAGCGCTCACCTCTTCTTCTCCGAATAAGCTGTTTTCCAGATGTTCCAAACAATGGAAAAGGGGATTCATCAGAGAAAATGACTTTACCCCAGTCCTCAGCAGTCCACTCCCTGTACCTTTTGCAGAATATCAGTCTGTCCCTGATGTTTTTTCTGGAGAGAAGTGGCTTCTTTGCTGCCCTCCTTGAGACCAGGCCTTGCTCTAAGAGTCTCCGCCTCACAGTGCGTGCAGATGCACTCACACCTGCCTGCTGCCATTCCTCAGCAAGCTCTGCACTGCTGGTAGCCCGATCCCGCAGCTGAAACACTTTTAAGAGACGGTCCTGCCGCTTGCTGGTCTTTCTTGGGCGCCCTGGAGCCTTTTTGGCACCAATGGAACCTCTCTCCTTGAAGTTCTTGATGATGTGATAGATTGCTGACTGAGGTGCAATCTTTCTAGCTGCAATACTCTTCCCAGTTAGGCCATTTTTGTGCAGTGCAATGATGACTGCACGTGTTTCTTTAGAGATAACCATGGTTAACAGAAGAGAAACAATGATGGCAAGCACCAGCCTCCTTTTAAAGTGTCCAGTGGTGTCATTCTTACTTAATCATGACAGATTGATCTCCAGCCCTGTCCTCATCAACACCCACACCTGTGTTAATGGAGCAATCACTGAAACGATGTTAGGTGGTCCTTTTAAGGCAGGGCTGCAATGATGTTGAAATGTGTTTTGGGGGATAAAGTTCATTTTCTAGGCAAATATTGACTTTGCAAGTAATTGCTGTTAAGCTGATCACTCTTTATAACATTCTGGAGTATATGCAAATTGCCATTAGAAAAACTGAAGCAGTAGACTTTGTAAAAATTAATATTTGTATCATTCTCAAAACTTTTGGCCATGACTGTACACTATAGCCACACTGAATACACTACAGTCATACTGAATACACTGCAGTCATACTGAATACACTACGTCACACTGAATACATTACAGTCACACTGAATATACTACAGTCATACTGAATACACTACGTCACACTGAATACACTACAGTCACACTGAATACACTACAGTCATACTGAATATACTACAGTCACACTGAATACACTACAGTCATACTGAATACACTACAGTCACACTGAATACACTACGTCACACTGAATACATTACAGTCACACTGAATATACTACAGTCATACTGAATACACTACGTCACACTGAATACACTACGTCACACTGAATACACTACAGTCACACTTTATATACTACAATCATACTGAATACACTACAGTCATACTGAATATACTACAGCCATACTGAATACACTACAATCATACTGAATACACTACGTCATACTGAATACACTACAGTCATACTGAATATACTACAATCATACTGAATACACTACAGTCACATTGAATGTACTACAGTCATACTGAATACACTACAGTCATACTAAATATACTACAGTCACACTGAGTACACTACAGTCACACTGAATAACATTTCATGCCACTTTTGTCACACAAAATTCGCTATTGTGTCACAAAAAAGTTTGGGGCGATTGGGCAGCTCATAAGAAACCACAATAAAGTGCATATTTAATGATTACATTTATACAATGACCTATACTTTTATTTCTCCATATCATATCTGTATAACTTATTGGTGGCGTGGACATCTCCCTTAATAACAGTATGGGTAAGGTGGGGGCCCTCACTCAATAAGCTAAAATGGAGAGAGCTCTCATAACAAAGTATAGGTAGGGCAGGCGGGACCATCACTCAGGGAGCACTATTACTGTAATAGTGCCCCCCACAGGTAATATTACCCATGTGTGGGGTGGGGTATGGCTATTACATGTAGCCATCCACTAATTACTGTTATTAATTGTGGGGGAGGGGACACTATACCTGTAATAGTGCCCTAATAGTGCCCCTCACACACACACAGGTAATGTTATTAACTGGGGTGCACTATTTCTGTAATAGTGCAATCACAGTGACCCCTACAGGTAATATTACCTGTGTGTGTGACTATTACCTGTGGGGGGCACTTTTAGGGCACTATTACAATAATAGTGCCCCCCGTTAATAACATTACCTCAGTGTGAGGGGACTCTTAACCAGCAGATCACTCTCAAGAATGGGTCCTCTGGACACTTACCAAGTGTCGGCTGATGCTCGAACGCTAAGTATTACACAAGGTTTGTGACTGGGCCACCTGCGGTCATATGGGCACACAGGTCGTCATGATGCTCGGTGTTCCCAGGTTACTGCTGAGGCACAATCAAAGGCCTCGGCGCTGAGCCCGTACCGATGGCGTCACAGAAGAGCGCCAGATGACACGAGGAGGCCCAGAAGAGGTAATGGAAGGTGAGTATGAGTGTTTTGTTTTTTTTTTCACTTTTTTCACTGAGATTCCACCTGTTATACTCTGGGTCTGAAGGGACCCCAGAATATAATGCGGCAGCCATTTTATATCGCACAAGAGGAATCTTCATTTGTTTAGGTTTGGTAAAAAAAAAAACCAAAAAGACAAACAATTTGTAATATAATGGTTACGTGCCTATTTACCCATCTCTAGGATTTTCTTCAACTCGGTAGTGGCATCAGCCATCTTCTTTGGAGTGGCCTGCTGGGGGAGCAGTATATCAACCAGGGACAGAAATAAACTTGACAAGCTGATTAGAAAGGCCAGCTCTGTCCTGGGGAGCCCACTGGACCCAGTGCAGGTGGTGGGTGACAGAAGGATACTGTCCGTGGTGAGCTCCATGCAGAAGAAGAAGTCCCATCCCATGCATGAGACTGTGATAGCGCTGGGCAGTACTGTCAGTGACCGACTGCTCCACCCTAGGTGTGAGAAGGAGCGCTATCGGAAGTCTTTCCTCCCCACCGCGGTTAGGCTGTACAACCAACACCGACCTAAGCGGAGATCATTACACACAGAGAACTGAAATATCTTTCTGCCTGTTATATCCCCCCCTCCTCCTCTGCTACTTCTTATCTGTCTGTCTACTATTAATGTAATGCCTCTTACCTTGGAACATTCCTGTACATGTTGTATTTGTATCTGCTTATCTTTGATGCTGTAACACACTGAATTTCCCCATTGTGGGACTATTAAAGGACTATTATTATCATTATTATTATTATTATTATTATTATTATTATTAGTACAGACCCTAAACCCCAAAATAAATTCAGACTCCAAAGTAAAACTATAGGTTTTGTTTAATGAATGAATTTTGTATGTTTTTTACAACCATAATTTCTACATAAATCTATTCCTTCCCCATTGCTGTCCTCAGACCTGGGGTTCTCTTCTGTTCTCCTGGGCTAGATCTGGCGGTATAACATCTGCATGGACAGTTGTATTTGTATAGTCTTCAGCCCACGCAGGACTCACAAAGCCGATGTTCTTGAAGTGAGCCTGGTCTATTTCTTTTCTGCCAGTCCTGAAGACTTCGCTGTAAGGCAGAGAAATGTCTCTAGTCAGAAGGTCCTTCAGGTCATCTACAGCCAATACTAATGGGGAGTCTGTTCTTCCGGTCTCTAGGTTTGTCCAGTTGATCGATGAAAAAAATGGCTGCTGACGGATATTGCCATTCATGCCGAGCCTCAGGCAAACCTTTTTGCACAATAGTTTTTTTAAGATGTCTGTGCTTTCCTCACCAAGGCCTGTATACGGTGGTTCTTCTATTATGACAGCTAGGCGGGTCTTTGCAACACTTCCTCTGAGAAAAGGGTGAGTCTTTGTCAGCATTGTGTATAACGTAACTCCAAAGGAAAACCAGTCTACGCTGGAATTATATGGTCGGTGCAGTATTATCTCTGGGGCCATGAACCCTGCTGTGCCACATCTTCCAGTTGTTTTCTCATTGCCAAACATATTACAGTGGGCAAGACCAAAATCAGATATCTTTATGTGTCCATTTTGGCTGAGGAGGATGTTTTCCGGTTTGACATCACGGTGGACAACCCCATGTGAGTGTAAAAATTGAAGTCCACAGACCATTTCAGCAGCCAGGAACTTGATGGTGCTGAGATCCATCTTGGTTGTCTTATCCATATAGTCATCAAGACTTCCACCTCTGGCCAACTCCATTACATAGTAAACATAGCTGGTTGTGTGGAAGACTCCATACCCGTGGACCAGGAAGGGGCACTTATTAGACAATTTTAGGACATAGCTTTCAACAACGTGGTACATTACTGGCTTTGACTTGGCTAGTATCTTTATTGCCACTTGCTCTTTTCGGATGATATCCGTTCCTAGCACCACTTTACCGAAGGCGCCCTGTCCAAGTACGTGGTGGTATCTAAACTTGTCCACGGTCATAGGGACAGAAACTCTCCTCTGGCTGGTGGAGGGCAGGCTGAGGTCTGTCACAGGATTCTCAATTTTAATTTTTTTCCTTGGCTGGTTTCCTTCTCCACCAGTTTTGGTTCCATCCAGCTGATCACTTGAATGCTTACTTTTCAGCAGTGGTGATCTGGACGGCACTTTATCTTGTTCCTCTTCTTTGGTTCCTCTTCTACGTTTCTTATAAGGTGGAACTTCATCAAGATCTTCCTTTGTCTTTCTCTTTCTGGATCTCATTGTGAATGAGTCCAATGAGTAAAGCTGATCACTTGACCGCTTTCTTATCAGAAGAGGTGATCTGGATGGCACTTTATCTTGTGCCTCTTCATTGGTTCCTATTCTAGGTTTCTTATAAGGTGGAACTTCCTCCAGATCTTCATTTGACTTTCTACCTCTCTTTCTGGATCCCATTGTGAATGAGTCCAAAGAGTCAAAAAATGTAAAACAAAAAATAAAATCTATAGCTAAACTTGCATATAACACAAATGTGTCGCGCTAGTTTGACGTGTCTGGTAAGACTGAGCATCGTGGTTCTTAGAACCTTTAAAATAACTATATGATGTCACTGACTATTGTGATGTCATATTGAAATGACTGGTCCAGTACTGGTTTGTGATGTCATCATATTTACATATTCAGTGGGAGGAGCCAGCACTTGATTGTACAATATTTATGTGAATAAGAACGCTTATAAAATAAAGGACTGCAGCCATGTTGTCATCTAAACTGATTGGAATGGTGTCAGATGGGTATAATATGGTTGCTACTGAGTGTCCCCTTTTTGACCACAATGACTGGATTGAATTTAGATGACCATAAGCTTCTATGTGTGATGGTATTTAACAGGGACAAATGCAAGGTCCTACATCTAGGTAACAGAAATGCAAGAAGCATATATAGTATGGGAGGAATAGAACTAAGTGATAGTACAGGGGAAAAGGATCTGGGCATAATAATAGATCACAAATTCAACATGAGTCAACAGTGCGGTGCGGTGGCTAAAAAGGCTAATAAAATTCTAGGATGTATCAAGACGAGCATTGAAGCTAGATCAAGAGAGGTAATTATTCCGCTGTACTCTGCCCTGGTCAGACCCCACCTGTAATACTGTGTACAGTTCTGGGCGCCCCAATTTAAGAAAGACATCGATTTATTGGAGCAGGTCCAGAGAAGAGCTACCAAAATGGTGGAAGGTCTACAAACCATGTCCTACGAGGAGAGGCTAAAAGAATTGGGACTGCTTAGTTTGCAGAAGAGAAGGCTAAGGGGAGACTTAATAGCGGTATTTAAATATCTGAAAGGTTGTCACAGTGCAGAGGGATCTACCCTATTCTCATTAGCAGAAGGAAGCACGAGAAGTAATGGGATGAAACTAAGGGGAAGGAGATTCAGATTAGACATTAGGAAAAACTTTCTAACAGTAAGGGTAGTGAGGGAGTGGAATAGGCTGCCACGGGAGGTGGTGAGTTCTTCATCAATTGAAATCTTCAAGCGGAATCTGGATAGGTATATAGCTGGGATGATCTAGGAATTCCTGCTTTTGCAGGGTGTTGGACTCGATGGCCCTTGAGGTCCCTTCCAACTCAAACAAAAGAAAGAAAGAAAGTGTACACAATATGTGATCTAGGTTCGGTTCAGCAGGGCTGTGGGTTTTACCACCATAAAGCAAATGTTATCTGAAACTGGCCTAATATTGGACGTGAACAGTCATATCACTATGGATCAAGCATCGGTGTGCACCATATGGGGAAGTGTCATAGTAATGTAAGGGGCAGGAAGCGCTTACAAGGAGGTTTACAGAGGGCTCACAGTCTGCCGTAGTCTACTAGGAAATTGGGCAAACAGGGTCGTATATACAATCCTGCATCGTCTGATTCATGTTTGGGGTTATATTAGCTTCTAAGATTTGCTCTTGCCGGCTTCACTGGTATCGGTGGGATATCCTTCTGTCTTGGGATTCCCTATGTACCCACTTTTTATATGTGTCCCATAAACTGGTGGCGTTGATTTATGCACAGTGGTTTCTATGGCAACTGTTCCACCGATCACACAAACGGAGGTCCCAAATCTCCTTATTTGAATGGTGCAGTGGTCTCTCATGTGCACGGCAGCTCCAGCCATCTCTATGGGATTGAGGAATAGAACCCAAGTACAGTGACTACTGCTATATTGAAATGGGGGAACTCAGGATATCTGTTTGTATGATCTGTGGGGTTTCTAGTAGCCGCATCCCTACTTAAATACTAGCAGATATCTTGTTATTAAAGGGATTTTTCACAGATAAAACGTTGATGACGTATCCTTAAGAATAGGTTATCAATATCAGATTGGTGGGGTCCGACACCCCCATCCATCAGCTGTTTGAAGAAAAGGCAACATTCGGATGAGCACCGCGGCCTTTTTACTACTAACCATGCACAGCTCCATAATTGTATAGTGGCCGTGCTTGGTATTGCAGCTTAGAACCATTCACTTGAAAGGGGCTGAGCTGTAAATAGGCCATGTATTAAATTAATGTGTCATCACATGACCTGTGAAGTGGAGGCTGCGATCAGCTGATCTGTGGGATCCCAAGTGTCAGATCCTGCTAATCTAATCTAATCTAATCTAATCTAATCTAATGTCCTGAACAGCACATGCAATGTGCCACCCCTTTCTATTTACTGCCATGGCTATGTATGTGTCAGTCTTAACAGTAGCTCTGGAATTCTATTCATCAACCAAGAAGCTCTGGATTGTGGGGGAGCAGGGAATTCTATGAGAGAATGTTTTTATATTTTTTTCTATTATTATAAATGGGAATAAACTGAATTCTATCATTTTATTATAAATCTATTTCACAATTTTCTCCATACATTATATTCAGATAAGATTTTCTACTGGTGAATGTTATAAACTATTATCAGGCACTAACATTGTCAGTATTGTTAGACGGCTGATAAGAGAGAACAATAGCTTGATGTGACATCTAGTAGACCTGACTGTGGCCGCCAGCGCTGCTCCATTCCTGTGTGTCTTTTCCCCTTCCCTTCTGTTGGGGGTCAGATTCGGTCATCTGGAGACACAATAAATAACATGGTACAATATGCTGTGGTGGGGTTGGGGGGGGGCAGTTGCGGTTCTGTTTTGGTCGCTGACTACAGGTTTGTATCCACTATGCAGCAGATAAGCATGGTGTTGTACTTTAAGTAGTAGCTCCTTGAGGTCTGTAATTTAAAAGGGGGCAGCCGCTGACGATGATCATGTCATTCACAGGCTGCGGGGTGGAGACAGACATGGTGCCTAGAGATGGGCGAACCAATTTACCAGTTGCGAGCTGGGTTCAACCTGAATATTCCAAATTGTTTGGAAACCGAACAAATGGTGAATCATCTTAGACATACTAAAATGGCTGCCACCAGGAGACACGTGTGTTGTGAGTCTCTCTGATGTTCTGGCGCCACCTGACAGCCACTCAGCCAATAGTCTGTGGTAGGTGGGCACCTTATAGTGCTGACATCATATACACTATATAAGGTGCTGTAAGCATGAACACGAGGCATTAGCAGTAATGGTGGAGATAGTGTAGGGTCTGTGATTCATCTCACTACAGAGCACTCATTTCTGATAAGCTTACAATTACAAGCAACAGAGTTAGAAAATTTTAGGAATAGGAGAGTTTACAGTCGGTTCACACCTGTGATGGTGTTTCCGTTCTTCGGGTCCGCTTAATGGAGTCCGCCAGGTTTCCGTCCGAAAAATGCGCATTTTTCAAGCGCAATGGGGGACAGAATTCCCGAACGCTGATCAAACTCAGATGAGAACCTAGCCTTAGTCAGATCAATTACAGGCAGATTACTGATGGAAAGCAAAAATATTCGGAATGGGGAGAATATCTGTTCTGTTGTGAGCCTGACAGCACAGCATCCTGCACTAATACGCAAAGGACAGTTAACCCCGTCATTGCCAATAATCTAATCTTGTCCAAATCTGTTGGGTAATAGCAGTTTCATCTGTATATAGAGTGTTTAACCATAGTTTTAACAGATAGTCAGTCCTGTTAGTGAAAAATCTTTTGTTAAGTTTTTTTTGGGCAACAGTTTTATTTTTTTCATTAACTATATAGAAACTTCTTTAACAGCAAAATGCTGATTCCATCTGCGTTAATCTGAAAAAAATCTCAGTTACTTATGCAAGTTTTTTTTTGTTCACCTAATATACAGTCTTGCACCCTGCACTAATTTAAAAAAAAACTCTTTGTTTAACTTTTCTTTTCTGCAATTCTCACCCAATACACAGTGTGACAGATTATTCTTATATGAAAAATATATTTGTTTTTTAATTGTTTTTTTTTGCTCATATATACAGTCTTGCAGCTTGCACTAATCTAAAAAATATCTTTTTTTTTTTTTTTTTTTTATACTCAGCCAATAAACAGTGTGAGACAGCCTGCTAATCTGAAAAAAATCTTCGTTGGTTAAGGGTTTTTTTTTGGCTATCCAATATACATAAAAATAAGCCACCATTTTAATGGTAAGAAAAAGATACAAGCTGACTGATGCAGTTCTAGTCTAATACTTACTGACCAGGTCACCCTTTTAGTGCTTTGCTTTTTTTCTTGAAATAGTTTTTTGTAAACAAAAAATATACACATTCTCAGAATTGTCAATTACTATTATAATTAAGCAGTGAGCAGTAAAATGACTGGAAATAAACTGGGAAAAGGACAGGCAAAAGGAGGGGGAGCAAGAAACACTTGTGCAAGTACCAACGATAACAATGTGGCTGGCAGCAGCAACACTACTTCTGGTCTTGACCTGAAGAGACAGAAGGATTGGAGTAAGCCTACAGGTGCATCTCAATAAATTATAATATCTTTTAAACATTTATTTATTTCAGTAATTAAATTAAAAAAGTGACCTCCTATATTTTCTAGATTCTTTACACACAGAGTGTTCTATTTCAAGTGTTTTATTTCTGTAAATGTTGATTATGGATTACAGGTAATGAAAACCAAAATCTAAGAAAATTTGAATATTGTAAAAAAGTTCAGTATTATAAATTCAGTGTAAACATAAAACGTAATGTCACTCACCTTCCCTGGACTCCGGTGCGGCTTCCTGTTCTCTTCAGTGCTTCTGCCTGATGTCAGAGACCACTGACTGACGTAACGTCTGAGGCCCTGAGTCATGACACATAATGATGCCAATATGACTCTTGAGGCCCTATCACCGATCGCTGACGTCAGGCAGAAGCGCTGAAGAGAACAGGGAGCCGCGCCAGAGTCCGGGGAAGGTGAGTGACATTACTTTTTATGTTTGTCACCTCTCCTCGGGCCTCCGCTTATTATACTCTGAGGTCTGAAGAGACCCCACAGTATAATATCAGCTCGTGAATGGCAAACCCCAAAAATTTAAATTTTTGGAAAATTCAACGGGACCACTATTATACTGTGTGAAGGGACCGCTATGGGACATTATTCGGTATAGTGGTGCATTTTTGCACAAAAATGTAGACAGTTTTCCAATAATTGAATACACTACAGTCACACTGAATACACTACAGCCACACTGAGTACACTACAGTCACACTGAATATAATACAGTCATACTGAAAATACTACAGTCATACTGAATACACTACAATCATAGTGAATACACTAAGTCACACTGAATACACTACAGTCACACTAAATACACTACGTCACACTGAATACACTACAATCATAGTGAATACACTAAGTCACACTGAATACACTACAGTCACACTAAATACACTACGTCACACTGAATACACTACAATCATAGTGAATACACTACAGTCACACTGAATACACTACAGTCATACTGAATATATTACAGTCATACTGAATACACTACGTCACACTGAATACACTACAATCATACTGAATACACTACAGTGACACTGAATATACTACAGTCATACTGAATACACTACGTCACACTGAATACACTACAGTTACACTAAATACACTACAGTCACACTGAATACACTACAGCCACACTGAGTACACTACAGACACACTGAATATACTACAGTCATACTGAATATACTACAGCCATACTGAATACACTACAATCATAGTGAATACACTACGTCACACTGAGTACACTACAGTCACACTGAACACACTCCGTCACACTGAATACACTACAGTCATACTGAATATACTACAGTCATACTGAATACACTACAGTCACACTGAACATACTACAGTCATACTGAGTACACTACGTCACACTGAATACACTACAGTTACACTGAATATACTAGTCATACTGAATACACTACAGTCATACTAAATATACTACAGTCACGCTGAATACACTACAGTCACACTGAATACACTACAGTCATACTGAATACACTACAATCATATTGAATATACTACAGTCACACTGAATATACTACAGTCATACTGAATACACTACGTCACACTGAATATACTACAGTCACACTGAATACACTACATCACACTGAATATACTACAGCAACACTGAGTACACTACAGTCACACTGAATATACTAGTCATACTGAGTACACTACAATCATACTGAATACACTACGTCACACTGAGTATACTACAGTCACACTGAATACACTACAGTCACACTGAATACACTATGTCACACTGAATATACTACAGTCATACTGAATACACTGCAGTCATACTGAATACACTGCAGTCATACTGAATACACTAAAATCATACTGAATACACTACGTCACACTGAATACACTACAGTCATACTGAATATACTACAGTCATACTGAATACACTACAGTCACACTGAATATACTACAGTCATACGGAATACACTACAGTCATACTAAATATACTACAGTCACACTGAAAATACTAGTCATACTGAATACAGTACAATCATACTGAATATACTACAGTCACACTGAATACACTATAGCCACACTGAATACACTACAGTCATACTGAATACACTACAGTCATACTGAATATACTACAGTCACACTAAATACACTACAGTCATACTGAATATACTACAGTCACACTGAATACACTACAGTCACACTAAATACACTACAGTCATACTGAATATACTACAGTCACACTGAATACACTACAGTCATAATGAATACACTACGTCACACTGAATACACTACAGTCATACTGAATACACTACAGTCACACTGAATACACTACAGTCATACTGAATATACTACAGTCATACTGAATACACTACGTCACACTGAATACACTACAATCATACTGAATATACTACAGTCACACTGAATATACTACAATCATACTGAATACACTACGTCACACTGAATACACTACAGTCACACTGAATACACTAAAGTCACACTGAATACACTACAATCATACTGAATACACTACGTCACACTGAGTATACTACAGTCATACTGAATACACTACGTCACACTGAATACACTAAAGTCACACTGAATACACTACAATCATACTGAATACACTACGTCACACTGAGTATACTACAGTCATACTGAATACACTACAGTCACACTGAATACACTATGTCACACTGAATATACTACAGTCATACTGAATACAGTGCAGTCATACTGAATACACTGCAGTCATACTGAATACACTACAATCATACTGAATACACTACATCACACTGAATACACTACAGTCATACTGAATATACTACAATCATGATGAATACACTACAGTCATACTGAATATACTACAGTCATACTGAATACACTACAGTCACACTGAATATACTACAGTCATACTGAATACACTACAGCCACACTGAATACACTACAGTCACACTGAATATACTACAGCCACACTGAAAATACTACAGTCATACTGAATACAGTACAATCATACTGAATATACTACAGTCACACTGAATACAGTCATGGCCAAAAGTTTTGAGAATGACACAAATATTATATTTTCACATGATCTGCTGCCCTCTGGTTTTTATGTGTGTTTGTCAGATGTTTTTATCACATACAGAAATATAATTGCATTCATATTATGAGTAACAGAAGCTTATATTGACAGTTAGAATGAGTTAATGCAGCAAGTCAATATTTGCAGTGTTGACCCTTCTTCTTCAGGACCTCTGCAATTCTCCCTGGCATGCTCTCAATCAACTTCTGGACCAAATCCTGACTGATAGC
Organism: Leptodactylus fallax; assembly: GCA_947044405.1. Classification (NCBI taxonomy): domain Eukaryota; kingdom Metazoa; phylum Chordata; class Amphibia; order Anura; family Leptodactylidae; genus Leptodactylus; species Leptodactylus fallax. The sequence continues at coordinate 9,957,090 of CAMRHE010000032.1, forward strand.
AGTCCATTCTTGCAGAATCAATGCTTTCATTTTGTCTGAATTTGTTGGTTTTTGTTTGTCCACCCGTCTCTTGATCATTGACCACAAGTTCTCAATGGGATTAAGATCTGGGGAGTTTCCAGGCCATGGACCCAAAATCTCTATGTTTTGTTCCCTGAGCCATTTAGTTATCACCTTTGCTTTATGGCAAGGTGCTCCATCATGCTGGAAAAGGCATTGTTGAGCGCCAAACTGCTCTTGGACGGTTGGGAGAAGTTGCTCTTGGAGGACATTCTGGTACCATTCTTTATTCATGGCTATGTTTTTGGGCAAGACTGTGAGAGAGCCGATTCCCTTGGCTGAGAAGCAACCCCACACATGAATGGTTTCAGGATGCTTTACAGTTGGCATGAGACAAGACTGGTGGTAGCGCTCACCTCTTCTTCTCCGAATAAGCTGTTTTCCAGATGTTCCAAACAATGGAAAAGGGGATTCATCAGAGAAAATGACTTTACCCCAGTCCTCAGCAGTCCACTCCCTGTACCTTTTGCAGAATATCAGTCTGTCCCTGATGTTTTTTCTGGAGAGAAGTGGCTTCTTTGCTGCCCTCCTTGAGACCAGGCCTTGCTCTAAGAGTCTCCGCCTCACAGTGCGTGCAGATGCACTCACACCTGCCTGCTGCCATTCCTCAGCAAGCTCTGCACTGCTGGTAGCCCGATCCCGCAGCTGAAACACTTTTAAGAGACGGTCCTGCCGCTTGCTGGTCTTTCTTGGGCGCCCTGGAGCCTTTTTGGCACCAATGGAACCTCTCTCCTTGAAGTTCTTGATGATGTGATAGATTGCTGACTGAGGTGCAATCTTTCTAGCTGCAATACTCTTCCCAGTTAGGCCATTTTTGTGCAGTGCAATGATGACTGCACGTGTTTCTTTAGAGATAACCATGGGTAACAGAAGAGAAACAATGATGGCAAGCACCAGCCTCCTTTTAAAGTGTCCAGTGGTGTCATTCTTACTTAATCATGACAGATTGATCTCCAGCCCTGTCCTCATCAACACCCACACCTGTGTTAATGGAGCAATCACTGAAACGATGTTAGGTGGTCCTTTTAAGGCAGGGCTGCAATGATGTTGAAATGTGTTTTGGGGGATAAAGTTCATTTTCTAGGCAAATATTGACTTTGTAAGTAATTGCTGTTAAGCTGATCACTCTTTATAACATTCTGGAGTATATGCAAATTGCCATTAGAAAAACTGAAGCAGTAGACTTTGTAAAAATTAATATTTGTATCATTCTCAAAACTTTTGGCCATGACTGTACACTATAGCCACACTGAATACACTACAGTCATACTGAATACACTGCAGTCATACTGAATACACTACGTCACACTGAATACATTACAGTCACACTGAATATACTACAGTCATACTGAATACACTACGTCACACTGAATACACTACAGTCACACTGAATACACTACAGTCATACTGAATATACTACAGTCACACTGAATACACTAGTCATACTGAATACACTACAGTCACACTGAATACACTACGTCACACTGAATACATTACAGTCACACTGACATATACTACAATCATACTGAATACACTACAGTCATACTGAATATACTACAGCCATACTGAATACACTACAATCATACTGAATACACTACGTCATACTGAATACACTACAGTCATACTGAATATACTACAATCATACTGAATACACTACAGTCACATTGAATGTACTACAGTCATACTGAATACACTACAGTCATACTAAATATACTACAGTCACACTGAGTACACTACAGTCACACTGAATAACATTTCATGCCACTTTTGTCACACAAAATTCGCTATTGTGTCACAAAAAAGTTTGGGGCGATTGGGCAGCTCATAAGAAACCACAATAAAGTGCATATTTAATGATTACATTTATACAATGACCTATACTTTTATTTCTCCATATCATATCTGTATAACTTATTGGTGGCGTGGACATCTCCCTTAATAACAGTATGGGTAAGGTGGGGGCCCTCACTCAATAAGCTAAAATGGAGAGAGCTCTCATAACAAAGTATAGGTAGGGCAGGCGGGACCATCACTCAGGGAGCACTATTACTGTAATAGTGCCCCCCACAGGTAATATTACCCATGTGTGGGGTGGGGTATGGCTATTACATGTAGCCATCCACTAATTACTGTTATTAATTGTGGGGGAGGGGACACTATACCTGTAATAGTGCCCTAATAGTGCCCCTCACACACACACAGGTAATGTTATTAACTGGGGTGCACTATTTCTGTAATAGTGCAATCACAGTGACCCCTACAGGTAATATTACCTGTGTGTGTGACTATTACCTGTGGGGGGCACTTTTAGGGCACTATTACAATAATAGTGCCCCCCGTTAATAACATTACCTCAGTGTGAGGGGACTCTTAACCAGCAGATCACTCTCAAGAATGGGTCCTCTGGACACTTACCAAGTGTCGGCTGATGCTCGAACGCTAAGTATTACACAAGGTTTGTGACTGGGCCACCTGCGGTCATATGGGCACACAGGTCGTCATGATGCTCGGTGTTCCCAGGTTACTGCTGAGGCACAATCAAAGGCCTCGGCGCTGAGCCCGTACCGATGGCGTCACAGAAGAGCGCCAGATGACGCGAGGAGGCCCAGAAGAGGTAATGGAAGGTGAGTATGAGTGTTTTGGGGTTTTTTTTTCACTTTTTTCACTGAGATTCCACCTGTTATACTCTGGGTCTGAAGGGACCCCAGAATATAATGCGGCAGCCATTTTATATCGCACAAGAGGAATCTTCATTTGTTTAGGTTTGGTAAAAAAAAAACCAAAAAGACAAACAATTTGTAATATAATGGTTACGTGCCTATTTACCCATCTCTAGGATTTTCTTCAACTCGGTAGTGGCATCAGCCATCTTCTTTGGAGTGGCCTGCTGGGGGAGCAGTATATCAACCAGGGACAGAAATAAACTTGACAAGCTGATTAGAAAGGCCAGCTCTGTCCTGGGGAGCCCACTGGACCCAGTGCAGGTGGTGGGTGACAGAAGGATACTGTCCGTGGTGAGCTCCATGCAGAAGAAGAAGTCCCATCCCATGCATGAGACTGTGATCGCGCTGAGCAGTACTGTCAGTGACCGACTGCTCCACCCTAGGTGTGAGAAGGAGCGCTATCGGAAGTCTTTCCTCCCCACCGCGGTTAGGCTGTACAACCAACACCGACCTAAGCGGAGATCATTACACACAGAGAACTGAAATATCTTTCTGCCTGTTATATCCCCCCCCTCCTCCTCTGCTACTTCTTATCTGTCTGTCTACTATTAATGTAATGCCTCTTACCTTGGAACATTCCTGTACATGTTGTATTTGTATCTGCTTATCTTTGATGCTGTAACACACTGAATTTCCCCATTGTGGGACTATTAAAGGACTATTATTATCATTATTATTATTATTATTATTATTATTATTAGTACAGACCCTAAACCCCAAAATAAATTCAGACTCCAAAGTAAAACTATAGGTTTTGTTTAATGAATGAATTTTGTATGTTTTTTACAACCATAATTTCTACATAAATCTATTCCTTCCCCATTGCTGTCCTCAGACCTGGGGTTCTCTTCTGTTCTCCTGGGCTAGATCTGGCGGTATAACATCTGCATGGACAGTTGTATTTGTATAGTCTTCAGCCCACGCAGGACTCACAAAGCCGATGTTCTTGAAGTGAGCCTGGTCTATTTCTTTTCTGCCAGTCCTGAAGACTTCGCTGTAAGGCAGAGAAATGTCTCTAGTCAGAAGGTCCTTCAGGTCATCTACAGCCAATACTAATGGGGAGTCTGTTCTTCCGGTCTCTAGGTTTGTCCAGTTGATCGATGAAAAAAATGGCTGCTGACGGATATTGCCATTCATGCCGAGCCTCAGGCAAACCTTTTTGCACAATAGTTTTTTTAAGATGTCTGTGCTTTCCTCACCAAGGCCTGTATACGGTGGTTCTTCTATTATGACAGCTAGGCGGGTCTTTGCAACACTTCCTCTGAGAAAAGGGTGAGTCTTTGTCAGCATTGTGTATAACGTAACTCCAAAGGAAAACCAGTCTACGCTGGAATTATATGGTCGGTGCAGTATTATCTCTGGGGCCATGAACCCTGCTGTGCCACATCTTCCAGTTGTTTTCTCATTGCCAAACATATTACAGTGGGCAAGACCAAAATCAGATATCTTTATGTGTCCATTTTGGCTGAGGAGGATGTTTTCCGGTTTGACATCACGGTGGACAACCCCATGTGAGTGTAAAAATTGAAGTCCACAGACCATTTCAGCAGCCAGGAACTTGATGGTGCTGAGATCCATCTTGGTTGTCTTATCCATATAGTCATCAAGACTTCCACCTCTGGCCAACTCCATTACATAGTAAACATAGCTGGTTGTGTGGAAGACTCCATACCCGTGGACCAGGAAGGGGCACTTATTAGACAATTTTAGGACATAGCTTTCAACAACGTGGTACATTACTGGCTTTGACTTGGCTAGTATCTTTATTGCCACTTGCTCTTTTCGGATGATATCCGTTCCTAGCACCACTTTACCGAAGGCGCCCTGTCCAAGTACGTGGTGGTATCTAAACTTGTCCACGGTCATAGGGACAGAAACTCTCCTCTGGCTGGTGGAGGGCAGGCTGAGGTCTGTCACAGGATTCTCAATTTTAATTTTTTTCCTTGGCTGGTTTCCTTCTCCACCAGTTTTGGTTCCATCCAGCTGATCACTTGAATGCTTACTTTTCAGCAGTGGTGATCTGGACGGCACTTTATCTTGTTCCTCTTCTTTGGTTCCTCTTCTACGTTTCTTATAAGGTGGAACTTCATCAAGATCTTCCTTTGTCTTTCTCTTTCTGGATCTCATTGTGAATGAGTCCAATGAGTAAAGCTGATCACTTGACCGCTTTCTTATCAGAAGAGGTGATCTGGATGGCACTTTATCTTGTGCCTCTTCATTGGTTCCTATTCTAGGTTTCTTATAAGGTGGAACTTCCTCCAGATCTTCATTTGACTTTCTACCTCTCTTTCTGGATCCCATTGTGAATGAGTCCAAAGAGTCAAAAAATGTAAAACAAAAAATAAAATCTATAGCTAAACTTGCATATAACACAAATGTGTCGCGCTAGTTTGACGTGTCTGGTAAGACTGAGCATCGTGGTTCTTAGAACCTTTAAAATAACTATATGATGTCACTGACTATTGTGATGTCATATTGAAATGACTGGTCCAGTACTGGTTTGTGATGTCATCATATTTACATATTCAGTGGGAGGAGCCAGCACTTGATTGTACAATATTTATGTGAATAAGAACGCTTATAAAATAAAGGACTGCAGCCATGTTGTCATCTAAACTGATTGGAATGGTGTCAGATGGGTATAATATGGTTGCTACTGAGTGTCCCCTTTTTGACCACAATGACTGGATTGAATTTAGATGACCATAAGCTTCTATGTGTGATCTAGGTCGGTTCAACAGGGCAAATGAGGGTCCTACCAGAACAGAAAGCAAGAAGCTATATAGTATGGGAGGAATAGAACAAGTGATAGCCGGACACACCACACCCCCGGAAGACAAACGCTCAAGCACCACCCAGGGCGCCCAGGGACCGGCCCCCCCCGACCACTAGGAAATTGGGCAAACAGGGTCGTATATACAATCCTGCACCTTCTGATCCATGTTTGGGGTTATATTAGCTTCTAAGATTTGCTCTTGCCGGCTTCACTGGTATCGGTGGGATATCCTTCTGTCTTGGGATTCCCTATGTACCCACTTTTTATATGTGTCCCATAAACTGGTGGCGTTGATTTATGCACAGTGGTTTCTATGGCAACTGTTCCACCGATCACACAAACGGAGGTCCCAAATCTCCTTATTTGAATGGTGCAGTGGTCTCTCATGTGCACGGCAGCTCCAGCCATCTCTATGGGATTGAGGAATAGAACCCAAGTACAGTGACTACTGCTATATTGAAATGGGGGAACTCAGGATATCTGTTTGCATGATCTGTGGGGTTTCTAGTAGCTGCACCCCTATTTAAATACTAGCAGATATCTTGTCATTAAAGGGATTTTTTCACAGATAAAACGTTGATGACATATCCTTAAGAATAGGTTATCAATATCAGATTGGTGGGGTCCGACACCCCCATCCATCAGCTGTTTGAAGAAAAGGCAACATTCGGATGAGCATCGCGGCCTTTTTTGCTACTAACCATGCACAGCTCCATAATTATATAGTGGCTGTGCTTGGTATTGCAGCTTAGAACCATTCACTTGAAAGGGGCTGAGCTGTAAATAGGCCATGTATTAATTTAATGTGTCATCACATGACCTGTGAAGTGGAGGCTGTGATCAGCTGATCTGTGGGGTCCCAAGTGTCAGATCCTGCTAATCTAATCTAATCTAATCTAATCTAATAGGCAGGCCCACAACACCACCCCGGTCTAAGGTTAGATACTATCCTAGGCCATTACTATGTGTCTGCAGATGTCACCCAGCTTTCCACATGTCCTGAACAGCACATGCAATGTGCCACCCTCCCTATTTACTGCCATGGCTATGTATGTGTCAGTCTTAACAGTAGCTCTGGAATTCTATTCATCAACCAAGAAGCTCTGGATTGTGGGGGAGCAGGGAATTCTATGAGAGAATGTTTTTATATTTTTTTCTATTATTATAAATGGGAATAAACTGAATTCTATCATTTTATTATAAATCTATTTCACAATTTTCTCCATACATTATATTCAGATAAGATTTTCTACTGGTGAATGTTATAAACTATTATCAGGCACTAACATTGTCAGTATTGTTAGACGGCTGATAAGAGAGAACAATAGCTTGATGTGACATCTAGTAGACCTGACTGTGGCCGCCAGCGCTGCTCCATTCCTGTGTGTCTTTTCCCCTTCCCTTCTGTTGGGGGTCAGATTCGGTCATCTGGAGACACAATAAATAACATGGTACAATATGCTGTGGTGGGGTTGGGGGGGGGGCAGTTGCGGTTCTGTTTTGGTCGCTGACTACAGGTTTGTATCCACTATGTAGCATATGAGCATAGTGTTGTCCTTTAAGTAGTAGCTTCTTGAGGTCTGTAATTTAAAAGGGGGGGAGAAAGGGGCAGAACAGGGGTAGTCGCTGACGATGATCATGTCATTCACAGGCTGCGGGGGTGGAGACAGACATGGTGCCTAGAGATGGGCGAACCAATTTACCAGTTGCGAGCTGGGTTCAACCTGAACATTCCAAATTGTTTGGAAACCGAACAAATGGTGAATCATCTTAGACATACTAAAATGGCTGCCACCAGGAGACACGTGTGTTGTGAGTCTCTCTGATGTTCTGGCGCCACCTGACAGCCACTCAGCCAATAGTCTGTGGTAGGTGGGCACCTTATAGTGCTGACATCATATACTCTATATAAGGTGCTGTAAGCATGAACACGAGGCATTAGCAGTAATGGTGGAGATAGTGTAGGGTCTGTGATTCATCTCACTACAGAGCACTCATTTCTGATAAGCTTACAATTACAAGCAACAGAGTTAGAAAATTTTAGGAATAGGAGAGTTTACAGTCGGTTCACACCTGTGATGGTGTTTCCGTTCTTTGGGTCTGCTTAATGGAGTCCGCCAGGTTTCCGTCTGAAAAATGCGCATTTTTCAAGCGCAATGGGGGACAGAATTCCCGAACGCTGATCAAACTCAGATGAGAACCTAGCCTTAGTCAGATCAATTACAGGCAGATTACTGATGGAAAGCACAAATATTCGGAATGGGGAGAATATCTGTTCTGTTGTGAGCCTGACAGCACAGCATCCTGCACTAATACGCAAAGGACGGTTAACCCCGTCATTGCCAATAATCTAATCTTGTCCAAATCTGTTGGGTAATAGCAGTTTCATCTGTATAGTGTTTAACCATAGTTTTAACAGATAGTCAGTCCTGTTAGTGAAAAATAATTTGTTAAGTTTTATTTTTTTCATTAAATACATAGAAACTTCTTTAACAGCAAAATGCTGATTCAATCTGCGTTAATCTGAAAAAAATCTCAGTTACTTATGCAAGTTTTTTTGTGTTCACCTAATATACAGTCTCGCACCCTGCACTAATGTAAAAAAAACTCTTTGTTTAACTTTTCTTTTCTGCAATTCTCACCCAATACACAGTGTATATTTGTTTATATTTTATATTTATTTGTTTATATTTGTATTTATATTTGTTTTTTAATTGTTTTTTTTGCTCATATATACAGTCTTGCAGCTTGCACTAATCTAAAAAATATCTTTTTTTTTATATATATTTTTTTATGCTCAGCCAATAAACAGTGTGAGACAGCCTGCTAATCTGAAAAAATCTTCGTTGGTTAAGGGTTTTTTTTTTTTTTTGGCTATCTAATATACATAAAAATAAGCCTCCATTTTAATGGTAAGAAAAAGATACAAGCTGACTGATGCAGTTCTAGTCTAATACTCACTGACTAGGTCACCCTTTTAGTGCTTTGCTTTTTTTTCTTGAAATAGATTTTTGTAAACAAAAAATATACACATTCTCAGAATTGTCAATTACTATTATAATTAAGCAGTGAGCAGTAAAATGACTAGACAAAGGACAGGCAAAAGGAGGGGGAGCAAGAAACGTTTGTGCAAGTACCAACGATAAAAATGTGGATGGCAACAGCAACACTACTTCTGGTCTTGACCTGAAGAGACAGAAGGATTGGAGTAAGCCTACAGGTGCATCTCAATAAATTATAATATCTTTGAAACATTTATTTATTTCAGTAATTAAATTAAAAAAGTGACCTCCTATATTTTTAGATTACATTTATTTATTTCAGTAATTAAATTAAAAAAGTGACCTCCTATATTTTTTAGATTGAACGAGCACTGATGGATTTTTTTTTTTTTTTATGAGACTAGTAGTCACAGCAAACTCCATTCACTTACATTAGTCACAGGCAAGTCGCCATGTAGAATCACCTAATGTGCTTCGCTGCTCCTTCCCCATTCTGTAGAATGGAACCGAGATCAGCACAGACTTGGATCGTGATGACAAAAGATATGCGGTCCCATGTTTAAATTTGCTTAATTTCCCATGGTGCATTGCCTTTAACTCTCCTTAAGTTAAATAGATGTCCCACTGAAGTTATCCGTGTACGAGGCAGCTGGGTTGTTGTTGTTACTGTGCACTGTGGGGGTGGTTTTCCAGCTGAGTGACTTGGTGCTGATCCAGTGATAGACAGCTGTTGTACACCACATGGTCCTCCTGACCTGCTCAGTCCAGAAAATTATCAAGATTTGTTTAAGTATAGATTGAAACTTCTAAAAGTGAAACTGTTCTCTAAAGAGGAGCACAAGAAGGGTGCATTATAGTCAGAGTCATTGGTTCTACCTATGTGCTGCACCTCAGAAGGACCATAAGTAATGAGATGTACTGGGAGGACTTATGTGATGCTCCTCCCTTTTGACTCCTTCTCAGTAATAAGATTACAATAGAAATACCTTCAGCCCTTTTGATTTGCATAAATTCCCATAATGCACTGCTGAGACTCTCCCTAAGCTAAATGAATGTTGCACTGAGCTTATACCTGTCAGGATGCGGTTATATAGATGTAGAGTGAATTCTGCAGTCATGAGGTGCCCGTGGGCTGCAGCAGGTCTGCTTACTAAGTGGTCTCGTGTGTGTGGCGGTAGAAGGCCGGACAGTGGTGTCAGCCATTCTTTATGCTCTCCATTACTTCTCTGAGGTTTTGTGTATAAAATATTGGTAAATTATAAAGAAGAAGAAGAAAAGTAAATCAATAAACATGCAGACACAATTTTAAATAAATACGTTCAAAATTACATTTTTTTTTTAATTTTAAAAATCTGCAGCCACTGGACCCCTCCCCCAGCAATCCCACAGCCATGTACTGATAGGACAGATTGAAAACCAGCAGGCAAGAGTCTCCACCCATCCCTTCAGCCCACAGCAGCACGTCATACTTCATATTTTTCTTCACTTGATTTATTGTTTACACCATTCATTAAACTCAGGGAGAGTTTCAGGCAATGGCTTCTGGGAAATTATGCAAATTATGCCAACAATCCCTGTTTCTATTGGAGAACATACTTCACAGAGGTAAATTATTCAAAATGGCTGCCAGGTAGGCGGTCCATGTCAGAAGGCAATAGAGCTCAGCACCAGGAGCATGGACTTCTTCTGTCCACATGTCCTGTTATACGCCCCTCGCTGGCCATCATCCTGTTCTCCAGCTGGTAATGGTAATGCAGATCACTGATCGCAGGGATTACTTAAAGGGACACATAACTTCTGTCAGATTAGTCTCACCATCTATAGATCTTTAAGGGGGTTGTTTAGAATTAGAGAACCATGGCTGCATACTTCCAAAAAAAAGTGCCACTCCATTCCTTGAGTTGTGCTTGGTATTGCAGCTCTGCTTCATTCATTACAATACAGCCGCAATACTGAACACAACCCATTGACAGGTGGGTCTCTGTTTCTGGAAGAAAGTAGCCATGTTTTTACAATCACTCTAAATTTATTTTATTTTTCAAGATTATTTAAACCTAGAATCTGAGATACTGACCTTGTGATCTTCCAGAAATGGCGACCCCCTAAATAAGTAAATAAGGGGTCAGATTTTTATTTTGGGCACAATATGATCAAATCTAATTGCAATACTCTGTATGGTTTTTCACTTGCACTACAGCTACCAGCAGTGCATCCTCATCATGAACACCAATGCGATAGCGCCCCCTGTTATAATCTCGGCATAATGTAACAGGACACTATTATAGAGATTTACTCCCATTATAGTAGCTGTCATCCAACTTTCCAAGACTCCTGAATGACATGGGTAAATCCTAAACATCTCATCACAAGTGTTATCACTCAACTCTTCTAGTATCCTGAATGGTAAATCTGTCCCGTTATATACTCACAATTCTATAGGCACATTATAGGTACAATTCTAGACTTCGGGACACTATAAAAGCTAGTTGTCAACCAATATGGTGTCCATCACAGCTCACCCAGCTTTCCTAGAGTCCTGAATGACAAATATAACTTGTTTTATTTCTATACATCCCCTTTCTGGATAACTAGACGTTTTTACCATTTTTGCCCATTATTGTATAACTAGGTCTCTTTACCATTCAGGCCTCTAGAAAAGCTGTGGCAATGAAAGTCTTGGCCGCCACTGTGGTTTTCACAAAATAAACCTTGTGATAAAGGATTTATTGATGCCGTTCAGGACTCCAGAAAAGCTGGATGAAAACCAGTACGGTCTCAGTAACTATTTCCACCAGGGCTTTCACCTAACTTTTCTAGAGTCCTGAATGACAAAATGTTAGAGTGATACAAGATGCAATGATGCATAACTAGGCAGAATTTTCCATTCAGTACTCTAGAAAAGCTGGGTAGACTGAGTGTTACTGCAAGCATACTGTTTGTCATCCTGCTTTCCTAGACACTTTTCCCTATTACAGCATAAATAGACTTTCAGGACTAGACTTGTACCATTCAGGACACTAGGAAAGCTGTGTAAAACCCCAGTGACGGCTAAGACTACCATATTGTCACCCAGCTTTTTGAGGAGCGGATATAACTATGAACAGAGTTTGTGACACTTTCCAAGCAGACGGTACTTCACGGCCTGGGGAATTGTTAGATTTTTCTATTATTTGGCCCGGATTCCCGTTTTGGGGTGAGGACAGAGGGCGAGCAGACATTTTGCCATCTCTGCCCTGCAGACATTTACAGAACACATTAGCGGAGGATCCTCTGACAAGATGCGGCTCCAGTTACTAATGGAAGGAGAGGCTGTCACATGAGGATCCAGAATCTGCCTGTATTTGTAGCATGGCAGACTCTCCCCCGAGCCACTAGGGGGAGCCGTCCCTCTAATTCATAAAAGCCCCGATGTGAATACTGGAGAAGGGAGGCGGGGAATTCATCCTGGCGCCAGCAACAGAAGAGAAAGTGGCATAGCTGCAGATCTCCACGAGAGTCCCGCAGGCCTCAGGGAATAGACATCAAGGCCAGAGCGGAACACTACAGAGTGGCAACTGTATCCACCAGGCAGGCAGCAGAGCAGGGGTCGGCAACCCCCAGCATGTGTGCCAAGAGAGGCAAGCGAGGCATATTTCACTGACATGGAACTTGGGCGAACTTGCCCAGCGGTTTTGTTCAGACCAAACACGTCCAAAATTAAACTGCTATTATTATACTGTGAGATCACTTCATACCTCAGAGTATAAGCGGAGGCTGAGGAGAGGTGACAAACATAAAACGTAATGTTACTCACCTTCCCTGGACTCTGGCGCGGCTTCCTGTTCTCTTCAGTGCTTCTGCCTGATGTCAGAGACCACTGACTGACGTAACGTCTGAGGCCCTGAGTCATGACACATAATGATGCCAATATGACTCTTGAGGCCCTATCACCGATTGCTGACGTCAGGCAGAAGCTCTGAAGAGAACAGGGAGCCGCGCCAGAGTCCAGGGAAGGTGAGTGACATTACGTTTTATGTTTGTCACCTCTCCTCGGGCCTCCGCTTATTATACTCTGAGGTCTGAAGAGACCCCACAGTATAATAACAGCTTGTGAATGGCAAACCCCAAAAATTTTAATTTTTGGAAAATTCAACGGGGCCACTATTATACTGTGTGAAGGGACCGCTATGGGACATTATTCGGTATAGTGGTGCATTTTTGCACAAAAACGTAGACAGTTTTCCAATAATTGTGCAAGAACATACCTTGTGAAGGCAGCTTTACAGATCCATAGTGTGTCACTGCCCTAATGGTGCTGCCTCACGGTGCCCCTGGTCACATACATTTACCAATAATTGGGGGCTGCACATGGACTTTCATTGCTTCTAATGGGTGCGTTCCAGGAAATAGCAGTAGACACATGCGCCCAGAAGCATCTTGGGGCAGCACTTCTGTGCTCTGGTTTGTGGTATATGACTTTAGCATAGTGGTCGTCAACCTGACAATCATTGTGCGGCTCTCCAAATACCTCATCTGTGAGTTTTTTACTTTAAATCGTCACGCCGTACAAAACAGGTTTCCTACCCCTGCTGTAGAGGATAGCTGCCGGTGGTTGGGTCATATTCTGCACGATCCTCTACATACACAAGGAGGACGCCATCTTGCCCCAGCCCAGAAGAAGGTTAAGTTACAGCCACCGAGATCCAGAGTCATGTATCACCTTGACAGTGGAACAAGAGGAAGCCATGTTGTTGTGCTAAAAACTAAGGAGGTATTTATGGTGCAAAAAGTCAAATAATAATACAATAAAAAATTAAATCTGCTAGTAGCAAGTTTAAGCCTAACGTTTCTGCATTGTGTGCACAGTGTCCTCTTGTCTTGTGGAGATTGTTTAGCCAAGTATCACCAGTGCATAGTGCTGAAGAAACCAAGTTTAACAAGTCGTTCAATAAAGATGCTTTCTGCTGTAGATGTTGTCTGTAAGGAGTTGCCAAGGTTATCCCAGGAGATTAAGTGTGGAAGGAGAGGGAGACTGCTACCCCACAGGGGCGCTTCCAAAGACAGATGCTACAAAAGAGTTAATCTGCAGTTATATGCGCTGCTTACATTTGCTGTGTACATTAAAAGGGTTTCTAGTAAACTGTGATAAGCCCAAGCTGCGTTTCTCTGGAGTCTGTCACGACTATGCCCGCACATAATATTCACTGTTGCTTTGAAGAAACCAAATTCAAAGGGGGACCTTTTACCACTTTCATCAACACCAAATTTTTGAATCCTTCAAAAGGCATCCCCCACTGATTCTGGGGCAGTTGGAATATTTTCTCTAGTTCCCACTATTCCCAAATCATTTCTGGTAGTTTCAGCCCAGTTATGCTCTTTACTGTCAGGTGGGTGGTTCCTGTCTTTCTGATCCAGCTCAGGACTGCCCACTGACAGTGGGGAGCTTACCTAACTGCACTGATTGCTCAGGAATGGTGGGGGTTAGAGAAAAATTTCCAGTTGTGCCATAGTCAGTGGAGAAGCAACTATTGAAGAATGCCAAGAGTTGGAGTTAGTAAAAGTGGTGAAAAGTTCTCTCTAACAAGTCATTCAATTAATTGACTTTCTGCTGTACATGTTGTCCGCAAAGAGGTGCCAAGGTTATTCTAGTAGACTTCATGTGGGAGGAGAGGGAGACTCCCTCCCCGCAGTTGTGCCTTTGAAGACATAGCGGCTGATTTACTTATTTGTAGCAGTCTAAGTGCTGCTCTGTGTACTACAAAATATATTGAAGTAAACCTCAGCGGAGTGTCCCCAGAGTCTGTCACCTTACATCTGTACAACATTACACATTCACCCCAAAGTAACCATAAATAGAGGTGGCAGCTAAGTTAAGGGTGAGTATGACAGGGATGATGGTGTCTGCTTACCGCATATTTGTCAGGTTTCTTTTTTTTCCGTAACAAAAGACAAAGTGACAGCTTCATGTAATGGCTAAGTGCAGAAAATCTCTAATATATGTTTGTGTTCGGTGTTCACATAACACTGCCACATAGTGCTATGACATCGTCATAGTCCATGTGCCATATAGAGTAGCTAGGCTTTATAGATTGTTTGCTGACCTATCCCTGCAACTAAATAGCCTGGCCATGGCATAGTCTTGTGCCCTAGGTGCCAGGAGTGATGGCAACCTGACCACCTCCAGCCCTCTCAGCTGTACCCCCCGCCATACAGTCCCAAATAACACTGACATACAAATCCAACTCACAGCACCATACAATATAATACTGCAATACAGTGCCATCACTGTCTAGATGACATAGGCATCCATATAGCAGTGTTACACAGTGCATATAATACAGTAGATTCATAGAACCCCATGTTGCACTTTATAGTGTTAATAAAACAGTGCTACACATTATGTGTCCTTGTAATACCGCCCTACGGTGCCTAAATAATACTGCCATATAGTGCCCAAATCAACAACCAACCTACACTCATTACAAGCCCTGCAGTGGTGGTGTCTTCATATTAGACACAGTGGGATCCAGAGGCCATGTTCAGGGCGGTGCACTGTATAGTCAGCTCATGGGGTAAGGTGGAGCAGATGTAGTCAACTTGGTGGTGGAAACCCAGAGGCAATGGCCCTGTTGCCCCTCCTATAACAACCAGGCCCACACAGGAGGTTTACTTAGATAAGGCAAATGGTGAAGGAAATACAATATTCTCCTTGGCTGCATCCTGTAGGGGGCGCTGTCATGACAACAATCTCTTTATCCAATCAAAACTAAAGAATTTCAGAGAAATTTAATGAGAGACGTAAAATTCTGTCCTAATTTTCATTTACCTGCAAAAGAAAAAAAAAAAGTTGTGGTAGTTAAATATGCAAATAAGGGGCAGGGCCATTTCTGTGATGTCATCAAACCTGCCCCACGCCCAGAAAAGAAATAAACCTACGTGTGGTGTCCAAGGTGTTGGTATTACGATGCATTGGAGAGGGGGCCCATCATCTGTCCATCACCATGGTGTGAATCCAGTGGACAAACACCAAACCCCAGCTACCTAAAGATGGAGTGGTCACATTGTCGCCCCCTATATTCTGCCCCTCTGAAGAATTGCCTCATCTTACTAAAGCTTAGGGAGAGTCCATCCTGCTGCCACCCCAGAACGTACCAAGAGCTGAAGTTGAGGTTGGACTTCTCCAGAAGGGAATAAGAAACCTGATGGACACAGAACCCTTCCTCAGACCTCCAGGAAGGACACCCATAAGGGCTCCTTAACCTGAAAAGATCCCAGGGAGTTCAGGCACCCAGAGACATCACTCATGGGACACTTCTGCACCTCATGCTCTGACCACTGGGGAGAGAGACGCTACATACAAGGCTCAGATCAGATCTTCTCTGTGTTTTATTTTAACCCCTTTGAGGCACAGCCTAAAAGTACCTTAAGGACCAGACCTCATTTTTCAAAATGGACATATTGCCACATAAAGTGACAACTTTGAGACGCTTTAACTTACACAAGTGATTCTGAGAATGTTTTTTGTGACACATTGTACTTTATGCTGGTGGTAAACATTGATCAATATTTTTGTATATATTTAAAAAAAAAAAAAAAAAAAAAAAAATAAATAAATCAATTTTCAAAGTGTGAAATGCTCTGCTTATCAGTCGGTCGTACCACCCAAATACATTAATAATTATCTCCCATATCTCTGCTTTATCATATTTTAATCGTCCTTTAATTTATTATGGACATTGTAAAGCTTACAAGTGTAACAGCGATTTTCCAGATTTACAAAAATATTTCCCAAATTAATTTTTTTAGAGCCTAAAGCAGCTCTTCGGAGCATTTTATACTTTGTCGGGCCACTGTGGCGAGCATATTATACTGCCAGGGCGGCTCCGAAAATTATATTATATTGGGGGGGTTATGGGGAACAAATTATACTGTGGGGGCCTCTGGGGAGAATTTTATATTGTGCAGGGCCACTGTGGAACATATTATAATGTATGGGGCCAATGTGGAACATGTTACACTCTGTTTGGCCTCTGGGGAGCATACTATATTGTGTGGCGTCACTGTGGGGAACATATAATATTAAGAAGCCAGATGGATAAGGCAAACCAATGCTCTAGGTCCGATAGGTCTCAATGATCGCAATGATCTTAGTTCCTTCCTATAAATAGGATTTTAAATAGAAGGTTAATTGTCACAATGTTTGATATGTTGTTTGAAATTTGGCGCATGTATAATAGTGGTTCGGGTGTACGCTCTTCTCTCCATATGCTTTATGCATGGGAGAGGCAGAGTGGTCACCGATGCGCAACTATGGATACACAGACGCCGCCACACCCCAATGACATCAAAGTAGTGTGGTCAGGTGGCTAAGTGCGGGGAACACTGCGTAATAAATAAATAAATTATTAATCAGGCAATTAAGGGGTTACAACATGGCTATGCTGTGCTGCACAACCTGTAATATAACTATGTAGCAAAATGCCTGACAACAAAAAGGCTGCACAAAACAAAGCCATGTGACCCCAAAAGTGTGAAAATAGACCACCATAATAAGAGGCAGTGTACCCCCAACACACACCTACCTGACACACGTTTCGCCGCAAGGCTTCGTCTGGGGGTGTGCAGTATAGTCTGACCTGATAGAATATAAATAATAAACAGGCCAATCAAAACTTCGCACATACACCACATGACATACACACCTGGAACATAATACCGCACATACCGCCCTCAGAGCGATGGCGACATGTATAAACGCTTACCACATGCTAGCAGCTTCATAAGGAGAAGCAGCACATACTGTGTATGAATGTGTAGCCACAGCCATGTTGTAACCCCGTAATTGCCTGATGATTGATTTATTTCTTACACAGTGTTCCCCGCACTTGGTCACCTGACTACACTACTTTGTGGTAGTTTTCCGTTTATTTGGATATTTCATTTTCTTTTTTTTGTACTCAAATAATAAAGTTTTATATTATTAATTTGTGGACTTAATTTTTGTTATTAATCTTATTCACACCGATACATTGTATCAATCCCTGCACCTATCGCCTACATCAACCTTTTCAGACCCAGGGCTCCCCTGCCAAATAATTTTCACTAACAGACAAAAAAACAAAATGCAGGTTTGATGGGGGGGGGGGGGAGGGGGTTAGCGCAGTTTTTGTATTTACAGCTGGAACATAAATTTGCACCCTCAAAGCTACACCATCTTATACTTACCACCCAGCATATACAAAAATTCACCTTTTACCATCACCAGGCCCCCAGACACCTAATAATGCCCCCCAGCGGCCCCCAGACACTCTATAATGCCCCCAGTCAGAGGCGTAGCTAGGGGTTGAGCACGGGGGGGCAAACATGTCCAAGTGGGCCCCCAATTTAGGTATACCAACACTGTCACTATACAGTGACCATATAGTGGTATATACTGTATGGGCTCTGCACAGCGCCTTACATACCATTTAGGTGAATACAGGGCAGTAGTATTTAGTGACTTACAGGTGACGTCTGACTAATCGTTCATATTCCCAGTCTCTTCCATCTGGACGGCCATGACCATTTCTTCCAGTCTCTGTAAAGTTTACAACACTGACATCTTTGGCTCCTCACTTTTCCAGGCACCGACCCACATTGTCCTCACCTGCGCACCCATCCTGCTGCTACCCCCAATTATATAATATATGATATAACCCCCCATAATGAATAATACCCCCAAGTGCAACTTTATATTAATAATGTCCGTGTGTACCCTGTATAACTAGTGCCCCTTATTAATAATGCCCCAGGTGTTAACTAATTAAAAGGTAAAAAAAAATTATTGGGGTTCCAATACCCGGGACCCCCAGGATCAGCTGTTTGAATGAACCATGGTACCTGAGTAAGCGCTGTGACCGCTTCTCTATTTACACAGTGTCATTCATCTCATAGCGGCCATGTAATGTAACTACAGCCTCGTCCTGTACATGTCTACAGTATGTGACAAGGCTGTAATGACATCACATGGTCACTATAAACAGACAGCGTATGATATATACAGGCGCCATAGCCCCTTCATACAGCTGATCAGTGGGGGATCACTGATCACTTATAGAAGATTGAGAAGAAGGTAGAAGTAGAAGAACTTCCTATATATTTCCCATTCCTTTTTTAGTCTCTTGGTTTCAGCTCAAAAACTTGCAGCAAAATCTACAACAAAAAAAAGCAACATTTACACAACATGGGGCCTCAGCCTTAGGCTGGGGCCCCACGTGGCGGAAATGCCACAGAAAAAAACAAACAAAGCGTTTTACGGTTCCTGCAAAGTGGATGGGATTTGCAAGAACATTGCAGAAAAATACATGCAGCGGATACGTTGCAGTTTTGGAAATCACAGCATGTGAATTATACCTACGGAAATGCTGGCAGTTCCCTATAGGTATAATGGAAGCAGAAAGTCCTCTGAAAAGCGCTGCAGGAAAAACCGCAATACATTACTGCAGCGGTTTTTCCTGCAGAGCTTTTTTGCTGTGGGACACTATGTGGGGCCTTAGCCTTAATAAAGCCCAAGTGCCACCTTAATTAAGTTAATCTCCCCCTTATATTATGCCCCTGACATAAATACTGCACCTCTAATGACCCCTTATATAAATAACCTCCCCCCTTGTATTCATAATACCCCCTAATAGTCCTTCTATAAACAACCCCCCCATCGTCATAATGCCCCCTAATGAATCCTCCCTTATAGTTACAATTCCCCCTCCTAACTACCCCTTATACTATTAAATTACCCACAACTGCACTAAACAACAAAAAAAGAAAGTTATACTCACCTACCTTCGATCCTCTGATGAACCTAGCCGCCTCCGCCGCCTCTTCCCTGACCTCCCTGTCTTCAGGAGTGTTAGCTGTGCGGTCTGGTGGGCTCCTCCACCTGTCCATCACAGATAACACACCCGGAGCCTGGGCACTGTCAGGGGTTGTACTGGTGAAATAGAAGCTACCTATACCTCTCCTATATGTAACCCTAACCTGCCTGGTGTGATGTGGACACAGCAGGTGGTGCCTCCTACTAACAGCGCCACCTACTGGATCCACAGCATACCAGGCAGCACCTGATATTATCCATTCTGGCATCTACCATCCAAACCTACCATGTGAGGTTCTCCTGCTTCTTGTCTGCAGCTCCATGTAGCAGGTCTACACCAGACATCACTAGCTGAGGCCCGAGTGATAGATTCAACTACATCAGCGCCCTAAGGATGCCAATATAGTTATAAGGGGATATGCGGCCATGTCCTCTCCGGACTATCAGGGCACCTTGGTTGGGCATCACTGACTTACACTGAACTATTGTGTAGCCCTATTTGGGGGGGGGTATGAGTATTATCCCTCCCGCAACAGACTCTGGCGCTGACCTGTGTGTATAATGGGACCTGAAGCCTTCGCTGAAGGGAAGAGTGGGAACATATATGAAATATATCAGTGCCTCCACCCAGGATAGAGCCTCTGTATTACAGGGAGGATCTCTTCCTGGGACTTACCCATGAAATACAGTTAGTAGCCTTAACAAGGATCACTGTACTAATCTCACAGTCTGAAGAATACATACAGATACCACATAAGGTTATAACAGTAGCTTTATAAGAATCAACAGGGTAATAATACATACATACAATATACTCAGAATACAGCAATACTACAACAACCAGCAAGTCCTCAACCGTCTTAGGTTATATACCCGGGTATATATATAGATATATAGCAAGAGTCCAGTGCACAATACCTCCAGGCAACAGAAGAGATGCAGGGGCCCCTGTGGATGACTGTGGATCCTCGGATTCTTCCAGGAGATGACAGACAGCCGATCAGGAGATGATGATGATGGTGAGATTCTTCACAGGCAGCAAACAGGGCGACGGTGACGGCAGTAGATGCAGGCCTGACTACCCTAACACTGAGTCCTTAACCTGCCAGCTAAATTACTAGTGCCACCGGGCCTCTAACTAGCTAGTTGGCCTTCGGAAGCCTAACCTATCACTGCCCTGAACTATATATATATGGATCCCTAACTACGGTTACTAGCTAGGTCCTGTGAGTATATAGGGGGTAACACATACCTAAGTATATACTGTGAAGTAAAGAGGAACAAGTGGCTCTTAGACTCCCCCAGACATAACATGTCTGTCTCAGCAGCTCTGCTCACATCTCTCCCCCCAGCAGCTCTGCCTCACATGTGTCTGACTCACTGTATTTACAAAACAAAACTTGCACTGAATGCCTGGGGTCTCCGAAGCCAAACTGCAGGGGCAAAGAAGCCAGATACATTATATACTAGTAGAAATGGCAGTTCCCTACACTCTCCCTCTGGTGAAATCTTTACGTCACGTCAAAGACATACAAAGTCATAGTATACAGTCAACATTACCAATGACAATATCAATATGGTTGCTTTTGCATTTACAGAGTCACAACAGGTTAATAGGTATACATGCCAGCAGGAGCGAAAATTGGTAACATATTGACCAAAGTGGACACTGCACCCACCCAAGCATGGTATAAATGAGGCTGAGTAGTAAATCTGGGGTCCCCCAAACTATCATATGTCAGCATAGGTGGAGGGTGTCTAATTCTCTCTCCTCTCCGTACCTCTCTCTGAGGTAAACTAGCATGTCCAGGCCCTAAACTAGGGTTGTCTGCCATGGGAGGAGATGGTGCTGGTGGCGTAGGAGAGCTAGATCCCTGCTCATCTGTAGACACAGATCTAGGTACGAATTCTGGAGTTTGAGGGTTCATAGGTCTCCCTGAAGGAGAAGATACTGGTGATCTAGGAACTTCAGGAGTCACAGTCCAATCACTCTCAGGAGTTTCAGGAAGGTCAGGTGGAATATCGGCTAAGGACTGTGGAGAATCGCAGGCCGAGCCATCATTGGAGATATCCATACCATCAATCTGAGGTACAGGCAACAAATGATTTCTATGCCAAGTCCTGATCCTCCCGTCCCGTCCTTTTATCTTGTAGACTGGTATTCCAGGCAACCGATCTACCACTGTAAAGAGTTCACTCCGCCATCGATCAGCCAGCTTATGTTTTGCAGATGCTCCCAAATTCCGTAGCAGAACATGGTCCCCAGGGTTCAATTCTCGGTATCTTACTCGAAGATCAAATTTCCTTTTATTTCCTTCATTCACTTTGGCCGCATTTTCCTCAGCCAGCTGATAAGCACTCTTAAGCGTTTCATTCAAACGTGCCACATATCGGTAATGATCTTGATGACTGATACCATCGGTAGAGACTCCCAACAAGATGTCAATAGGTAGCCTAGGCTCTCTTCCAAACATCAGAAAGTATGGTGAATATCCTGTGCTCTCGTGCCTTGTACTATTATAGGCATGCACCATAGCCTCCACTTTTCGACTCCAGGATCGCTTATCCTCAATTCGTAAGGTACCAAGCATATCAAGTAAAGTCCTGTTAAATCTTTCAGGAAGGGCATCTCCCTCTGGATGGTAAGGCGTCGTCCGACTTTTGCGGATGTTCAACAACTGAAGTAACTCTTTGATCAGGTTACTCTCAAAATCCCGGCCTTGATCAGAATGCAACCGGTGTGGTAAGCCATAATGGATAAAATACTTTTCCCAAAGCACTCTTGCAACAGTGACTGCTTTTTGATCCTTAGTCGGAAAGGCTTGAGCATATCGTGTGAAGTGATCAGTCACCACCAATACATTTCCAAATCCTCTGGAGTCGTTGTCAATACAAAGGAAGTCTATGCAGACAAGATCCATGGGGCCCGAACTCTTCAAGTGTCCCATGAAGGCCGCTCGAACCGGGACAGTCTTCCTCTGCAAACATCTGCGACAGCACCTACACAGACGAGTCACGGTATCTCTCATTTTGGGCCAGTAGAATCGGTCTTGTATTAGGCCATAAGTCTTCTCAGGTCCCAAATGACCATGATAATCATGCAGACTTCGGAAAATCATCTTCTGAAAGCAGCTTGGAATAACTAGTTGGCGCCTTCCAGGGTGATCATGATACAGCACCACACGATAAAGTAGGCCATTGTCTATTTCAAACTTCTCCCAATCTCGTAGAAGTTGACTGCATTCATAGGGTAGGGATGTCTTTAACATTTCTCTGTCTTGAGAACTCACTGCTTGATAAAGAGGTCCAATTAAAGGATCAGTCTTTTGACTCCAGATCATTCGCTTTGAAGATATAGAACAACTCTCAAAGGATCCTAAAGCAGCAGGGTAGGCAAACATGTCTGGTACAGCTTCAATAGAGTCAATAAGCCGAGTTTCAGAAAAGGCTACTCGGTCTTCAACTACAGCAGCCATGGCACACAAAGCTCCTACTCCAGGACTTGGCACTTCTTCCCATTCATCCACTACTTCCGGACTAGGTAATCCAGGCCGTCTTGATAGAGCATCTGCCCCAATGTTCTTAGGCCCCGATTTATACTTGAGTGTGAATTGGTAGTTGGATAAAGCCGCCAACCAGCGATGTCCTGTAGCATCGAGTTTAGCGGTTGACAAAACGTATGTCAGTGGATTGTTGTCTGTTCTTACTTCAAACGTGGCTCCGTATAAATAGTCATGTAATTTATCAACAATGGCCCACTTGAGCGCCAAAAACTCCAATTTATGTACTGGATAATTTTTCTCGCTGGGAGAAAGACTTCGACTTATGAAAGCTATGGGCCGTAACCCGGCCGGGTATTCTTGGTGCAGCACGCCACCTAATCCTTCAAAGCTGGCATCTACATGTAGCACATATGGCTTCTGTGCATCAGCATAAGCCAGAACGGGAGCTTCTGTCAATTTCTTCTTCAACAACTTAAATGCTTCTTCACAATCCGCAGTCCACCTATCGCCAAAAAGGCTTTTGGAAGACCCTTTCTTCTTTCCCGGATCTCCTGCATCACTCTTCAACAGGTCGAGGAGGGCTCGAGCAATTTTTGAATATCCTTCCACAAATCGTCGATAGAATCCACAAAACCCCAAGAAAGATTGCAACTCCGTAATATTTTGCGGTCGGGGCCAATTCACCACAGCTTCAATCTTACCAGGATCGGTAGCAACTCCTTCAGCAGAAACAATATGACCTACATAAGTGACCGAAGATCTACAAAATTTGCATTTGTCAGCCGACAACTTCAGCCCCTCTTCTTTTAAGCGTTGGAGTACTCTCATGAGTCGTTCTTCATGTTCTTCCAGCGTCTTTCCAAACACAATAATGTCGTCAAGATATACAAGGCATTCCCGGGGCACTAAATCACCTAACACTCTTTCCATCAACCTTTGGAACGTTGCTGGCGCACCTTTTGTACCTTGCGGCATACGAGTGAACTGAAAGAAACCCAAGGGGCATATGAAGGCTGTCTTTTCCTGATCCTCAGGTGCCATTGGGACTTGATAGTATCCCGATCTTAGGTCCAGCACTGTGAACCAACAGTTTCCATTCAGAGCTTCCAGAGCTTCTTCAATTCTCGGCAGTGTATACTGATCAGGTAAGGTTCTCCGGTTCAGAGTTCTGTAATCCACACATAGGCGAATTGCTCCAGATTTTTTTCTTACCACCACAATAGTTGAGGCATAGGGGCTCTTACTGTCCACAATGATCCCCTGACCTTTCATTTGCTGTAGAGTCTGTCTTAACTCATCAACATCCTTTGGAGCAACTCTCCGTGGTCGCTCCCGGAAGGGAGTAGAATTGGTCAATCGGAAAGTGTGTTGAGCACTTTTAGCACAACCTACATCCATATCATCCATGGAGAACACTTCCGATAATTCAGACAACTTCTGTGTCAGTCGCTGATTCCAGGCCTCTGGTAAATGTGGATCACTCAAGTCAAGATTGAGATTAGGGATTGCATCTCGGATTTGAATCCTGCACACTTCAGCGTATGGATTTACTCCAAGCACAGGGTAGCAGTGGGCCACATTCTGGTATGGTCCAATTACGATCGGATGCGGTGAACAGTTCCTCACTGTCACACAAGTAGATAACTCCACTTTATTTCTCCAGTCCTTTCTCTCTGGGATCACCATCCAGCCATTCTGGTTAATCATTTCTTCAGGGGTTTCCATAAGGACATAACTCCCCCCTTCAAGCAAATCGGGAGCAATGCTGGAGGCTACTCTCAGGACTCTCTCCCCGCCGGCAGGAACTTCCACGGTTCTCTCACCGATATGATATACCATTCCATGTCGATAGCCAGTAGACAGGGCATCACAGAGTTCTCTAAGATCAGAAGATATATTCACCGGCTGAGCTGCAGGGTTCCAATCTCTTCCAAGAAACTTCTGAAAAGCATAATGCACTGCGGGACAATTAGTGCCAAGTATCACAGGAGCTGCACAAGAATCCCCTGTATCAGGACAGACAAGAGCCGTAATCTTCATGGGAGCGACACTCTGATCTTCTAATTCAGGGACAGCTATAACTACTTGTAGGCTGCCATCTACAGGATATGATCCTGAATTAAGCCCCCACAATTTCATTTGTCCCGTAGACTGAAGAGGTATATCCCTCAGATACTTTTGGTAGAACGAGCGATAAATCAGGGTCACTTGAGATCCTGTATCAAACAAGGCAGGAGCGGCATGACCATTGACAGTGACTTTGACAACGGACCTGGAGCCCGCGATAGCGCCTCTGGTCTTTACTCGGCCGGCCTTCCTTCGGTGTCTTTGATTCTGAATAGAGAAGACAGCACTGTGTCCCAATCCCTCACTGTCCTCCGTACACTGTCTGGCAGTATGGCCCGTCTGACCACATTTATAACAGGTTCTAGCATCCTTCCTCCATTGAGTGGCAGTGGGTGGAGTGGCGGACTGTCTAAGTTCTGACCGCTCCGCTGGTTTGTCCTTGTTTGAATTAGGAACAACATCTTCTTTAGAGATGCTTTTCGCTTTCTTAGGGGTACTAAAACTAATGTCAGCTTCTTGTTTCTTCACTAACTT
The DNA here is from genome assembly GCA_947044405.1 of Leptodactylus fallax. Lineage (NCBI taxonomy): Eukaryota > Metazoa > Chordata > Amphibia > Anura > Leptodactylidae > Leptodactylus > Leptodactylus fallax. Next base: position 9,982,583 of record CAMRHE010000032.1, read on the forward strand.
CATTAAGTCAGGAAATGGAAGGACTCTATCAGATAGTAAGACCTTGAGTACTTGAGCAAGAGGATGATGAGGTTGTAACCCTCTCACCAACTGACTGGTTCTCATAGCGTCTACCTCTGAAGTAGATATAGCTGCGTGGTACACCAGACATGAAAGAAGTAGCTGTAAACGGTTAATAAAAGTAGAGACATTTTCCCCTTCTTTTTGACGAACCATTCGGTAGTCAGCAACCATCTGGGCAAGGTCATAGTATGGCTCAAAGTGATCAGACAGTACTTGTATATAGTCCAATGCACTCACTCCTTCATGAGAGTCTCTGTACAAGCGGATCAATTCTGCAGCAGGAGACCGCAAACTTTCACTGATACGCTGCCGCTTGCCTTCTTCAGAGCAAGACCATTCCTTCAGGCATTGGAGAGTATGTTCTTTCCATATCTCAAAGTTTTCCTCCCCTTGTGGTACTGGGACATTACCAGAGAATACCTTTAGTTTCTTGTAGTGAGTGGCCTGCAGGCCCTGAGCTAACATTTCAGTCAGCCTGGCTAAAGTGCTAATAGCACTGTCACTAGAGGAACTGCTAGCGACGGCCATACTGGGGGGGTAACTGGCTGAGCGGGGTTCTTCCTTTACCTGAGCCAGGGGAGGAACAGGAGGTCGGTAATCCCATGTAGTAGCTAGTGGGAGGTTCCCCTCTGAGCTATATCGCTTCTCCATATCAATGACTATTCCCACTTCTAAATCTCAGCAGTGCCTCCAAATGTAGCCCTATTTGGGGGGGGGGTATGAGTATTATCCCTCCCGCAACAGACTCTGGCGCTGACCTGTGTGTATAATAGGACCTGAAGCCTTCGCTGAAGGGAAGAGTGGGAACATATATGAAATATATCAGTGCCTCCACCCAGGATAGAGCCTCTGTATTACAGGGAGGATCTCTTCCTGGGACTTACCCATGAAGTACAGTTAGTAGCCTTAACAAGGATCACTGTACTAATCTCACAGTCTGAAGAATACATACAGATACCACATAAGGTTATAACAGTAGCTTTATAAGAATCAACAGGGTAATAATACATACATACAATATACTCAGAACACAGCAATACTACAACAACCAGCAAGTCCTCAACCGTCTTAGGTTATATACCCGGGTATATATATAGATATATAGCAAGAGTCCAGTGCACAATACCTCCAGGCAACAGAAGAGATGCAGGGGCCCCTGTGGATGACTGTGGATCCTCGGATTCTTCCAGGAGATGACAGACAGCCGATCAGGAGATGATGATGATGGTGAGATTCTTCACAGGCAGCAAACAGGGCGACGGTGACGGCAGTAGATGCAGGCCTGACTACCCTAACACTGAGTCCTTAACCTGCCAGCTAAACTACTAGTGCCACCGGGCCTCTAACTAGCTAGTTGGCCTTCGGAAGCCTAACCTATCACTGCCCTGAACTATATATATATATATGGATCCCTAACTACGGTTACTAGCTAGGTCCTGTGAGTATATAGGGGGTAACACATACCTAACTATATACTGTGAAGTAAAGAGGAACAAGTGGCTCTTAGACTCCCCCAGACATAACATGTCTGTCTCAGCAGCTCTGCTCACATCTCTCCCCCCAGCAGCTCTGCCTCACATGTGTCTGACTCACTGTATTTACAAAACAAAACTTGCACTGAATGCCTGGGGTCTCTGAAGCCAAACTGCAGGGGCAAAGACGCCAGATACATTATATACTAGTAGAAATGGCAGTTCCCTACAATTGTATCAAACCATATAGCTCTAACTACACTGATACATTGTAACAAATCCTGAAGCACAGCCCACCTGAACTACTACTAGTACCTACACTGATACATTGTAAGAAACCCTGCAGCACAGACCTTTTGGTTCTTCCAGTGAGTTCTCCATGACACTTTCCTCGGGCAGACATCTCTGTAATCTCACTGCTCTTACAGCAAAGAATCCCTTCTATATCAGCGTAATAATCTTCACTGCTCTAGAGATGTAGAGAATGTCCAGATACAGTCCTGGGTGTAAATGATATCACCGACCTGAGATGTCCTACTGTGCACCCCCACAACATCATCTATAAGCAATGGGCCCCCTACTGCCCCCTGTGCTACCCCACTAGTAACAGCGACCTCTCCAATACTGCCCCCTGAGCTACCCCACTAGAAACAGTGACCCCTCCAATACTGCCCCCTGAGCTACCCCACTAGTAACAGTAACCTCTCCAATACTGCCCCCTGAACTACCCCACTAGTAACAGCGACCTCTCCAATACTGCCCCCTGAACTACCCCACTAGTAACAGCGACCTCTCCAATACTGCCCCCTGAGCTACCCCACTAGTAACAGCGACCTCTCCAATACTGCCCCCTGAGCTACCCCACTAGTAACAGTAACCTCTCCAATACTGCCCCCTGAGCTACCCCAGTAGTAACAGCAACCTCCCCAATACTGCCCCCTGAGCTACCCCACTAGTAACAGTAACCTCTCCAATACTGCCCCCTGAGCTACCCCACTAGTAACAGTAACCTCTCCAATACTGCCCCCTGAGCTACCCCACTAGTAACAGCGACCTCTCTAATACTGCCCCCTGAGCTACCCCACTAGTAACAGTAACCTCCCCAATACTGCCCCCTGAGCTACCCCACTAGTAACAGTGACCCCTCCAATACTGCCCCCTGAGCTACCCCACTAGTAACAGTAACCTCTCCAATACTGCCCCCTGAGCTACCCCACTAGTAACAGTAACCTCTCCAATACTGCCCCCTGAGCTACCCCACTAGTAACAGCGACCTCTCTAATACTGCCCCCTGAGCTACCCCACTAGTAACAGTAACCTCCCCAATACTGCCCCCTGAGCTACCCCACTAGTAACAGTAACCTCTCCAATACTGCCCCCTGAGCTACCCCACTAGTAACAGCGACCTCTCTAATACTGCCCCCTGAGCTACCCCACTAGTAACAGTAACCTCCCCAATACTGCCCCCTGAGCTACCCCACTAGTAACAGCGACCTCTCTAATACTGCCCCCTGAGCTACCCCACTAGTAACAGCGACCTCTCCAATACTGCCCTCTGAGCTACCCCATTAGTAACAGCGACCTCTCCAATACTGCCCCCTGTGCTACCCCACTAGTAACAGCGACCTCTCCAATATTGCCCCCTGAGCTACCCCACTAGTAACAGCAACCTCCCCAATACTGCCCCCTGAGCTACCCCACTAGTAACAGTGACCCCTCCAATACTGCCCTCTGAGCTACCCCACTAGTAACAGCGACCTCTCCAATACTGCCCCCTGAGCTACCCCACTAGTAACAGCGACCTCTCCAATACTGCCCCCCTGAGCTACCCCACTAGTAAGTGACCCCTCCAATAATGCCCTCTGAGCTACCCCACTAGTAACAGCGACCTCTCCAATACTGCCCCCTGAGCTACCCCACTAGTAACAGTGACTCCTCCAATACTGCCCCCTGAGCTACCCCACTAGTAACAGCGACCTCTCCAATACTGCCCCCTGAGCTACCCCACTAGTAACAGTGACCTCTCCAATACTGCCCCCTGAGCTACCCCATTAGTAACAGTGACCTCTCCAATACTGCCCCCTGAGCTACCCCATTAGTAACAGTGACCTCTCCAATACTGCCCCCTGAGCTACCCCACTAGTAACAGTGACCCCTCCAACACTGCCCCCTGAGCTACCCCATTAGTAACAGCGACCTCTCCAATACTGCCCTCTGAGCTACCCCATTAGTAACAGCGACCTCTCCAATACTGCCCCCTGTGCTACCCCACTAGTAACAGTGACCTCTCCAATACTGCCCCCTGAGCTACCCCACTAGTAACAGTGACCCCTCCAATACTGCCCTCTGAGCTACCCCACTAGTAACAGCGACCTCTCCAATACTGCCCCCTGAGCTACCCCACTAGTAACAGCGACCTCTCCAATACTGCCCCCTGAGCTACCCCACTAGTAACAGCGACCTCTCCAATACTGCCCCCCTGAGCTACCCCACTAGTAAGTGACCCCTCCAATACTGCCCTCTGAGCTACCCCACTAGTAACAGCGACCTCTCCAATACTGCCCCCTGAGCTACCCCACTAGTAACAGTGACTCCTCCAATACTGCCCCCTGAGCTACCCCACTAGTAACAGCGACCTCTCCAATACTGCCCCCTGAGCTACCCCACTAGTAACAGTGACTCCTCCAATACTGCCCCCTGAGCTACCCCACTAGTAACAGCGACCTCTCCAATACTGCCCCCTGAGCTACTCCACTAGTAAGAGCGACCTCTCCAATACTGCCCCCTGTGCTACCCCACTAGTAACAGCGACCTCTCCAATACTGCCCCCTGAGCTACCCCACTAGTAACAGCGACCTCTCCAATACTGCCCCCTGAGCTACCCCACTAGTAACAGCGACCTCTCCAATACTGCCCCCTGAGCTACCCCACTAGTAACAGCGACCTCTCCAATACTGCCCCCTGAGCTACCCCACTAGTAACAGTGACCTCTCCAATACTGCCCCCTGAGCTACCCCATTAGTAACAGTGACCTCTCCAATACTGCCCCCTGAGCTACCCCACTAGTAACAGTGACCCCTCCAACACTGCCCCCTGAGCTACCCCATTAGTAACAGTGACCTCTCCAATACTGCCCCCTGAGCTACCCCACTAGTAACAGTGACCCCTCCAATACTGCCCCCTGAGCTACCCCACTAGTAACAGTAACCTCTCCAATACTGCCCCCTGAACTACCCCACTAGTAACAGTGACCTCTCCAATACTGCCCCCTGAGCTACCCCACTAGTAACAGCGACCTCTCCAATACTGCCCCCTGAGCTACCCCACTAGTAACAGTGACCCCTCCAATACTGCCCCCTGAGCTACCCCACTAGTAACAGCGACCTCTCCAATACTGCCCCCTGAGCTACGCCACTAGTAACAGTGACCCCTCCAATACTGCCCCCTGAGCTACCCCACTAGTAACAGCGACCTCTCCAATACGGCCCCCTGAGCTACCCCACTAGTAACAGCGACCTCTCCAATACTGCCCCCTGAACTACCCCACTAGTAACAGTGACCTCTCCAATACTGCCCCCTGAGCTACCCCACTAGTAACAGCGACCTCTCCAATACTGCCCCCTGAGCTACCCCACTAGTAACAGTGACCCCTCCAATACTGCCCCCTGAGCTACCCCACTAGTAACAGCGACCTCTCCAATACTGCCCCCTGAGCTACCCCATTAGTAACAGTGACCTCTCCAATACTGCCCCCTGAGCTACCCCACTAGTAACAGTGACCCCTCCAATACTGCCCCCTGAGCTACCCCACTAGTAACAGCGACCTCTCCAATACTGCCCCCTGAGCTACCCCATTAGTAACAGTGACCTCTCCGATACTGCCCCTGTCATGATACAATGTAGAAGTATATTGATATAATGTACTGATATTACGATAAAATGGAACAATAATTTAACCTCTTCCTTGCTGCAGTGTTCTACACCATAAGGTAACAAAGTGTGCTACGTGCTTACCTAAGGGTAGACAACGATCTACCTACGGTCTGTTCTTCACCATGATGAGACAGGATACAACGCCATGCTATCCTGGCTTTTTAATCACAAGGTAAATCCTTGTATAAATGACATCACCTCATCTGTCACAGCTCCAGGATCTCACGCCGCCATGTTCTTATAGTGGTACTCCACTACAGTCTATAGAGGAGCCATGTTGGTGCTGGAATGGAGTAACCGCGAGCACGTCATTGATGCATTCTGTCCGGACACCATTTCTGTCTCCATCCAGCGGCCTGTGAACAACATGAACATTGCCAGCGGCTGCCCCCTGTTCTGCCCCTTCTGTAAACTACAGTCCACCAGAAGCAACTACATGAGGGACGACACCATACTCATCTGCTGCATTATGGACATCAACCTGTAGTCAGCGACCACAGCAGAGTCGCAACTACCCCCCCCCACCCCACACCACATAATATGGTATTATCTATTGTGTCACCATGTGACCGATTCTGACCCCCCAGCAGAGGGAAAGGGGAAAACACACAAAAAAATGGCGCAGCGCTGGCCTGATAACATTTTCTACTGGTGAATGTTATCAATTATTATTCGGATATAATGTATGGAGGTAATTGTGAAATAAATTTAGAATAAAACTTTAGAATTTAATTTCTTCCCATTTATAATAGAATGACATATAAAAAAAAAAACATTCTCTCCCAGAATTCCCTGCTCCCCCACCATCCAGAGATTCCTGGTTGATGAATAGAATTCCAGGGCTATAGTTAAGACTGACACTGACACATAGCCATGGCAGTAAGTAAGGAGGATGGAACATTGCATGTGCTGTTCAGGACGTGTGGAAAGCTGGATGACATCTGCAGACACATCTAATAAGATTAAAGGGTATGATCCAAATAATACGAGACCCCACAGGAGAGTAAAGGGTTATTCCATTAAAGTGGTTAAGGGGTTTCCCAGGACTAAATTATTGATGACCTATCCTTAGACCTATTATTAGGTTAGATTAGCAGGATCTGACACTTGGGACCCCACAGATCAGCTGATCGCAGCCTCCACTTCACAGGTCATGTGATGTCACATTAATTTAATACATGGCCCGTTTACAGCTCAGTCCCTTTCAAGTGAATGGTTTTAAGCTGCAATACCAAGCACGGCCACTATACAATTATGGAGCTGTGCGTGGTAAGGAGTAAAGAAGCCGCGATGCTCATCTGAATATTGCCTTTTCTTCAAACAGCTGATGGATGGGGGTGTCGGACCCCACCAGATATTAATAACCTATTCTTAAGGATAGGTCATCAACATTTTAGTTCTGGAAAATCCCTTTAATAACAAGATATCCGCTAGTATTTAGGTGGGGGTGCGGCTACTAGAAACCCCACAGATCATGCAAACAGAGATTCTGAGTTCCCCCATTTTAATATAGCAGTAGTCACTGTACTTGGGTTCTATTCCTCAATCCCATAGAGATGGCTGGAGCTGCTGTGCACATGAGTGACCACTGCACCATTCAAATAAGGAGATTTGGGACCTCAGTTTTTGTGGAACAGTTGCCATAGAAACCACTGTGCATAAATCAACACCACCATGTGACAAGTTTATGGGACACATATAAAAAGTGGGTACGTAGGGGATCCCAAGAACGTTTAGGCTGATTTCAGATCACTTTTGCTTTATAGTGGCAAAACCTACAGCCCTATTGAACCGAACCTAGATCACACATTGAAGCTTATGGTCATCTAAATTCAATTTCAGTTTAGATACCACCACGTACTTGGACAGGGCGCCTTCGGAAAAGTGGTGCTAGGAACGGATATCATCCGAAAAGAGCAGGTGGCAATGAAGATACTACCCAAGTCAAAGCCAGTAAAGTACCACGTTGCTGAAAGATACGTCCTAGAATTGTCTAACAAGTGCCCCTTCCTGGTCCACGGGTATGGAGTCTTCCACACAACCAGCCATGTCTACTGTGTAATGGAGCTGGCCGTCGTAACAGAAGAACCACCGTATACAGGTCTTGGTGAGGAGCGCACAGATATCTTAAAGAAACTATTGTGCAAACAGGATTCCCTGCACTTCCACGTGAATGGCAATATCCGTCAGCAGCCATTTTTTTCATCTATCAACTGGTCAAACCTAGAGACCGGAAGAACAGACTCCCCATTAGTATTGGCTAGTCTTGGCTGTGTTGGCTGATGCTCCTATGCTGTGAGTAATACGCAGCATACAAGTGTCACCCGATACCTGGTAAGTGTCCATAGGACCCATTTTTTGAAAGTGATCTGCTGGTGTAGGCTACATCAACAGATCACTTTTCACTTACCTGGTCACTAATGCAGCTCCTGGGATCTGTTCTGACACACAGGATGTGTGCACCTTCTATTCTCTTCCCGTAACTTTCACTATGCTGCCGCTGGGACCAGGGAGCAGAATAGAAGATGCACACATCCTGTGTACAAGAACAGGTCCTGGGAGCTGCATCAGTAACCAGGTAAGTATCATAGTAATTGTAATTATAGTAACAGTACGACGGGGGACTATTACCTGTGGGGGGCAGTACTAGGGCTCTATTATAGTAATAACATTACCTGTGTGTGGGGGGACACTATTACAGTTATAGTGCCCCCCCACACGTAATAGTACCCCTCACACTGAGGTAATGTTGTTAAAGGTTGGGTCACTATTACTCTAATAGTGCCCTCCACAGGTAATAGTCCCCCTCACACACTCAGGTAATATTATTGTTAATAACTGTGGTGGAGGGGGCACTATAAGTGTAATAGTGCCCGAATCATGCCCCCTCCCACACACAAGTAATGTTATTAACGGGGGTACTATTACTCTTATAGTGCCCTCCACAGGTAATAGACCCTCTCACACACACACTGGTAATATCACCTGTGAGGGGCACTATGACTGCACTATTAAAATAATAGACCCCACAGTTATTGTGAGTGTGTGAAAGGGGCACTATTACAGTTACAGTGCCCCCCCCCCCCACAGTTAATAAGTTATAGTATCCCCCCACAGTTAATAACAGTAATATTATTAACTGGGGGGGCACTATTACTTTATTGGTACCCTAGTAGTGCTAACCACAGGTAATAGCCGTCCTCCACCCACACACAGGTAATATTGAGTGATGGTCCTGCCTGCCCTACCTATTCTTTATTATGAGAGCTCTCTCCATTTCACCCCTAATAGAGTGGGGCCCCTGCCCTGCCCGTACTGTTATTAAGGGAGCTGTCCACACCATCAATAACTTTTGCAGATATGGTATGAAGAGATAAAAGTATAGGTAAATGTAATCATTAAATATGCACTTTATTATGTTTTCTTGTGAGCAGCCCAATCGCCCCACTCCTGCCCTGCCACCGATCCCCCCCACCAGGCCATGGGAATATTGCTTTACATGAAAGTGGTCCTTGGTGCAAAAAAGGTTTATATCCATGTTAAAAAAAAACAAAACGGTTTGATCCAAAAAGGGTTCCAAATAGTTACACAGCGGATACCCAAATCCATCTTCTTAGACAGACTAGTCAATGGGTGTCTGTCAAAAAAACGGACCGTTTGTGTCAGTTTTTGACCAATCCGTTTTTTGTTTTTTTTTCCCCCTTCTTCATTCTGAGCATGTGCAGAGGGAGAAACGGATTGCAAAACAGACACAAACTGATTGCTATCCATTTGTAATCCGCCTTCCATAGACCTCAATGTTAAAAAAAACGGTTTTCATGCGGTCCATCGTGCATCCTTATTTTTTGGACAGAGACAAAGTGTTTCAAGTCTGACTTTGGTCTCCATCCAAGAGAGCGGCTACACGGCTGAAATGTTCAAAACGCACACCTGCAGATTGTTTTAAAAACCCATTGAAATCAATGTTTTTTTTTAACAGACCGTTTCAAATCAGTTTTTATGATCTTTAGACGGATTACAAAAACTGATTATATGCGGAGAGCACAACGCAAGTGTGAACGCCCCTTTACTGTATTGTTTTATTTTCTCCACCCCTCCCTTGGGTCTGCAGAAAGCCAGAGTATAATAATATCGCTTCCGGTTCGGACTAAACAATGAATATTACCACATGAATCTCACCCTTCACTAATATACATAGATATAAATATATACAGTATGTATGTTTACATGCAATGCTGTAAAGTAAGAATACTTTCAGAAATAAAGTGTTAATAGTTTATTTTTGTCAATTAACAAAATGCAAGTAAAGGAACGTAAGACAAATTTAAGCCAAACAAATATTTGGTGTGACGTTTGCCCTTTGTCTTCAAAACCACATCAATTCTTCTAGTTACACTTGCAGACAGTGATTGAAGGAACTCGGAAGGGCGGTTGTTCCATAAATCTTGGAGCACAGATCTTCTCTGGATGAAGGCTTGCTCAAATCCGTCTCTTCATGAAACCCCAGACACTCAATAATGTTGAGATCGAGACTCTGTGGGGGCCCTATAATCACTTTCTTGTTCTTCTTTATGATGAAGATAGTTCTTACTCACAATGGCTGTATGTTTGGTGCCGCTGTTCTGCAACAGAATAAAAAAAACATTTATCGGTTGATCAGACATGCATATGATTAGACAGAAGAGCTGATTTTGTAGCATTTCTTCTAACCCCTTTTGTATTGGTCTTCTGGCTTCTAGTAGTCAGGTCTAATTGGCATCCTCCATTGACAGTTGTAGTGAGGAGTTTTCTTAACCAAAAAAAAAAAAAAAAAAAAATCCAGCCTCATCCACAGCACAATCATGGTCAAAAGGAAACTCTATCACTGATAGGCATCTTACAAAATGATTATATACAAAGTATAGGCATCCATCATGCACCTCTTTATCTTTTCTAACCTGTTAGGAGCTCAGATGCAGGTACAGGGTCCAGAGTAGTCAGAATAGAGAGAAGCAGCAGAACTGAACCTAATGACTACTGGCGGAAAAACCATAACCAAAGTGCGACACACCCAGTATGAGCCAAAGCCAATCTTAGGACGTTTTCACCAGAGCTCCTAGTGGTGATGGACTTGGCAATCCAAGACCTGAGTCGACAACACAGAGGAATGTGCAACAAATTAATTAACTGCAAGCAGGAGCCAGAGAACAAAATTGCAAGCAACTCACCAGATGAAGAGTAAACAACAGAGCAGGGTCGGCAGCAGAGATAACAGCGAAGTACAGGAGTGAGTGACGGAAGGAGAGGTTCGAGGTACATAGCCAGAGTCAAAATGCCAGAGAGGGTAAGTTCAGCAGAGTCGCAATCCAAAGAGATGTCCTGGTACACAGTCCGATGATCAGAGCCAGAGAAACACAAACAGCAATCAGGAACAGGAAGCAACAGGTATGGGAGCCAAAACCAGGGTGAAACCAATAGCCGGCATGGAAAAGAGAAATGGAGTGGATTATAAAGACCCGGACTGGCACATAAATTAAAGCACAGTTTCTTAAAGGGGGATTCGTCTGCTGTGGACCCGGCAGACTTAAAGGGTCCACAGCAGACGTAACAACCCTAACATAACCCAAGAGAGCATCACAACTTGGCATTATAATAAATTGGAGGAAATCCACTTACTGGTCAATTACACATGCCTGTGATCAGAGTGCAGATCTTTTTACCATCATTGGTTCTGTTGCCCTTGTGGCTTCAGTTAGCAGGGTTCATCAGCATTCTTGACGACAGGTCAGCTGCTGTATTATTCTATACAAAAAAAAAATACCGGCTTCCTCCACCCCTTGATATTCAGCCATTTCTCAACTTTTTCCCTCACCTATGACAATACTATCATGGACAAGAGGAAATCCAATTACCAGTAAGATTTTAATAACTATACAATGAGTATAACCCTATATATGATATTAAAAATATCATAGGCATGTGGTTTCCAGCCTTCTCCACCCCTTCATAGCTGTTCATCATGCACCTCTTGATTTTCTCCAATTCAAGACAGTATCACAAGGTGGCGCTATCATGAAATTGACGAAATCTACTTACCAGTCTATTACACATGTCTATGAAAGGAGTTCAGATATTCTTACCACCATCAGTTGTGTTGGGCTTCTGGCTTTGGCATTCTCAACTGACCTGTATTATTATTCTATTAAAAAAAAATCCGATCTCCTCCACCCCTTAATAGCCTTCCAGTCCGCACCTTTTGCCCTCAACTATGACACCACTGTCATGGGAAAGAGGAAATCCAATTACCAGTAAGATTTTATTTCTAATGACTATATAAAGAGTATAACTCTATATATAGTATTAAAAATATCACAGGCATGTGGTTTCCAGCCTCCTCCGCCCCTTAATAGCTCTTGTTCACACACCTCTTGATTTTCTCCAACTCAAGACAGCATCACAAAGTGGGGCTATCATGAACTTGAGGAAATCTACTTACCGGTCAAATACACATGCCTATGAGTACATGGGAGCGCCGATGTTATGGCGCTCCTACTTACCTCCGGTTCTGGTCTTCTAGCCTGGTCTTCTGCGATGTTCTTTGATAGGTGTCTTCACTGTCAACCACGTCCTTTTCCTTGATGTTTGTCTTCAGTCCAGTGCCAGTTGCAGGTGTCCATTTGGGAGGTTCCACTCTTCTGTCTGATGGTCTTCTGCCAGGAACTCAGAGGACATCTTGCTCTGGTGACATTAGAGCCGGTGTGTTGCAGAGAGTTTATTAGATGACAAAAGAAAATCCTCTGAATAAGGACTGTTGTTTCACTGGTAAACGTCTCTTTTTGGCCTCTGCTGCCTCCATTCTGCCAAGGTGAAAACGTCTGGCACTGTGATGAGGTACAGATGGTACAGGGATGTGTGGTGGGGGCATCCGGAGCACTTCCACAGAGACCCAATGAATATGATTGAAGAATTGGTGGCTACGGATGTTACCATTCACTCCTAAGCGCTTGGTAGGATCTTTCTCTAGGAGCTGAAAATGAGAAATGTCATTCTAAATGTCTACAATTACCTTACATAAGATTCCATACAATATCATTGTATAATACAGTAATAATAAACTAATAATAAATAGTGTCTTATCATGGTGACATACTGACCTGTGTGATGATGTCTTCAGCACCGGAGGGTATTGCTGTATACAGCGTAGGATGGTATGTATACTTACCGGTTAGCATTAAATTTAAGATGACGCCAAATGCATACCAGTCCACTCCAGTGCCATACTCCTCCTCTGCCAGCATCTGCCAATAAAGGATAGAACTGTTAATACACGGCTTATACCATGTAGACAAAATTGTAGGTGCTAAGGACTAAACATCAGATCTCCTCTCAGCAGGTTATTGTACAGACAGGAGTTTTGGGTGACATGTCAATGGACTAGTATTGTCTGTGTTCCTAACCTCTCCCATTGTGTGTGATCCAAATTCAGTCACTGAAAATGAGGAAAACTCTTGTTTCTCACCTCAGGAGCGACGTAGCCTTCGGTTCCAGCATATTCGGCGGCTGTGCGGTCTTCAAACATGTTCTCAAGTGCGAGACCGAAATCTGCGATCTTCAAATGGCCCAACTCAGCCACCAGGATGTTCTCAGGCTTGAGGTCTCTGTGGATGACGCCGTTCTGGTGGAGGAACTGGATGCCACTCACGAGCTCGGCAGCGTAGAATCTGGCGCTGGGGATGTCAAGGCGCCCCTTTCAGCTGCAGGAGGTCGTGGAAGTCTCTGCAGCTCATGTACTCAAGGCCTAGTAGAACAAGCATCTGTGACAGAAGAAACAGGGTAAATAGAAAAAGACACAGTTTGCAAACATCATATCATCTACTAGAATGATCCAGGGCTTTTTTAACCCATTTCTGTCCCATCCAGCTTCTATTTTTTTAATTTCTGTTTTTCATATCCGGTTTCTCCTTTGTATAATGAACAATCATAAAATGTTCCAACCCACTTTCTGTATCATTCATCACAATTTATAAGATCTCTGCTTGCTGTAATTCAGTAAGATACTTTATTGTTTCTTGAATCAGCTGAGCAGCAGTACCAGACCCAGTAGGTCACACATGGACAGTTATTCTAGTAGGCACAGTAGTACAATGAGATGGGCACAGCGAGTGCTGCTGCCCATTAGTTCTGCTTATTGGGTTACCTATGTGGACATAATATAGAAGTAGTCACTACTGTACCTTGGTCTGAAATGCAAAGTTCAGGTGGAAAAGGAAGGGGCTCCCAGATGCCAGCCGTAGGACTTGGTGTTCCACCCACACATCTTCCTCGTTGCCAGTGGACAGGAGGGATCTCTTGCTGATGATCTTCACAGCGTATTTCTGGTGGTTCGATGCGTCCTCAGCCAGCACCACTTTACCATAACTTCCCTTTCCCAGCACATGATGGAAGATCAGTCTCTCTCTGATGTTACCGGAGATTGTGCGTCTAGGGCAGGATGGCCGCACACCGCTGTCCTCTGTGAGAAGGAAAATAATAGGAAATATAAAACATGGTCCTTTCTATCCTAAGCATTTATGGCATATCCATTTCCCTGGCTCTGTCCATAGACTTTTGGCTGGCCCCATTGCAGTATGTGGAGAGTGTGGTGTCCCGAAGTTGGCGGCCAGAGATAGGATCAGACATTTATGGCATATTCTGTAGGAATATCCTTTTTACATTTACTACACATAGGGGGCACTTACCAAGCCTCTTGCTTTTATTCTCTTCTAATTCTGCCCCATTTTTTTCAAGTTTTATGCAGTGTGAGCCAGATTTATTAGGTTTTTGTGCATATTTTAAAGGCTTTTACACAAGGTTTGTCACTTTGTCTTTTTGTCAGAGAAAGTGGGTGTAGTTTATTTGTTGTAACAGTTTATGATGTAATTATAATGTGTGCCTTTTTAAAAAAACATGCAAGAAAGGGGCAACTGCTCTCTAGTACATGGGCAGCTTAAAAAAATGGACAGCAATGGAATCACAATTTCCTTTAGGTTAATTTGCACAAGATTTATTACACACTTGCACCTTTTTATTAAATTAGGTACATGGGAATATACCTAAAAAAAGGTGAATGCAGATAAAAAGGTACAAAAAAGAGACCTAAATAATACATTTCTCCTATTGGTTACACTGTCTGTGATTTCCTCAAGTGGTTATTTAGTGGTTAGTTTGGTTCACTGTTACTAGTGCACTACCACAGGGGTTAGTATTGGAAGGATCAACATCACTACTGGGATACCACAGGGTTCAGCAATAGGGGTCACTATTACTAGTGTCTATCACAGGGAAAGTATTGGAGGGATCACTGTTACTAGTGGGGTACCAGAGGAGCCAACATTGAAGAGGTCAACATTGACTGCACCTTATGTGGGGCATGCCGACTCTGACTTAGTGTCATGATGTCGGCCAGAGGCCGATACAGGACAACAGGGGACTGCTGGATGCCATGTGGAGGTCCAAGAGAGGTGAGGCAGGGTATAATATGAGCACTTCTGGTTTGGGCCAAACAAATTTGATCTTAAACGAAATGGAGGGCCAAACCTACCAAATATTGAGTATATACCATTAATACTGCTGTGGTACCCCAATAGTAATGATGACCCCTCTAATACTGATCCTTTGTTGTACCCCACTAGTAATGATGACCCCTCCAATACTAATCCCCTGTGGTACCCCACTAGTAATGATGACCCTTCCAATACTGATCCCCTGTGGTACCCCACTAGTAATGATGACCCCTCCAATACTAATCCCCTGTGGTACCCCGCTAGTAATGATGACCCCTCCAATACTGATCACCTGTGGTACCCCACTAGTAATGATGACCCTTCCAATACTGATCCCCTGTGGTACCCCACTAGTAATGATGACCCCTCCAATACTGATCCCCTGTGGTACCCCACTTGTAATGATGACCCCTCCAATACTAATCCCCTGTGGTACCTCACTTGTAATGATGACCCCTCCAATACTGATCCCTGTGGTACCCCACTAGTAATGATGACCCCTCCAATACTAATCCCCTGTGGTACCCCACTAGTAATGATGACCCCTCCAATATTGATCCCCTGTGGTACCCCACTAGTAATGATGACCCTTCCAATACTGATCCCCTGTGGTACCCCACTAGTAATGATGACCCCTCCAATACTGATCCCCTGTGGTACCCCACTAGTAATGATGACCCCTCCAATACTGATCCCCTGTGGTACCCCACTAGTAATGATGACCCCTCCACTACTGATCCCCTGTGGTACCCCACTAGTAATGATGACCCCTCTAATACTGATCCCTTGTTGTACCCCACTAGTAATGATGACCCCTCCAATACTAATCCCCTGTGGTACCCCACTAGTAATGATGACCCCTCCAATACTGATCCCCTGTGGTACCCCACTAGTAATGATGACCCTTCCAATACTGATCCCCTGTGGTACCCCACTAGTAATGATGACCCCTCCAATACTAATCCCCTGTGGTACCCCACTAGTAATGATGACCCCTCCAATACTGATCCCCTGTGGTACCCCACTAGTAATGATGACCCCTCCAATACTGATCCCCTGTGGTACCCCACTAGTAATGATGACCCCTCTAATACTTATCCCCTGTGGTACCCCACTAGTAATGATGACCCCTCTAATACTGATCCTTTGTTGTACCCCACTAGTAATGATGACCCCTCCAATACTAATCCCCTGTGGTACCCCACTAGTAATGATGACCCCTCCAATACTGATCACCTGTGGTACCCCACTAGTAATGATGACCCTTCCAATACTGATCCCCTGTGGTACCCCACTAGTAATGATGACCCCTCCAATACTAATCCCCTGTGGTACCCCACTTGTAATGATGACCCCTCCAATACTAATCCCCTGTGGTACCCCACTTGTAATGATGACCCCTCCAATACTAATCCCCTGTGGTACCCCACTTGTAATGATGACCCCTCCAATACTGATCCCTGTGGTACCCCACTAGTAATGATGACCCCTCCAATACTAATCCCCTGTGGTACCCCACTAGTAATGATGACCCCTCCAATATTGATCCCCTGTGGTACCCCACTAGTAATGATGACCCTTCCAATACTGATCCCCTGTGGTACCCCACTAGAAGTGATGACCCCTCCAATACTGATCCCCTGTGGTACCCCACTAGTAATGATGACCCCTCCAATACTAATCCCCTGTGGTACCCCACTAGTAATGATGACCCCTCCAATACTGATTCCCTGTTGTACCCCACTTGTAATGATGACCCCTCCAATACTAATCCCCTGTGGTACCCCACTAGTAATGATGACCCCTCCAATACTGATCCCCTGTGGTACCCCACTAGTAATGATGACCCCTCCAATACTGATCCCCTGTTGTACCCCACTTGTAATGATGACCCCTCCAATACTGATCCCCTGTGGTACCCCACTTGTAATGATGACCCCTCCAATACTAATCCCCTGTGGTACCCCACTAGTAATGATGACCCCTCCAATACTAATCCCCTGTGGTACCCCACTAGTAATGATGACCCCTCCAATACTAATCCCCTGTGGTACCCCACTAGTAATGATGACCCCTCCAATACTGATTCCCTGTGGTAAAACACTAGTAAGGGTAACCCCTTCATTACTGAACTCTGTATTACCCCAGTAGTAACATGGACCCTTCCAATGCTGAGTCCTGTATAAGACACTAATTATGGTGTCCCTTTCAATGTTGAATTCTATGTTACCCCAGTAGTAATGGTGATTCCTCCAATATGCACCCTGTGATAAACCACTAGTAATGGTGACCCCTCCATTAATGACCCCTGTATAAACCACTAGTAGTGGGGTCCACTTCAATGTTGACTCCAGAGGCACCTCTGGGCCTCCACTTATTAAACTTTGAGGTCTGATACTAAACTGTGTAAAGTGATTAAAGGGGTTGTCCAGGACTTAGGTTTTTATGACCTATCCTTAGGATAGGTTATAAATATCTGACCATACATTTATGGCCTTTCCTTACAACCTCTTTAACACAAAACAGAACAGAACTAGTAAGAGTTACCCTCACTAGTGGTTTACCACAGGGATCAGTATTGGAGGGGTCATCATTACTGTGACACATGGATCTGGATACTAAATATTAATAAATATATTGCTCTCCAATAACTCACACTGGTCTCATGTAACAACAAGACAGGAAATGTGTATACTGTATACAACAATGATGAAGTGTCATCCAATACAGTATATATACAGGTATATATCAGGCATCATAGATCATCATGAAGCAGCCCGATGCCTTTCTTTCTGCTGTATAACAGTTCACACATAGAGAACAACCAGACATAAAGAATCTTGAAACCCAAAACTAACAATTGTGAAACAGTAAATCAAGTTAGCCCGACAAATGTACCCAAATGTAGATATAAGATATTAGCCACCCATTGCACCATTATCCAGATCTGGGTAAGCATAACTGACTTATCCCGCTTTGTATCATTTTTTCATGTCTAATACATGCCTGCCATGGTAATCATCCTTGTGGAGCCTCTGAATGTTTTTTCTATATACTGGTGACACCTATGACACCAGATATTACTGGCATCCCTGGCTGTGTATGTGTTAATATGGCATGCTAGCACTGATACTATCTGAACAGAGGCTCCTGGGCCCCAGTGTAAGATCTGTAATGGGGCCCATACCTATCCTGTGCCCTTTAGAATAAAGGTATATTTTGTTTAGCAGAGGGACCTTGGGGACCCCTTCATGGTCCAGGACAGATATCAACTGCTACTGCCGCACCCCCTATAGCTACACTCCTGTATCTGAATGTATGTACCATGATATATTTGTAGGGAGGAATCAACTGGGCGTCATAGACTATAACATATCTATTTAATGGCGATCACACCAAAGTATCATGATATATGTGTAGAGTGGAATCAAGTAGGCATCACACATATTTTACAATTTAAAGGGGTTATCCATTTCTACTATTGATGACTTATACTTGGGATAGACCATTGATATTAGATCTCTGGGAGTTCGACATCCAGGACCCCAGATCTGAAGTACCCAGGCAGCATGGCTCCTGGTATAGTTTACATTCTGGGAGCAACGCTGCTCACTTACTGTACAAACTGTAGAGGTGAGTATTGGTACTGCAGTGCTGTCCTATAGACATCAATGGGGCAAGGATGCAGTACGAAAAAATGGATAACCCCTTTAATAACTGCTATATATTGCTTCTTCCATTGCAACAAACTATGTTATTATGTTCAGGTTTGCATGCACTTTTAAGTAAAATGATGTTTCACATTCCGCATTTCTCTCCCAGCTCTATATTACACATCAGGGTGGGTTGACACTTGGGCCAGCACTCTGTCCGCCGCAAATCTGACCTAAATGTCAGAAAACTGGATGGGGAAAGTTTTGCGATGCTTTGTTTAAAAACCCATTCACTTCTATGGGTTTTTAAAGCAATGCACCGATGTTCGCTTACACCCTCTGCGTCGCGAAGCCGTTTTTTTTAGTCAGAAACAAAGTGGGACATGCAGGACTTTGTTTCCGACGAAAAAAACTGGCTTCGCGGTGCAGAGGGTGTAAGCGTACACCGGTGCATTGCTTTAAAAACCCATAGAAGTGAATGGGTTTTTAAGCAAAGCGTCGAAAACCTTTCCCTATCCAGTCCCTATCCAGTTTTCTGACATTTAGGTCAAATTTGCGGCGGACGGAGTGTCGGCGCAAGTGTGAACCCACCATTACACGAAATTCTCTACCAATTGTCTGTAAATAATAATCCTATAAACATCTCACCTCAATGTCAGTACCAGGTGACTATACAGAGATAAGCGGCATTACATAGAAACTACTTATCTCTAAATACACAAGCAGGCTATCACAGATTACTTGTCTATTGACATAGCGTGCTCCCTCTCTCTGTTAAAAAAGAGGTTCTTCAGCAGCTGTAGTGTATACTATACAGTTTTGTATTAGGCCCGGTTCACATCTGTGTTCGGGTTTCAGTTCGGGGAGTCCGTTTGGAGACTCCCTGAACGGAAACCTATACGCATCAAAAAGTGGTTTACCAGGGAAACCACTTTTTGATGCGTATAGGTTTCCGTTTGGGGGGTCCTCAAGCAGACTCCCAGAACCGAAACCCAAATGCAGATGTGAACCGGGCCTAAAGCTGCTACAGGACATCATAATACAAGACTCAGCTGCTGCAGACACTTTATGATGAGTTATAGGTGGACAGGAGTCTCCTCCTTACTCTTCAGGAAGTTCTGTAGCAGCTGAAGTGTGTATCATACAGAATTATGTACTTCATATAATAAATGATTAAGAATATTAGAAGTCACCTTGGAGGTCCATGATCTGTATGAATGTAGTGTGCCTGCAGCCTTGTGATTTTATGAGGACATGGACATTACTCATGACTTCTAAAACTTTTGTCTTTTACAGTAGGGGGCACAATATACAATGCATCATAATCACTATACAAGCAGAGTGTTACCATAGTCATAGTGGATGTCCCAGGTGTACTAAATACAGCACAGGTTTTAATGTAAAGTTTTAAATATTTGTCCAGGTTTTGTGATTAGAGTGTATATGTCTACCATATGTATGTATGAGTGTGTATATGCACCTACCTGAGGCTCTCAGGTCTTTCTGCAGGTCTTGGGTCTTCTGGACACCTTCGCCGGTCTTGATAGATGACTTCGGTGCTTCAGTTGAAGAGGTCACAATGAATCTTCTCTTCTTGGCTCCTATGCCAGTGATGGTGAACCTATGACACGCGTGTCAAAGGTGACATGCTAAGACATAGTGGGTAACACACTTTCCGAACCAATTGGCAACCGCAGAGGCGCACCTTCCATGAGGAAATTGCCTCATAGGATAAGTTGGGGGGACAGCATTTTTTTTTAATCGGCAGCTATTTATTGTGTCATAAATTACATGCAGAAAATCTCTAAGTCAGTCCGATGTCCCACAAATTCTCAAGTGATCTGTAATTCTGGAAGTCACTCAGAACAATTTATCAAAACCAGTGCAAAGGGGTAGAAAAGTGCAGTTGCCCCTAACAACCAATCAGATATCTTTAGACCTTAGGTAATGAGAGCATCTAACTGATTGCTGTTGGCATGGGCAACATAGAAATTTTCCTTAGTTTAGCTAAAGCTCCCCCATTATGTGTAATAATAACTAAGCACAAAACAGTAAATTATGGGGTCAGAATTTTTATTTCTTCACATCCTTATTCTTAGCACCATATTACTAATGAACTACAAAGACTGAGAAACTTTCAGTCATACACTGTAAGTTTCAAGTCTATGCAGGGTTAAATAAAGTTTGTTTATAAAAAAAAAATTAAATTACGGCAACCATTCCTTACAGTTCCTAATAAAGTTTGTTGAAAAAAAAAAAACACGCTGCAGACTGACATGTGTTGCAGTAGGTTGTTGATAAAGTTTGTTAAAGGAAACAAAAACCCTGCTGTTTACTAGACCCGGAAGTAGTATTAAAGAGCAAGGGCAGCGCGTGTGGATAAGCAGTGGTGAGTGCGGTGTAATCGCATCTGTATCGCCGGGCTCTGTGCACACTTATAGGGGTTATATCGGGTTGTAGAGGGGATTTCAGTCACCTTCTTGTAGTCCTGTTGCCATATTTACAATGATAGTAGAACTACAAGTCGCAGAAAACGACTGGAGATGCTTAGAGAAACAAAGTGCTGCCCAATACACAGGATAGGGCTCTGCGCTCCCATCTGAGTGTATGTGCATTATCCATTCAAAGTCTATGGGACCGATGACCATCACCAGGCGCTGTCTGCCAGCTCCATAGATTGGGCAGAGCGGTGGTGGTCACACTTTGTTACATGTCTGTAATTTAGCTCGAATGGGGACTGGAGTAACATGGCTGCAGACTACCCAGTTTCTTTTTAAAGGGGTGTGACGATACTTTTTTTTTTGTTCCTCGCAAAGGCTTAAAGGGGTTAATCTAGGATTTTTCGTATGGGTTATTCTTGGGATAGGCCATAAATATTGGATAGGTGGGTGGTAGAGAGTCCGACCCATCAAGGAGCTGTTTGGGGTTGCGCCTGGTCCTTGTACTATACAGTGCAGTGAGCCAGAAGCAGCTTGTATACACTGTATAGTGTCTGCAGCTCTGCTCCCATAGATATCAGTGGGAGATGGGCCGCAGTATCTGCACCTGGGCACTATACAGCGTACTCAGTTATCTTCTTCCGGCTCTGTGCACCACATTATATAGGACTGTGAACAGACGCACCCCCAAACAGATAAGTCTTGTGATCCTGGATCAATGACAGACATTTGTAAAGCGCCTTTCTCACAGAGACTCAAAGTGCAGGGAGCGTAATAGAGGAGGAGTTAGTGGTTGGGGACAAGGGACAATTGTTTGTACGGGGAGCCAATCTACCTATCAGTATATTTTTGGAGTGTGGGAGGAAACCCATGCAAACACGGGGAGAACATACAAACTCCTTGCAGACGTTGCTTTTGGTCAGATTCGAACCCAGGACTCCAGCGCTACAAGACATCCGTGTGACTATACATAGTGTTTGTCCTTCGTGGGGGCAAAAAAAATGTATTGGAACACCCCTTTAAGGGGTTATTTTGTGTTGATTTTGATGCCTTTTTTTCCTGCATATTCTAAAGTGCTGTTTTCAATCACTTTTTCTCAGAATCCACAAGATCCGGTGAGGCTGCGGACACGTCTGATCTTACAATAAAAAATGCAGAACGAAGAATTGAAAAAGAAACCTAAGAAGGTTAAGAAGACAAAAAAAAGTTGCTGAGGCCACGTGAGTACATCTGTGCTTGTAATAAGCCTGTATGACAGGGGTCCTATTAGACAGTGGTAGCCCCCTCTACTGGTCAGGGGTCACTTTTTCCATGGCCATATACTCTAATACAGTATTT